>JARQOD010000002.1:223607291-223742198 GCA_033576555.1 Oophaga sylvatica | reverse complement strand
GGGGGGTTTCCACTGTTTAGGCACATCTGGGGCACTACAAACGGAACATGACACCCATCAATGTCTGTATTCCAAAACGTTATTACTTTCTTACCAAGCCCTGCCGTGCGACCAAACAGTTTTTCCCCTCACAAATGGGGTATCAGCGAACTCAGGACAAATTGGACAACAACTTTTGGGGTTCAATTTCCTTGGGAAAAATAAAAAATTGGGGACTAAAAAAATAATTTTTGTGGAAATCTAGAATCTAGGGGGTCTAGTTTCCAAAATGGTTTCACTTTTGGGGGGTTTCCACTGTTTAGGCGCATCAGGGGCTCTCCAAACGCGGCATGGCGTCCAATCTCAATTCCCTTACGAGCTCTGCCGTGTGCCCAAACAGTGGTTTTCCCCCACATATGGGATATTGGAGTACTCAGGAGAAATTGCACAACAACTTTATCTGTCCATTTTCTCGTTTACCTTGGAAAATAGAAAAAATGTTTGTAAAAAATAATTTTTGTGACTAAAAAGTTAAATATTCATTTTTCCTTCCACGTTGTTTCAGCTCCTGTGAAGCACCTGAAGGGTTAATAAACTTCTTGAATGTGGTTTTGATTACCTTAAGGGGTTCAGTTTTAAGAATGGTGTCACTTTTGGGTATTTTCTGCCATATAGACCCCTCAAAGTGACTTCAAATGTGAGTTGGTCCCTAAAAAAAATGGCTTTGTAAAATTTTGTTGTAAAAATGAGAAATTGCTGGTCAACTTTTAACCCTTATAATTTCCTAACGAGAAAAAAAATTTTGGTTCCAAAATTGTGCTTATGTAAAGTAGACATGTGTGAAATATTATTTCTTAACTATTTTTTGTGACATATTTCTCGGTTTTAAGGGAATAAAAATTCAAAATTTTGCAAAATTTTCTAAATTTTTGCCATATCTGCATTTTTTTCAAAAATAAACGCAAGTTATATCAAAGAAATTTAACTACTAATGTGAAGTACAATATGTCACGAGAAAACATTCTCAGAATCGCGAAGATCCGTTGAAGCGTTCCAGAGTTATAACCTCATAAAGAGTCAGTGGTCACGAATTTTAAAAATTGGCCCGGTCATTAACGTGCAAGCCACCCTTGGGGGTAAAGGGGTAAAACAATGCAACAGTTGAGAAATGAATCAACATAACACAGTACAATTCCTATAGGATCTTCAGGTGGTGCTGATCATTCTTCCACTCTCATACATGTGAATGGCTAACATTAATCTATCAGTATGCCTTTGTAACATGGAAGTAAACCAGAGTATTCAGAGGAAACCTAAGCAAACATGACCAGATCATACAAACTCTGTGCAGATGTTGTCATTAGCTGGATTCAAACCTTTGACCCTAGAGCTACAACCTCAAAGTATTAACCACTGAGCCTCTAAACAGTTTCGTTTAAATGACCCCATGATATCATATAATGGAATACAATCAGGTTTAATGCAAATTTCCACAGTTTCCAATGGAGTTTTTCCATGCGTCTTGTACAGGTGAAGTACTCTGAAGTCATGGTCTCATCTTCTCGGCACACCACTGGTTCATTAGATTCCATATGTATAAATCTATCATTAACCAAGAAGAATTATTTTTAGAGGAAAATATCACCATATATACCACACCTGATGGAGCCTGTAAGACATTTGTACTCTGCTGTATAGGCTTCTTTTCCATGTGCATAAGCCCCTAGCTAAATCGATCAGTAACATATAGACTCAAGCATGTCCTAAAGTTTTCTGCAATGAATAAGTGTATTCAGAATCTACAGACCTTCAGTTCATGTCTCATTATAACTTAGGGATGGCTTTAGTCAGTTCACGTGTTCCGATAAAGTAATAGTTAATAGTGGCACAACAGGAATCCCATTGCGAAACATTAGTTACATGTTAATTGAATCCATCCAGTTCAATAATGAGTATTGACTACCTGGTACGTTACTGTGTGTCAGCAATTTGTGGCACGATTTCTGCTGTCTATGCATCCACTCTGTGAAAGACAGCATGGCAGAATGGCAATCCTGTATTGGTTTACATTGTAGTGTATCTGAAGAGTCATCAAACTGAATACTGCATCCAATTACTAAGGAACAATAACATTCAGCAAATTAGGCGGACAATTACTATAGGTAGAAATGCGATTGATTAGTAAAATGTACTCAAGTTCGGAAAATCCAGCCACTGCTAAATAATCATAATCTGTGCAATGCCTTCAGAAATATACAAGAAATTGGGAGCAAGCTAAATTTACTGAAGATTTCAGGAAATTTAAAATTCCAAGAAGTTGCTGTATGCAGATTGCATGCCATATATTACAATGGAGAAGGTATCTGTCATGGGGTTACTGAGACAGTGTGGAGCCAGAAGACTGCAGTGTCTGATTGCTCCTACTTTGGCGTTGAGAAAAATCACTTCTCTTTCATTTTAAATGTGTTTACTTCTTCTGGCAGAGCAGGGATTAATCGGCCATGTTGGAAATCACTGTGCTCACAGTTGAGCTCGGTTAGCCACTCCTGTCCCCTTTATAATCTGGGCTCTGATTCAAATCCTCGTCAGAGCTAGCTTTATTGCTGTATGGCTAATGGTGGGAGAGAAGTTCATATGAGAAGGAGAGTTGGAGGAGTTATTAGTGACTGTTGCTTGCTTTGTATATGTGGTAATTCCCTATCCTTCCCTATTTTGGTTTATTCCCCTACCTTCACACCCCGGTGCATTCTACTGTTATATGTGAGTGAATATTTTATATGCCTTGAGTTTTCTGTTAACCCTTGCTTGTGTTGCCTTGTTTGTCAGGTTGGTGTACTACTGTGCACATTAGCGCCCCTCTTCCCTGGGTGGGGGAAGAAAACAGATGGAGGGCTAACTCAGGAGATAAGGCAAGGGCGGAGGCCCCTGCATCTTCACCTTCGGAAGTATCCGAGGGAGTAGAGCTAGCTAGGGTGCCCCCTAGTGTTAGGGACAGGGAAGGAGCCCCTGGTCCCGGTCACCTTACAGTATCGCATTTGGTAACACTATTTCCTTAACCGCAATGATGGAAAATGGGCAAAGCAGTGGTTGTGATGTGCATATACAGCAGATATACAGATATATTTATCCTTATCAGTTTGTGAATTTTGTTAAGAATATTTTTTCTTTCAAACTGGTCATTTTGCAGTCCATATCTTGTAAAATGTCAAGCCAAGAGCAAAGGAAGGAGGCACGCGTTCTTTCAGACAACTTTATATATCAGCCTTTTGCTAATATCTTAACATTTTTCAGTGTCTAAGGGTCATGTAATTCCTTATGGTTCATAAAGAGGGGTAAGCAGGTATCAGTTTAAGAAAATATCCTAAACATTGGAAATGTTGCTTTAGTTTTAGGCCATGGAAATCCAGACTATTTCCCATGACTACCACAAGGTGGCAGACAAACACATACAATAGGAAATTCCATCTACATGTCAATCATATTTTGAGTTTTGCCATTGAGATTGTTAAATAAAAGGCTGCATCTATCAAAAACATGAGCATTAAATGATTACTGTAATGTACAAAGCTATTATAGGATAAAGTAAAATACCAGTTTAATCAATATATAGCCTGAGGGCCTTATGATCTATGAAGAGAAAAAATAATACTGCAATTGAAAGAAAAATCGGGACATCAGGATATAAATTCCATATTGGCCAATACATTTCTATACATGTATACATTGGATTGTTCTGAATATTGGGCACTAATCCTAAATTTAGTTCTGTTGGATTGTGGCATTAGAATGAGAATGAATGCTGCATTTGCAGTCTCCCTTCAGCCTTATGATAAAATTATTCTATAGGGTCACATCTACGGTATTGATATGTATGGATTTATTCTCCCTGTATGTTTTTGTACACTGTTGAGAAAGGGCTTAATAACAAGGAGCAAACTGAACATCCATTATGATTCAATTTATTTCATGCAAGACAAAAGGGTATAGCATTTACAATGGTTCCTTTGGAGAGGGGAGACCTTGGTACCTAATTATAAAGTGGATAGGATATATCATGATTAGGGTCCTCTCTCAATAGCCCAATAGCAGCCACAGTACCTGACTTTATCTGGTGTATGCCCTTACGAGTGTGTTTTTGTTGCATTCACTGATACAGTAAAGATAAAATTAATCACTTCATAGCCTCATAGATAATAAAGCAATCAGTGTCAATGGGTTGCAGCCAATCAGTTCCATTCCGATTTCCAGTATTCTCATGACACAACAATGTCACTTCACTTGACCAGTGTCGGAATAGAGTGCCAAGGGCCCACCAGTAACCAACTCCAGGGCCCCACTTTTCAGCTAAATGCAAATGTGACATTATCCTCAATCACAAATTTGTATAACAATGAACTGGGTAGATTAATAAATGAATAAGCTGCTGCCTTTGTCTGTACATAGTGATTCAAGTATATTATGCCAAGTACTGCTCATATAAGAGGGTCATGGCCCTCTCCTGCACAGGGGCCCACGGAGGATTCTCCTGTTCTCCTGTGGGCCAGTCCAAGACTGCACTTGACCCCACGGGAACAGCAGCGATGGTGATTGTTTTTATTTTCTATGTAGCACTCAAGCAAGAGTTGTTAGGTAATGGACAACCCCTTTGAATAAAAGAATTTAATCCACATTCAGCATTTTTAAGTAGATGTATTCCTTATTGTGTAAAAATGTAACTCATACCAGTGAGAGGAAAGAAAACCTCTCTATTGTCTGGTCTGATCACACGTCCAATCATACATTCTGTTTGTCTATTCCATTGTATAAGAGGGGCACATGATTCTTGTGGAGTCCATATTTTGTGTGCATTGTAAAAAGCAGAACCTACCGTATATACTCGAGTATAAGCCAACCCGAGTATAAGCCGAGGCACCTAATTTTGCCACGGAAAACTGGGTAAGCTTATTGACTCAAATATAAGCAGGGTATGGTTTGTCCCCAGTCCCTGTCCTGCTGTGCATGGCTCCCCGGTCCCTGTCCTGCTGTTCATGGCTTCCCGGTCCCTGTCCTGCTGTGCATGGCTCCCTGGTCCCTGTCCTGCTGTGTATGGCTCATTCCCCCCGGTCCCTGTCCTGCTATGCATGGCTCTTACTCCCGGTCCCTTATATGCATGGCACACTCCCCCTGTCCCCTTGTATGCATGGCACACTCCCTCCTGGTGCGGTCTCTGAACTTCCCTGCATCTCTCTGTTCTCCCTGCAAGGCAGCTTCTTCCTGTATTCAGCAGTCACGTGATATCGCTCATTAAAGTAATGAATATGCGCTCCACACCTATGGGAGTGGAGACGCGTGCATATTCATTACTTTAATGAGTGGTACCACGTGACCGCTGAATACAGGAAGAAGCTGCCTTGCCAGACGAACAGAGAGATGCAGGGATGACGTGCAGCCACCGCGCGAGAAGGGGGTGAGTATAATGTGACTGCTCCTGGATCCGGTCCTCCCCCATCCTCTCCCCCTCATCTGCTAGCTTTCTGGGACGCAGAGACAATGACTTGTGTATAAGCCGAGGGGGCATTTTCAGCACAAAAAATGTGCTGAAAATCTCGGCTTATACACGAGTATATAAGGTAATTGATAAGGATTATAGCTGTAGTTTACTACATGCTTCTTTACATAAGTCTATTTGAATTCCAGCCAGACTGTACACTTATATGCTGGAGAAGAGCCGTCTCATCAGCCAAGCCTCAGGCCAAAGCAACTTCCTTATTTTTTACATTATGATGGATGCGCTGTCTGCTGAAGAGAAATATAACTTATACCTCAAAAGCACAACTGCACACAGGTAAGACAATGGTAACTCGCACCTTCAAAGATTTCCTGTCACTCCAGCCTTCATAATGATGTGACAAATATCACATATTTTATAGCATAATAAATAGAGGACAATGTTGGATGCAAATTAAGAGTGCCTTAACAATGAAAAAAAAAACACACGAGAAAGTGGGAAGATATCACAGTTTTGAAAATGTTGAAGATTGTTCCTGCAAAGATGAAAAAATAAAATTAATTTGATCCACAGGCTACATGATTTTTTCCACTTACAAATTGCCCTGTTGTGTTGATTTCTTTAAAAGGAATTTGTCACTCGATTCTTGCTGTCCAAACCTTGTCCAGGATGAATCAAAACCTTGCACCACTGCAGCCAGGTATGTTTTGTCTCTGAAATGCTGCAGCAAGGCCAAGGACTTTTGGCAGAGACAAATATACTGGCACCACCGCCCGACCTGCTACTCCTTACACCACTCTGTTTGATTGACAGGACTTTTCTGATGTACAATCGAATGATACTTGCCAATTACCTTATTTTGCGGTTTATAAGACGCACCGGATTATAAGATGCACCCCGAATTTTGAGGAGAAAAATAGGAAAAAAACCTTTCTTTAATAAAATGGTGGTGGCTGTAGTGGGGTCCCAGAGTCGCTGCTGGTGGAGGCTGGAGTGGGGTGAAGCTGCGGACTCCAGACTGGGAGAAAGGGTGTTCAGATGTGCAAGCTGCGTGTGTATGGTGGTGAGGGGGCTCCTCTGACATTAGTGTGAAAGCCCGGAGCCCCTGTACTTCCATGGTTTACTTTGCGGTGGACTCTGGGAAAATGGCCGCCAGGGGCAGCGCATGAACAGATGGAGATCTTGACTCTGAGATCTCATCTCAGCCATTTTCCTGGAGTCCACCACAATGTAAACCATTGAAGTGCGGGGGTCCCGGACTTTCACAAAATGTTGGCGGAGCCCCAGCACCACCGAACTCCTCCAGTGTTGTACCTCCAAACACCCCCATATCCCAGCCTGAGGCCTGCAGAAGCGCACCACTCTTGCCACCTCCAGCAGCGACCTTGGGGCCCTGTTCCACTGCGGCCAGTAAGGTATATTCCAATTACAAGACTCACTTCCATTTTCCTCCCAAATTTAGGGGAAAAAAAGTGCGTCTTATAATCCGAAAAATATGGTAACTAAAGCTGTTTGAGGAAAATTCGGATAGAAGTGTCATCGGACTAGACTTGTCTCTACCTATAGATCCCGGTTGTCCCCGCAAATAATGTTTTCTTCTGAAATACTGGAGCATTTCAGAGAAAAACATACCTGTCTGCAATCGTAGTTTGGGCAGCTTAAATCAAATGACAGGTTCGATTAAAATCTCCAGCATGTCAAGTTTTAATGCAGATTTTCTTCATAGATTTCACTTGTTTCAATATAACGAGGAGACCTTTACAGTAAATTCACAGCAAAATTCTACATGCAGTTTTTGCTGCTGATTTGGAGCGGTTTTAGGGAAAGAAATCTGCTGACCTGCAGGGGTATATAATCATTGTATTTACAGAAGTGTCTAGGATTACCTTACTGATCTAAATGTATATCCAAAAAGACAGTTCATTTGAAAACACATTACATTTTCTCTGGTCATTGAAATGTTTGTACAATTAGGACAACCCATGTCCTTAAGCCTTTTAAAAGCTGCTCAGATGGCTGCTCTTCACCTGTAATGCAGCATTCACACTGACTTCCTTGATTAGACTGTCATAAAACAAAACAAACTCTTTATTGCTGATCACTGATAAAATGTGGTTCCAGGGAAACTCTCCTCTTTTGTCCGCATACTAGGCTTTGCTATTACAAGGTACCGGTCCACCAATTCGACTATGCTGTTCGTTGTTGCAGGCCATACACTTTGCTATGCTACAACAAGGTATCTGCTAAATCAGCGATGCATGTCCTACAGGTCTTGGGTACTCTTCACACATTTGGCTTTCTTATCACAAGGTACACATTTGGTTCTGCTACAGCACCATAACTGTTGTATACCTTGCTTCCTAGTCGCACATGGTTACACATGCCAGCCATGTATCCTGCTTTAATGTAATTTTGCATCACCTCTCCATACAACCTGATGGCTTAGCAAATCTGTACCATAAGGTGAGCCATTTCTCCTGGAGCTTCTGCTGCTATTGATAGAGGTTTCAGTTGCTGGACTTACAGAAATCATTGTCCAGATGGGTCCGATGATGTCCCATGATGTACTGTAATACGAGACACGGCCTAAATGGAAGAAAGTAGGCGGTGCACAAGTCAGGTGTTCAACCAGACGTACAGTCATGGCCAAAAGTTTTGAGAATGACACAAATATTAATTTTTACAAAGTCTACTGCTTCACTTTTTCTAATGGCAATTTGCATATACTCCAGAATGTTATAAAGAGTGATCAGCTTAACAGCAATTACTTGCAAAGTCAATATTTGGCTAGAAAATGAACTTTATACGCCAAAACACATTTCAACATCATTGCAGCCCTGCCTTAAAAGGACCAGCTAACCTCTCTTCAGTGATTGCTCCATTAACACAGGTGTGGGTGTTGATGAGGACATGGCTGGAGATCAATCTGTCATGATTAAGTAAGAATGACACCACTGGACACTTTAAAAGGAGGCTGGTGCTTGGCATCATTGTTTCTCTTCTGTTAGCCATGGTTATCTCTAAAGAAACACGTGCAGTCATCATTGCAATGCACAAAAATGGCCTAACAGGGAAGAGTATCACAGCTAGAAAGATTGCACCTCAGTCAACAATCTATCGCATCATCAAGAACTTCAAGGAGAGAGGTTCCATTGTAGCCAAAAAGGCTTCAGGGCGCCCAAGAAAGACCAGCAAGCACCAGGACCGTCTCTTAAAAGTGTTTCAGCTGCGGGATCGGGCTACCAGCAGTGCAGAGCTTGCTCAGGAATGGCAGCAGGCAGGTGTGAATGCATCTGCACACACTGTGAGGCGGAGACTCTTGGAGCAAGGCCTGGTCACAAGGAGGGCAGCAAAGAAGCCACTTCTCTCCAGAAAAAACATCATGGACAGACTGATATTCTGCAAAAGGTACAGGCAGTGAACTGCTGAGGACTGGGGTAAAGTTATTTTCTCTGATGAATCCCCTTTTCGATTGTTTGGGACATCAGGAAAACGCCTCATTCGGAGAAGACAAGGTGAGCGCTACCACCAGTCTTGTCTCATGCCAACTGTTAAGCATCCTGAAACCATTCATGTGTGGGGTTGCTTCTCAGCCAAGGGAATCAGCTCTCTCACAGTCTTGCCTAAAAACACAGCCATGAATAAAGAATGGTACCAGAATGTCCTCCAAGAGCAACTTCTCCCAACCCTCCAAGAGCAGTTTGGTGATCAACAATGCCTTTTCCAGCATGATAGAGCACCTTGCCATAAAGCAAAGGTGATAACTAAATGGCTCAGGGAACAAAACATAGAGATTTTGGGGCCATGGCCTGGAAACTCCCCAGATCTTAATCCCATTGAGAACTTGTGGTCAATCATCAAGAGACGGGTGGACAAACAAAAACCTAAAAATTCTACAAAATGAAAGCATTGATTGTGCAAGAATGGACTGCTATCAGTCAGGATTTGGTCCAGAAGTTGATTGAGAGCATGCCAGGGAGAATTGCAGAGGTCCTGAAGAAGAAGGGTCAACACTGCAAATATTGACTTGCTGCATTAGCTCATTCTAACTGTCAATATAAGCTTTTGTTACTCATATGTTTGCAATTATTATATTTCTGTCTGTGATAAAAAAACATCTGATCAAACACACATAAAAACCAGAGGGCAGCAGATCATGTGAAAATATAATATTTGTGTCATTCTCAAAACTTTTGGCCATGACTGTATAATAATATAAATAATCTTGGCACTCAACAAGTGAAGTGATTCAAAAAATGTTTTTCTTTATTTGCATCCAGAAAAAATGCTGGAGTGGTGCTTTAAGATTTTTTATTTTATAACATTCTCTGACTTCTTAAAAATTGTTTTGTTAGTCAGAAAACTCCTTTTATGTAGAAAATGATAATCAAACATGCGCCTACTCTTAAAATTACAGGATGTAATTTTAATTTCAGCTTTTCAATATGATTGGCATTCTATTAAGATATCTGATTTCTGTAGGTGATGAAATTAAAGCTGAAACTAGATTTATATCTGAATACTTTAGTGTGGTGACTACATATCAGAACAGAACAGAATGAAGTGAGATTTACCATCATTTGATTATATTTTTAATTTAACATCAACATTTTCATGTCGTTTTCACTAAATATTACACACCCGAAAATAGAAAAATCTTTTTTTTTTCTTACAATTCTCTATTTTTTTTCACTACTTGGAGAAAAAATACACACACTTGATATCGCTGTACTCTTATTAACCTGGCGAATCGTAGTGTAATGCATTGTGACCTGCAAGTTCTGCGAAAAGCAAGTTGCAAAGTCTGAACTAGCTAGATTTCTTGAGACTTGCTCGCCATGGTCACACCCGCAATGTCACTCCATTCACCTGCATTATGCTGTAATGTAGCAGTAGCACAGGAGGATCTTTGTCCAATCTAACAGCGACACAGCCAAAATCACAGTGTAGCCCTAGCCTAAAGGTGTCCAATCATTCAACGAACTGACTCTTTTTTTATGGCTTGAGAAAGAGTAAATATGTGGAGCAAGAATATATATCAAGGATTGGACATGATGATATCCTATGTTTTTTCTTGTAAAAGATCATGAAGCTTACGCATGTTCTCATCTGCTTACATCCATGTATAGTTTATACTTTCCTTGGGATATCATACAGATTTTATGACCTTCAGTTTTCACAACCAGTGTTTTTTGAGAAAAATTCACTGTAATTTTTGATGCAGCTATCTAATATATACTTACCTTGTAATGTCTTCACATCCTGTTCCATCCAGATGTGTCCGGATCCCAGAATTCCAAGTGGCAGAAGTTCACCGACCGCCATATTGGGACGCCCAAGTAATGGGTGTCTCAATATAGAAACTTCTGGTGGTACCAGCCTCTTGCGTGGTACCACCAGTGGAACACTGTCGCACCAGGAGAAGACAGGAGATGGGGGAGAGAGAAAGCACATAGGGGTGAGAGAGACAGAGCACAGAGGGGAGACAGCTCAAACGGGACAGCACATGAGTGGAGAACACAGCACAGGAAGGAGAGAGACAGCAGACAAGGGGGACAGCACATGGGGTAGACAAGTCAAAGAAGAGAGCACAGATGGGAGAAGTCAGCACATGGGGAAAGAGAGAGTGAATAGGTGGGTGAGCACATGGGGAAGAGATTCTCAACGCTGCAAAGGCTGCCCCCATTGTGACATTACTGCCCTCCCAATGCGATAGCATCGGGCCTCCATCTAGTTTGAAATAAAGTTAGAAGTAGATACAAAAATAATGCAAAGTATAAAGGAAGGACCTATGCTTATCAACTTCTGGCTTTGGCTCAAAACTGCATTAAGAGTTGCAGTGACATTTTAATAAATGCAAATCCTTATGGATTGCATACAATAAAATACATGGAAATATTTAATAATCAGTCAAAATATATATGCAGCATAGGAAAACAACATCAGTCTTTATGTCTTGTTATTTGTGCTGATGACAAGGACATTGTACATGTCGAATTTGTGTTTTCACAGGAAACACTTCTAACTACAAGGCAGCGCTGTGTGTTCTGCGTTGCCTATTGTGGTACTGGCCTTTCGTAATAACATGACAAATGTGAAGACTAAACAAAAAGGATATCTCTGCAGCCTGAAACCTATGATTTTCCTTATTTAGCGAGGCATGCAATTAGCATAGCACTCTCCTAACACATATTCTATTTATGCTTAGAAAAGCACGGCTATGCAAACAACACATGTCACATGTACAAAAGATAAACATCGCTATTCAGGCATCATTTATAGGACATCTCAGTGTGGGGCAGGGACATTTTCTATCTCAGAAATAGGTTAATAGAAGTGCAAACAATTATTTCAAAGTAACATAAGGCTTTTTTTCTGGTTTTCCTAATGACCTTCATAGTTTGCTTTTAAAGAACTTATAAAAACCAGATACATTTATAACCCTGTATAAGGAAACTGAAAAGCAAATCATTAAATTGATATAAATACTGTATATTGGTCCAATGTCCTCTAAATGACACTGGTGACCAAAGTTATTTGCTGTCTCTATCAGCTCAGTAGGGATTTACAATTTCATGTCTGAAATAAATTAAATCGTAAGAAATGTTTCTTAAAAACAAACTAAAAATGCTCTGTGTGAATAGAAACCTAAGACTAGAGGTGCACCTATGTTTTGCTGGAGTGATATGCCCTCAACATTGAAATTGCAACACCAAGGAAGAAAAGTCATGGTTTTATGGAAATCACAGATTTGATAGACATGTTAGTGATCTGCATATTGATGAAACAACGAAAACAAAATTTTCTAAACATCTCCATTTATTCAGGATTGAGCATTAGTGTTACAAAAATATATACACTTATTTTTCTTGACATGCTATTAATGTGATAATTAATGGTAGTCTAAGCAATGTTTTGCCACACTGACTGCACTTGGCGATGAAAGTCATCACGATTTAATGCTAGCAGCTTTCCTTGGAATTGCCAACCAATGACATCCCAGATTTGATTAATGGGAGACAAACCGGGAGACACTACAGACCATGGTAGCACATTTAGACCACACAGGTTGCTCACAGTATCATGAGCGACATGTGGTCAAGTGTTGCAGTGTTGAAAACCAGCTCCTCGGACATGTTCGTACTACTGTGTCCATCAGTAAATCAATTTAGAAGCTATACATTATGCCACCCCATAACATAATTCCAAGATTACCGCAAATACAGTGTTCCCTCATGAAGCCTCTTCATGGAGTTACACACGCGGTCTCCAGACTAATCTTCTGTTATTATTGTATGCAAGACAAAAGCGAGACTCATTGCTGCAGAGGATAGACTTCCAATTCAGCTTCCATGCCATCTTGCTCTGCTTCATGATAGGTTTTGATAGCTGTGGCAAGAGGTCAATGAAACACCTGTAGCTGGACATATGGCTCATAGCCAATGTCATTCAAATGTGTTTTGATATTTTCTGTAGACAGTGTTTGTCATCTTAGGCTTGCTATATGATGTCCAGTGTCACTTGCTGTGCTGCATAGAATCAATCAATAATGAATCCAGTGATACTGTCATTTCTCCATAGTGTCCATAGTGTCCCAGCATCCCATTTTTTTTGAGGCAACATGTTGCTCATCCTACTGTGAGTGACCTAAATGTGCAACCATGGCCTGCGGTGTCTCCAGAATTTTCTTTCATCGCGCTCACCTGAGACATTATTGGTTGGACACTGAAAATGGGAGCTGCCAGCAGCAGATCCTGATTTGCTTATTCATGTATTTTCAGAGTGGCAGGAAATTCCTCACACAACCATTAATAAACTTATTGATAACAATAAACTTATTGATAACATACCAAGGTGTATGAGTGAATTTCTGAACGTGACTCTCATATTTAGTAATCAAAATGTTTCAAATATTTGGTTTCCACTTTTTCATTTTTCATAGCATTATCATCTTGTGGTAGTTCAACTCACTCGGCAATACACAGAGGTAGAAAACAGGAACACTGTTTCTTTAACCCCTCTCTGACATTAGACGTACTATCCCGTCCATAAAACCCGTGCCATTCTGACCATGGACAGGATAGTACGTCATAGGCGATTAGCTGCGCTCCCGGAGGGAGCGCAGCTAATCGCCGCCGGGTGTCAGCTGATTATCACAGCTGACACCCGTGACTGTGTGTCAGGAGCGGTCACGGACCGCTCCCGGCACATTAACCCCTTGCACACCGCGATCAAACATGATCGCGGTGTACTGGGGGCACAGGGGAGGATCGCGCAGGGTGGGGGCTCCCTGCGCGCCCCCCTGAGACCCTCAGAGCAGCGCGATGTGATCGCGCTGCTCTGAGGGCTTCCTCCCTCCCAGGACCCGGATCCAAGATGGCGCTGGGGTCCTGGAGGGAGGCGGCTTCCTCAGTGCCTGCCGAGAGCAGGCATGAGGAAGCGTCCTGCACTGCCTGTCACATCGCTGGTGTGACAGAGTGCTGTGCACACTGTCACACCAGCGATCTGATGAAATACAGTGATGTCCCACCCTGGGACAAAGTAAAAAAGTAAAAAAAAGTAAAAATAAACATGTGTAAAAAAAAATCCAAAAAAAAAAATATTCCCCAATAAATTCATTACTTATTGTAAATAAAAAAAATAAAACAATAAAAGTACACATATATGGTATCGCCGCGTCCGTAACGACCCCCCCTATAAAACTGTCCCACTAGTTAACCCCTTTTGTGAACCCCTTAAAAAATAAAAACGAAGCAAAAAATCAGTGCTTTATCATCATACCGCTGAACAAAAAGTGGAATAACACGCGATCAAAAAGACGGATATAAATGAACATGGTACCGCTGAAAACGTCATCTTGTCCCGCAAAAAACAAGCCATCACACAGCATCATCAGCAAAAAAATAAAAAAGTTATAGCTCGCAGAATAAAGCGATGCAAAAATAATTATTTTTTATATAAAATTGTTTTTATTCTATAAAAGCGCCAAAACATAAAAAAATTATATAAATGAGGTATCGCCATAATCATACTGACCCGAAGAATAAAACTGCTTTATCGATTTTACCACACGCGGAACAATAAAAACGCCTCACCCAAAAGAAATTCATGAATTGCTGATTTTTGTTCATTCTAACCTCCCAAAAATCGAAATAAAAAGCGATCAAAAAATGTCACGTGCTCAAAAATGGTACCAATAAAAGCGTAACCTCGTCCCGCAAAAATTAAGACCTCACATGACATTGTGGGCCAAAATATGCAAAAATTATAGCTCTCAAAATGTGGCGATGCAAAAAACTACTTTTTGCAATAAAAAGCGTCTTTTAGCGTGACAGCTGCCAATCATAAAAACCGCTATAAATAGTAAATCAAACCCCCCTTTATCACCCCCTTAGTAAGGGAAAAATAATAAAATTAAAAAAATGTATTTATTTCCATTTTCCCATTAGGGTTAGGGTTAGGGTTTCGGCTAAAGTTAGGGTTAGGGTTGGCGCTAAAGTTAGGATTAGGGTTAGAGTTAGGATTAGGGTTAGGGTTGGGATTAGGGTTGGGACTAGGGTTAGGGGTGTGTTGGGGTTAGGGTTGGAGTTAGAATTGGGGGTTTCCGCTGTTTAGGCACATCAGGGGCTCTCCAAATGTGACATGGCGTCTGATCTCCATTCCAGCCAATTCTGCTTTGAAAAAGTCAAACGGTGTTCCTTCACTTCTGAGCTCTGCCATGCGTCCAAACAGTAGTTTATCCCCACATATGGGGTATCAGCGTACTCTGGACCCCAAGAGTTATTGTGAAATTTGTCCTATTTCTTCTGTTACCCTTGGGAAAATAAAAAACTGGGGGCGAAAATATTATTTTTGTAAAAAAAATAAGATTTTTTTGTTTTTACGGCTGTACATTATAAACTTCTGTGAAGCACTTGGGGCTTCATAGCGCTCACCACACATCTAAATAAGTTCCTTGTGGGGTCTATTTTCCAAAATGGGGTCACTTGTTGGGGATTTCCACTGTTTAGGCGCATCAGGGGCTCTCCAAATGCGACATGACGCCCCCAGACCATTCCATCAAAGTCTGCAATCCAAAACGTCACTACTTCCCTTTCCGAGCCCTGACATGCGCCCATACAGTAGTTTTCTCCCACATATTGGGTATCAGCGTACTCAGGACAAATTGGACAACAACTTTTGGGGTCCAATTTCTCCTGTTACCCTTGTGAAAATAAAATATTGGGGGCGAAAAAATCATTTTTGTAAAAAAAAAAAGGATTTTTTATTTTTACGGCTGTGCGTTATAAACTTCTGTGAAGCACTTCGGGGTTCAAAGTGCTCACCACACATCTAGGTAAGTTCCTTGTGGGTCTATTTTCCAAAATGGGGTCACTTGTGGGGGTTTCCACTGTTTAGGCGCATCAGGGGCTCTCCAAATGCGACATGACGCCCCCAGACCATTCCATCAAAGTCTGCAATCCAAAACGTCACTACTTCCCTTTCCGAGCCCTGACATGCGCCCATACAGTAGTTTTTCTCCCACATATTGGGTATCAGCGTACTCAGGACAAATTGGACAACAACTTTTGGGGTCCAATTTCTCCTGTTACCCTTGTGAAAATAAAATATTGGGGGCGAAAAAATCATTTTTGTAAAAAAAAAAAGGATTTTTTATTTTTACGGCTGTGCGTTATAAACTTCTGTGAAGCACTTCGGGGTTCAAAGTGCTCACCACACATCTAGATAAGTTCCTTGTGGGGTCTATTTTCCAAAATGGGGTCACTTGTGGGGGGTTTCCACTGTTTAGGCGTATCAGGGGCTCTCCAAATGCGACATGACGCCCCCAGACCATTCCATCAAAGTCTGCAATCCAAAACGTCACTACTTCCCTTCCGAGCCCTGACGTGCACCCATACAGTAGTTTTCTCCTACATATTGGGTATCAGCGTACTCAGGACAAATTGGACAACAACTTTTGGGTTCCAATTTCTTCTGTTACCCTTGTGAAAATAAAATATTGGGGGCGAAAAAATCATTTTTGTAAAAAAAAAAAAGGATTTTTTATTTTAAGGCTGTACGTTATAAATTTTAGTGAAACACCTGGGGGTTCAAAGTTCTCACCACACATCTAGATAAGTTCCTTGAGGGGTCTAGTTTCCAAAATGGTGTCATTTGTGGGGGGTTTCCACTGTTTAGGCAGATCAGGAGCTCTCCAAACACGACATGGCGTCCAGCCAATTCTGCGTTGAAAAAGTGAGACGGCGCTCCTTCCCTTCCAAACTCTGCCATGCACCCAAACAGTGGTATACCCCACATATGGGGTATCAGTGTACTCAGGACAAATTGCACAAGAACTTTTGGAGTCTTGTTACCCTTGGAAAAATAAAAATTCGGGTGAAAAGATCATTTTTGTGGAAAAAATATGATTTTTAAATTTTACGGCTCTACGTTATAAACTTGTGTGAAGCACTTGAGGGTTCAAATTGCTCACCAAAGATCTAGATAAGTTCCTTAGGGGGTCTAGTTTCCCAAATGGGGTCATTTGTGGGGGGTTTCCACTGTTTAGGCACATCAGGGGCTCTCCAAATGCAACATGGCATCCAATCTCAATTCCAGCCAATTTTGGTTGGAAAAAGTCAAATGGTGCTCCTTCCCTTCCGAGCTCTGCCGTGCGCCCAAACAGTGGTTCCCCCCACATATGGGGCATCAGCGTACTCAGGACAAATTGGACAACAATTATGTGGTCCAATTTCTCCTGATACCCTTGGTAAAATAAAAAATTAGTGACTAAAAGATAATTTTTGTGTGGAAAAAAATAGGATTTTTTATTTTCATGCCCGGGCATTATAAACTTGTGTGAAGCACTTGGGGGTTCAAAGTGCTCACCAAAGATCTAGATAAGTTCCTTAGGGGGTCTAGTTTCCAAAATGGGGTCACTTGTGGGGGATTTCCACTGTTTAGGCTCATCTGGGGCACTGCAAACGGAACATGACCCCCATCAACGTCTGCATTCCAAAACGTTACTACTTCCTTTCCAAGCCCTGCCGTGCGCCCAAACAGTTTTCCACCCCCACATATGGGGTATCAGCGTACTCAGGACAAATTGGACAACAACTTTTGGGGTCCAATTTCCTTGGGAAAATTCAAAAATTTAGGACTAAAAAATCATTTTTGTGGAATTTTTTTTTTTTTTTTTTCACACCCAGGCATTATAAACTTTTGTGAAACACTTGGGGGTTCAAAGTGCTCACAACAGATCTAGATAAGTACCTTAGGGGGTCTAGTTTCCAAAATGGTGTCACTTGTGGGGGTTTCCACTGTTTAGGCGCATCAGAGGTTCTCCAAGCGCAACATGGCGTCCAATCTCAACTCCAGCCAATTTTAGTTTGAAAAAGTCAAACGGCGCTCCTTCCCTTACGAGCTCTGCCGTGTGCCCAAACAGTGGTTTTCCCCCACATATGGGGTATTGGCGTACTCAGGAGAAATTGCATAACAACCTTATCTGTCCATTTTCTCCTTTTACCCTTGTGAAAATAAAAAAAAGTTTGTGAAAGATCATTTTTGTGGCTAAAAAGTTAAATATTCATTTTTTCCTTCCACGTTGCTTTAGTTCCTGTGAAGCACCTGAAGGGTTAATAAACTTCTTGAATGTGGTTTTGAGAACCTTGAGGGGTGCAGTTTTTAGAATGGTGTCACTTTTGGGTATTTTCTGTCATGTAGACCCCTCAAAGTGACTTCAAATGTGAGGTGGTCCCTAAAAAAAATGGCTTTGTAAATTTTGTTGTAAAAATGAGAAATCGCTGGTCAACTTTTAACCCTTATAACTTCCTAACAAAAAAAATTTTGATTCCAAAATTGTGCTGATGTAAAGTAGACATGTGGGAAATGTTATTTCTTAACTATTTTGTGTTACATATTTCTCTGTTTTAAGGGAATAAAAATTCAAAGTTTGAAAATTGCTAAATTTTCAAAATTTTCGCCATATTTGCGTTTTTTTCAAAAATAAACGCAAGTTATATGGAAGAAATTTTACCACTAACATGAAGTACAATATGTCACGAGAAAACAATCTCAGAATCGCGAAGATCCGTTGAAGCGTTCCGGAGTTATAACCTCATAAAGAGACAGTGGTCAGAATTGTAAAAATTGGCCCGGTCATTAACGTGCAAACCACCCTTGGGGGTGAAGGGGTTAAATCTTCAGTTTGTTTATTATATGGCGGCATAAACGCACAAGAAGGAGAAAGTAAAACACAGCCCTTCAGGCAAAAACAGGAAAATAACAAAGAATACAAAATGCTGTAACACAGTCTATACGTTTGTGGGTAGCAGCCTGCTCTGTAGCAACACTGTTTCAGACTTTCCTCCTCAGGACACAAACCACTAGAGGTCCTCCCTCCAGTTCTTCTGAACAAAGACTACACCCTGGGGTGGAGATAAGGTGGACATCCTCCCACCCCTTCTATGGATGTCCACATAAAAGCCAGCCCATTAGGAAAATTAGCTTAACCCCTCACAGGACTTAGTGTGCTGGAGGAAAATACTCTGGGTTTCACATCACTGATGCCATTAAGCACAGTAACACATATTTCCCCTTCAATACTTTACCAGTGACTTTGTCACAATGTCTATAAATTCTGTGATTTTTATAATTCCATGACTTTCCTTCTTAGTGTTGCAATTTCAATGGCGAGGAGTGTATATTTCACTCATTAAGTCACTGTAAAATTGCTGCAAAATAGCTTTTAAATCAGCTAATAAAGAGATTTATAAGCCATTTTCATTATACGCTGGAGGAAAAGTAACTACTAACTATTACTTTTTAAAACAACTCTGAAATCCCAGCATTTTGCAGTTAAGAAAATTCAATAGCTCCTCAATTGACTTTTGCGAGTCTGCATTACTAAAAACCGCAATATCAAAATGATATTGCTTTCTATTGCATACAGACAGCACACTGAGCAAAAAAATGGCCTTAGAGAGAGCGTGGATGATGTGGCTGACCACACATTGTCAAATCTTGCCCACATGCATAATTGAATGACATATAACTTACCGGCAAAATTATTCAGCCACTAGCTTCTGCATGTGGGCATGATTGATCAGCCCTGTCTATTCTCACCCTACACAATAATTGGGCAATATCGATTTCAGGCGGTAACCACTATCTAAGAGGGAGGGAATTGTACACTTTCACATGGAAGTATTGTGGTCAGTATTTAGAATCCGTATTTGTAGCCCAAAGTCAGGTTTGGTTTTGTCCAAAACACAGAAGCGCAAATCTTCCCACTATCGTTTTTCTCCACGTATGTTCCACTCTTCAGTTTGGCTTACAATTACACTGACCAAACTACTGTCCTATCCAAGTGACTGGATTCCTCTAAGTAAATATTAGTGCAGAAGAAAATTATTAAAACCACCACAATGTGAAAATTGTGCGCTTGTTAACAAGATTAAAATATCCTAAATGTAGGGCCTACTCCCCTATAAAATCAGAAACTCCTATTAAAGTACTTAAACATGGGCTTTGTAAACCAGGTAACCTCTTTGGAATAAGGAAACCAATCAGTAAGATCATGGTGCCCTAACCGCAGGCATCATCTTGACTTGGTGACAGGTCCAAAGATTAATGTTAGCTATGTTTAACTTTAAGGAAGTATCATTTGTTACAAAACACAGTTTTAAAAAATAGTCAGTGTTAAATGCCTGGCATGGAGAGAAGCATCTGCTGGATGGCGTCACAGTTCTCCTTACTTTGATTGACAGGTCTTTCCCATAAACAAATAAACCTGGACAGGGGAATTGCAAAAGAAATCACCGAGCACTATTTCCCAAGCTTTCAACAATATACAATACACTGCTTTCTATGAAGGAGGCATTGTTCTTTGAATCTTAATGGTCATAACTCTTTCATTTTTTGTTTGACATAACTGTCTAAGGCTCTTTTATTTTTGTTGAAAAATACTTTTAGTAAGTGCCGTCTTTTAGTACATATACATTAGCATTTAATTTATTTTTTTATCAAGGAAAAAAGGAACGTTTGCGTTTTTTATTATTATTTTATACCATACATCAATAATCATACATGATGATCTAAATTTATTGCACAAGTTGTAAAGTCAAAGCAATGCCAAGTAGGTGCCAACCTTTGACTTGGAGACAATATTTAATAAACTGTATTTATGGTAAAAAATGTGGATTTGTCTGTTATCTAATATTGTGGGAGGATCTGTTGTATAAACCCCTTTATGACCAGAGCTTGTTTCGGTTTTGCTTTTTCGTTTTTCGCTCCCCTACTTCCCAGAGCCATAACTTTTTTATTTTCCATCAATATGGCCATGTGAGAGCTTTCTTTTTGCAGGACGACTTGTACTTTTGAACAACACCATTGGTTTTACCATGTCGTGTACTAGAAATCGGAAAAAAATTATAAATGTGCTGTGAAATTGCAAAAAAAAGTGCAATCCAATACTTGTTTTTTGTTTGTTTTTTTTGGTAGGTTCACTAAGTGCTAAAACTGACCTACCATTATGATTCTCCAGGTCATTACGAGTCCATAGAACACCAAACATATCTAGATTCTTTTTTATCTAATAGAATCAATAGAAAATGATCGATAATATGGTGCTAACAATACATATAAACCCGTCTGAAATCCCTAGACATTCTATATCAAGAGTGATATAGGGAAATCAGAAAAAGCACAACCAACACAAAATTATAGAAAATTAATAACAAATCTTTATTATTGTCACTATACTATTCAAAATATAAATTGATAAAAATATGCCTCAGATGCGAGGGTCATTGTGGCTAAGGACCCCATTAAACATCAATTACCCAAATCATTGAAGCTAGAGATTCTTTCTTCCCATGGCATCAAAGACCTTGCCCTGTCCTGGATCGCCGCTTACCTTTCCGACCGCTCATTTAGCGTCTCCCACTCCCACACTACCTCCTCATCCCGCCCTCTCTCTGTTGGAGTCCCTCAAGACTCTGTCCTGGGGCCCCTACTTTTTTCCATCTATACCCTTGGCCTAGGACAACTCATAAAGTCCCATGTAGACAAAACCAAACTCATCATCTTTCCTCCATCTCACGTATCTTTCCTACCCGATCTATCTATTATGGTAAATGGCATCACAATCTCTCCCGCACCTGAAATCCGCTGCCTCGGAGTAACTCTCGACTCTGCCCTGTCCTTCAAACCACACATCCAGACTCTTGCCACCTCCTATCGCCTCCAACTTAAAAACATTTCCAGAATCCGTCCCTTCCTCAGTCCTCAATCTACTAAAACTCTTGTGCATGCCCCCATCATCTCCCGCCTTGATTACTGCAACACCCTCCTCTGTGGCCTCCCCGTCAACTCTCTTGCACCACTCCAGTCTGTCCTCAACTCTGCTGCCCGACTAATCCACCTCTCCGCTCGCTACTCCCCTGCTTCTCCCCTCTGCAAATCCCTCCACTGGCTCCCAATTCCTCAACGAATCCAGTTCAAACTACTAACACTGACCTACAAAGCCGTCCACAACCTGTCTCCTCCCTACATCTCTGAACTAATCTCCCAATATCTTCCTTCATGTAATCTTCGATCCTCCCAAGACCTCCTACTATCCTCCTCACTTATTCGTTCCTCACACAACCGCCTCCAAGATTTCTCCCGAATATCCCCCATCCTCTGGAATTCCACGCCTCAAAATGTCTGATTATCCACCACTAGGGTTGAGCATTCCGATACTTCCGATACGTGAAATCCAATGTAGGTCTATGGGAACAAAATATCGGAAGTAAATACTTCCGATATTTTGTTCCCATAGACTTACATTGGATTTCAGGTATCGGAACTGGGTTTCGGTATCGGAATGCTCAACCCTATCCACCACCCTTGGATCCTTCAGACAGAACCTGAAAACCCATCTCTTCAGGAAAGCCTGCAGCCTGCAATAACCATTCCGCCTCACCGCCACCACCCGAGCTGCCGCCTCGCCGCCATCACCAGAGCTGCCACCACCACCAGAGCTGCCGCCACGCCGCCACCATCAGAGCTGCCGCCTCGCTGCCACCACCAGAGCTGCCGTCTCACCACCACCACCACCGGAGCTGCCGCACCCCCGACCTTCTGTTTCTTCCCCATTATCCCATGGAATGTAAGTCTGCAAAGACAGGGTCCTCTCTCCTCTCTACCAGTCTGTCATTGTAAATGTGTTTACTGTAAACTATATCTATAAACTTTGTATGTAACCCCTTCTCATGTACAGCACCATGGAATTAATGGCGCTATATAAATAAATAATAATAATAATAATAGAGTAGATAATCACGGATATATAGTAGCTTAAATAGAAAGCCTATCATCAAAAAGACTTCAAATGCTGACAATTATAAAGTGGAAGTGCATAAGTAAACAAGTATAAGCTGAAAATAGAAGCAAATGAAGGAAGAAAGTAAAGGCTACATCAATAAATCCCCTGCAATTGACATGAATATACAGGGATTAGGAGCCTAAAATTAATAATGGCCTGAATGAAGCTAAAAATATGCTGTGACAAGTTATCCACAAAGCTGACTGCTTCAGTATAATAAGACATGAGCACAAAGCCCTAAGAAGGCAACTTACTGTATGATGCAGGGTCCGTGCCATGCCCCTCCACGGACCCTGCATGGTGATGGAGGGACAGGGCACGGACCCTGCCTCATACAAAATATGTAATTCTGGCGTTTTGATTTTTTTTCTCACTACGCCATTCATCAATCAGGTTAATCCTTTTTTTATTGATAGATCGAACGATTCTGAATGTGGCGATACCAAATATGTGTATGTTTGATTTTGTTTTTATTCTCTTATTTTGAATGGAGCGAAAGGGGGGTGATTTGAATTTTTATATTTTTTATATTTTTTTATATTTTTAAAAACATATTTTTTTTCCTTTTCCCATGCTTCAGTAGTCTCCATAGGAGACTAGAAGCTGGTACAACTGAGAAGATCGCCTCTATGTAGCAGAATGACTCACTTGCTGTGACCGCCCGAGCACTGAGTGGCGCTCACAGCAAGGCAGCACTGACAAACATAGAGGTCTCCAGGAGACCTTGGGTTGTCATGCCGACACATTGGTGACCCGCGGGTCAACGGTGAGTGCATTTCAGGCTGAATTGCCAGAAGTGTCATTTAAATGCCGCTGTCAGCGTTTGACAGTGGCATTTAACTAGTTAATAGCCGCGTGTGGATCGTGATTCCACCCACAGCTATTTCGGGCACATGTCACCTGTTCAAAACAGCTATGTCCCGGGAAAGATGTGGGTTCACCACCGGAGCCCATATCAAAGTGGGAGATGCCGACATCGGCGTACTCTTAACGTCCGATGTTGGTAAGGGGTTGAAGTTCCTATGGTATGTGCTTGGGTCAAAATGTAGATCATCAGGCCCTTTGGGGTATCAATCCAAACCTGTATTTAACTTTACAAATATAAACTTATTAATAACAGAAAGGGTCTTTGACTACTGCAATATGTCCTAGAGATTTGTAAGTATGCACGTAAACAAGTGTTTAGGTGGCAATGGGACCCCTCCTTAATGCAAATCGCTTCTTATATATTGACAAGTTCAGCATTTCTGGAGCGAGATGGCAGGCTTTTTATTGTTGTGTATTAAGTCTTTCTTTAATTCCTTAGGTGCTGCTGTGTGTATAATTTTGTGTATCTGTGTGTCTAAGTTGTTTTTCTCCAGTCAGGTCCCCGTGTTCACCGAATGGATTTCAGACAGTTTACATGATGTGTATAAGTTTCTCAACATTGTAGGTGTCTATTAGTGATGATCGAACGTGGGTGTAAGAGACCAGACTTCGCCCGGCTCGGCGCATTCAGCTCTGGATTTAGATAGTGTAGGGAGAGCTGCTGCCGAGATAGGGTCAGAATTGGGGATTTATTAGTCAGTGTGGAGTCTACCATCGTAAACTACTCAAATCCAGATAAACCAACAGTCCTTCTAAGGACTAATCCGGGTATATAGGTTCCAGTGTTAGGTAGGCAGGGTAGTGTACGTCACTCTATACATATCAGTGCAAGGCCTGCAGGCATTGTATGTGTGTACAGGTCCTTCTCAAAAAATTAGCATATAGTGCTAAATTTCATTATTTTCCATAATGTAATGATTAAAATTAAACTTTCATATATTTTAGATTCATTACACACCAACTGAAATTTTTCAGGTCTTTTATTGTTTTAATACTGATGATTTTGGCATACAGCTCATGAAAACCCAAAAATCCTGTCTCAAAAAATTAGCATATTTCATCTGTCCAATAAAATAAAAGTGTTTAAAACAAAATAAAAAAAACCTCAAATAATAATGTTCAGTTATGCACTCAATACTTGGTCGGGAATCCTTTTGCAGAAATGACTGCTTCAATGCGGCGTGGCATGGAGGCAATCAGCCTGTGACACTGCTGAGATGTTATGGAGGCCAGGATGCTTCGATAGCGGCCTTAAGCTCATCCAGAGTGTTGGGTCTTGTGTCTCTCAACTTTCTCTTCACAATATCCCACAGATTCTCTATGGGGTTCAGGTCAGGAGGTTGGCAGGCCAATTGAGCACAGTAATACCATGGTCAGTAAACCATTTACCAGTGGTTTTGGCACTGTGAGCAGGTGCCAGGTCGTGGCTGAAAAATGAAATCTTCATCTCCATAAAAGCATTTCAGCTGATGGAAGCATGAAGTTGCTCCAAAATCTCCTGATAGCTAGCTGCATTGAACCTGCCCTTGATGAAACACAGTTGACCAACACCAGCAGCTGACATGGCACCCCACACCATCACTAACTGTGGGTACTTGACACTGAACTTCAGGCATTTTGGCATTTTCCTTCTCCCCAGTCTTCTCTCCAGACTCTGGCACCTTGATTTCCGAATGACATGCAAAATTTGCTTTCATCAGAAAAAAGTACTTGGGACCACTTAGCAACAGTCCCAGTGCTGCTTCTCTGTAGCCCAGGTCAAGCGCTTCTGCCGCTTTTTTCTGGTTCAAAAGTGGTTTTTACCTGGGGAATGCGGCACCTGTAGCCCATTTCCTGCACACGCCTTTGCACGGTGGTCTCTGGATGTTTCTACTCCAGACTCAGTCCACTGCTTCCGCAGGTCCCCCAAGGTCTGGAATCGGTCCTTCTCCACAATCTTTCCTCAGGGTCCGGTCACCTCTTCTCGTTGTACAGCGTTTTCTGCCACATTGTTTCCTTCCAACAGACTTCCCATTGAGGTGCCTTGATACAGCACTCTGGGAACAGCCTAATTGTTTCAGAAATTTCTTTCTGGGTCTTACCCTCTTGCTTGGGGGTTTGTCAATGATGGCCTTCTGGACATCAGTCAGGTCGGCAGTCTTACCCATGATGGCGGTTTTGAGTAATGAACCAGGCAGGGAGTTTTTAAAAGCCTCAGGAATCTTTTGCATGTGTTTTAGAGTTAATTAGTTGATTCGAAGATTAGGGTAATAGCTCGTTTAGAGAACCTTTTCTTGATATGCTAATTTTTTGAGACAGGATTTTGGGTTTTCATGAGCTGTATGCCAAAAATCATCAGTATTAAAACAATAAAAACCTGAAAAATTTCAGTTGGTGTGTAATGAATCTAAAATATATGAAAGTTTAATTTTAATCATTACATTATGGAAAATAATGAAATTTAGCACTATATACTAATTTTTTGAGAAGGACCTGTTATAGATCATTGCATGCATTCAGAGGGTCCTTTCCCTTCCTGTGTTCTGGTGCTGCTGCTACCTGTAGGATTTATTGGCAGTTTTATACCTAGCCCCAGGTGTAATTGGCTTTGAAAATTTTTTGGCCAGGGCTAATAGAGCTTTTTTATTGCAAGCAATCCAGAGCACTTTTTTTCCTCCATTTGCTTTTTGACAGTTTCACAATACAGCCAGATCCTTTCCTTGCACAGCGTGGAAAATCCAGCAATTTTAGAGGGGTCCGAAACATCCCTTTTGAGTGCGCAGAGAAATATTTTATTTTTATGTGGTACGGTTGAGTAAATTTTTTTGTGAGTGTCTTACACAATTTCTTTACACTATTTTGCTGAACCCCCAAAAAATACATACAGGCCACAATTTTACAGTCTGGTATACCGTATTTTTCCAGACTATAAGACGCACCGGACCATAAGCACACCCCAAATTTTCAGAAGGAAAATAGGGGAAAAAAAAAATAATGTGTCAAATGGAGGTCCGTCTTACAGTCCGAATTTAGGTTACCAGCGAAGGGATCAGCACAGGTTAGAGGAGTGGTCACAGGGGTTCGTCGGTGGCCGGCTGGTGAGGGTGGTGGTACTCTGTGTTGCAGGGGTGCTCTATGGGGTTGGCTGTGGTCTGTGGGGTGGCTGTGGGGTGGCTGTGGTCTGTGGGGTGGCTGTGGTCTGTGGGGTGGCTGTGGTCTGTGGGGTGGCTGTTCTGTGGGGTGGCTGTGGTCTGTGGGGTGGCTGTGGTCCGTGGGGTGGTCTGTGCTTTGTGGGTGGCTGTGTCCGTGGGGTGTCTGTGCATTGTGGGGTGGCAATGTACTTACAATCCGGCCGGCGGTCCGGTGGCGGCGGTCCCAATGCAGCCTCCGGTGCGGTGTTGTCGGGGCTTTGAAATGGCTGCAGCGGGGCTCTGTGCTGCGTGGGGGGCTCCGCCGGCATTTCGTCCTAACCGCGAAAGCCCCCCGCAACTCCGCTGTTGCGACGCGGTGGCTTCCTGAAACATGGCCACCAGGGGCCTCTGGAAAGATGGCCGCCGCAACGAAAATTCAAATCTCGGCAACGAGATCTCTTTTTCCCGAGTTTTGGGGCGAGATTCGTTGCCGAGATTTGAATTTCTCGTTGCGGCGCCTCTTTACGGAGGCCCCTGGCGGCCATGTTTCAGGAGCCACCGCGTCGCAACAACGGAACTGTGGGGGGCTTTTGCGGTTGGCAAATGCCGGCTTAGCCCCCCACGCAGCACAGAGCCCCGCTGCAGCCACATCAAGCCCCAACCCACCCGCACCGGGGGCTGCTTGGGATCGCCCCCCTCCCCGGAACCGCCGGCCAGCAGGCCCCCCAGCGGCACAGGGGGCCCGCGCACTACATCGAGCCCCGACACCACCGCCCCCAGAGGCTGCATTGGGACCGCCCCACCGGATTGTAATTTATATTGCATATAAGACACACCCAATTCCCCCCAAAATTTTTGGGAAAAAATGGTTTATGGTCTGAAAAATAGGTTCTGTGACCGCCCATCCATACGTCTACTAAAATTTTGGTCTTTTTAGCCCTAAATTCAATTTTTTGCTGTCTGCCACTGTATTTTTTATACATATAGTTAGCCCCAAAAAAAAAAAAATTTTTCAGGCCCCACTTTTTTCTTTTTTGGGATCCCCGTCCCCCCCCCATATCTGTGAAAAATCAAAAGTTTGGCCAGTTTAGGGGAGTTTTTTTTTTTTTTCCGGGGTCCTGAAATTTTAAAAAAGCAATTTTTACCAAAAAAAAAAAAAATTTCGGGGGCCAAAAACATTTTTCGGTGTGGAATCTCCATCCCGCTCATATTTTGGGCGGGGGGTTTTTTTTTTTTTTCCTGGGTGTCATTTTAAAAAAAAAAAAAACCCTTTACCCCGCATATTTCCCCCCCCCCCAAAAAAAGGCCACATTTTGGGTTTTTACCCCCGTGCCAGCTCATATCTGTGGTGTTAAAGGGGTTTGGGGGCCCTTTTGGCTTTTTTTTTTCTGTCCGGGGTGCACTGTTTTTTATAAACAGAAGTATTTAGCCCAAAAAAAAAAAAGGGGCCACCATTTCCCCGTAGTGGTATCTCTGTGCCCCCCAAATTATGTGCGTGCCAAATTTGGGGGCCTTTTTTAAGGGCTTTTTTTTTTTTTTCCCCCCGGGTTGTCACATACTTATAAAAAAGAAATTTTTTTCCCCAAAAAAAAAAAAAAAGGGGCCAAAAACATTTTTTCGGGTGGGAAAACCCCCCTGCCCAGCTAATTTTTGTGCGGGGGGTTTTCTTTTTTTTCCTGGGTGTCTTTTTAAAACCTATTTACAGCATTTTTTTTGGGGGGTTCGGTTCCAATGCTGAAAAAAGGGGAGTCTCGAACCTCCCCCCGCGGGTTTTCTCCCTTCTCCCGGGCCCCGCGTGGAGCCTGCTCGCAGAGACGCGGCCCGGGGGCGTTTCCCCCCACCCCTCTACAAAAAGGGGACTTGTCCCTCCTTTTCCTGGATCGCTTTTTTGCCAGTGCGGAGCAGCCGTTTTTGGGGGCAAAGTCCTGCTTTTCCCCCTTTCTGAGCACCCCCCAGAGTGAGATCTCTCTTGGGGAAAAGGGGGGTCACTTTTTTCGTTTTTGCAGCGGCTCCTATTGGCCGGGGCCAGGAAGGTCGTAGAAAACGTGTGTTTGAACCTTCCCTTTGGGGCCTTTTGGTTCTGGAAGGTCCTGTAGCTGGCTATAAAAGGGTAGCATGGCGGGGGCCCCCGGGGGCAATTTAAAAACCAAAAGTATGCTATGCCCCCAGTGTGATCATGCGTATGGGGGTTAGGGCCCGGGGTAAATTTAACCCCCTTTTAAAAACCCCCATTTTAAACGGTTTAGGATTTTTTGGGGGTACGGCCAGGGTCGGTGCCCCCAGATCCCTTTTATTCCCCGGGGAACCCCTGGGGATTTTTAAAAGCCGAAAACGGGTTTTGGCATTCAGACCCCCTTTTTTTGCGGGTGCTCCCCCCGGGGGAATTAGCCTGATCCCGTTATGTACCTTAGTACTTAACTGTGAAACCCGAGACCCCGACAGGACACAGCACTTTTCCTCAGGGCCCCTGTGACTTTTCGGGTTTGTTTCCCCACCTAACAGCGCCTAGCTTTTAAAATTTGCGGCTTATAAAAAAAGTGGGGTTCCCCACCTATCGCCATTTAGCGTGTGGCATTTCCGTTAGCGGTTGGGGGATTAACAGAGTTCGCACTTACGGGCCCCAACGCGCCGGCGTTTTTTTTGCGACTTTTGCGGGAAAACAGGTTCGCTATTTTTTGGGGCCAAAATTTTCTAGCAGCGGTTTTGGGCCGCACGGTGGCCCCCCCGGGTGCGAACGCACCTCTCTACCTCAAATATTTGGTGCGGGTTTTGCAGCCCCCAAAATAATATTAGCGCCAGGGTCGGGGGTGGTAAAATGGCGGATTGCCCCGCGTCTATTTTCGGGACACCAAAAGGGCCCCGGAGGGTTTTGGGGTTTGGGCACAACCCCCCGCCCCCCGGGGGGTTTCCGGGGGTTTTCTGGGCAGGCTGCTAGCGTGGCTGCAGCCATTGGGCCACTTGCCCCCTCTGCCCCCACAATATTTTCCCCCTCCCGCTTCCAGACAAGTTTGCTTTTGGGACAGCAAGCAATGTTTTGGGATTTTTTAAAACATTTTTCAAAAAAACTTTTCTTCTGGGCTCCCCGTTTTTCCCCAAAATCGGGCACAAAAGGGCTTTAAATTTTTTCTTCTGTCGGCCCCAGGTTAGAGTGGGCCACCTGGGTGTGGGAGCGTGACGACCGTGTTTTGGGCGAAAATTTTTCCTCGTTTTCTGGGAAGGCTCTAAAAAAGGTCTTTTTAGGACCTCAGGGGACCCCCCATACGGCGGTTTTAAAAAGCCCGGGGTTGGCCGGGGTTTTTTTTTTTGGTCAGTCTATTTTCCGCCATTTCGGACTCGGCCCCCGGCAAACTGGTCGGAAAAGTACCATTCCAGTCACTGGCGGGGACTGGCTGTCATGTTAAAGATGCTTTGGCTCCAGGGAGATTCCCGCCACATGGAGAAGCTTATCGCCAATTACCCCATTTTCGACCTCCGTTTTCACGAGCGGAGGTTTTGGAGCGGTCCCAGTTTGGCAGAGGTTCCGGCTGGCTCCCACCTTCGCCAGACCTTGGAATCTTCCAGCCGGCGCCCACCCCATGGGCCATGGAGGTTTCTCGAGCGGGACCTAAGCCCCCCCGGGCCCTCGGTACCCGGGGCTTAACATCTGCCAGCAGTTAGGACACATGCCAAAAATGTCCACAGCGGTCGGAAAAACGGCGCGTCTAGTGCCTTGGGGGAGGTTTACTAGACACGCGGCATTTTCCACCAATTGCCCTTTTTAAAGGCAATTTAAGTAGGTCCTCCACGCGTCCGCTGAGTCTGTGTGGATTCCGGACCGAGGGGAATTTCATGTCCTCTGCATTTGCTCTCCGCCACACTATACCCTGGTATGCCCCCCAAACCGGGACCTGTGGAGTAGGAAGGTCAACTTGCCCCCCAACACCCACCAGGAACGATCCCTCTCATTTTAAATCAATGCCCCCCGTCCCATCAGGAGAGTATTTCTTTTTCTTGTCCTGCCTTAGGGAAAGCGAGGTGTTGCTGGGGTTACCTTGGCTCCTTTTACCACTCCCCCTATTGAGGGCCCTTTGGGGGAGGATACTGGGTTGGGGGGGATTATGTAGAGGCAGGTGTATCGGGAGTGCGTTCAGGTACCACCCACAGAGAACCCGTAGATCTCACTTCTCTTCCTCATGTTATTGGGCATATGCAACGTTTTTTTTTTCCAAGAAGGGGCGGGAGCCTTTCCCAAACCTCATCGCCCCTACGACTGTCCTATTGATCTCTTGCCTGGAGCAGAACCCTTTGGGGGGAGTAAACCCCCCTCGTTTCCCTGAGACGGAGGCCATGTCCCAGTACATTCAGGAGAATCTGGCAAGAGGGTTCATTAGGAGCGGTTCCCAGCGGGCAGGTTGTTCTTTGTGCAAAAAGAAGAACGAGAATTACTCCATGATTGACTACAGGGGCTTAACGCCATCACCGTCAAGTAATTTACCCTTTTGCCCCTAATCCTGAGCTCTTTGATAGGCTCCGGGAGCAAGAGTTTTTCCCAACCCGATCTACGTGGTGCCTAAAACCTAATTCCCATCCGTGGGGGGACGAAGGAAGACAGTTTTTAATACCGGTTGGGAAATTAGAATACCTGGTGACCACGGCTCTGTAATGCTCCCGCTGTTTTCCCAAATTTTTGTCAATGAAAACTTCGGGATAGGTCTCCCCACCTTGTGGTAGTTTTCCCGGTGTTATTCTCATCTTTTCACCAATTATAGACTCTCACCGGAGGGTGCCCCAACAAAGTTTTCGACTCTTATGGCAAATTTCCCCCCTAGGGCCCCAAGCTGGAGAAATGTTTTTTTGAGCAGGAGTCCTTACCTTTTTGGGCTTATATCATCTTTTTTGCCCAGGGATTGGCTAGGATCCTGCCAAACTACGGCGTAATGGACTGGAAAGAACCCCATTTCTTAAACGGGTGCAGCGTTTATGGGGTTCATTAATTTTATCGCCAGTTCATTCCCCATTTCTGACTTTGGTAGCCCCTTGGTACCCTCACCAAGAAGGGAGCAAATCCCAATTTTTGGTCTGAGGAGGTCTCCAAGGGCGGTTCTCTTCCATCAAGTCGCATTTTGCCAATGCTCCCATATTTACATCGCCCTATTTGATAAACCGTTTGTTGTAGAAGTGGACGCCTCTTCTGTTGGTGCGGGAGCGTCCTATAACAAAAGGATGCTCAAGGGGAAGCATCCCTGCTTCTTCTTTTCCCAAGACCCTTTACCCCCAGCGAGAGGAATTATTCCCCTCGGGGACAGGGAGTTGCGGCTTTTGAAATTGGCCCATCCAAAGTGGAGAAATCTTTGGAAAGGGGCTCGTTTTCCCTTCCAATCTTCACCGGGCCACAAGAAAATTGGGATATTGGGGAAACGGCTCAGCGGCTTAAATTCTCGCCAGGCCAGATGGTCCCTATTTTTTTCTCTCGGTTCCATTTTACCCTCCATTTTCTTCCCAAAGAAGAATGTTCCGGGGCCGACGCTCTCTCTCGCTCCTTAGTTTTCAACAGGGAGGAGGATGAGGGAGCCTCAGCTTATGCCCGAAGAAGCCTGAGAACTGCAGCCCCGGTTTCGCTAGAGTCCGGTGCCTTTGGGAAAAAAATTTTGGCCCACTAATTTGCGACCGGAGGAAATCTCTTGGGCACACTCGTCCAGGGTGGGTGGCACTTTGGGGGAAAGAGGAAAAAACTTGGGGGCTATTGGCGAGGAAAATACTGGGGCCACATATGGTCCCTGACGTCCGGGAAGTTTGTTCAGGCCCCTGTGTCTCCTGCGCCAGGAACAAATCCCTTCGACAACGGCCACTGGGTTACTTTTTCCTTGCCGGTGGCAACAGGCCCTGGGAGATGGTCGGGATGGACATTTGTGGTGGGCCTTACCCAAGTCTCGGGGTTGCACTATCCCATTTGTGTGATCACCGATCACTTCTCCAAAATGGTGCACTTAGTGCTGCTACCACGGTTACCTTCCGCACGGGCCTTGGCAGCATTATTTATTAGACACACTTCTCCGTCTACACGGTTATGCCAACAAGATTGTCAGCGATCGAGGCCCCAATTTGCGTCTCGGTTTCTGGAGAGAGTTGTGTCATCTACTCTGCATTGAATTGAACCTCTCCTCTGCATATCATCCCGAGACGAATGGGTTGGTAGAGAGGGCCAACCAGACCTTGGTCACCTACTTGTGACATTTTGTCTCTGCCAGGCAGGATGACTGGGCATCTCTGCTTCCGTGGGCGGAGTTTGCGCTAAACAATGCTGTGGCTGACTTCACCGGACAGACCCCATTCCTCTTAAATTACGGCCAGCAACCACGGGTACCGGTGCCCATGCCCGTTGCTTCCGCTGACTTCAGGGTGGCAGATTGGACTGTGGAAGCACGGGACATATGGGACCGCACCCAGGATGCCATTCAGGCTTCCAAGGAAAGGATGAGGTCTTCTGCCGATGCTCATCGGCGTCCCGCTCCGACATTTTCTCCTGGCGACCTAGTGTGGCTCTCCGCCCGAAACATCAGGCTACGGGTGGAATCCACTAAATTGGCACCCCCGCAATTTGGGTCCCTTCAAGGTTCTCGAGCATGTGAACCCTGTGGTTTACCGTTTGGCCCTTCCCGCCTCGCCTTGGTATCTCCGACACCTTCCATGTATCCCTCCTAAAACCCGTGGTCATCTCCCGGTTGCCTGAGTCATCTGCCGGACGTAGGGTTCGTCTTCGGATGACTACGAGGTGAATGACATTGTTGGGTGCAAGGTGGTACGAGGCAAAAAATTTTATTTGGTGGATTGGAGGGGTTATGGGCCTGAGGATAGGTCCTGGGAGCCTGCCGAGCATGTTCACGCTCCGCAGCTCATCGCTGCCTTTGAACGCAGCGAGGCCCAGAGAAGGGGGGGCCCTAGGAGGGGGGGTAATGTTAGGGTTCGAGTTCCCGCTGCTGCACAAGGGGAGTCTCGAACCCGTCCCGCTGCGGTCTCCCATTCATCTCCGGCCGCAGTGGAGCCTGCTCAGCAGAGACGTCGGTCCAGGCGTCTTGCCCACTCCTCTACTGTGCATGACTTGCTGCTGCCTTTCCTGGATCTGCTATTATAGCCAGTGCGGAGCAGTCCATTCTTTGAGACAAAGTCCTGCGTTTTCCCATCTGAGCATGCCAGAGTGAGATCTCTCATTGGAGATCAGGGGTCACATGTTCAGGTCTGCAGCGGCTCCTATTGGTCCGCCAGGAAGGTCATGTAGTCTACGTGTGTTTGTAAACAGCTTCTCATTGGTCCTTGTTCCTGGAAGGTCCTGTAGCTTTTGCTATAAAAGGGTAGCATGGCTGGGCCGCCATGCGTAATATCAACCATTTTTATGCTATGCGCCAGTGTGATCATGGTATGTGTGGTTAGGGACCTGGCTGAAATAAGCCACTAGAATACCGACTTAATCGGTGAGGAGTTTGGTATGGTAGCTGGCCAGGGTCGGTGTCCTAGATGCCCTAGATTACCGGCGTAACCGGTGAGGAGTTTTGATTGCCGTAATTCAGGGTCTGGCGTTCAGATGCCATAGATTGCGGGTGACTCCCGCGAGGACATTAGCACATGATCACGCGTTATGTACGCTTAGTACTTAACTGTGTACCTGAGAGCCTGACAGGACACAGCACTTTTCCTCAGTGGCCCTGTGACGTAACAGGGTTTGCTTTCGACGCTAGACAGCGCCCTAGCGTTTTACTTTGCGGCTCACTGAAGCTAAGTGAGTTCGCACCTATCGCCATATAGCGCTGTGGCGTTTCTGTTAGCGGCTCTGGGTATTAACAGAGTTCGCACTTACTGCCACAACGCGCTACGGCGTTTATTTTAGCGACTCTAGCGGGATAACAGAGTTCGCTACTTTCGCCATTTTACTAGCAGCAGGTTCCGCCTGCACGGTGGACCCCGGGCTGCGAACGCACCTCTCTATCTCATATATTAGGTGCGTTCCGCAGACCCTAACAAGTATTTAGCCCCCCCCCAAAAAAGGCCACATTTTCGGTGTGTTATCTCCGTGCCAGCTCATATCTGTGCGTGTTCAAAGTTTGGCCAGTTTATGCCAGTTTTCTTTTTCTGTCCGGGTGTCACTGTACTTATATACAGCAGTATTTAGCCCAAAAAAGTACAGGCCACACATTTGTCGTAGTGGTATCTCTGTGCCAGCTCATATATGTGCGTGCTCAAAGTTTGGCCAGTTTACGGCGGTTTTCTTTTTTTTTTTTTGTCCTGGGTGTCACTGTACTTATATACAGTAGTATGTTGCATTATTGAAAAAACAGGCCACATTTTACAGTGGGGTCTATTTCTGACACGCCTCATACATCCGTGTGCCAAAAATTGAGGCATTTTAGGCCTAAATTCCCTTTTTTGGGCAGTCTGTGACTTATATCCAGCACTCTTTTGCATCCACCAAAAAAAAAAAACAAACATATTTTACAGTGTGGTATATTTGTGACATGCCTCATACCTCCGTGTGATAAAAAATTTGTGGATTTTAGGCCAGTACTCCATGTTTTTTTGTCTGTTACACAAGTTATATACAGCACTATGTTGCAAAATTTTATAGAACAGCCACATTTTACAGTGGGGTCTATCTCTGACACGCCTCATACATGCGTGTGCCACAAATTGAGGCATTTTAGGCCTAAATTTCCCTTTTTTGCAGTCTGTCACTCTCGTTATATCCAGCACTCTTTTTTATCCAAAAAAAATAAAAAATTTTTACAGTTGGGATATGTCGGTAAAAAGATTTCTGTTTCATGTTGTTATGGCAGCTTCATGACTGTATTAAATGCTGAAACTACTACCAACATCATCATCTTCAGCCTAGAGGCAGTCACTGCGCAGATAGAAAGTCTGAGTAGCAGAGGGTGAACGCTTAGGCGGTGTTGTACTCTGTATTGTACTCTGTCTCTGTATTACGAAGGCTAAATCTTCTTGATGAAATCATGCCTGGAAGAGCCATAGCAAGATAAGATTGAAGATCACGGGGACAGGACTCACAACTATTGAAGCCTGGGCAGGATTCTGACAAGCCCTCACCTACTAATACTGAACTGGTGAGATGATGACGTTTTAAAAAGTAGCCCATGCATTTTCTATAACTGAAGCTAGAGATTTTGTCATTTCGGATGCATTTCCAGAGATGTCAATTGGAGAGCGTGGTGGTCGGAGATGTGACTTCTACACTACCACACGAGCTGCCGCCTCTCCACCACCCGAGGTGCCGCACCCACTTTCTGACTCTTTCCCATTCTTCCAAAGACTGAAAGTCGGCAAGGACAAGGTCCTCTCCCTTCTGTAACAGTCTGTCATTGTAATTTTTTTGGGGGTAAACGATATCTATTACTATGTATGTAACCACTTGTCATGTACAGCACCATGGAATTAATGGCGCAATATACAGTACAGACCAAAAGTTTGGACACACCTTCTCATTCAAAGATTTTTCTGTATTTTCATGGCTATGAAAATTGTAGAATCACACTGAATGCATCAAAACTATGAATTAACACATGTGGAATTATACATTACACTTTACAAAAAAGTGTGAAACAACTGAAAATATGTCTTATATTCTAGGTTCTTCAAAGTAGCCACCTTTTGCTTTGATTACTGCTTTGCATGCAGAAAAGGTGAACGGATGGATTCTACATGCCTGGTTTTCACCGTGAAGCATGGAGGAAGTGGTGTGATGGTGTGGGGTGCTTTGCTGGTGACACTGTTGGGGATTTATTCAAAATTGAAGGCATAGTGAACCAGAATGGCTACTACAGCATCTGGCAGCAGCATGCTATTTCATCCGGTTTGCGTTTAGTTGGACCATCATTTATTTTTCAACAGGACAATGACCCCAAACACATCTCCAGACTGTGTAAGGGCTATTTGACCAAGAAGGAGAGTGATGGGGTGCTACGCCAGATGACCTGGCCTCCAAAGTCACCAGACCTGAACCCAATCGAGATGGTTTGGCGTGAGCTGGACTGCTCACCGCTTCAATTTTGAATAAATCCCGAACAGTGTCACCAGCAAAGCACCCACACCATCGCACCACCTCCTCCATGCTTCATGGTGGGAACTAGGCATGTAGAGTCCATCCGTTCACCTTTTATGCGTGCAAAGCAGTAATCAAAGCAAAAAGTGGCTACTTTGAAGAACCTAGAATATAAGACATTTTTTCAGTTGTTTCACACTTTTTTGTAAAATGTAATGTATAATTCCACATGTGTTAATTCATAGTTTTGATGCCTTCAATGTGATTCTGCGATTTTCATAGTCATGAAAATACAGAAAAATCTTTGAATGAGAAGGTGTGTCCAAACTTTTGGTCTGTACTGTAAATAACTAAATAATAATAATAATACTATATGTTTGTTTCCTCTAGACAATCCATCAAACATGTATTGAAGGATTTTTTTTTCTGACCACTCTGTTCAGCTGTGCATAAACTATGTCAACTTGGTAGCTATACCTGTCATGTGTGCATCGCCACGAAGATCGTCGCGGTTGCACATTCTGACTTCTCACAGCTGAGTTGCTGTTTCTTTGTGTTTGGCAGTTAGGGAGTTAATTCTGTCTGTGCTCAGTTCTGGGACTGGGTGCAGTTTCTCCCGGCTGCAATTAATTATTTGTTGATTGGTTTCCTTTAAATCTCTGGTTGTCTGTGTTGGGAGTGGCCAGTGAAAATGTCACGCGGTCTTATGATATGTGTACGATGTCAGTAAACTATTCTTAAAAGAACAACACTCTATACAACATATAGATTAGCAACATCAGCATGTAAATATAGAATAAATTTACCTGACACGATATCCGTTGAACTCAGGGTTAATCTTGAGGACTTGATACACTGTCACAGGAAAGAGGAGGACCGGGGGTCTAACCTGACCCTAAACTGGGGTCCTAACTAATCCCTCACCTTGGAGGTACTGATAATGGTTCAGAGGTCCAAGTCTCCAGCCTAACCCTGTCTCCTATCAGTCCCTGAACCCTGTAATCAGGCCTAAGAAGGATTCTGATTACCACTAAATGGTCAGACAGAGCGTCTGAATCAAAGCCTAGAGACTTATCTTCGGTGTTTTGTCTCAGAGAACCAGGAGGACTGGTCTTCTTTCTTGCCTCTGGCAGAGTTCGCTCTTAACAACAGGCGGAGCGAGTCCACTGGTAAGTCCCCGTTTTTTGGGGCATATGGTTTTCATCCCCAGTTTTGTACATTCAATGGGGGGGGCCCTTCTGGGGTTCCTGAGGAGGAGCGTTTCTCGTCGTCACTTGCTTCAGTGTGGAGAGGTGTATTGAATAATCTGAGTGCTATGGGGAACCGTTATAAACGTATGGCTGATAGGAGGAGAGTTTCTGGTCCAGATCTTAATGTGAACGATCTGGTATGGTTGTCTACCAGGAATATAAAACTTAAAGTTCCCTCCTGGAAGCTGGGCCCCAGATTCATCGGGCCGTACAGGATCAGTTCCATAATTAATCCTGTGGCATTTCGTCTGGACCTCCCTCCTACGTTTAAAATCCACAATGTGTTCCACAAGTCATTACTTAAGAGGTACGTGGCACCAGTCATACCATCACCTCTACCTCCTCCTCCAGTGGTGGTCAATGGTAACTTGGAGTTTCAAGTGTCAAAGATCATTGACTCACGTCTGAATCGCCGGTCCCTTCAGTACTTGGTGCATTGGAAGGGGTATGGTCCAGAGGAGAGGACGTGGGTTCCTGCGTCTGACATTAACGCAGATCGTTTGGTGCGGACCTTCCACAGAACTCACCCGGGCAAACCTGGCCCTGAGGGTCCGGAGGCCCCTCGTAGAAGGGGGGTACTGTCATGTGTGCATCGCCACGAAGATCGTCGCGGTTGCACATTCTGACTTCTCACAGCTGAGTTGCTGTTTCTTTGTGTTTGGCAGTTAGGGAGTTAATTCTGTCTGTGCTCAGTTCTGGGACTGGGTGCAGTTTCTCCCGGCTGCAATTAATTATTTGTTGATTGGTTTCCTTTAAATCTCTGGTTGTCTGTGTTGGGAGTGGCCAGTGAAAATGTCACGCGGTCTTATGATATGTGTACGATGTCAGTAAACTATTCTTAAAAGAACAACACTCTATACAACATATAGATTAGCAACATCAGCATGTAAATATAGAATAAATTTACCTGACACGATATCCGTTGAACTCAGGGTTAATCTTGAGGACTTGATACACTGTCACAGGAAAGAGAGGACCGGGGGTCTAACCTGACCCTAAACTGGGGTCCTAACTAATCCCTCACCTTGGAGGTACTGATAATGGTTCAGAGGTCCAAGTCTCCAGCCTAACCCTGTCTCCTATCAGTCCCTGAACCCTGTAATCAGGCCTAAGAAGGATTCTGATTACCACTAAAGGGATATGGGCTGATCTCTGCTAAATACACAGATTAGACATATAAGACAGACTGGAGAAAACACAGACTTGCATACACACTCAAACACAGAAGGAACATAAATGATCTGGGATATTAAACTCTAAGCAAGGTGAGCTTAAAACAACTAAGGAGCTCTTTAACTTAAGTCTATACAGATACAATCCTATCTGTGGTCTGCATGAAGAATAGCCGAGGAAAATGACAATTGCATCCCCCGACGTAAACAAAATGCCCTCCAAAACTTGGACACAAACTGAGACCCCCTATCTGACACCACATCAGAAGGCAACCCATGAAGTCTCACAATCTCCCCAATGAACACCTGCGCCAGAGTTTTAGCATTAGGGAGGGCAGGAAGAGCAATGAAATGTGCCATCTTACTGAACCTGTCAACAACCACCAGTATGACAGTCTTCCCTGACGACTGAGGAAGGTCCGTGATGAAGTCCATGGACTCATTTGTCTATGGACTTCATCACGGACCTTCCTCAGTCGTCAGGGAAGACTGTCATACTGGTGGTTGTTGACAGGTTCAGTAAGATGGCACATTTCATTGCTCTTCCTGCCCTCCCTAATGCTAAAACTCTGGCGCAGGTGTTCATTGGGGAGATTGTGAGACTTCATGGGTTGCCTTCTGATGTGGTGTCAGATAGGGGGTCTCAGTTTGTGTCCAAGTTTTGGAGGGCATTTTGTTTACGTCGGGGGATGCAATTGTCATTTTCCTCGGCTATTCTTCATGCAGACCACAGATAGGATTGTATCTGTATAGACTTAAGTTAAAGAGCTCCTTAGTTGTTTTAAGCTCACCTTGCTTAGAGTTTAATATCCCAGATCATTTATGTTCCTTCTGTGTTTGAGTGTGTATGCAAGTCTGTGTTTTCTCCAGTCTGTCTTATATGTCTAATCTGTGTATTTAGCAGAGATCAGCCCATATCCCTTTAGTGGTAATCAGAATCCTTCTTAGGCCTGATTACAGGGTTCAGGGACTGATAGGAGACAGGGTTAGGCTGGAGACTTGGACCTCTGAACCATTATCAGTACCTCCAAGGTGAGGGATTAGTTAGGACCCCAGTTTAGGGTCAGGTTAGACCCCCGGTCCTCCTCTTTCCTGTGACAGTGTATCAAGTCCTCAAGATTAACCCTGAGTTCAACGGATATCGTGTCAGGTAAATTTATTCTATATTTACATGCTGATGTTGCTAATCTATATGTTGTATAGAGTGTTGTTCTTTTAAGAATAGTTTACTGACATCGTACACATATCATAAGACCGCGTGACAATACCCCAGTGGGTGTTGGTACAGTGTCCCCAGATGTTATGTAGGTCCCTAATCTCACCTCTACTTCAGCAGCATGATGAATTAATAGGAAAAGCACGTGGTATTTGTGTAGCTGTTGTTTTCTTGACAAAGAAACTCAATAACATCAGTTACGTGGTTAGCCGCACACGGAATGGAGAAATAGTAAAGATGACAATTGACAAGTAGCTTCACATTTGAGGTAAAACACACTTCAACAAGTTGCTTTAATTCTTATATTCCAAAGCCTTGAAGAAAAAGATGAATATATTGTGAACCAAATAGGTATGAATAATTAATCACACAAATGATGTAACATAATTCTAAACATACACAAGCTATCACTGGGGAAATTATTTTCAACCAAAAATTTTACGTATGAGACTAGTGTCATCTTGTGGAATGATATGAGCAACAAAGTCCTTCAAATTGAAACTGTTCTGGATGTACTCTACAATTTTCTCTAGAAAGTTAGTGTTGAGCGATACGATACTGCAAGTATCGGGTATCGTCCGATATTAGCTCTATCGGCCTTTCGATACTTAGTTTCGATATTTTCCATATATCGTATACCGGAATCGGAATTTCCCATAATTCTTTGAGAGGCAATGTGATTTTAGTCAGCAATGAGGAATCCTAAGAAGTGTGGGCACATCCTGTACTGCTGTGGTCATGTTAACTAATGGCATGGCTGTGATTGATGCTGAAATGATGTCAGAATGCACTATAAAAGGCCCGCCGCCATTTTAGCGTCACTGTGCTGTGAATTCAGTAAGGGACAGAACGCTGCTGTGCTGACTCTGAGGGACAGTTAGCGATTGCGATTTAGTGTACTGTGCTGTAGGCAGGCTAGCACCAACCGCTGTGTAAAGCTTCCTTTTGCCTGCAGTGTTGTTTTAACAGCTCTGCAAGGTGTGTGTGAGTGCAGGTGACGCTGCAGTTTGCTCTGCATGCAACGCTGTCTGTAGGCATCTGCACGTGTCACTCACAGACTCTTTTTTTTTCTTCAGTGTAATTCTTGCAGCTCCATGCAATTTAACTATTAGTGTGACGCGCTTCCATCCGTATCCAATACATTGGTTGCAAACACTATAGAAGTAGACAAAGGAGTAGCCTTTCACAGATTGTGAACAGTTGTGTTTCAGTGTTCACTTCAGTCTGTGTTTTTTATTTTTTGAGTGCACATCACGCTCCAGTTACTTGTTCAAGCACTGCTGCTTGTACTCTGCTGAGCGTGTCTCAGTGCCTCATCCTTTTCATTTATCTCCAATTGGTTCTGCTCCATTCCATTTAAAATATAATCTATTAGTGTGACGCGCTTCCATCCGTATCCAATACATTGGTTGCAAACACTATAGAAGTAGACAAAGAGTAGCCTTTCACAGATTGTGAACAGTTGTGTTTCAGTGTTCACTTCAGTCTGTGTTTTTTATTTTTTGAGTGCACATCACGCTCCAGTTACTTGTTCAAGCACTGCTGCTTGTACTCTGCTGAGCGTGTCTCAGTGCCTCATCCTTTTCATTTATCTCCAATTGGTTCTGCTCCATTCCATTTAAAATATAATCTATTAGTGTGACGCGCTTCCATCCGTATCCAATACATTGGTTGCAAACACTATAGAAGTAGACAAAGGAGTAGCCTTTCACAGATTGTGAACAGTTGTGTTTCAGTGTTCACTTCAGTCTTGTTTTTTATTTTTGCTGTGCACATCACCTCCAGTTACATTGTCAAGCACTGCTGCTATGTACAGTGCTGAGACTGTGTCTCAGTGCCTCATCCTTCATTTATCTCCATGGTTCTGCTCCATTCCATTTAAAATATAATCTATTAGTGTGACGCGCTTCCATCCGTATCCAATACATTGGTTGCAAACACTATAGAAGTAGACAAAGGATAGCCTTTCACAGATTGTGAACAGTTGTGTTTCAGTGTTCACTTCAGTCTCTGCGTAATAACCACACTTAGGCCTTATAACTTTTCTGACTTTCTTTATCAATCTACCAAGATGAAGAAGTCAGTGAGTAAGGCACGTGGTCGTGGCCGTGGAGTTTCAGCAGGGAGAGGACGTGGGGATTCTGTGGCTGCTGCCGCCCTCAGTGACACAGCATCCACCAGTTTTAACCCATGAGCGTTCTTTATGCGCACTTTGTAGGAGCTCGGCGTGCCCCCCTGCTGCGGGAAGAACAAATTGAAGCCGTTGTTGGTTGGATGGCAGCCAATGCATCGACTTCAATTCCTTCCACCTCCTCTCAGGAACACAACACTGTTGAGCAACCATCTGTCTATTCACCGCCTGTCAAATTGCCCAGGCAGTCAGAGAGTTCTGTACAGGAGCCAGCTGAGTCTCTGCTTCTGTTCTCAGATTCTGTTGGCTCCAAACACGGGCACAGGCAAGCAGCATTCTGCAATTTGAAGAAGAGGGAGTATGCAGTGATGCGCAACAGCTGTGTCTCTCTCAATCTGAAGAGGCGGGTGAGCCAGTGCCGATGGACAGCACACCGCAGAACGCATCTTATTATGATGATGAGACTCAGGTGCCAGGTTTTGTGGAGCATGGTGCTGCCCAGACCATCCAACAGCAGCAGGTGTTGGAAGAGGGTAGTGGAGATGATGAAGACCGAGACCCAACATGGCGTGAGCAACAGGAAGGTGGTGGGAGCAGCTCTGAGGAAGAGATTGTCCCAACGGTACAAATAGGAGGGAGAGGTAGGCTGCAGACTCGCTTGCCTGTAGCCTCCAGTTTGGCACCTGTTGGGAGCAGTTCTCTTAGAAATGTCAAAATTGGCGCTCCCATGACTTGCACTGCGTGGTCCTTTTTTGACAGACTTGTAGATGATATTTGCTATGTTCAATGCAAGCTGTGTAAGCAAAAAGTTAAAAGAGGTAAAAATATCAGTAACCTGAATACCACAAATATGTGGAAACATGTACGGACAAAGCACGTAGCTGAGTTACAAAGACACACTGGAGATGTAGGCCAACCTACAGCAGCACCTACATCTTCAGGTCGTGTTCGAGCCTCTACCTCCAGCTCACACACACCTGGTTCGGCTTCCTCACAGGATCTCCATGGAAGAACCTCGGTCACTGTTGTCCATAGACAAACTGTTATTCCACCCACAGCAGCAAGTTCACAGTCATCGTCACACTCCCAGAACAAAAAACAGCCATCGGTACCACAGGCATGGGATAAAAGACGGCCATACTCGGCAAACCATCCACGAGCACAGGCTCTGAATGCTGGCATTGCAAAACTCCTGTCCCTTGAAATGCTGTCATTCAGGCTGGTGGAGACTGACAGTTTCAGGAACTTTATGGCATTGGCAGTCCCACAATATAATGTGCCAAGCCGATTTTATTTCAGCAGGCAAGCTGTCCCTGCTCTGCAAAAACATGTCGAGGGAAACATTAAACATGCGCTACTAAACGCCGTCAGTAGCAGGGTCCACCTGACCACCGATGCGTGGACCAGTACCCATGGCCAGGGACGATACCTTTCCCTCACTGCCCATTGGGTCAATGTTGTGGAGCCGGGTACAGATCTTGCCAGTGGCGCTGTACGTGTTCTGCCAACTCCAAGGATTGCAGGAATCCAGTCTGTACACATTGATTCCTCTCCTACTCCAGTTCCTCAGAATCATCGCTGCACGAGCAAGTAACGGTATACCTCCACATGGACCCGTGAACGCTTACCTGTTGCGACCGATATGAGCACAGCCGTGGCCAAACGTCAACAGGCCGTCCTGAAATTAATTTCCATGGGTAATCGAAGCCACACAGCGCAGGAGCTCTGGGATGCCATCAAGCAGGAGAGCGACGTGTGGTTTTTGTCAGCTAATCTCCAGCCAGGCTTGGTAGTGTGTGACAATGGCCGAAATCTGGTGGCAGCTCTGGGCCTTGGCAACCTCACTCACATACCATGTCTGGCACATGTGCTCAACTTGGTCGTGCAGAGTTTTTTGAGGGACTATCCGGATCTTGATGCACTGCTGCACAAGGTCCGCCTAGAGTGCGCTCACTTGCGACGTTCCAGCATGGCCAGATCACGCATTGCAGCTCTGCAAGTCAGATTTCGCCTTCCTGAACATCGCATCATATGTGACGTACCCACCAGGTGGAATTCCACGTTACATATGTTGGAGCGGTTGTGTGAGCAGCAGCCAGCAGTAATGAAGTATCAGCTGCATCAGGCGCAATCAACTCGCAATTTGCGTCGTTCACACTTCACCACTACTGAGTGGGCCTCTATGAAGGACATCTGCGACGTTTTGCGTGCGTTTGATGTCTCAACGCGGATGGCGAGTGCAGATGATGCACTAGTCAGCATGACTGTCCCCCTTATCTGCCTGCTTCAGAAATCACTGAAAGCACTAAAGGAAGAGGTTTTGGAAGAGGTGGAGGATGAGGAGTCACAAATTCAATTACCTTCAGGACAGTCAGCGCAACATGGTCCTCACAAAGGGCTGGGCAGGGCTCACTTTGTGAGGAGGATGAGGAGGAGGAGGAGTCAATGGAGGAGGAAGAAATCCCTACAGAGGGAGGTACACAACGCTCTAGTCAGTATGTAGAGCGAGGGTGGGGTGATGCAGAGGAGGCAGAGATGACGCCTCTTCCAGAGGACAGCCTTTGTTGGCCAGTTGGGAGTCTGCAGCACATGGTTGATTTCATGCTTCAGTGCCTGAGAAACGACCGCCGCATCGCCCACATTCTCACCACGTCAGATTATTGGGTGTACACCCTCCTAGACCCTCGCTACCGGGACAACTTACAAACCCTCATCACACCGGTGAACCGGGAACGTAAAATGCAGGAGTACCAAGACACACTGGTGCAATCCATACTGTTGTACATTCCAGCCGAGAGAGCTGCTGCTGCTGCTACTGCTTTACAAAGCAGCTCTGTGCGTCGAGGCAGTGTAGACACCTCTACAACAAGAGGGAGCAGAAGCAGCGCCTCTGCACAGGGCAAGAGCTGTATATTACAAATGTGGCAAAGTTTTGTGACAGCGCCAGCAAGGTCTACACCATCCGAAACGGCTCCAGTCACCAGGAAGAAACGTTTCCATAAGATGGTGACAGACTACTTGGCTTTCACTCTAAGTGTACTCCCAGATGCCTCTTCCCCTTTCAAATTTTGGGTCTCTAAGTTGGATACATGGCCAGAGCTTAGCCAGTATGCATTGGAGGTGCTGGCTTGCCCTGCTGCCAGTGTATTATTGAGCGTGTCTTTAGTGCTGCAGGTGGTGTAGTAACAGACCGTCGCATGCGACTATCCTCAGAGAATGTAGACCGGCTTACTTTTCTGAAAATGAACAAGGCATGGATCTCACCTGAATTTGCCTGTCCGTTTTCAGATTAAATAACTGTTTGGCAACGTTTTCCATGTCTCCTGTTATGTTCATCTTTCTACCACCTGAACTCTACTCCCTGGGCTACAACACCGCCATTTGTTGCTCGTAAGTAATTGGCAGGGGTACTGACTCATGGCCAGCCTGGATACAGCACGACAGCTGTTTCCTGGCAGTGTGAACGTCAATTATCCTCCAATAAGTTGTGCTGTCGTGTTGCATTCGGTTAGCCGACTCTATGGTGCCTGCATTTAGGTGATTCCTATGTGTGCTGTGGATATGTAAATAAAGCGGTTCCATTGTACAATAGACAAGCACCCTGTAGGACTGTGTGATCGGTAACTGCGGACGGCTTGCGTCTGTCAACTTACATTTTCATGGGTGCGTTCTTCTACCCGTCCGGGGTCCAGTACCGTCAACTGGATCTCCCCAGTGCCTTTGTCCTAGGTGCCTCCATCTCCGTATCCGAGTTCCAGCAACGTCTGCTGGTCCTTGGTAGTGCTTTGGAGCACAGGTACCTCCTGCTTAGTAACCGTGTCACAGTAACGTCAGCTGGTACTCGGTTGTGACATTGCCTCTTTCCTTCGCTACCCGTCCAGGTCCATACCGTCAATGGTTCTCCCCAGGCTTTGGCCTAGGTGCCTCCATCTCCCTATCCGAGTCCACCAACGCTGCTGGTCCTTGGTATGCTTTGAGACAGTACCTCCTGCTTGTACGTGTCACAGTAAGTAGCTGGTATCGTTGTGACATTGCTCTTTCCTTCTGCTACCCGTCCGGGTTCCAGCACACGTCATGTCTCGTTATTCCATTGTCTCTTGCTCCATCTGATACCGTCAGGTTCCAGTAACTGACTGTTTCTCGAAATAGACGACCTTAAAGACCACCAGAAGAAGATGACGACAACAAGGACGACGAGCATGAAGCCAACCAGCCTGAACACCATCACAAAGAAAAAATAAAAGATTACCCAGAAGAAGATCACCAACAGGACAAAGAAGGTTAAGACAAACTACAAGATACAGAACAAGAGACAGAAGAACAATAAGCAGAAGATCAAAAAGCAGAAGAACATGAAGTATAAGACCAAAATGAAGAGCAAAATATATGCTCTAAATTCTAAGCAGAAGAAGACTAAGCAGTATATGGGGGTGAGTCCGTTCCTCCTCGTGGTGCCCCTGGAAAATGCCTGCTGCTGCAGGCTAAACTGAACACGGACAAATACTGTTGTAATTTAAATCTTTTGTGACAGCAAGAACGGAAGGATGAACAATTCATACTTTTACAGATTACAAGTACAGGAATCTCTGTCACAAATAAGAATATGATGAAGAAGATGAAGAGGAAGAAGATGAAGAATTTGAATATGAAGAAGATTAATTAGTTTAATAATAACAATATGAGTAATGTAAACAAAAACATGAATAGCAAGAAGTTTAAGAAGAAGATTAAGAAGGTGAAGATGAAGAATAATTTGATGAGAAAGATGATGCTGCTGCTGAAGATTATGAAGGAGAAAGTGTGGCACTGGCAAAAGTTAAAAAGGTGAAGAGCATGAAAGTTGTGAAACATACATATTTGCCAAAATAGAAAAAAGGTTAACAACATTGTCAATTTGTTAGTCAATCCAAACGTATTTCCAAAAAAAAATATATTAATGCTATTCCAATGCATTGGGTTAAACATGTATGCCTTTATTGTCTCCTCAACCTCCCCCAATACATTCTACATTAGTCTTTGTTGTTTTCCTTCATGTACAATTAACCAACAGGGCAAGAATGTTTTTTTTAATGTCGATATTTGGTTCCCATAGACTTACATTGGACTTCCGGTATCGGAATCGGATATCGACGATATTTAGTGATATCGGCGATACCATTCCGATCCGATATTTTTAGATATCGAGCAGTATCGCTCAACACTATTGAAAGTACATGCCTTCTATGCTGCTTGCATTAGGGTATGTTTCCACGATTCGGAATTCTTCAGCAATTGCTGCGTGTTCGACGCTGCGCGCTAGCAGCACGCAGCGTCCAGATGTTACAGCATAGAGGAGGAGATTTCAAGAAATCCCGTCTCCACTATGCTTAAAAACATGCAGGCGGCAGACCTGCGTTAACGGACATGCTGCACGTCTTTTTAGATCGCAGCATGTCCTATTCCCTTGCGGCGACGCTGCGTCGTCGCAAGGGAAATAACACAGGCCTATGTAGCCCTGCGGTCATTCCGGATGTGTTCCATGAACACATCCGGATTGACAGCGCGTTCACTAGGGGGCGGGGCTTTCCGCTCCGTCCAAAGCGCTGTGGTTCCGGATCGTGGAACCACAGCCTTAAAGAACTGATTTGCCAGATATGTATGGAGTCAATATGACCGGGCTGCGGGTACCTGTGCTGCGCCCTCTCCGGAACTGTCAAGGCTGCGTCCCCTGTTTCCCGGCAGAAAGAATAGGTTAACGGACAGGCCCCATTACACAGAAAGAGGGGTTGTGTTTAGACAGGGAACCTGGCTGGAAGCTGAGGGGAAAAAAAGCAAAGCAGGAGTGAGTCCTCAGCTGTCATTGTGTGAGCAGCAAGGGGAGCAGCGCACTATGCACCCGAAGCGCCGACTCTGTGGCAAAATGCAGCAGACAGACCCGGTGACCTAGAGGCATGGGACCAGCTTAAGAGAAAGCAGGAAAGACATCAAAGATTTGTGTCATGGACAAGCAACGCATAGGAGGCTGAGTAGCGTGCTGCATTCTTAGATGCAGAGGACTGTTCCCATTGTCTCCTGCCACTAAAAGCAGCACTGCCATTTACCAAGGCGCCATTTGCCCAGTAACCACCAGAGAGCGAAGCGCCATGCGCTCCTTGACCATGAGTAACAGCGCATGTGAGAGTTCATGCCATGTGTTCAGCGTGGATAACCAATAATTAGAAGGCACAGAGGAATGACAGAGGACTTTGGTACGGTCAGCAAGGTACTCCCTCAGCATTTTCAAAAACTTTCACTCCATGTGAGAGTCCCCTGCGCCTCAGGGACAGGGCAATGGAGGGTCTGAGAAAACTCTCCCCAAACTTTGCCAGTGTTCCACTGCCTTTGCTGGCTTGGAGTTGTGACTCTCTCAGCTGTACTCCTTGCTTGGCCAACAAACTTTGACCTCTGCTGGCAGCATTTTCAGATGTGAATTTTTTTAATAATTCCGCAAGAAGGGCCCTCTGTTCCTCCAACATTTTAGTACACCTGTCTGCCCCTTGAATAAGACATTAAATTAAAGTTCTCTTTGTAGCGTGGGTCTAGAAGTGTCACCAATCAGTATTGCCCATCACCCAAAATTTTGATAATGCGAGGGTGATGGTAAAGGCAGCGTAACATAAACTCAGCCATGCGTGCAAGACTACTAACAGTCAATACTTCCATGTCCTCATCAAGAGGACGACTGGCCATGCTCTCCTCCTCCTTGTCCTCAGGCCTCCAACACTTAAGGTACTGTCACACTAAACAAGATCGCTAACGAGATCGCTAATGTGTCACCAATTTTATGACGCAGTAGCGATCTCGTTGGCGACGCAGCTGTGTGTGACATGTAGCAGCGATGTGGCCCCTGCTGCGATGTCGCTGATCGCTTATGAACGTTCTGAGCCGTTTTTTGGTCGTTGGTGTCCCGCTGGTGAGCCTGAATCGCTGAGTGTGACACCCTTTATGAACGACTTCACCAGCATCGCAGGTGGGACTAGGTTTTCCCAACGACCGCAGAGGTTGTTATACAGATCGCTGATGAGTTGTGTTTGGAATCTAACTAGCGATCACATAGCGATCGCACCAGCGATCTCACCAGGTCGTGTCGTTGTCGTGATTGCTAGTGCGATCGCTAAGTGTGACAGTGCCTTTAGAACTAACCTCAGTAATATCATTGTACAAACATCATTGTAAATACCTTCTTGTAAATACACCCCTAAATTTTTTATCTCCCCATCTCATTTTAGATTGTAAGTTGTCATGAGCAGGATTGTTTTGTTTGTGTTTAATTATTGTTATCGTTGTTACTTAGTGTAGATTGTAAACTGTCACCAGCAGGGTAGTTTTGTTTTGGTTTAATTATTGGATTATTGCTATTGTTGTTACATAGGACTGTAGTGTTTAAAACTGTTAAACTGTAAATATGTTTTCGCTCTATAATAACTCTCAATTTTCAAATTAGAACACAGATAAGCAGGATGGAGATGTTAATTATGGTGTCATTGACACTCATCCTCTTTGTGGATTCGTCAAAGTTTTGGAGTATGTTACATATGTCAGACATCCATGTCCACTCCTCAGATGTTATGTGTGAAAACAGAACTGAATACCGACAACTTTGTTGATGCTGATAGACTGTTCACCAAGTTCCCTCTTCTGCTCACAAATCCGTTCCAACATCTGCAGTGTAGAGTTTCAAGGCCAGGGGGCATCACACACCAGTGGTAGAGCCAGAAGCTGCAAGCACTGCTGAATCACGGCAAGGGCGGATGAAGCTGTAGCTGACTTTCTAAAATGGGTATTTAGAGCGTTGCACTTATCTGAGCAGATCTGCCAGCTCCGTGTCACTTTTCAAAAACTGTTGACCAATTTGATTAAGCGCATGAGCCAGGCATGGCACGCGTGTGAGCTCGCCTCACCACAAAGCAGCCACCAGGTTCCAGCCATTGTCACACACAACCATGCCTGGCTGTGGGTTCAGCCATCTCAGCCACCGATCTGCCTGCTCTTTCAGAGCTGTCCACAACTCTTCAGCATTTTGGGGTTTGTCACAGAAGCATATTAGCTTCAGCACAGCCTGTTCCCGCTTTCATTTGGCAGTACTGCATTGCTTCCAGCCTGTGACTGATGTGCTACCTTTTGTAGCTGCGCTGAAGAGGAGGCGAAGGAGGAGGAGGAGGTGCAGGAGCTGTAGACTGTGGGGGCAACCCAGATGACTTAGGGCCCGTAATACTCAGGGTTTGGGAGGACATGCACCATACCAAGGTCAGAGTGGGTCCCAGCTTCCACTATGTTAACCAGTTTGCCCTCAGTGAGATGTACCGTCCCTGACCACAAGCACTTGTCTACGTGTTTGTGATTAAGTGGACTTTCCAAGTAACAGCATTGTGGAGGGCCACAATATTCCCGCATGTTCGTGCCCTCGGGGTGATACTCAAATCTGCCCTCTCTTTCAAGCTAAGATCCAAGCCCTTGCTTCCTCCTGCCCATTACAACTCAAAAACATTTCCTGGATCCGTACAGTCCAAGAAAATTCAAAAATGTTTGTGCATGTCCTCATGATCTCCTGACTCGACTATTGCAACCTTATACTCTCTAGCCTCCCCTCTAGCACTCTTGCATCACTCAAATCATACAAAACTCTGCTGCCAGAGTAATCCAACTATCCCTCCGTTATTCCCCAGCATCTCCTCTCTGCCATGCTCTTCATTGCCTTCCTATTGCCCATAGGCTACAGTTCAAAACCCTAAATATGACATACAAAGCCTTTCACAACCTGTCTCCTCCATACATCTGTGACATGGTCTCCCAATGTCCGACTGGGTCATGACTTCTTCTACGCAAACCCAGTGTGCCATCAGCGAGATGTACTGTCGCTGCCCACAAGCACTTGTCCACGGGTCCGTGGTTAGGTGCATTTTCCCTGTAAAGCATTCATGATGGCCCGGGTAATGCTGTGGGACACGTGCTTGCTTGTGTAATATCGTGACTGTATACCCGGAGAAATAGTAGTGGGTGGGGACCGAGTACCTTGTTACTGTCACCGCCATCAGGTTGCGGAAAGCGTCCGTCTCCCACGAGCCTAAAATGCCACATTTAGAGCGCAAGCAGATGAGAAATTTGTTAATTTCGTACTGTGGCCTGTGGGCCGTTGGCTGCGTTTTTCCGCTTACGGTCCAATGACTGGGTTATGGACAACTGAAGGCTGTGCTGGGACAAGGACATGGACGTGCATGATGATGGTGCTATTTGACTGTGGTCAACGGCAGGCACAGGGCAGGAGCATATTCGCATACACCGTGGATGGGGGATTTGCTTGCATGCACAACAGCGGAAAAAGCAGTGGTATCACCCACAGACACTGTTTATGGAGCCTGGTGTTCAAACAACAAAGTCGGGTGCTTTGCTGCCATGTGCCTGATCATGCTGGTGGTGGTAAGGCTGGTAGTTTTACTACCCCTGCTGATGCAGCCATGGCCGGTGTTGCAAATGTCCTTTTTAGGACTATCGCAGGTCTTTAAAAAACAACAAGACTGGTAGGGGGACATTCATTGTCTCCCTCTCCCACACCACCTCGTCACCTCGACACTTGTCTTTCGGTGTTCCCCAAGGCTCTGTTCTAGGACCCCTACTCTTCTCCATCTACGCCTTCAGCGTAGCACGGTTTGAAATATCATCTCTACGCCGATGACATGCAGATCTACCTAGCTGTACCTGATATCACCTCCTTACAGACCAAAATCACACATCTTCCCGCTATTTCATCCTTCTTTTCTGCTCGCTTTCAAAAAGTGGACATGGACAAATGAGAATACATCATCTTTCAAGTATCTCACGCTGAGTACACCTGAGAGCTGTGTATGCCTCATTCGGCACCACTTTAGTAAGAGGTAAACTTTTCCCTAGAGAAAATGATTTTCCAGACATTCACTGCCTTTTTTGTACATTTTTTGCAGCTGTGATCTTCATTTTATTGGTTTGGATGTGGTAAATTTCTCAGTCGTCATCAATACCATCATCGTCCATATGTTGTAAAGAGGAAATCAGGTGTTTCCAACGGTACGTTTTGTGCCATTCCTTTAACGGTGTTCGTTACACTAGTACAATTAATTTTAGACTGGAACATTACGATATTATTGGTAATATGTATGGGTGAAGATGAGGAAGCTTGTGGCACAGGTGTGTTTATAGTTGTGGACGGTGCACTTCTCTTTAACCCCTCTCTGACATTAGACGTACTATCCAGTCCATAAAACCCGTGCCATTCTGACCATGGACGGGATAGTACGTCATAGGCGATTAGCTGCGCTCCCCGAGGGAGCGCAGCTAATCGCCGCCGGGTGTCAGCTGATTATCACAGCTGACACCCGTGACTGTGTGTCAGGAGCGGTCACGGACCGCTCCCGGCACATTAACCCCTTGCACACCGCGATCAAACATGATCGCGGTGTACTGGGGGCACAGGGGAGGATCGCGCAGTGTGGGGGCTCCCTGCGCGCCCCCCTGAGACCCTCAGACCAGCGCGATGTGATTGCGCTGCTCTGAGGGCTTCCTCCCTCCCAGGACCCGGATCCAAGATGGCGCTGGGGTCCTGGAGGGAGGCGGCTTCCTCAGTGCCTGCCGAGAGCAGGCACTGAGAAGCCTGCTGCACTGCCTGAGCGATCGCTGGTGTGACAGAGTGCTGTGCACACTGTCACACCAGCGATCTGATGAAATACAGTGATGTCCCACCCTGGGACAAAGTAAAAAAGTAAAAAAAGTAAAAATAAACATGTGTAAAAAAAAATCCAAAAAAAAAAAAAAAAAATATTCCCCAATAAATTCATTACTTATTGTAAATAAACAAAATAAAACAATAAAAGTACACATATATGGTATCGCCGCGTCCGTAACGACCCCCCTATAAAAATGTCCCTCTAGTTAACCCCTTTTGTGAACCCCTTAAAAAATAAAAAATAAAAACGAAGCAAAAAATCAGTGCTTTATCATCATACCGCTGAACAAAAAAGTGGAATAACACGCGATCAAAAAGACGGATATAAATAAACATGGTACCGCTGAAAACATCATCTTGTCCCGCAAAAAACGAGCCGTCACACAGCATCATCAGCAAAAAAATAAAAAAGTTATAGCTCGCAGAATAAAGCGATGCAAAAATAATTATTTTTTATATAAAATTGTTTTTATTCTATAAAAGCGCGAAAACATAAAAAAATGATATAAATGAGGTATCGCCATAATCGTACTGACCCGAAGAATAAAACTGCTTTATCAATTTTACCACACGCGGAACAATAAAAACGCCTCACCCAAAAGAAATTCATGAATTGCTGATTTTTGTTCATTCTAACCTCCCAAAAATCGAAATAAAAAGCGATCAAAAAATGTCACGTGCTCAAAAATGGTACCAATAAAAGCGTCACCTTGTCCCGCAAAAATTAAGACCTAACATGACTCTGTGGGCCAAAATATGCAAAAATTATAGCTCTCAAAATGTGGCGATGCAAAAAACTACTTTTTGCAATAAAAAGCGTCTTTTAGCGTGACAGCTGCCAATCATAAAAACCGCTATAAATAGTAAATCAAACCCCCCTTTATCACCCCCTTAGTTAGGGAAAAATAATAAAATAAAAAAAATGTATTTATTTCCATTTTCCCATTAGGGTTAGGGTTAGGGTTTCGGCTAAAGTTAGGGTTAGGGTTGGCGCTAAAGTTAGGATTAGGGTTAGAGTTTGGATTAGGGTTAGGGTTGGGATTAGGGTTGGGACTAGGGTTAGGGGTGTGTTGGGGTTAGGGTTGGAGTTAGAATTGGGGGGTTTCCGCTGTTTAGGCACATCAGGGGCTCTCCAAATGTGACATGGCGTCTGATCTCCATTCCAGCCAATTCTGCTTTGAAAAAGTCAAACGGTGTTCCTTCACTTCTGAGCTCTGCCATGCGTCCAAACAGTAGTTTATCCCCACATATGGGGTATCAGCGTACTCTGGACCCCAAGAGTTATTGTGAAATTTGTCCTATTTCTTCTGTTACCCTTGGGAAAATAAAAAACTGGGGGCGAAAATATTATTTTTGTAAAAAAAATAAGATTTTTTTGTTTTTACGGCTGTACATTATAAACTTCTGTGAAGCACTTGGGGCTTCATAGCGCTCACCACACATCTAAATAAGTTCCTTGTGGGGTCTATTTTCCAAAATGGGGTCACTTGTTGGGGATTTCCACTGTTTAGGCGCATCAGGGGCTCTCCAAATGCGACATGACGCCCCCAGACCATTCCATCAAAGTCTGCAATCCAAAACGTCACTACTTCCCTTTCCGAGCCCTGACATGCGCCCATACAGTAGTTTTCTCCCCACATATTGGGTATCAGCGTACTCAGGACAAATTGGACAACAACTTTTGGGGTCCAATTTCTCCTGTTACCCTTGTGAAAATAAAATATTGGGGGCGAAAAAATCATTTTTGTAAAAAAAAAAAGGATTTTTTATTTTTACGGCTGTGCGTTATAAACTTCTGTGAAGCACTTCGGGGTTCAAAGTGCTCACCACACATCTAGGTAAGTTCCTAGTGGGGTCTATTTTCCAAAATGGGGTCACTTGTGGGGGGTTTCCACTGTTTAGGCGCATCAGGGGCTCTCCAAATGCGACATGACGCCCCCAGACCATTCCATCAAAGTCTGCAATCCAAAACGTCACTACTTCCCTTTCCGAGCCCTGACATGCGCCCATACAGTAGTTTTCTCCCACATATTGGGTATCAGCGTACTCAGGACAAATTGGACAACAACTTTTGGGGTCCAATTTCTCCTGTTACCCTTGTGAAAATAAAATATTGGGGGCGAAAAAATCATTTTTGTAAAAAAAAAAAGGATTTTTTATTTTTACGGCTGTGCGTTATAAACTTCTGTGAAGCACTTCGGGGTTCAAAGTGCTCACCACACATCTAGATAAGTTCCTTGTGGGGTCTATTTTCCAAAATGGGGTCACTTGTGGGGGGTTTCCACTGTTTAGGCGTATCAGGGGCTCTCCAAATGCGACATGACGCCCCCAGACCATTCCATCAAAGTCTGCAATCCAAAACGTCACTACTTCCCTTCCGAGCCCTGACGTGCACCCATACAGTAGTTTTCTCCTACATATTGGGTATCAGCGTACTCAGGACAAATTGGACAACAACTTTTGGGTTCCAATTTCTTCTGTTACCCTTGTGAAAATAAAATATTGGGGGCGAAAAAATCATTTTTGTAAAAAAAAAAAAGGATTTTTTATTTTAAGGCTGTACGTTATAAACTTTAGTGAAACACCTGGGGGTTCAAAGTTCTCACCACACATCTAGATAAGTTCCTTGAGGGGTCTAGTTTCCAAAATGGTGTCATTTGTGGGGGGTTTCCACTGTTTAGGCAGATCAGGAGCTCTCCAAACACGACATGGCGTCCAGCCAATTCTGCGTTGAAAAAGTGAGACGGCGCTCCTTCCCTTCCAAACTCTGCCATGCACCCAAACAGTGGTATACCCCCACATATGGGGTATCAGTGTACTCAGGACAAATTGCACAAGAACTTTTGGAGTCTTGTTACCCTTGGAAAAATAAAAATTCGGGTGAAAAGATCATTTTTGTGGAAAAAATATGATTTTTAAATTTTACGGCTCTACGTTATAAACTTGTGTGAAGCACTTGAGGGTTCAAATTGCTCACCAAAGATCTAGATAAGTTCCTTAGGGGGTCTAGTTTCCCAAATGGGGTCATTTGTGGGGGGTTTCCACTGTTTAGGCACATCAGGGGCTCTCCAAATGCAACATGGCATCCAATCTCAATTCCAGCCAATTTTGGTTGGAAAAAGTCAAATGGTGCTCCTTCCCTTCCGAGCTCTGCCGTGCGCCCAAACAGTGGTTCCCCCCCACATATGGGGCATCAGCGTACTCAGGACAAATTGGACAACAACTTATGTGGTCCAATTTCTCCTGATACCCTTGGTAAAATAAAAAATTAGTGACTAAAAGATAATTTTTGTGGGAAAAAAATAGGATTTTTTATTTTCATGCCCGGGCATTATAAACTTGTGTGAAGCACTTGGGGGTTCAAAGTGCTCACCAAAGATCTAGATAAGTTCCTTAGGGGGTCTAGTTTCCAAAATGGGGTCACTTGTGGGGGATTTCCACTGTTTAGGCTCATCTGGGCACTGCAAACGGAACATGACCCCCATCAACGTCTGCATTCCAAAACGTTACTACTTCCTTTCCAAGCCCTGCCGTGCGCCCAAACAGTTTTCCACCCCCACATATGGGGTATCAGCGTACTCAGGACAAATTGGACAACAACTTTTGGGGTCCAATTTCCTTGGGAAAATTCAAAAATTTAGGACTAAAAAATCATTTTTGTGGAAATTTTTTTTTTTTTTTTCACACCCAGGCATTATAAACTTTTGTGAAACACTTGGGGGTTCAAAGTGCTCACAACAGATCTAGATAAGTACCTTAGGGGGTCTAGTTTCCAAAATGGTGTCACTTGTGGGGGGTTTCCACTGTTTAGGCGCATCAGAGGTTCTCCAAGCGCGACATGGCGTCCAATCTCAACTCCAGCCAATTTTAGTTTGAAAAAGTCAAACGGCGCTCCTTCCCTTACGAGCTCTGCCGTGTGCCCAAACAGTGGTTTTCCCCCACATATGGGGTATTGGCGTACTCAGGAGAAATTGCATAACAACCTTATCTGTCCATTTTCTCCTTTTACCCTTGTGAAAATAAAAAAAAAGTTTGTAAAAGATCATTTTTGTGGCTAAAAAGTTAAATATTCATTTTTTCCTTCCACGTTGCTTTAGTTCCTGTGAAGCACCTGAAGGGTTAATAAACTTCTTGAATGTGGTTTTGAGTACCTTGAGGGGTGCAGTTTTTAGAATGGTGTCACTTTTGGGTATTTTCTGTCATGTAGACCCCTCAAAGTGACTTCAAATGAGAGGTGGTCCCTAAAAAAAATGGCTTTGTAAATTTTGTTGTAAAAATGAGAAATCGCTGGTCAACTTTTAACCCTTATAACTTCCTAACAAAAAAAAATTTTGATTCCAAAATTGTGCTGATGTAAAGTAGACATGTGGGAAATGTTATTTCTTAACTATTTTGTGTGACATATTTCTCTGTTTTAAGGGAATAAAAATTCAAAGTTTGAAAATTGCTAAATTTTCAAAATTTTCGCCATATTTGCGTTTTTTTCAAAAATAAACGCAAGTTATATGGAAGAAATTTTACCACTAACATGAAGTACAATATGTCATGAGAAAACAATCTCAGAATCGCGAAGATCCGTTGAAGCGTTCCGGAGTTATAACCTCATAAAGAGACAGTGGTCAGAATTGTAAAAATTGTCCCGGTCATTAACGTGCAAACCACCCTTGGGGGTGAAGGGGTTAAACTTAGTTTTTCACGAGCATCCATTAGTTTGTTTGCTTTTCCTCCAACATTGATCTGCTTTCTCTAATTCAGCATCCCACGAACATTTTTCACTTTGCCCTTTATACAGACACGTGCATTTTTGTCAGCATATTTTTGATGGGAATTTCTTAGGCCGAGTCTCACACGCGCATCTGTTACACTGATCTTCAAACGGGCATGAAACCGATTCTGGTAATTGATGTTGGCTAAATGACTAATCATTGTTGGCTGTATCCTGGATCTCATACCTCCCATAGCCACTGCTGTTATTAATCATGTACTTTTTCATTACTGTCATCACCATGACCCTTTTCCAGATCACTTCATCCAACAATTCATCCGCCATAATGTTACTAAAAACATGCACCTTCCCAGCAGCAACTGTGTAGGAAAACACGTTACAGTTTTGCAAGGTGTTTATGATGCCCCTAAAAAAAAATGTACACACTATGTTGATATCTACCCCGAGGGGGAAATGTTTGCCAGGCCATACACTTAGTGCATGGGCATTCCAAGTCTGGGAGACCCGCTCCTTTAAATTGGGCATAGTTTTTAATCAGGCCTTCCTCCATGTCTCATCATCTGCTGCCACGAGATCATCAGCATTAACATGTTCCGTGCTGCTACAGCTGCTACATCTAATAGTGGTTCTTTTAACAGATTACCATATAACCAGAAGAAATCAAGAAAGGGCATATGACCTGACAGCAGTAGTGCAGCTCCCCGACGCACGTTTCGCGTTAGCTTTCTACCAGGGGTAGGAGAAAGCTAACGCGAAACGTGCGTCGGGGAGCTGCACTACTGCTGTCAGGTCATATGCCCTTTCTTTATTACATCATTTTGTACTGTCTGCACTTTATGTGGCTATCTTTTGCTGCCTATGTATTAACTAGTAGCCAGTGGATAATTGTGTACACTTGTACCGAATTCTGATTTCACTTTTCTTCTGGTTATATGGTAATCTGTTAAAAGAACCACTATTAGATTCACACAAGTGTCTGGAGGTTTTTCCATTGAACAGTCTTACACTTTTTGCACCGCAGATTGGAGTATCCTCTATTTTTCACTGAATTTTTGGATGAATCTATCCTACATGTACTAAAATTTAAGGTGCAAACAGTAGTGCACATTTGCATATTTACAGATTATATATCCTATTTGGACTAATAGGCCAGTGTGGCAATTTTTTGGAATGTATCTTTTTTAACTTTTTTTTATTTGTGTGTCTCAATAAAATTTGCTGATTTTATGGCTATACTTCTAGTATCTCTTTTGATTTAATTTTTTTTGAAGTGCATTTTTTTAGGCCTCATACTAGTTTTGGATTTGTTCTGAAAACAGTTGAGGTGTACCCCACAGGGGAAAATGTTTGACAGCCCATACACTAAGAGTATGGGCATTCCAAGTCTAGTAGACCCGCTGCTTTAAATTGGGCATAGTTTTTAACCAGGCCTTCCTCCACATCTCATAGTCCGCCGCCACTAGATCACCAGCGTTAACGTGTTCCGTGCTGCTACAGCCAGTGTCGAAATCCTAACAAGGGTGGGGGGTTTTCCTGGGCGTTAATTACTTGCTATGGAAAAGGTTGAGATGTACCCCACAGGGGAAAATGTTTGTCAGCCCAATACACTTAGTGTATGTCCATTACAAGTCTAGGAGACCCGCTCCTTTTTAATGGGACATTTTTTGTTAAGAGGCCCTCCTACATGTTTTTTCCAAGGGGGTATTGGGGTTATTGGGGTGCATATGACTTGATAGCAGGGCAGGCCTTGCAGTCAACGCATTAGAAAACAGAATGGGAGTACAAAATGAATAATGTGAAGTGGATTTTCCTGTGCCCATCCAGTACCTGGGTTAAAAGGCATAATGGGGTGCAGATGACTTGGAAGCAGGGCAGACCTTGCAGTCAATGCATAAGAAAACAGAACGGGAGTCCAAAATGAATAATTGGAAGTGGATTTTCCTGTGCCCATCCAGTATGTGGGTTACAAGGCTTATTGGGGTGCATATGACTTGGTAGCAGGGCAGGCCTTGCAGTAAATGCATAAGAAAAGAGAATGGGAGTCCAAAATATATTATGTGAAGTGGATTTTCCTGTGCCCATCCAGTATGTGGGTTCGAAGGCTTTTTGGGGTGCATATGACTTAGTAGCAGGGCAGGCCTTGCAGTCAATGCATAAGAAAATAGAATGGGAGTCCAAAATAAATAATGTGGAGTGGATTTTCTTGTGCCCATGCAGTATGTGGGTTCAAAGGCTTATTGGGGTGCATATGACTTGGTAGCAGGGCAGGCCTTGCAGTCAATGCATAAAAAAAAGAGAATGGGAGTCCAAAATGAATAATGTGAAGTGGATTTTCCTGTGCCCATCCAGTATGTGGGTTCAAAGGCTTATTTGGGGTGCATATGACTTGGTAGCAGGGCAGGCCTTGCAGTCAATGCATAAGAAAACAGAATGGGAGTACAAAATTAATAATGTGAAGTGGATTTTCCTGTGCCCATCCAGTATGTGGGTTCAAAGGCTTATTGGGGTGCACATGACTTGGTAGCAGGGCAGGCCTTGCAGTCAATGCATAAAAAAAAGATAATGGGAGTAAAAAAATGAATAATGTGAAGTGGATTTTCCTGTGCCCATCCAGTACCTGTGTCCAAAGGCATATTGGGGTGCAGATGACTTGGTAGCAGAGCAGGCCTTCAGTCAATGCATAAGAAAAGAGAATGGGAGTCCAAAATGAATAATGTGAAGTGGATTTTCCTGTGCCCATCCAGTATGTGGGTTCAAAGGCCTATTGTAGTGCATATGATTTGGTAGCAGGGCAGGCCTTGCAGTCAATGCATAAGAAAGCAGAATGGGAGTCCAAAATGAATAGTGTGAAGTGGATTTTCCTGTGCCCATCCAGTATGTGGTTCAAAGGCCTATTGTAGTGCATATGGTTTGGTAGCAGGGCAGGCCTTGCAGTCAATGCATAAGAAAGCAGAATGGGAGTCCAAAATGAATAGTGTGAAGTGGATTTTCCTGTGCCCATCCAGTATGTGGGTTCAAAGGCCTATTGTAGTGCATATGGTTTGGTAGCAGGGCAGGCCTTGCAGTCAATGCATAAGAAAACAGAATGGGAGTACAAAATGAATAATGTGAAGTAGATTTTCCTATTCCCATCCAGTATGTGGGTTCAAACGCTTATTGGGGTGCGTATGACTTGGTAGCAAGGCAGGCCTTGCAGTCAATGCATAAGAAAAGGGAATGGGAGTACAAAATGAATAATGTGAAGTGGATTTTCCTGGGCCCATCCGGTACCTGGATACAAAGTCTTATTGGGGTGCATATGACTTGGTAGCAGGGCAGGCCTTGCAGTCAATGCATAAGAAAACAGAATGGGAATACAAAATGAATAATGTGAAGTGGATTTTCTGGTGGCCATCCAGTACGTGGCTTGAAAAGCTTATTGGGGTGCATGTAACTTTGGGGCAAGCCAGGCCTTGCATTCAATGCAACATTTTTTCTGGAATCCCTCCTGTACCTCTCATGAAAGGGGTATTGTGGTGTGTTGTAATTCTTGGCAGCCCATCCACTCACCGCATAGGCAATAACAGTTAAGGAAACCCACTGTTTAATAATGGCCCTTTAAGAAGATTAATGCCGCCTGATGCACCAGTAAAAATAGGCTCTGTGATTTTGAGTCCCTCATTCATAAATGAAAAAAGATGTGTCTGCTTTTGTGTCACACACCACATGACCAGCTTGAGTTGTTAAATGTTACAATGATATTTCCAAGTAAATGCATTTGTATTGGTTGAAAGCAATGCTAAAGTTGAAAAACGCTTCAAAAATGCTGCGTCTGAACATAGCCCAAGTGGGGAGGAACATTTTTGTCTGGGGTTAATTATTTTTCCTTATATACAAGTCATTAACCTGGAAAGGATGTACCTTTTCATATTTCCCTGCAAAATCCGTTTTGGTTTAGTTTTGGTATGTTTTTTGGTGCACCATTAAAAATGGCATGAAACTCTGACAACATTGTTTAAATCTGTGAACTAGGAGTCAGAAATGCTTCCTGGGGCGATCCCCATGATGTCCCCGTGTCATTTGAGCAGTGTTTCCATCATTTTCAGACATTTTTAGACCTTAAAAGGACACCCAGGGGGAGCACGGTAAAATGCTCGGGTCTCCCATAGATTTACATTGGGCTCGTTGTTCTGTCCGAGTGCCCGAGTATTCCAATTTGCTCGACCCGAGCAGTGAGCACCCGAGCATTTTAGTGCTCGCCAATCACTAGTGTCTGTTAGTTTCCCTCCTTACAGAAAACTTACCAACTCCCAATCTCAGAAATCTACTGGTACCTCTGAAGAACATTTTATTGTTATAATCCTCAAAAACACTATTCAAATCTTTTGCTTTTCTACTTTCAAACACATGCAGCACCAGGCCTCAATTTCTCTCAATTCTCTTAACCTACATATTTACTGCTCTCTAGCTGATGCTACCAGCTGAGAAGCTGAATCGGGCATTACTCTTACAGCCATAACATGGAATCAAATGTGAGAAATCATGGCTACGAGTTCTTTTGACAACCCATTTTGGATAAATTCTATAATGTAACGCTGAGATAGTATTTAATCCCAATATTAATAGCCTATATGGACTCTGGTCACATGCTTAACAAGTGCCCTGACAAAAATGGTATGTACCAGCCCAAATGGACATGTCCCAAAGTTTGCTGACTAATGATCTTAGTGTACAACTTCATCCAATCAGTTACAGATCACAGTTTAGTAATGAGCCTCACTTCTTGGTAAAGAATTAGAGATTCTTTAGGTCTTGGAGAAAACTCATATTCTTAATTTTATAGCAACAGAGGAAGTAATTGTCTATGGATATACAAAATTTATTGTTGATAAAGATTCATGGCTTTAATACAGAGAACCCTTAACAAGTTTCAGAAAATGTGGGACCCTGGACACAGTGAGCTGCCATCCTCTAGAACAGTGGTTCTCAACCTTTCTAATGCCGTGACTTCGCAATACAGTTCCTCATGTTGCGGTGACCCCCAAACCAAACAATAAGTACAGTCCTCCATACAGTATTATGGGCCAAATCTAATGCTCCATAAAGAATATTGGACCCCAAATAATGCACCATACAAAATATGGAGCTCTACAGTCATGGCCAAAAGTTTTGAGAATGACACAAATATTATATTTTCACATGATCTGCTGCCCTCTGGTTTTTATGTGTGTGTTTGACAGATGTTTATATCACAGACAGAAATATAATTGCAAACATATGAGTAACAAAAGCTTATATTGACAGTTAGAATGAGTTAATGCAGCAAGTCAATATTTGCAGTGTTGACCCTTCTTCTTCAGGACCTCTGCAATTCTCCCTGGCATGCTCTCAATCAACTTTTGGACCAAATCCTGACTGATAGCAGTCCATTCTTGCACAATCAATGCTTTCATTTTGTCAGAATTTTTAGGTTTTTGTTTGTTCACCCATCTCTTGATGATTGACCACAAGTTCTCAATGGGATTAAGATCTGGGGAGTTTCCAGGCCATGGACCCAAAATCTCTGTTTTGTTCCCTGAGCCATTTAGTTATCACCTTTGCTTTATGGCAAGGTGCTCCATCATGCTGGAAAAGGCATTGTTGATTGCCAAACTGCTCTTGGAGGGTTGGGAGAAGTTGCTCTTGGAGGACATTCAGGTACCATTCTTTATTCATGGCTGTGTTTTTAGGCAAGACTGTGAGAGAGCCGATTCCCTTGGCTGAGAAGCAACCAAACACATGAATGGTTTCAGGATGCTTAACAGTTGGCATGAGACAAGACTGGTGGTAGCGCTCACCTTGTCTTCTCCGAATGAGGCGTTTTCCTGATGTCCCAAGCAATCGAAAAGGGGATTCATCAGAGAAAATAACTTTACCCCAGTCCTCAGCAGTCCACTGCCTGTACCTTTTGCAGAATATCAGTCTGTCCATGATGTTTTTTCTGGAGAGAAGTTGCTTCTTTGCTGCCCTCCTTGAGACCAGGCCTTGCTCCAAGAGTCTCCGCCTCACAGTGCGTGCAGATGCACTCACACCTGCCTGCTGCCATTCCTGAGCAAGCTCTGCACTGCTGGTAGCCCGATCCCCAGCTGAAACACTTTTAAGAGACGGTCCTGGTGCTTGCTGGTCTTTCTTGGGCGCCCTGGAGCCTTTTTGGCAACAATGGAACCTCTCTCCTTGAAGCTCTTGATGATGCGATAGATTGTTGACTGAGGTACAATCTTTCTAGCTGCAATACTCTTCCCTCTTAGGCCATTTTTGTGCATTGCAATGATGACTGCACTTGTTTCTTTAGAGATAACCATGGTTAACAGAAGAGAAACAATGATGCCAAGCACCAGTCTCCTTTTAAAGTGTCCAGTGGTGTCATTCTTACTTAATCATGACAGATTGATCTCCAGCCATGTCCTCATCAATACCCACACCTGTGTTAATGGAGCAATCACTGAAAAGAGGTTAGCTGGTCCTTTTAAGGCTGGGCTGAATATTTAATGTTTTGGGGATAAAGTTCATTTTCTAGCCAAATATTGACTTTGCAAGTAATTGCTGTTAAGCTGATCACTCTTTATAACCTTCTGGAGTATATGCAAATTGCCATTAGAAAAAGTGAAGCAGTAGACTTTGTAAAAATTAATATTTGTGTCATTCTCAAAACTTTTGGCCATGACTGTACGCTGCACTGTGCTACATTCTGCACTGTTACGGCTCAGTAAAGGGCACTGTGGAAAGACTCCCCATTATCATCATCATTGCCTCCCCATCATCATCATCGTCTCCCCATCATCATTGCCTCCCCATCATCATCATCATTGTCTCCCTATCATCATCATCATTGTCTGCCCATCATCATTGGCTCCCCATCATCATCATTGCCTGCCCATCATCATTGGCTTCCCATCATTATCATTGCCTGCCCATCATCATTGCCCCATCATCATAATCATCATTGCCTGCCCATCATCATTGGCTCACCTCATCATCATTCCCCCTCATCATGCTGCCCATCAATCATTGGCTCCCCATCATCATCATTACCTGCCATCTCATGTCCCATCATCATTGCCTGCCACCATGCTCCCCATCATTATCATTGCCTCCCATCATCATTGGCCCCCCATCATCATCATCATCTCATTGCCTTCCCATCATCATTGGCTCACCATCATCATCATTGCCTGCCCATCATCATTGGCTCCCCATCTTCATCATTGCCTCCCATCATCATCATCATTGCGTGCCCATCATCATTGGCTCCCCATCATCATCGCTCCCCCATCATTATCATCATCATTGCCTGCCCAGCATCATAATCATTGGCTCCCCATCATCATCGAGGTCTCCCTCAACCACCATCACACATACAGCACCACACACAGACAGCACCGCAGCACTCTCTCACATACACACACGCAGGCAGACACACACACACACACTGATACACACAGACACATACACCTCATATCTCACCTGTCCAGTGCCTGCGCTTACTCTCTGCCACAGCCGGCCGCTGAATGATGACGTCATCCAGCGGCGCTGCTGTGACAGGAAGCGCGGGTGCCCTGCAGGCGCCCCCTGGAGCCCGGAGCTTCGGAGGCACGTGGAGAGGTAAGTATTGTGCCGCCTACTCAAGCCGGGTCCCCCCTCTCCCCGCACAGTGGACTCACTGACCCACCGCTCAGCTCTGGAGGGTCCCGGGCCGCTGCACTGTGCCTCCGCGCTTCTCCCACAGAGGAGAAGGAATTACTGCTGCTGCCACGCCGCCCCCACACACGTGCCGCCTGGGGCGGACCGCCCCTCTGCCCGCCCACGCTACGAGCGCTATGCCCGCTATGCCCACACGAGCGCTACGCCCGCCCATGCTACGAGCGCTACGCCCGCCCACGCTACGAGCGCTACCCCCGCCCACGCTATGCCACTGGGCTAAAGCCATCGGAAATATGTATTTTCCGATGGCTTTAAGCAACCCCTGTGTTTTGGTCGATCGATCCCCGCCGGTGTCACGACCCACAGGTTGAGAACCGCTGCTCTAGAACCAAATAAACAAAATGCCCTTTTATGAGCCAACTTCCTTAATTCTGAAACCGTACAGCGACACACAGAAACCCAAACACATACAAGGGTTGCCAAACGTCCAAAAAATTCAGGATAGTCTGTAAAATTAGTACACTTTTTTCCCTGTCCAAAATTTTTTTTAAGTCATCTGAGATTTTTTTGACATTGAAGAAACTTATAAGGATTATTTTCACTGTAATTATCATCATTTTACAGTTTATAGTGAATGTACCTGATGTCTTCACATCAGAATTATGGGCTGTGAACATGTATCACTTATAATCATAATGATTTATTATGGTTTTCCAATGTGTCCGCAAAACATATTGTCTGTCCGTGATTTTTTCATAAGCTTTCCAGAAAAAATAAAAAGTCAAGTGGGTAACCCTGATATTCACACATACATGCATTCTCTGTTTTACTCTCTTCCACCTTCGAACACTCCATTCTTGCTCTCTCCCCTCGCACATACCAGTTGACTGTTTATATTGTAACCATATTGCCAATTATTTTTAATCACTAATATTATCACTAATATTTTTACTTCCACTGTATGTTTAGCATTTTAGATTTTTTATTTGACTCCTACTTTGGCTTGAGAATATGTCTTTCCTGTACCTTATTGGTGTACAATAATAAATTATATTGTGGTACCGTGTTAGCCAGAAAAATCGATGTGAATACTTCTCCGTCCAATTATGACAAGAGCATTCTTAAAGTGATACCTTTATTGGCTAACCAGAAAATTATATGTTCGCAAGCTTTCAGAGCGCAGAGGCTCCTTCTTCAGGCAAGATTACATTTGGAATAATAAGAAAGACACATTAGATGCTTACTATAGTAGGAAATTTGTTCAAGACCTGGGAGGTGTGATGCCTTCAAAAGATAAGCAAAGGAAATCGAATTAGCATTTTCTTACAAATGGAGAGCTAGTGGGAATGTGTTCTTAGCTATCTGGAGTCCTTCTGGTGAAGGTGTGAACTGTGTCTATGTAGTGGACCATAAAACCGGGTGTTAAGATGAGTCCTAGTGTCAAAGTATTGAACATCCTAATAAGTTTGAATTCCCATATTTTTCTCTCCCTGTCATCCTTAAAATGACCTTTTAGTATTAAGACTTTTAAGTATTAATACTTTTAGTATTAAGTCTTAATACTAAAAGGTCATTTTAAGGATGACAGGGAGAGAAAAATATGGGAATTCAAACTTATTAGGATGTTCAATACTTTGACACTAGGACTCAACTTAACACCCGGTTTTATGGTCCACTACATAGACACAGTTCACACCTTCACCAGAAGGACTCCAGATAGCTAAGAACACATTCCCACTAGCTCTCCATTTGTAAGAAAATGCTAATTCGATTTCCTTTGCTTATCTTTTGAAGGCATCACACCTCCCAGGTCTTGAACAAATTTCCTACTATAGTAAGCATCTAATGTGTCTTTCTTATTATTCCAAATGTAATCTTGCCTGAAGAAGGAGCCTCTGCGCTCTGAAAGCTTGCGAACATATAATTTTCTGGTTAGCCAATAAAGGTATCACTTTAAGAATGCTCTTGTCATAATTGGACGGAGAAGTATTCACATCTGTACCTTATTGAAAAGATAATAAAAAAGTGTTAAAAAAAATCTTTTTTACAGTGTTCACGTGTGTTTTATGCAATGTTACAAGATTCCCAACATTTCAGTAAAGGTCAAAGAGTCAAGGGAACGCTGTAATTTACTAACAATTGGAGTTTCAGCAGAAAACTGCCAATCACACTGCCTGAAATGTAATCTGCCATAGAAAATTTCCAGGCAGCAAAAACATTGAGGCCGGTAACAAAATGATCAATACAGACTACCGTAATTTTATTTACATTAAATGCAAAGTTGTCTACCATCTCTTACATTATAAGCTTCCATGCCACTGTATGAAAAGTAAAACAGTTTTATATATGAACACATATAAACATTGGTAAAAGATGATCAATACTGGAAATCACAAGAGAAGGTTTTTGAAGCATCTCCTCCTCTTATTGTATATACTGTAAAATCACAAAGATATGTGAACAAATGATCTGAATATATTTTCAAATAAAATTGTATGGATAATTTTACACACTGATAAGTCAGGAAGCAGTTGCATTAGTAAAAAGCTTTGTTCCTTCTTGTGCTTAATGTGGCAAAAGAACAAATGTTGACAGTAAATTACTGAAGCAGATGGTCACAAATTTAGCAGAAAATAGTTAATAATTAGTACTACCGTCAGTTAATCTAGAGGGACTACTAAAAGCAAATATAAACTGCTGACAGTTTTTACGTCATGATCAGAATGTGATGCCAAGGATATATTTTTTAAGCTCTGCAGGACAGAAGGATATTTAATAAGTAGAATAACGTAACATAATACTTAATCAGTTTTCCCTATTGTACATTTATATACTGTGGATAAAAAGAAAACACAATGGGCCTCATTTATCAATGCTTTCTTATCAATTTTTTGGTGTAAAAAAGTTCCTTATCAAAAGTCACAATGGAATTCGTGCTTAATCCATTTTTTGTTTCTTTTCTCCTCATTTGCCAAATTTAGGAAGTTACAAGATGATTAAAATTATAGAGCAAATCAGGATTTTTCTGGCAGAGTTTAAAGTTTTTCTGGTTAGTTTGTAAACCATTCACTTGATCACAATTTTACCTTTTTTATTTGCGCATTAGAACTTTACTTGAAGGGGTTGTCCTGCCTTGTGATATTGATGATCTATCTACTGGATAGGTCATTAATATCAGATTAGTGGTGGTTTGACACATGGCACCCCCACTAATCAGCTGATATCAGCTCTGGTGGGAGCCTGATATAAACAGCGAATTAAATCAGAACATCATGGCTCTGTAGTGACCTCCTCCAAGAATTGCTGATTATCTTTGTTTGTGCTTTCAGTTGACTATCGCTAGAGCTGATGAGATCTGATTAGTGATGAGCTAGTATGCTTGTTGCTCGGGTTTTCCAGAGCATGCTCGGGTGTTCTCCAAGTATTTGGAAGTGCTCAGAGATTTAGTTTGTGTGGCCGCAGCTGCATGATTTGCGGCTGCTGGACAGCCTGAATACACGTGGGGATTTCCTAATAAGCAGGCAATCCCCACATGTATTCAGGCTGTCTAGCAGTCGAAAATCACGCAGCTGCGGCCACACAAACTAAATCTCCAAGTACGCCCAACTACTCAAGGAAAACTCGAGCAACGAGCATACTCGCACATCACTGCATCTGATAGTTGGGGAGCTGGGTGTGCTAAGGATAGGTCATCATTATCATTAGAAAAGACACAGGAGTAGTGTTGAGCATTCCGATACCGCAAATATCGGGTATCGGCCGATATTCGCTGTATCGGAATTCCGATTCTGAGATCCGATATTTTTTCATATCGAATACCGGAATCTGAGTTTTCCTGTAAAGTCTATGGGGAGTTCCTGTGTCACAGAAGGAAGTACGTGACACAGGAACTTCCCGAAAGTGTCACTGTCAGTGTCGGTCGGGTCTGTCAGGATTCAGGACTCGGCACTTACCTGGCAGAAGATCCCCGGTAGTCACGTCCTCCTGGATGGCCGGCCATTACCCTCTCCCTGGCGGTCACGTGCAGCTTTTCGCGATAACTGCACGTGCTGCCGGGTACTGGGTAATCTCGGCCAGCTGTACTCTCGCGACAGCTGGCCGTAAAGCTGTCTGGATGACGTCACCGCCGGGGAATCTCCTATGGTAAGCAGTTCTGCTGTGTCTGGATGTCAGGTTCAGCCTGGCATCCAGATGTAGCAGAGCTGGACTCGTCGTGGTACATTCGTGATTTTGGACTGCGTCGGACAGGGAGTATTTGTGTTGGTTTGTTATTTTTGTTTTTTTACAGGAGATCGATGGCGTCGCAGGATGAGCGTACAATAAAAATAATGAAAACTGTGTTGTGTTTTATTTCATTAAAAGACTTTATACTGGCTGTGTACTTTTTTAAAAATTTACAAACTTTATGATTAATAATGGATCGGTGTCTTATTGACGCCTCTCCATTATTAACCGGGCTTTTTGTCACCGTTCAATCAAAGGTGACATTAACCCCTTATTATCCCGGGTAAAGTGCCACAATTGGCGTTTCTTTGGATGCGCCAATTGTGGGGCTGCTGCAGCCTGGTATTTTTAGGCTGTTGAGGGCCAAAATCCATGGGCCTTGACAGTCTTTTAATACCAGGCCGCAGCAGTCTGCTTTTTACTTGGCTGGTTAACAAAAATAGGGGGACCCCCACGCCATTTTTTTTCGAGGGGATCCCCTATTTTTGTTAACCAGCCAAGATAAGCAGACTGCTGTGGCCTGGTATTATCAGGCTTGCAAGGTTCATGGATATTGGATCCTTACCAGCCTGAAATACCAGGCCTCAGTAGTTTGCTTCATCTGGCTGGTTAACAAAAATAGGGGGGACCCCACACCATTTTTTTTTTCGAGGGGATCCCCTATTTTTGTTAATCAGTTCACTTCAGGTCAGCCGGGATTCCCTCTGACGTCACTGTCTGTGCGGTGTCCCTGGCTGACCTGAAGTGAAAGTGGGAAGCAATCAATTATGCTTCCCAGCTAACCACTTCCTCTCCTGTCAGCCAGGAGAGGAGATGATTCATTTGGAGGTTTACTTCGAGGCTGGCAGCATTAGCTGCGGTCCCTGCAGTAAACGTTAACCCTTTCACAAGGATTACATCGGGGGACCTGACTGTGCGTCGGATAGGTAAGAATAATGTTGTTTTATTATTTTATTTTTATTACAGTGAACAAGGGAATCGAGGATTAACAGTACAATAAAATATGGTCAAAAACTGTGTATTTATTTCATTAAAATGATTTTTCATTAATGTGTGTGCGTTTTTTTTATTTCTACAATAGGATTAATAATTGATAGTTGTCTAATTGACAGCTCTCAATTATTAACCTGGCTTAAAGTCACCTTTCAATAGCAAGGTGGCTTTATCCCATTATTAACCCATTCGCCACCGCTACAGGGCAATGGGAATAGATGGGCTAAGTGCCAGAAAGGGCAAATCTAATTATAGATTTGCCTTTTCTGGGGAGTCTGGGGGCAGATGTTAGTAGCCAGGGGGGGCCCAAAAATAATGGTCCCTCTCTGGGCTATTATTATCTGCCCCCACTCGCTGGCTTTGTCTGTCTGGTTGAGAAAATAGGGCGGGAGCCCACGCATTTTTTTCAACAATTTTACGCCTCATATATATATATATATATATATATATATAACATGTCATTGTGACACATATATATATATATATTTATATTTTAGTACATACACTTCTACATAGTATAATAGCCGCTAATTCAATTGCCGGCTTTTGTGAAATTGCAGACCCGACATGAAATGACACATGGTTTACATAGAGTTAACCATGTCATTTCATGTACTTTGATATATGGTTTTCACTAACAATTAATGAGTGTATGTGTGCAAAATCTCACACATGTAGGGGTTAATTAAAGGTGTAAATTCGTAGAAAAAAATGTGTTTCAGCGGCTATTTTACTATGTAGAAGTGTATGAACTATAAATATATGTATATATATATGTCACAATGACATGGATATATATATATATATATATATATATATATGTATTCTATGTGTGGATATCTAGTGTTTACAAGGAAAGAAAGGGTTTTTTTAAATTACGATATTTCTGTCCCATTGACTTGCATTGGGTTTCTGGTATCGGAATCGGCGATACCCGATACTTTTTGGGTATCAGGCGGATCCAATCCGATCTGATACTTCTTGATATCGGGAAGTATCACTCAACACTACACAGGAGTTAACTCTATCTGAACACAGACATAACTGTATGTCATAGGGTAGGTTCACATAACAGTATTGAAAATCGTTCAGAGTCGATCCAGAAAAGTTGAATGATTTTGTTCCCCGCTTGTCATTTGTGTGCAGAATATTTGCAATCCTCTTTTTAATCCACAGCTATTAATCATTTACAGGGCCATTTACCATTTCCTACATTACAGAATTGCAATGTATTCATAAAAATCGGATGCTATACTGTGGCTCCATATGGCATCTAATTTTTTTCTCACACCCAAATTCTTGAATGTTGAGTCTAATCTGATTTCGGAGAAAAATCGGGCATGCTATGATTTTTTCACATGCAGATTCAGTCAGTGAAAAAACAAATCATTTATCTGCATTTCTCCATTGAATAACATTGGTTTGAGTGCCATCCTGTTTTTAATGGATAGCACTTGGACCAAAAATATGGTCATGTGCACAAGCCGTTATAGTGTGTGCGTATTACTCAGGAGTGTTATACAGGTGTCACACAGCCGGTATCGTAAGGTGCTGATGCGTTATTATGGGATTGCACAAAATCTTGTCGGTGCCATTCTTATCCTTTTCTTGGCTGGGCTTCATTATAGAATGTAATTTTTACTTTATACTGCAATTCTGGGGTTTTGCAGCATACAGTACGAGTACAAGCATTCAAATGATCCCAGGTTCAATGGCTAAAAATAAAATAAAATTATGTTTTTAATAACATTATAGATTATTATTATTAGTAGTAATAGTACTAGAGTAGTAATATTGATTATTTATTAAAAATCCAAAAAATCTAAAAGTATAAATTGGCCCTCTTTTCCCAGTGCAAAAATAAATAAAAAACTAAAATAAAAATAAACATATTTGGTATTGTCGTGTTCACACAAATCTGCTCTATCAGAATATATAATAATTTAACCGTATTTTAAACTAAAATAAAAATCACGCTAGAAATGCAATGCAATAAAAACACCATATTTACCACAAATTGGTATCAATAAAAACATTACAAGCACTAAGATTGATCCATCAACAGAAAACAAAACATGTGCAGATCTCAGAAAATGGTGGCACAACCCATTTTTTTTTTTTACAAAATTTTAAATGTAGTAACCACTAAAATGTTAAAAAAAAAACTTATGAATTTGGGATTATAATCATACCAAACTGAAGAATCATGATACTATTCCAATTTTTCCTCAAAATGAATGGAGTTGAAACAAATCACAAAAACAGTGGAAGAATAGCTTTTTTTCACTATTTCAAAATATTTAATAATTTATTTTCTTGTTTTTTCAGTATGTTGACGTGCAAAATAAATGGTATAATCAAAACTAGAGCGCGTCCTGCAATAAAGAAGTCCTCATATGGAAATATCACTAGGGAAAAAAAGTTTTGCTCTTGGAAAAAGGGGATGAAAAATTCAAAGCCCAAAAACTGAAAAATTGACCAGTAATGAAGAAGTAAAGGAAAATACAGCTTTTGCTAAAAAAAAATTAGAATTATTTCTGTTTTCATTAGTTTCTTTTTTCCACACAATTCTTTGTAATAAACCAATCATTCTATTATGATATTGTGGATGTAAAGATCAGACTCTCAATTTGCTAGCATAACGGGAATGGGGACAAAGAGGTATCCCACCAAATGACAATATATTCCTTTGGGTGTGTTTTTGTTTTAATTTGCTATGATGTCATAATAGTTTCTGCACATTTACAGACTACAGAATGCTCTTTGGTACTGATTAAACTTGGGTGCAGATCGATTTGTGGGACTCCGGTCCATAGGCCAGGATGTGACTACTGGATGGGAGACTCGTGAATCTCTTATCTTCTGGGATTCATGGCACCGCTTCTGATTAGCTGTGCTGCTGTGACTTACGCCTCAACGCCTCAATGATCATCCTGGCTAATCAAAATTCACACATGGGATCCTGGAAGGTAAGAGAATTGTGAGGCTCCCATCCAGCAATCAGACCTGACCAATAAACCAGAGTCCCGCAAATCGATCCGTCCAACTCTAGTACTGATGTTATTTATAGGCTTTGCTCTATTGTGGCAATGTAATAGTAGCGTGTTTCTGCTCATAGGCTGTGCACTTTTCTAATAATGTCACATTTGTTTATATAATATTCTTAATATACTGTGTCGTCATATACTGGGGAATATATAATTCAGTGTTCAAGTTAGACAGTTTAACCCCTTTAAGACTATTTGATATAGTTATCTGTCATGAGCACAGGTCATGTTACAGATTCAGTAACGGTGCGATCAACAGCCGGGACCTGACCAATATACACAGCCAGGCTCCTTCTCTAACCTATCTTACACCACTGTCAATAGTAACAGGAAGAGTTTTCCAGACGGAAAACTTCCTCTGCCAGCCCATCAGCACACGGCAGTGAGATTCTGGAGTGCCAATGGGTTGCTATGGCAACCAGAAACCTGACAAAGACCTCCACATACAGATCCCTACTGGCAGGATTGGATAGACTAACTGTTAGGCTGGGGACACACTTGCGAGTGTGATGCAAGAAACTTGTGCGAGTCTCTCGAATCAATACCCGGCAGCAGGGACTGGAGTGTGCAGCTGCATGTATTTTTATGCAGCCGCACACTCCAGTTCAACTGCCGGCAGCATTGCCTGGTATTGATGCGTGTTTCTTGCATCATACTCGCAAGTGTGACCCCGGCCCTAGTCAAGAACTGATAGGATAGTATAATATGCAGCACTGCCAGAGAAGGGTTGTGTATCACTAATATCTCCATAATCGTATTGACTTATGGAATAAAGGAAACACATTATTTGTGCAGCATGTTAATGGTCAAAAATTTAAAACATCAAAAAAAAAAGAATTGCAGATTTTTCCCCTATAAAAGTTAATACTAGTTTGGTAATAAGTTATATGTACCCCAAAAGGCTGCCACTGAAAAATACAACTCATCCCCTAAACAACAAGCCCAAATACAGCTACATCAACCAAAAAAATAAAAATAATTTGGCTCATAGACTTTGACAAAAAAAAAATGCTTTGTCCTAAAGGCCCGAAATGGACAAGTCCATAAAGAATAACAGTTATTTTATTTTATTTTTCCGTAAATCAATAGTGCATGTGAAAATTAGCAAGTTTATAATATGCTGTATCGAAAAATTAGCTTTTTTCTCTGCCAACATTGAACAGTTTTTATCAAAATTCTCAATTCTGAGGTACAATCTATATTCAATGAAGACGTCGCCTGTCTCAGTAATGGGAAAATCTGTCTTTTCTGAATAGAAATTTTTGATAATGACTGATCAATTTTGGCAGATAAAAAAAGCAAATTTCTCTGATAAGATTATTACATAGTTGCTTATTTTCATGTGTACTATTGATTTATTAAATAAATATTAAAACAATGGTTACGCTGTAAGGCGGGTCACGTTTACGTGTGCTATGCGAGAAACTTACGAGAGTCTCTCTCATTAATACCCGGCACTGCCGCCAACACTCGGGACCGGAGTGTGCGTCTCCATGTATTTCTATGCAGCTGAACACTCCGGTCCCGAGTGCTGGCAGCAGTGTCGGGTATTGATGTGAGAGACTCTCGTGAGTTTCTCGCATTGCACACGCGAGTGTGACCCGGCCTAAGGGTTTCAAAGGACACCAATGAAGTAGAAACTGTGCCACATGTATAACAGTGGCAACATCCACCTTATACAGTAATTAAGTGATATTCTACTGTCTACTGTGAGAATGCTATAAATTTGTGTATTACTCTGCTTTGATATGTTTTATCCTTTTTTAAAGCAGCTTTATATGTAGGGAACACCTGAGTTTCATGCTTGTCTGTTTCTTCATATTTTGTGTATGTCTAGATAAATACATAAAATGCTTGACAAAACTTTTTTTTATCTAGTTTCAACTCAAAATGTGAAAGACATATGAAAGACGTGCATAAATCTGAGACCAGCACGTACTGTGGCACATCTGAATTTGTTGTTGTGTGTTATAAATAATCACAATATATTCTGTATATGCCAAAGTTATTTTTAATTCATGTGTTTCCCCTGCAGGTATCTCAACCAGACAATGCCAGGAGACTTATTAAGCACACAAAACAGAGAGAAATTAGCTAACCTCAAACAAGCACTGAATGCTCTGGGATTTAACAGTCTTGTAAGTTGTTCTGAACTGAGAATTGAGTGAATTGGCTTTAATAATTTAAAATTTCCTGGCTAAATAGAGGATTACTCTGAATAAAATGCAAAATGACAGTAACATTAGTAGAACTATGAAAAGGGCACAGAGAGATATTGAAGTTGCACTTAATAAAGGGAAGCCTATAAATTCTCCCGTCATCATTTTCATATTGAGTCCGAAGAACTTTAAGATATACTTTGGAATACAATTATTTTCTATAAGAAATATCTCATTATATATCTACCATGCCAACATGAAGGGTTTATCTTTCATAAATGTTCTTTCTTAACCTATGTTCTGTCATGGTTTTAACTCCTTCACGACCTATGAGTTTATTTACGTCATCGGCCATGTCCTTGCCTTTGATGTGGGCTCCGCCACTAAACCCACATCTTTCCCCACACTCGATAGCTGATTTAAGCATCCATCAAAAGCTGACAGAAGCATTCAACAGCTTGAAGCAGGTCACAAGTCCCACCCATCGGCGCATTTGTCATATGATAGCGGAGCACCAATGGGTTATTATGATAGCCGAGAGTCTGCAGAAAATCAACATGCCTGTCATCATGATACTTCAGTGATTGCCAGTTGGCAGCCGATGTTCATAGGAGATTGTGATTTTTGTTATATATAGCAGGGCTCAAGCACTGCTATGTATAGCACAGGCGATCAGAAGATCGCAGCTTCAGGTCTCCTAAGGGGACTATTAAGTAAAGAAAAAAGTGAAAAAAAATTTTAAAAAATAAAAAAGCACAAAAGTTCAAATCACCTCCCTTTTGTCCATTAAAAATAAAGCAATGAAAAAAACAAAAAAACGTATTTGGTATCTTTACGTTGAGAAATGTCCGATATATCAAAATATAAAGTAAATTAATCAGATCTGTAAAAAGCTCAATGAAAATAAAATCAAAGAGACAGAATTACGACTTTCAGATCATGAAAAATGTTATGGGTCTTTGAAAATGGTGACAAACGCAAAAACTTTTTTTTTATACAAATTTCTGAATTTTTTTTCACCACTTAAATCTATATGTATATAAAACTCAAAATCTGTAGTAGCCTGCTCTATACAGATCCACAGTTCTCGCCAGATTTGGGTGAAATTTGGCACACCCCCTCTCCACCCACAGTAGCAGAATACTGCGCACATTACATCTCGCTAGTGTCCCCCCATCATGAGATTGGGGCCCCCGAAGTTAGGCCCTATACAAATAATGGGGAAATGTGAAATCTGCAGTAGCCTGCTCTATATAACTCCACAGTTCTTGCCCAATTTGGGTGAAATTTTGCACGTCCCCTCTCCACCCACAGGAGCAGAATACTATGCATGTTTAATCTCCTAGTGTCCCCCCGTCATGAGATTGGAGCCCCCGAAGTTAGTCCCTATACACATAATGGGGAAATGTGAAATCTGTAGTAGCCCGCTCTATACAACTCCACAGTTCTCGCCTGATTTGGGTGAAATTTGGCATGCCCCCTCTCCACCCAAAGGAGCAGAATACTGCGCATGTTAAATCTCGCTAGCGGCCCCCTTTCATGAGATTGGGGCCCCCGAATTTAGGCCCTATACATATAATGGAGAAATGTGAAGGTGAAAGTAAAAGTGCTGAGGGGAAAACAACAGTTGTGACTTACAGGGACGGATTATAGCGACAGCGCCAAAGAATCGCTGCTAAAGGGGCCACACCACCACACAAAACACACAAACATTTCACAAACACCATACAAACATCACACAGACAGCACACATACACCAACCCACAAGCACAACACCATACAAATGCCACAACACACCACACAAACACAAGACCACTGTAGACACACACAACACAAACACCACCCCAGAAATACCACACACACACACACACACGCACGCAAGGACCACACACGCATGCAAACACACTCAGATGGATGCACCCTACGCAAACGGACGAACAGAGAACATGCGTACTCACACACCATGGACACTTGCACTGCACATGCACAAATGCATGGATCACATGCATGTGGGAGCTTTCATCACTGAAGCTGCTGAGGCAAAGTGTGTGCAAGCAGGCTTACTGAGCAGCAATATTGGTCAGGCGAAAAATGCCTCATAGTAAGATTGTCATTATTGCTTACTATACTGGGAGCTTTCATCACTAAAGCTGCTGAGGTAAAGTGAAAGCTGAGCTCTAATTGGTTGCTATGGGCAACTAGACAAGTCTGCCTGTGAGGTGTGTTTTCATTACTGAGATGTGAGCTCCTTCAGGTCATAGTAATACTGTGTGAGGGCTGCTGTGTATTTACTATTCATCCTATTACATCTTTTATCAGTGTCAGGTGAATACTAAAGGGTCATAATACTAAGGACTGCTTTTTAACCCCTTCCCGACCCATGATGGCTACGTAGGCGTCATGAAAACCTATGCCTTCCTGACCCATGACGCCTACGTACGCGTCATGGTATAAATCCCGTTCCTGCAGGTCGGGTGACCGGAGTCACTGAAAGGTCACCCAACCCGCAGGCACAAGACCCTTTGTACTTCACCACAGGGAGGGTGGCTTAATCATCCCGTGGCTACGATCGCTCTGATTGGCTGTTAAAGTGAAACAGCCAATCAGAGCGATTTGTAATATTTCACAAATGAAATTTGGTGAAATATTACAATCCAGCCATGGCCAATGCTGCAATAGCATCTGCCATGGCTGGAGACCGAGATCTGACCACCCCCACACTGAGTGATGGGGCGATTGGCCGCCGCCACCAATTGATGGCGGCGATCGGTCCCGCAGTCACTATCTGCTCCCCTCCCCTCCGCTCCCCCTCGCCTTCCGATCCCCCCCTCACCTCCCCTGGTGTCTGCGAAGTCCCCGTGGCCATCCGGGTGTCCCTACGGGATGCTTCATGGGCGCCACCATCTTGGAAAATTGCGGGTGCATGCGCAGTGCGCCCACCGGCCGGCAGATTGCATTCATTTAATTTGATCACTGTGATAAACTCTCACAGTGATCAAAATAAAAAAAAGTAAATAAACTTCCCCTTTATCACCCCCATAGGTAGGGACAAGTAATAAAATAAAGAAAAGATTTTTTATTTTTCCATTAGGGTTAGCATTAGGGTTAGGGTTAGAACTAGGGTTAGGGTTGGAACTAGGGTTAGGGTTAGGGTTAGGATTAAGGTTAGGATTAGGGTTATGGTTGGAATTAGGGTTAGGGTTGGAATTAGGATTAGGGATAGAATTAGGGTTAGGGTTAGAATTAGGGTTAGGGTTGGAATTAGGGTTACGGTTGGAATTAGGGTTAGGCTTGTGGTTAGGGTTAGAGTTGGGATTAGGGTTAGGGGTGTGTTGGGGTTAGGGTTGGGATTAGGGTTAGGCTTGTGGTTAGGGTTATGGTTAGGGTTGGGATTAGGGTTAGGGGTATGTTGGGGTTAGGTAGGTTAGGTTGGTTAGGAGGGTGTGTTGGGTTAGGGTTGGAGTTAGAATTTTTTGAGGATGGGTTTCCACTATTTAGGCACATCAGGGGGGCTCCAAACGTGACATGGCGCCACCATTTATTCCAGTCAATTTTGCGTTCAAAAAGTCAAACAGTGCTCCCTCCATTCCGAGCCCCAACTTGCGCCCAAACAGTGGTTTACCCCCACATATGGGGTATCATCGTACTCAGGAAAAATTGAAAAACAACTTTGGGGATCTATTTTCTCCTGTTACCCTTGGGAAAATAAAAAAATTGGGGACTAAAAGATCATGTTTGTGGAAAAAATATGATTTTTTTTATTTTTATGCCCAGGCGTTATAAACTTCTGTGAAGCCCTTTGGGATTCAAAGTGCTCACCACACATCTAGATAAGTTCCTTGGGGGGCCTAGTTTGCAAAATTGGGTCACTTTTGGTGAGTTTCTACTGTTTAGGCACATCAGGGGCTCTGCAATCGTAACATGACGCCCGCAGACCATTCCATCAAAGTCGGCATTTTAAAACGTCACTACTTCCCTTCCGAGCCCTGACGTGTGCCCGAACAATGGTTCCCCCCCACATATGGGGTACCAGAATACTCAGGACAAACTTTACAACAACTTTTGGGGTCCAATATCTCCTGTTACCCTTGTGAAAATAAAAAATTGCGGACTAAAAAATCATATTTTGAGAAAAAAAAATGTTTTTTTTATTTTCACGGCTCTGCATTATAAACTTCTGTGAAACACGTGGGGGTTCAAGGTGCTCAACACATATCTAGATAAGTTCCTTGGGGGGTCTAGTTTCCAAAATAGGGTCACTTGGGGGCTTCTACTGTTTAGGTACATCAGGTGCTCTGTAAACGTAACATGACACCAGCAGACCATTCCATCACAGTCGGCATTTCAAAACGTCACTACTTCCCTTCCGAGCCCCGATTTGTGCCCGAACAGTGGTTCCCCCCACATATGGGGTACCAGCGTATTTAGGACAAACTGTACACCAACTTTTGGGGTCCAATTTCTCCTGTAATCATTGTGAAAATAAAAAATAGCCGGCTAAAAAAAATCATTTTTTGAGGAAAAAAAGATATTTTTCATTTTCACGGCTCTGCGTTATAAACTGTGAACCACCTGGGGGTTCAAAGTAATCACTATGCATCTAGATAAGTTCCTTAGGGGGTCTAGCTTCCAAAATGGGGTTATTTGTGGGGGAGCTCCAAAGTTTAGGCACACAAGGGCTCTCCAAACACGACATGGTGTCCGCTAACGATTGGAGCTAATTTTCCATTCAAAAAGTCAAATGGCGCTCCTTCCCTTCTGAGCCCTGCCATGCGCCCAAACAGTGGTTCCCCCCACATATGGGGTACCAGCTGCTCAGGACAAACTAGACAACAACTTTTGGGGTCCAATTCATCCTGTTACCCTTTAGCGTTTATAAACTTCTGTGAAGCACTTAGGGTTCAAAGTGCTCACTACTACACATTTAGATAAGCTCCTTGGGGGGTCTAGTTTCCAAAATGGGGTCACTCGTGGGGGGTTTCTACTGTTTAGGCACATCAGGGGCTCTGCAAATGCAACATGACGCCTGCAGAACATTCCATCAACTCTGCATTCCAAAATGGCGCTCCTTCCCTTCTGAGCTCTCCCATGAGCCAAAACAGTGGTTCCCCCCACATATGGGGTATCGGCGTACTCAGGACAAATTGCACAACAACTTTTGTGGTCCAATTTCTCCTGTTACCCTTGTCAAAATATAAAATAGCGGGCTGAAAAATGATTTTTGAGGAAAAAAATTATTTTTTTATTTTCATTGCTCTGCGTTAAAAACTTCTGTGAAGCACTTGGGGGTTCAGAGTGCTTACAACACATCTAGATAAGTTCCTTAAGGGGTCTAGTTTCCAAAATGGTGTCACTTGTGGGGGTTTTCACTGTTTAGGCACACAGGGGCTCTCCAAACGCGTCATGGTGTCCGCTAACGATTGGAGCTAATTTTCTATTCAAAACGTCAAATGACGCTTCTTCCCTTCTGGGCCCTGCCGTGCACCCAAACAGTGGTTTATGACCACATATGAGGTATCGGTGTACTCAGGATAAATTGCCCAACAAATTTTAGGATCCATTTTATCCTGTAGCCCATGTGAAAATGAAAAAACTGAGGCTAAAAGAAAATTTTTGTGAAAAAAAAGTACTTTCTTTTTTTTTACGGATCAATTTATGAAGCACCTGGGGGTTCAAAGTGCTCACTATGCATCTAGATAAGTTCCTTGGGGGGGTCCAGTTTCCAAAATTGGGTCACTTGTGGGGGAGCTCCAATGTTTAGGCACACAGGGACTCTCCAAATGCGACATGGCAACCTCTAAATATTCCAGCATATTTTCCATTCAAAAAGTCAAATGGCGCTCCTTCCCTTCTGAGACCTGCCGTGCGCCCAAACAGTGGTTTATGACCACATGTAAGGTATTGTTGTACTCAGGAGAAATTGCCCAACAAATTTTAGGATCCATTTTATCCTGTTGTCCATGTAAAAATGAAAAAATTGATGCTAAAAGAACATTTTTGTTGGAAAAATTAAAATGTCCATTTTTTCCTTCCACGTTGCTTTAGTTCCTGTGAAGCACCTGAAGGGTTAATAATCTTCTTGAATGTCGTTTTGAGTACCTTGAGGGGTGCAGTGTTTAGAATGATGTCACTTTTGGGTATTTTCTACCATATAGACCCCTCAAAGTGACTTCAAATGTGATGTGGTCCCTAAAAAAAATGGTTTTGTAAATTATGTTGTAAAAATGAGAAATCGCTGGTCAACTTTGAACCCTTATAACTTCCTAACAAAAAAAATTGTGTTTCCAAAATTGTGCTGATGTAAAGTAGACATGTGGGAAATGTTATTTATTAACTATTTTGTGTCACATAACTCTCTGGTTTAACAGAATAAAAATTAAAAATTTGAAAATTGCGAAATTTTCAAAATGTTCGCCAAATTTCCATTTTTTTTCACAAATAAATGCAAAAATTATCGACCTAAATTTACCACTAACATGAAGCCCAATATGTCACGAAAAAAACAATCTCAGAATCGCTAGAATCTGTTGAAGCGTTCCTGAGTTATTACCTCATAAAAGGACACTGGTCAGAATTGCAAAAAATGGCCAGGTCATTAAGGTCAAAATATGCTGGGTCATGAAGGGGTTAAAATGCTGCCCAAAAAACGACCATCTACTGGGCAAGTTTATCCAAAAGCTAAGAAAACAAAATTGTGGCAAAGAGCTGAGACAAGTGAACAATGTGACTCATGCCCTGATCAAATTGACAGTGTTATTTCTGCTGAGCTTCCAAATCCAGAACAGGACCCTGGTACTTTTTGAAACTATTTCTAAAAATATCAAGTAAAAAAAGGGGGAGAAGCCAGCGCTGCCTATGGTCAGCATGCAATACATAAAGTGCATATGCACATATTGGTTTCTAACTGTATTTAAAAATGAGACATTTGGCAAATAATTGATCAATTCTTTGAGCCACCCTGCCACGACAAGGCATTCTCATATGGGGCAGTCCTACCCTATGTTTTTTATATTCGCTGTACAATTACGGCCTCCTAAATGTATTAAAAGCAAGACTGCAAAAAATTTTTTTTGCAAACTGCAAAAGTACCTGAAGCATTGCTGAATCACTCCATGGTGCCAGTAAGGCAAGTGCAGGTAAAAGCCGACCAGGTCCGGAGATGAACATTTCAGATCTGACTTCCACACTGCCAAACCAGAAACCACAGATGAAGGGTGAAACAGGCCCAGACACAGGTGTACAATCAAATAGAGTTTTTTTTTGTGAATGACCTAGGCTGCTGTACACACATACAGCAGCCCTGCCCTAGGTTCTATTTGATTGTGCACCTGTGTCTGGGCCTGTTTCACCCTTCATCTGTGGTTTCTGGTTTGGCAGTGTGGAAGTCAGATCTGAAATGTCCATCTCCGGACCTGGTCGGCTTTTACCTGCGCTTGCCTTACTGGCACCATGGGAGTGATTCAGCAATGCTTCAGGTACTTTTGCAGTTTGCAAAAAATTTTTTGCAGTCTTGCTTTTAATACATTTAGGAGGCCGTAATGGCACAGTGAATATAAAAAATGTAGAGTAGGACTGCCCCATATGAGAATGCCTTGTCGTGGCGGGGTGGCTTAAAGAATTGATCAATTATTTGCCAAATGTCTCATTTTTAAATACAGTTAGAAACCAATATGTGCATATGCACTTTATGTATTGCATGCTGACCATAGGCAGCGCTGGCTTCTCCCCCTTTTTTTACTTGATGTTGGTTTGTGGCTGACCACCACTTGTTGCCGTGCGCGCTGGGTTATGCATGCCATTCTATCTGTTTTTTTTTGTGATTGACCTAGGCTGCTGTACACACATACAGCAGCCCTGCCCAGCCCTAGGCTCTATTTGATTGTGCACCTGTGTCTGGGCCTGTTTCACCCTTCATCTGTGGTTGCTGGTTTGGCAGTGTTGAAGTCAGATATGAAATGTTCATCTCCGGACCTGGTCAGCTTTTACCTGCGCTTGCCTTACTGGCACCATGGGAGTGATTCAGCAATGCTTCAGGTACTTTTGCAGTTTGCAAAAAAAATTTTTTGCAGTCTTGCTTTTAATACATTTAGGAGGCCTTAATGGCACAGCGAATATAAAAAACGTAGAGTAGGACTGCCCCATATGAGAATGCCTTGTCGTGGCGGGGTGGCTCAAAGAATTGATCAATTATTTGCCAAATGTCTCATTTTTAAATACAGTTAGAAACCAATATGTGCATATGCACTTTATGTATTGCATGCTGACCGTAGGCAGCGCTGGCTTCTCCCCCCTTTCTTTATTTCTAAAAATATGATCCATGGCCCATGTGGGCAACTTAACCCTAGATCACCATGTATGAAGGAAGGAAAATGTACTAAAAAGTATTCTCGCAACGTGATTGTAGAAACACAAACAGGAGATCATGGTTATCCTTTTTACAGAAGACAGAAACCTGAACAGGGAGGATATACTGCAACAATCAGATTAAAAAGGGTTAAACAAAACACAGATATTGAAATAGATAATCGATGGGTTGTACCTTACTCTGCACTGCTTTCAAAAATGTTTGAGGAGCACATTAGCGTATAATATTTTAACTCTGTTAAGTCAATTAAATACATTTGCAAATGTGTTAACAATGGCAGTGATACGGCAGTTTTCCAGCTAGAGAATCCAAAATGTACATCTGATGAGATTATGCTGTATCAGATGGGAAGGTACATAAGTAGTAATGAAGCCATGTGGCGATTACTAAATTTTCCCATCCATGAAATACATTCAACTGTAGTTCATTTCAGTGTCCATCTTGTAAATGGACAAGTTTATTTTACTCCAGTCCCAACAATGCAGAGGAAAGAGCCGCTCGACCACCCAATACAACATTGACAGCATTCTTTCTCATATGTCAAGCAGATCCATTTGCATGGACTTTATTATATTCAGATGTTCCAAAATATTATACATGTGTAACGTTCCACACTCTCTGTGGACGGGGATTACTCACTTTGCAGGTCTTGGAGGTAAACACTGGCACACTTAGGGTTAAAACGAGTCCATTCGGTTTGTTATTCATCAGTTTCAGCAGCCATTACACTGTCCGTTACACATTCAGCTTTAACAAATTAACACAGTCTCTCTCTGACCCCAATCAGTAAAACACAGACTCCTGTCCATTACTTGTTGGTGTCGGCCACACAGGTTCTCAGATCCCTCTTATCCGCAGAGGTATCCCATAAACATCAATACTCAGTCTCTTCTTCACAAATACTTCTCACTGATCCCGGTCAGTATAACTCACGGTTGTCAAGACCATTACCTATTGGATCGGCCACACAGGTTCCTGGACACCTCTTATCCTCAGAGGTATCCCATAAGCATCAATTAAAACACAGTCTCTTTCTCACAAATACTTCTCACTGACCCTGGTCAGCATAATACAGACTCCATGCTGTTACCTGTTGGCCATGCAGGTTCGTGGATCCCTCTTATCCGCAGTGGTATCCAATAAACACTTTTCACTTACCCCGATCAGTATCAATCACGGTTTTCAAGACCGTCTATTCCTCTGGCTCAGACTCACCAGCACTGCCTCCCCAGTCTGTGCGACGTCCAGCCTGGAAACATGGGAGCTCTGTCCAGACTGACAGACTCCCAACGCACTTTTCACATGTGCAACACACCTTCCTTAGTTGGCTGTAACCACTCCCAGTTACCTATCACATGGCTAGTCACATGCTCATGACATCATCACAGGTCCTCAAAATTCACAACCACACACATATCTTCAGGCAAAATGGGGTACAGTGAGCACCCCTCACCACAGGGCGAGGTAAATGGGTAGCCCGACCCTCCCAACTCTCAGAGCTACCCGTAGCCTGGACGAAAATGTGAACAACTACTTAGAATTTAATTACACTTCAGAAAAAACATTCCGGGCTACATGACAGGGAGCTGCCATCCCTGTGAAACATACCTCCCATTAACTATGCAGCATTAGTATCGCTACACATGGAATAAATCGAGAAAAGTATTTTGCAAGAGGAAGCAAGGTGCAAAGGTCCCAGGATCAGACAGACATTCCAGTGATGCTCTTGGACGTGTGTATACAGTGCATCCAAACAATGCAGTGTTACTACCTCTGATTACTGCTTCACACTGCCCGTGGGCCAACTTCTTTCACAGATTTGAAAATAGTTGATGGAGAGCTGTGTCAAACTTAAGCATGCCAAAAGCATGGTCTGATCGAAGACGATCAACACTGGGACATGACCTTGCAGGAAGCATCTCTTACTCGCTTTCCACCTAAACTAAGAGACCTGTTCGCTATAATAATTACAACCTGCGCACCTTCCAATCCCTGTGCGCATTGGGACAAATGCAAAGAATATCTTAGTGAAGATATTCTTAGAGTGCAAAGGAGAGTTAATCCAGACTTAGACTTAAATTTCACTGCTGACATATTCAACATATTCTGAATTTCAGTTCAAAATCGCCAATGCAAGACATTGAAGTGCGGTCCAATTTTCACAGACTGACATAATAGAAAAGGTAGAGGAACTCTTTTTTTCTTTCTCCAAGTCCGAGATAAACTGATGCCATTCTGATCAATCAGTGATCAGAGTCTGATCAGAGTTTGATCAGAATAATAGGACCCTTTTTCTTCAATGTGGAGAAAATGTTCGTGTGACCCTACCCTTAGGCCGATTTTAGACATCCTGGAAACCGACTGTGCTGGGAGACCAGGCAGTACGGCCAAGCCTTCTGATCTAAACAACAGTACGCATTTCACCGATGTCTGAAACCAGCCTTAGGCTAAATTCACACTGACCATATATTATATATATATTATATATATATATATATATATAAAAAAAAAACATCCCTGTTTCATCCAGAAAACTCAGATGATTTTTTTTTCATTTGTTATGTATTTGCAATTCTATATGCAATCCAATTTTATACAGCAGCATTTATTAGAAATTTACAAGACCAAATACAATTTCCTATGTTACAGAATTGCAATGTATCCTTAAAAATCTGATGTTATACTGTGACTCCATATGGAATTAAATTTTTTGCACAACCACAGACTTGAATGGGAGAGTTTCGTCTGACACACATCCGACAGATTCAGTCTGTGAAAAAAAACTCCCTCATCTGCGCTGCCCCATTGAATAATATCTGTCTGAGAGCTATCTGTCTGTTGTTTGTTTTTTCACAGACTGCACTGGGTCTGAAAATATGGTAGTGTGACCTTGGCCATAGGCTGTGGAATGTGGGGTTATAGCATGTGACCTGATCTTATCTGTGCAATATATTGGTGTTCTGAGTATTTTACCCACATGGAGTGGAACATGAACAAATTGGCAGTTGTTGAATTGTTTGCATGAAAAAAATATCCTGGAAATCTCTTGCAATATTGTACAAAATGTTTTCTCTTTTGTGTTACTTTAATATGGGCACACGTGAGTACAGACATAAAAATAAAAAATTGAATGTTCTATGTTGTGAAAATAATATGCTTCATCTGACAAATGGATTGGCGGAAGCAACATATTCTTTATAAATTAAATATAATAAGTTGTGTATAATTTATTTTGTAACCTGAGTGAATGCACAGCTCGCTTTGAAGTTGCAGAATTCTTGAAGAACACATCAGTAGAGAGATGCTTTTGTTAAATTGATTTATGAATACTTTGTCAAATATTTAAAGGGATATAAAGCCACAGGGAAGGATTGAAGCAGACTCATTTCTGAAACATGCCTAAAGAATACTCTAGTGGGGCTTACTAGCTAGGGGGCAACTGCAGAAATAAGTGTGAGATTAGAAACCTGGTCACTTACTGGTCTCATCAACATGCTAATTTACTGTAGTTAAGTAGTCGTCTAATTGAAATATCCTTGGTCTATACTGCAGTGAGTCCATGGTTTTAATACATTTTGAAAAATGTGTGGGACCAAAAACAATAAATCCTGTTCGACATATTCGTTAAATCCTACTAATTTATGTATTGTTTGTTTTTATTTATAATATTTAGGAAGTTGAGAATATTTTCATGATTCTCTCAGCCATTCTGCACATTGGGGATATTCGGTTTACAGCCCTGACTGATGCTGAAACAGCCTTTGTGTCTGATCTACAGCTTGTGGAACAAGGTAATGAATGTAATTCAACGGGACCTGCAATATGTGACAACTTCATGAAAATTAATGATGTGCAAATCTTCTGAAAGTCAAATTTGACAGTTTTTCCAAATTTGGTTGGAAACCTAAATTCTCAGAGAAATTGCCACAAATCAAAAGTGCTAAAAAGTCTCCAGTTGCCATGAAAAGACACTCTTATTTTTCACATGAATGTATTCAACACCTTTTAAGGTATTTATCTCAAAGACCACTTTAGTAATGTAAAGTGACCTCAACATATTATTATTATTATTATTATAGATTTTTATAGCGCCATTTATTCCATGGCGCTTTACATGTGAAGAGGGGCAAATATAGACAAGTACAGTAAACATGAGCAATACAAGGCACACACAAGTACAGAAGGAGAGAGGACCCTGCCCGTGAGGGCTCACAGTCTACAGGGATGGGTGAGGATACACTAAGAGAGGGTAGAGCTGGTTGTGCAGTGGTTCAGTAGACTGATGATCACTGCAGGTTGTAGGCTTGTCGGAAGAGGTGGGTCTTCAGGTTCTTTTTGACGGTTTCCATGGTAGGCGCGAGTCTGATGTGTTGGGGTAGAGAGTTCCAGAGTATGGGAGAGGCACGGGAGAAGCTTTGTATGCGGTTGTGGGAAGAAGAGATAAGAGGGGAGTAGAGGAGGAGATCATGTCACTGATGTATGGAGAAGACAGATTGTGGATGGCTTTGTAGGTCATGGTTAGGGTTTTGAACTGGAGTCTCTGGACTATAGGAAGCCAATGAAGGGCTTGGCAGAGAGGAGAGGCTGGGGAATAACGGGGAGACAGGTGTATTAGTCGGGCAGCAGAGTGCAGGATGGATTGGTGTGGTGCCAGAGTGCTAGAGGGAAGGCCAGAGAGTAGGAGGTTGCAGTAGTTGAGGCGGGAGATGATGAGGGCATGCACTAGTGTTTTTGTACTTTCATGGTCAAGGAATAAACAGATGGTGATGGAGGTAACAAACAGCTTGTTTAATACAGTACTGTACTGCCAGACTTTTGTTTTTCAAAAATTAAAAAAAGATACAAAATCTGACACTTTTGGGGGCAGATGCCTCCTGTGCCAGTTATTTTACACATGTGATGTATATGTAAGAAGCCATGGTTTTTTAACATACAGTGGTCCAAAAATAGTGCCTTTTCAGGGAGTAGCATTCGATTTGGTGTTCGGAAACAGAAGAAGCAATGGCTAGCTTCTTTCAGGTATCAAAAAATTATTATCTCTTTTTGTGGAGTAGCAACAGATTTGATGTTTGTTCGTTAAGTGAATAAGAAATGGAAAAGTACCTGGCTCAAGACAGTATGGTCAATGAGAAAGCAGTGAATAAAGGCACGGCAATAAACTGCCCAAAAAATAACAGTGGTAACAGGATGCAGGTAGTACCATTGGAATTATACGTACATATGTCAAATTAGACTAATAAAACAGGTGAGAAAAAATCCGTATGTGTGTGAAACTCATGCTTTGTGAATCAGTCAGTTTTATTTCTTCAGCAATATTGATGGCTTGCTTCTACATAAATGCTATGTGGCTCTTCCAGCCTTACAGACTTGATCTGCTTTTCTATCTCTCCCTATCAATTAAATATTATTTAGTTTATTTTCCTCACACATTAGTCTTCACTGCTTTATCACACACCATCGCTACAGTTTCTTCAGTTTTTTATGGTATTCTCTCACTATCTATATATCTACACTGTAAGATGTCTATCTATCCAAATTCACCAATAAAATGTCAGCTGCATTTTGCAGGTTTCTGCTATTATACAGGCTATGATAGTCTCTCCTCACTGACTGTGCTGTATGATGTGATGTGATGCCTGCAAGGCATTATAGGGAAGCCCGACCAACCCTGAGGACATTTCTAGCTGATGTCATCTTCTACAATTTGTGAAATGGCGGTGGTCTTGTTAGGCGATTCACACATAATGAATTATAGACTGTTTGAATTGACCAGTTTCAGCAAATTTCTAAAAATTTGCAATGAATTTGATTAAAATAGATTTACCCATATTTAATGCAAAAGTATATTTTGAGTACTTGAACTTCAGGTCATCACTTACTGTTTTTACCAATTGCAATTTTTTGTATGCATAATTTTAACTTGCAGCTCTGATAATGTTAAAAGTATTTTTTTTATTTTGAGGCATCTTTCACTACATACCAGACATCATTCTACTTATTTTTATCTAGCCAAATCTGTTAAGTTTGTCTGAGATCATCTGCTGCAAAATACTACCTCTGACATACTTGACATTAGCCACTGCATCTGACAGGTCCCAAAAAAAACCCAGGCCGTTACCATTTAACACCTATACAGAGATAGAGACTTAAGGTACTGTCACACTAAGCGAGATCGCTAGCGAGATCGCTTAAGCGTCAGCGATTTTATGACGCAGCAGCGACATCGTTAGCGACTTAGCTGTGTGTGACATGTAGCAGCGATGTGGCCCCCGCTGCGATGTCGCTGATCGTTCATGAACGTTCTGAGCCATTTTTTGGTCATTGGTGTCCCGCTGGTGAGCCTGAATCGCTGAGTGTGACACCCTTTATGAACGACTTTACCAGCGGCGCAGGCGGGACTAGGTTTTCCCAACGACCGCAGAGGTCGTTATACAGATCGCTGACCGCTGATGAGATCTTTGTGTTTGAAAGCTAACTAGCGACCATATAGCGATCGCACCAACAATCTCGCCAGGTCGTGTCGTTGTCGTGATCGCTGGTGCGATCGCTAAGTGTGACAGTGCCTTTACAATGATGCCTCATGGGTGGGTGGTTGCATCCATGGAGTGGCTGCTGGCTAAAGGAGGAAGCCTGAAACAAGATTAATCTGACTAGCCTGGCTAAAACTTTCAGGGACAGAACAAGGAATAGAATCAGGAGTCAAAACTGTAGTCAGAAAAGCAGCCGGGGTCGGGTACCAGGTGATCAGCCAAAGTGATGTCAGGCTAGTCAGTGTTACACACCTGTCCTGGGTATTCCAGGCTCTGCTTCCTTTACTTGGGTCCTCTGCTCTCTGTTGTGCTGCACGTCAGGTTTTGCAAGTAGTCCAGCATGGCTCAATTACATCATCTCCCTAGGCCTACTTATGGACCAATAAGACACATATATGTGTCTTCAGATTGAAACCTCCAGAGACCTATGTTTGGTGTACTCCATCATCTGAGCTTATTGTGCATGAACTTGCATTGTTCCCTGATGGATTCCACTTCATATGGCCTACTGCTCCTGAGATTGCTTTTTGTTCAAGTCCACATGGTCCCACATGTCCTCGAGAAAGCTGCAGCAACACCAGGGATCCATGTACCCTACCAGACCAGAATCTTAGTGATTCCACCTTACTAGATGAGCCTAATAGTCGGGGTCAGGAAGAATTACCAAACAAACATTGTCAAGGTCAAAAGCATCAAAATTCAGGAAAAGGGCACCAGTGAACCATGAGAAATCCAAATATTAACTGGCAACTTTCAGCAGTATGATGAGCGTTTAAGTTGTGTGAGTAGTACATGGTATTGACCCTTTGGCTACAGCAGAAAGCTGATTACATCTGCTTAGCTGCTAAACAGCACACACATTCTGCCTTAGTGAGTGCTACCACAGGTCCCATCCCCATCGGTATGCTTACCTGGACAGAGTTTCCGCTGCCCAGAAATATTGGCCATAACATATTTATTAGTGATGAGCGAGTATACTCATTGCTCGGGTTATCCCGAGCATACTGGGGTGTCCTCCGAGTATTTGGGCGTGCTCAGAGATTTAGTTTGTGTCACCGTAGCTGCATGATTTGCGGCTGCTAGACAGCCTAAATACATGTGGGGATTTCCTAACAAACAGGCAATCCCCACATGTATTCAGGCTGTGTAGCAGCCTCAAATCATGCAGCTACAGTGACACAAACTAAATCTCAGAGCACGCCCAAATACTCGGGGGACACCTGAGCATGCTTGGAAAAACCCAAGCAACGAGTATACTCCATCATCACTAATCTTTATAGCAGGCACCTCCGACAGGATGGATACAACAGCACCTGGTGTCAGAGGCAGGTTTTGCTGGAGGAAATCTGGGTTGCTGGTTTGAGATGGAACAACAACCAACTGAAACTAATAGACCCTAAATGTTGCAATAAACAATTTTATTTTAACAGAGACCACATTTTCATCATATATTGTATTTCAAGCTTTAGTTTACTTACCACTTACCCATTTGGTTACCCATTAAAACTCAGAGGCTCCACATATCTTTTATGTTATCATCAAATTTCCGTTTGTGAAAATCAGTTTGTAGCATCATAACCCGATTAATCTATCCAACATTTAATAAAAGCACATGATAAAAATGAGAAATAATTAACTGTACATATACTGCAAAATCAGTAAGAAAGAAGCTATTTTCAAAGACAGCAATTTTTTGTTAACATTGTCCTTTGTGTAACAATCACTCTATATAATAATAATCTTTATTTTTATATAGCGCTAACAGATTCCGCAGCGCTTTACAGTTTTGCACACATTATCATCGCTGTCCCTGATGGGGATCACAATCTTGATTCCCTATCAGTGTGTTTTTGGAGTGTGGGAGGAAACCGGATTACCCGGAGGAAACCCACGCAAACACGGGGAGAACATACAAACTCCTTGCAGATGTTGTCCTAGGTGGGATTCGAACCCAGGACTCCAGCGCTGCAAGGCTGCAGTGCTATCCACTGAGCCACCGTGCTGCCTTATATCAATAAAAGGCATTGCAGATTGTTTGGAAATCCACCAAAAATGCGTGTGACTTGCTTAGCATAATTCAGAATTGTGATGAAGATATTAACTGTTCTATTTTAATTTATGCAAAGTATAGAACTGCTGTAATTGTATTGCAGTGGCTGGAATGCTGCAGATATTGCCAGATGAGCTGTCTACTGCCTTAACAACAGATGTGCAATACTTTAAAGGTAAGATGTCTTTACTAGATTTAACTAAATTTAAAAGGATTGATGCCATATCATATAATTAGCCACACACACCTTGATTAGCAACACATATAATTATCTCACCTTTGACACTGTAGAGGTTTAGCTCTCCAACCATGACAATATGAAACCTGTAAAACAAAAAATAACTAATAAAATATTTTTTTTTTATTATCCAGGAGATATGATAACTCGTAGACATTCTATGGATACAGCAGAGTTCTACAGGGATCTCCTTGCAAAATCACTGTATTGTCGTCTGTTTAGTTTTTTAGTAAACAATGCCAATTTCTACCTCCAAAATCAAAGTGATCAAAACAGGTAAGAGCTGTGTATAGAAGCAAAATGCTATATTTATCATTTATAAAATATAGCTTTAATTTAAGACTACATTTTAGATCCAAAACATGACCTTCCCTATCTTTATTTTACTTCCTATTTTAATGTCTGACAAATGGAATTATTTGAAATGAACACTGTTTGTAAAAGTTAAAGATTTATAGCAACCAATATCAGTTATGCTTTAACCCTCAACTGTGAGGTGGGGTTTTTGTCACGCAACTGGTGATGTGGGTTTCCTATACCCCAGTGTTTAGAAATCTCTCATTTTTACAGAAAATGCAAAGATCACGTTTATTTTAATCGTTTTCTTATTGGCGATCGATTACACATGAGTATATTCAATTTTTGACACCCACAAGTATCGGAAAATGTTAAATTTTGATGATTCAATCCGAGGGCATTATGAAACATGACTTTGTACAAAAATTCCCTGGGATGTGGCAAACCCCACCTCACCAGTTGAGGGTTAATTATTATGTACATTTTTGCAGCTTTTGATATTTCTTCAATGAACTTAAAGGGAATTTGTCACACATTTAAACTATCTAAACTATGAATGTGGGCATAGAGGTTATAGAATGCTGAAAAAAGTCCTCCCTGTGTGTCTCATATCAGATTTGTTGTGAATAAATCATCTTTTACCACTTTATATAAATTATCTCTTCCAGGCTCTGGAGAAGATGGTGCTGGAAGATAACTCTGCCTCCAGAGATTATTTTACATGATGGGTAGTTACCAGTGTGTTATATTAAAGCTGCTCTCTGCTCTCCTAATAATGACACATCTGCAGGTTCCTCTCAGCTTCAGCTTCCAGCTCACAGGCAGGCAGGGCTGCATTACTGTTACAAAAAGCAGAGCTCAAGAGCTGCAAAACGTGTTTGCAAGAAGACACATTTCATTTCTCCTGTTCTGTGTTAGTTACTTGTCTCTCATGCTTGTAACTCCCCTTCATGTAAAATAAGCTCTGGAGGCAGAGTTATCTTCCAGGCAGCATCCTTCCCAGAGCCTGGATGAGGTAATTTACATATAAGAAAAACGTGGATGTCTCTGGAATAAGACATCGGTTTGCAGATATCAAGAAAATATTTTATTCAGCTTCTTATGACCTACAAGTTCATATAGCTGACTTAGGAGGGTTGATCCTACTGACAGATTCCTTTAAAAATTTATCTAGACCAATGTATCCCACATGTTACCGACTACAAACATCTTGTGTGTAGTTAAAGCTTTCAGTCATGCCCTTTGATTTATTGTCTTTAAGTTAGCAAGAAAGACAGACTATTGTAGTGAAGTGATATATGACTGCAGGATAATACTACACAAGTATTTTTACAGTCTATACCAGTGATGGCGAACCTTGGCACTCCAGATGTTGGAGAACTACAACTCCCAGCATGCCTCAACTGCTGCAGGTTGCAAGGGCATGCTGGGAGTTATAGTTTTACAACAGCTGGAGTGCCAAGGTTAGCCATCACTGGTCTATACAATGGTTTGACATACTTCTGCATGGAAATTATTAATACAAAATTGTAGGATATTTTAACTGGGAATATTTACCCTGTTTATTTTCTTCAGTACTATATATTGTAAAGTACAGATACATAGTAAACCTTATGTTGTAGGCTGTCATCAAAAAAAGTGACATGTCCTTGTATTAACATGAAAGAACAGAGCACTAAGGAAAGAAACCGAGGACATTGCATTTGTCGTTCTATGCTAAGTTAACATTTTATCATCATCTATGAATACCCATGAAAAATGGTGGCATTTCCTTTCCAGACTCACATGAGGTATAAGTCTAGCTGTAATACAAAGGATTTATAGGTGCAATACTTTCAGTTTTCTAGTTTAATGTACAGTACAGACCAAAAGTTTGGACACACCTTCTCATTCAACGATTTTTCTGTATTTTCATGGCTATGAAAATTGTAGAATCACACTGAAGGCATCAAAACTATGAATAAACACATGTGGAATTATACATTACACTTTACAAAAAAGTGTGAAACAACTGAAAATATGTCTTATGTTCTAGGTTCTTCAAAGTAGCCACCTTTTGCTTTGATTACTGCTTTGCACGCAGAAAAGGTGAACGGATGGACTCTACATGCCTGGTTCCCACCGTGAAGCATGGAGGAGGAGGTGTGATGGTGTGGGGGTGCTTTGCTGGTGACACTGTTGGGGATTTATTCAAAATTGAAGGCATACTGAATCAGCATGGCTACCACAGCATCTTGCAGCGGCATGCTATTCCATCCGGTTTGCGTTTAGTTGGACCATCATTTATTTTTCAACAGGACAATGACCCCAAACACACCTCCAGGCTGTGTAAGGGCTTTTTGACCAAGAAGGAGAGTGTTGGGGTGCTACCCAGATGACCTGGCCTCCACAGTCACCAGACCTGAACCCAATCGAGATGGTTTGGGGTGAGCTGGATCGCTCACCACTTCAATTTTAAATAAATCCCAAAAAGTGTCACCAGCAAAGCACCCCCACACCATCACACCACCTCCTCCATGCTTCACGGTGGGAACCAGGCATGTAGAGTCCATCCGTTCACCTTTTCTGCGTGCAAAGCAGTAATCAAAGCAAAAGGTGGCTACTTTGAAGAACCTAGAATATAAGACATATTTTCAGTTGTTTCACACTTTTTTGTAAAGTGTAATGTATAATTCCACATGTGTTAATTCATAGTTTTGATGCCTTCAGTGTGATTCTACAATTTTCATAGTCATCAAAATACAGAAAAATCTTTGAATGAGAAGGTGTGTCCAAACTTTTGGTCTTGTACTGTACCTGCACTTAAAAAATTAGTGTCTGAACAAATCATTGCCATCCATGATCACATATTGCCATTTTCATTTGTATCTGTGAAAGACGTCACTAATTTACTATTTTCGCTGCATTTCTAAAACCAATTCAGGGCGCATTACATTTTACAAGAAACATGTAGGAGGTATGGTACCAGCTCTGCAGTTTTTATTTTTTCCAGATTTTTTGTAGAGCTCAGCAATATCTCATTTTTAATAAATTAGCTACACTGTTTTTGTGCCAAGCAGAGGGAAACATGTGATCTATATTTTTGATTATTAACTGACTATGAAGGAAAATCTAGGTATTTTTCTTCTTTTGATTCTAGAAGAACATTTACTGGGAAATTTGATGACAAAATTCTGATTTGGGTAGTGGGATTTTCATCATAGAAAGCAGCTTTGATGGCTCTTTATATATCAGCTAGACATTACCTGCATAAACAGTGTGATGTCCTGAAGTGAACCTTGCAGCAAGGAACATAGCCAGGAGAAATACTCTCAGCTCAAGCACTACCAGTCATAAGGGAACGCTGAGCCGACTGGCAAGCTGATTCTTATCCGCACTGTTATGACAGCAAGTCATGGGTGCTTTTCTCATGATTTCCAAAGATGCTAGGAATATACTGTACATGCTCTGAAATATATTTACAGCAATTTAAAGCCATATTGTGAAATACTTTATAGGAAAATGTATACACTGCAGTTTTGTTACATACATCTACATTGTAAACCATAAAGTATAATTACAGAAAAAAAACCTCTAAGTACTCAAGATGGACATTATGCAGTAAGATTATTAATAGATTTATCAGAAAACTTTTCAATAATAACAACTTTGTCACAAAAACGCTACAAGCTGTTTTCTTCACTTTCTTTCTGTTCACAATATTGGACCATATCCTATTAAGTTCTTGTTTATTCCATTTCTTCTAAGGTTCCCATTTCAGATGGTTATATTGCTTTCTGTTTCCATTCTCTCATTTTCTGAATGTTTTCTTTATCCTTGATGTATTCCCTATATAAGCAAAAACTGTTGTAACAGTTTTAAAAAATAGTCAATAAAAATTAAATAAGTTTAAACAGTTCCATGAATTCACAGAAAATACATAGCTAAAACTTTTATTTTCATTTATTAAATAGTATCTCTTAACGGGAATCTGTGAGCAGGTTTTTGCTATGTAATCTGAGGGCAGCATGTGGTAGTGGCTGAGACACTGATTTCAGGGATGTGTCACTTATTATGCTGTGTGCTGTTGTTTCAATACAGTTAAAGTTTTATCAGCAGGAGCTTAAAACTGCAGGATTTCGGCTTACCTGCATCCTAGTCCAACCACGCTCCAGTACTGCTTAGCTGACTACAGTCAATATACAATGTACACAGAAAGCTGCTAATCAGGGGTATGGGTGGGGCTAGCTTTCTGAGCTCTGATGCATGCTACATCTAAAACTCTGATTGTGTCACAACTGCTGCACCCAGTAAACTAAGTGATACATTGCTGGAATAAGGGTCTCTTTTCTTAAATTATACTGCTCTCAGATGAGTTTGTGAATACCTGGTCAAAAATCCCTTTAAAGAATAATGTTAATGTACAAAACAATTGATAAAATAGTTCAATTCCCATGTTGGGTGTGGGCAAATTAATTTGGCATAAAGGTTATGACAAATCCTAAATTACAATTGTCTTGTTAGAAACAGTGTTAAAAACACATTGCATTTTGTTAACTCACATTTCTCAGATGTTAGCACCAAATTGTTGGAACTCTGGTTTAGATACAGTGGCATGTGAAAGTTTGGGCACTCCTGGTCAAAATTACTATTATTGAGAACAGTTAAGCAAGTTGAAGATGAAATTATCTCTAAAAGGCTTAAAGTTAAAGATTACACATTTCCTTTGTATTTTAGGAAAAATCGATATATTCATATAGATTCATCTTTTACATCTTAAAAATTATAAAAACAAAAATGGAGTGGTGCAAAAGTTTGGACACTCTACATGGTTAGTACCTAGTAGTACCCCCTTTTGAAAGTATACAGTTTGTAAATGCTTTTTGTTGCCAGACAAGAGGATTTCTTGTTTGAGAGATTTTCATCTATTCTTCCAGTACTGTGAGATTTTTGGATTGTCTTGTATGCACTGCTAATTTGATGTCACAGATCAATGATGTTCAGATCAAGGGACTGTGAGGGCCATTGTAAAACCTTAAGCTTGTGCCTTTTGAAGCGTTCTAGTGTGGATTTTGGCATGTGTTTATGATCATTCTCCATTTGAAGCCATCCTCTTTTCAACTTCAGCTTTTTTACAGATGGTGTTATGTTTGCATCAAGAATTTGTTGAAATTTAATTGAATCCATTCTTCCCTCTAACCATGAAATGTTCCCAGTACTATGTGCTGCAACACAACCCCCCATGCTTAATGGTTGACAAGATTTTCTTTTTCTGAAATTCTGAGCCCTTTTTACTCCACACATACCTTTAATCATTGTGCCCAAAGAGTTCTATTTTAACCTTACCGGTCCATAAGACTTGTTTCCGAAATGCATCAGGTTTGTTTAGATGTTCTTTTGCATACTTTCGACCCAGAATTTTTTCCTTCTAATGACTGTTCCACAAAGATCATATTTACGCAGGTGTCTCTATAAAGTAGAACAATGTACCACAACTCCAAAGTCTGCTAAATCTTTCTGAAAGTCTTTTACAGTCAAGCAGAGGTTCTGATTTGCCTCCCTATCAATCCTATGAGCAGTTCTCACTGAAATTATGCTTGGCTTTCCAGACCTCTTCTTGACCTCCACTCTTTCTGTTATCCGCCATTTCTTAATTACATTTTGAACTGAGGAAAGGGCAACTTGAAAATGCTTTGTTATCTTCTTATAGCTTCTCCTGGTTTGTGGGCCTCCCCCATTTTTATTTTCAGACTGCTAGGCAGCTGCTTAGAAGAACCCATGGCTGCTATTTTTTTTTTACACAAGTTAAGAGGAGACTGGGTTTTAATAAAGCTGGGAAATTTGTATCACCTGGCCTTACCTAATGATGAATGATGATAGTGAACACGCCATAACTCTAACAGATTAACTTGGTCAAAGTTATCTGAACCCACAAATCTCCAAGGGTGACCAAACGTTTGCATCAGCCCATTTTCCTTTTTTGTAATTTTTAAAATGTAAAAAATAACAATTTTTTTGCCTAAAATACAAAGAAAATAGGTCATTTTTAGCTTTGGGCCTTTTAGAGATCATTTCAACTTGCTTAACTGTTCACAATAACAGGAGTGCCCAAACTATTATATGCTACTGAATACTTACGTGTCCAAGCACAATCACCAATAATATAAGTAGCTGTACTATTTAAACTAATGGAATAGGAGAATTATGCTAAATGGGTTGTCCGGGTATGTAGTATCGATTAAGGCACTGTCACACTTAGCGATCGCACTAGCAATCACGACAGCGACACGACCTGGCGAGATCGCTAGTGCGATCGCTATGTGGTCGCTAGTTAGCTTCCAAACACAAAGATCTCATCAGTAGTGTTTAGCATTCCGATACTGCAAATATCGGGTATCGGACGATATTTGCTGTATCGGAATTCCGATTCTGAGTTCCGATATTTTTGTCATATCGGATACCGGAATCTGAGTTTTCCGATAAAGTCTATGGGAGTTCCTGTGTCACAGAACGAAGTATGTGACACAGGAACTTCCCGAAACTGTCACTGTCAGTGTCGGTCAGGTCTGTCAGGTGTCAGGCCGTAAACCAGTCCGGATGACGTCACCGCCGGGGAAGCAGGTGGTAAGCAGCTCTGCTCTATGTGGATGTCAGGCTCAGCCTGTCATCCAGATGTAGCAGAGCTGGACTCGTCGTGGGACACTCGGTATTTTGGACTGCGTCGGACAGGGAGTATTTGTGTTGGTTTATTATTTTTGTTTTTTTACAGGAGAACGATGGCGTCGCAGGAATGAGAGTGAAATAAAATTAATGAAAACTGTGTGGTGTTTTATTTCATTAAAATACTTTTTTCTTGCTGTGTTTTTTTTTAAAAATTTGCAAAGTATGATTAATAATGCATCGGTGTCTTATTGACGCCTCTCCATTATTAACCGGGCTTATTGTCACCGATCAATCAAAGGTGACATTAACACCTTATTACCCCGCTTGCCACCGCTACAGGGCAAGTGGGAAGAGCCGGGTAAAGTGCCACAATTGGCGCATCTTTGGATGCGCCATTTGTGGGGCTGCTGCAGCCTGGTATTTTTAGGCTGTTGAGGGCCAAAATCCATGGGCCTTGACAGTCTTTTAATACCAGGCAGCAGCAGTCTGCATTTTACTTGGCTGGTTAACAAAAATAGGGGGATCCCCACGCCATTTTTTTTTCGAGGGGATCCCCTATTTTTGTTAACCAGCTAAGCAGACTGCTGTGGCCTGGTATTATCAGGCTTGCAAGGTCCATGGATATTGGATCCTTACCAGCCTGAAAAACCAGGCCTCAGCAGTCTGCTTCATCTGGCTGGTTAACAAAAATAGGGGGACCCCACGCCATTTTTTTTTGAGGGATCCCTATTTTTGTTAACCAGCCAAGATAAGCAGACTGCTGTGGCCTGGTATTATCAGGCTTGCAAGGTCCATGGATATTGGCTCCTTAACAGCCTGAAAAACCAGGCCTCAGTAGTCTGCTTTATCAGGCTGGTTAACAAAAATAGGGGGGACCCCACGCCATTGTTTTTTAGAGGGGATCCCCTATTTTTGTTAATCAGTTCACTTCAGGTCAGCCGGGATTCCCTCTGACGTCACTGATGCAGTGCATTGTCTCCTGTCAGCCAGGAGAGGAGATGATTCAGTCGGGGGTTTACTGTGAGACTGTCAGCATTAGCTGCGGTCTCTGCAGTAAACATTAACCCTTTCAGAAGGATTACATCGGGGGACCTGACTGAACATCTGATAGGTAAGAATAATGTTGCTTTATTATTTTATTTTTATTACAGGTGAACAAGGGCTTCGCAAGGAATGGCAATAAAATAAAATCTTGTCAAAAACTGTGTGTTTATTTCATTAAAATGATTTTTAATTAATGTGTGTGTGTTTTATTTTTATTTCATACAATAGGATTAATAATTGATAGTTGTCTAATTGACAGCTATCAATTATTAACCTGGCTTAAAGTCACCTTTCAATAGCAAGGTGGCTTTAACCCCTTATTAACCCATTCGCCACCGCTACAGGGCAATGGGAATAGACGGGCAAAGTGCCAGAAAGGGTGAATCTAATTATAGATTTGCCTTTTCTGGGGTGTCTGGGGGCAGATGTTAGTAGCCAGGGGGGGGCAAAAATAATGGTCCCTCTCTGGGCTATTATTATCTGCCCCCACTCGCTGGCTTTGTCTGTCTGGTTGAGAAAATAGGGCGGGAGCCCACGCATTTTTTTTCATCAATTTTACACCTCATATATATATATACATGTCATTGAATTTGTGAATTTAATATATATATATATATATATATATATATTTATAGTTCATACACTTCTACATAGTATAATAGCCGCTAATTCAATTGCCGGCTTTTGTGAAAATACAGAAGCCGACATGAAATGACACATGGTTTACATAGAGTTAACCATGTCTTTTCATGTAGTTTGATATATTGTTTTCACTAACAATTACATGAGTGTATGTGTGCAAAATTTGACACATGTAGGGGTTAATTAAAGGTGTAAATTCATAGCAAAAAAAATCAGTTTTTTTACAACGAATTTACACCTTTAATTAACCCCTACATGTGTCAAATTTTGCACACATACACTCATGTAATTGTTTGTGAAAACCCTATATCAACTCTATGTAAACCATGTGTCATTTCATGTCGGGTGCTTCTGTATTTTCACAAAATCCGGCATTACCTGGCAATTGAATCAGAGGCTATTTTACTATGTAGAAGTGTATGAACTATAAATATATGTATATATATATATATATATATATATATATATGTCACAATGACATGTATATATATATATATGTATTCTATGTGTGTATATCTAGTGTTTACAAGGAAAGAAAGGGTTTTTTTTAGTTCCAATATTTCTCTCCCATTGTCTTGCATTGTGTTTCCGGTATCGGATCGGCGATACCCGATACTTTTTGAGTATCGGGCCGATCCAATCCGATCCGATATTTTAGGATATCGGGCAGTATCGCTCAACACTACTCATCAGAGATCAGCGATCTGTATAACAACCTCTGCGGTCGTTGGGAAAACCTAGTCCCACCTGCGACGCTGGTAAAGTCATTCATAAAGGGTGTCACACTCAGCGATTTAGGCTCACCAGCGGGACACCAACGACCAAAAAAAGTCTCAGAACATTCATAAGCGATCAGCGACATTGCAGCAGGGGCCACATCGCCGCTACATGTCACACAAAGCTGAGTCACTAACGAGATCGCTACTGCATCATAAAATCAGTAACTCTTTAGTTATCTCATTAGCGATCTCGCTTAGTGTGACAGTACCTTTACTTATCCTTAGAATAGGTCATAAACATCAGATTGATGGGGGCCCACACCTGACATCCTACTGTCTTAAGCTAAAGCTACAAATAGTTCATAAGTATGATATGCTTGGACAACTTTTTTAACCCATTCACGACATTCACCATACATGTACGGCGCAAGTCGGAAGCGAATGTAGGGAGTGAGCTCATGGTGCCAACCCACCCCATAACCGGCAGATGACAGGTGATGGCTTATATTACAGCCAGGACCTGCCGCTTAACAAGCATGAGCTGCTCCGCCCTCAGTTATTAACCTGTAATATGCTGCTGTCAACACGCCGACTTGTGTGAGTATCATTCTCTCCACCCATCAGCACTGATGGGCTGTCATGACTGCCAGGGTCAGCTGATGACCCCTGTTCCTTTTATTGCGGAGCTCCTTGGTAACACTGCCTATGGCCGGGCTTCAAAGGAGACCATGATTTCTGATATATGCAGCTGTTGCATCTTTGTATATAGCACAAACGATCGGGCGTTCGCAGCTTCAAGTTCCCTAAGGAGACTATTAAATAAAAAAAGTACCAAAAAAGTCAGAAAAATGTTTTAAAAAACATAAAAGTTCAAATCAACCCTGTTTTTCCATATAGAAAATAAAGTTATTAGATCGTACAAGATATGTGTATTTTCTATCAAAATACAAAACAATTAAGCCGGCAAAAACTGTAAATGAAAAAATTTCAAGAATGTCAAAATTATGCTTTACTGGTTTGCCGCAATTCAAAAAAAATGCTGTAAGAAGCAATCATTTTTGCCTTGCAAAAATAAGTCGTCACACAGCTCCATTTTTTTCAAAGTTCTGATTGTTTTTTCACAACTAAAATAACAAAAAAGTGAAAATGTTTGGTACCACCGTAATTACATTAACTCCTTCCCGACATGCACCGTACATGTATTGCTCTGCTGGAGCTGCATTCCCACAAACTGCACTACATGTACGGTGGCATGATCGTGTGGCCTCATGCTGAGCACCGCGGTATCGGGTGCGGTGTCAGCGTGAGGCCACATGTGAGAGCTGACACCTCGCAGCAATGCCCACGATCGGTGCTAGCACTGACAGTGATATAGGGGATAATCACGCAGGGAATGAGTTCCTTGCGCACTTTCATCAGGACAATGTGATCACATTGTCCTGATAGTCTCCATGGATGCAAGATGGCCACGGGGTCGTTCAATGTCCTGTAGGGAAGGTGGCATGTGAGCGCCTGATGAGAGCAGGCACTGACATGCCTCCTTCCCTGCCTCTCAGATGTTGATGTGATACTCTGCAGTGCAGAATATCAGATCAGCAATCTGACACCATACAGTGATGTCCCAGGATAGGACAATGTAAAAAATTTTAAAAATATTAAAAAGTGTAAAAAATATTTTAAGCATTATTAAGTATTTTTTTTTTTAAATTCCTTTTTATTTGGATTTTCAAAACAAAAGTGCCACAGTAGGCGGTACACATCTCGGTCGCAGCCGATATGGTCATAAAATAAACATTGTAAATATCTGAGCAACATTGGAACAGAAAACCCGAACTCGCAAATATTGTAGGGAAAACCCTATCTTCCAGGAAGCCTCCCATCATCTTTCTTCTTTGACCTTGCCGTGACCCTGATTAAACTACTCCTCCCCCCACCCTCCTCTGGCGTATAGTTTTCCAATTTCTCGCCACCTCTACATTCTTTTCTCCGAGCATGTTAAAATATAAGGCCCTCCTCAGTACAGGCAGAATCTAACTCAACACAATAGTACAAGGCAAGACCTACCTCTCTCCCATTATAATTGTACAGCCATGGCCAAAAGTTTTGAGAATGACACAAATATTTATTTTTACAAAGTCTACTGCTTCACTTTTTCTAATGGCAATTTGCATATACTCCAGAATGTTATAAAGAGTGATCAGCTTAACAGCAATTACTTGCAAAGTCAATATTTGGCTAGAAAATGAACTTTATCCCCCAAAACACATTTCAACATCATTGCAGCCCTGCCTTAAAAGGACCAGCTAACCTCTTTTCAGTGATTGCTCCATTAACACAGGTGTGAGTGTTGATGAGGACATGGCTGGAGATCAATCTGTCATGATTAAGTAAGAATGACACCACTGGACACTTTAAAAGGAGGCTGGTGCTTGGCATCATTGTTTCTCTTCTGTTAACCATGATTATCTCTAAAGAAACACGTGTAGTCATCATTGCAATGCACACAAATGGCCTAACAGGGAAGAGTATCGCAGCCAGAAAGATTGCACCTCAGTCAACAATCTATCGCATCATCAAGAACTTCAAGGAGAGAGGTTCCATTGTTGCCAAAAAGGCTTAAGGGTGCCCAAGAAAGACCAGCAAGCGCCAGGACCGTCTCTTAAAAGTGTTTCAGCTGCGGGATCGGGCTACCAGCAGTGCAGAGCTTGCTCAGGAATGGCAGCAGGCAGGTGTGAGTGCATCTGCACGCACTGTGAGGTGGAGACTCTTGGAGCAAGGCCTGGTCTCAAGGAGGGCAGCAAAGAAGCCACTTCTCTCCAGAAAAAACATCATGGACAGACTGATATTCTGCAAAAGGTACAGGCAGTGGACTGCTTAGGACTGGGGTAAAGTTATTTTCTCTGATGAATCCCCTTTTTGATTGTTTGGGACATCAGGAAAACGCCTCATTCGGAGAAGACAAGGTGAGCGCTACCACCAGTCTTGTCTCATGCCAACTGTTAAGCATCCTGAAACCATTCATGTGTGGGGTTGCTTCTCAGCCAAGGGAATTGGCTCTCTCACAGTCTTGCCTAAAAACACAGCCATGAATAAAGAATGGTACCAGAATGTCCTCCAAGAGCAACTTCTCCCAACCCTCCAAGAGCAGTTTGGCGATCAACAATGCCTTTTCCAGCATGATGGAGCACCTTGCCATAAAGCAAAGGTGATAACTAAATGGCTCAGGGAACAAAACATAGAGATTTTGGGTCCATGGCCTGGAAACTCCCCAGATCTTAATCCCATTGAGAACTTGTGGTCAATCATCAAGAGACGGGTGGACAAAGAAAAACCTAAAAATTCTGACAAAATGAAAGCATTGATTGTGCAAGAATGGACTGCTATCAGTCAGGATTTGGTCCAGAAGTTGATTGAGAGCATGCCAGGGAGAATTGCAGAGGTCCTGAAGAAGAAGGGTCAACACTGCAAATATTGACTTGCTGCATTAACTCATTCTAACTGTCAATATAAGCTTTTGTTACTCATATGTTTGCAATTATTATATTTCTGTCTGTGATAAAAACATCGGTCAAACACACATAAAAACCAGAGGGCAGCAGATCATGTGAAAATATAATATTTGTGTCACTCTGAAAACTTTTGGCCATGACTGTAGATCCCCCAAAGTCCCTCTCACCTCTCCCCGCAGGTACCAGGTTGTGTAGTTGAACGGCCTAACAAGCTGGACGATCTCCTCCCTAGAATAAAGCGTCAACACAAATGGCTTCCATTTGCCAAAAAAATTTTCGTGGACGATTCTTTGGCCCGCTCCACCAGTATGCGATCCAGACACAGCACATCTCTCATTATCGATGTCAACTCCGTCATGCTAGGAATTACGTCTGTCAACCAATGATTAAGAATAAGTCGTTTCGCCGCTAGCAGTAGAGTGTGCATCATTGGTATCTTACCTCTCAGGTTCTCGTCATCAGGAAAGTCATGAAAGAGCAATGTCTGCATGGTATACGGGAGTGTCACGCTCCATTTCCTGAAGACATACGTCTGAAGGGAACGCCAATATGATTTAATCTTTTCACATTCCCATATTCCATGCAGAAAGTCAGTGTTAGATACTTTACAGTTGGGGCAGTGTGTGATCCTGTCGGGAAAGGTCGGCGTCATCGGAATATTAAAACCATATATTGCTCCATGCATTCATTTGAAGTATGTCTCCCTCCATACCTCACTAAGTACATGCTTCCCGACTGATAACCAGCCCAATAGTATTTTCTCTCCTATGTCCTCGTCCTGGGTCGCCCTTTCCCACAATGGGAAAACCATCCCCTGAGATGAGTTCAACAGGTTAGAATTAATTTCCTTCTGGATGTGTGACAACGTCAGTTTCACTTCGGGGATTAAGTACGTCTTGTCAAATGAATTGTCCGCCACCTCCCCTCTAATGTTACGCAGGCGATTTCTACAGAAGGACAGAACTTGTAGGGTATGGAGAAAGTGATTAGGGGGCAAATCGAATTTTTCCATTAGCTCCTTGGATGTCAGCCACTTACGCTCTTCTAGGTTCATGAGATGGTATACTGTATGTATACCTTTAGTACGCCACTTCTCAAATACGCGGTCCGTCACTCCACTGGGAATTCTGGGTGACCCCATAGAGGCATGTGTTTAGATAACTGAGAAGACAGACCATGTGCTCGTCTGGTCGCCTTCCAGGCAATTACTGTATCGCGCAGTAGCGCTGATTTTTTTCACAGTGTCTGGGAGTTTAGAAATCACCGTGTGAAGACATGCCGCCAAACTCCATCCCTCTGTCAGTCCCGACTCCAACAATACATCTGAGTAGGACGAAGTCCCCTTAACCCAATCTCTCCCCACTCGGATCAAGCAAGCCAGGTTATAACTCCTAACGTTAGGCACGGCCAGGCCCCCATCTGTTACTGCACGCATTAATTTGAGAAGTGCAATTCTGGGCCGTTTACCCCTCCAGATGAATCTGGAGAACGCCTTTTGTACCCGTGAGACATCAGCATGGCGTAACAGGAGTGGAATAGTCTGAAGCGGGTATAATAGCCTACCGAAACTCATCATCTTAAGAAGGTGACAACGGCCCAGAAGAGACAGGGGCAAATCATGCCAACGCTCCAATTCCCGTACAACTTTGTCCAATAAGGGATCATAGTTAAGTTTGTACAGAGAGCTAGATTCCCGTCCTATTTTGATTCCCAGGTATGTTATAAAGGGTTTAAGTACGTCTGACCCCCATCCGTGAGCACACCAGAGCTCACGAGGGTTAGGCTTTCCCAATTCCAAAATTTCACTCTTGGACGCGTTGATGCGGTACCTCGATATTCGTTCAAAAAGTTTTAGGCAGTCTAATAGCCCAGTGAGATGCTCTTGGGATGTGCCATATAAATGAGTATATCGTCTGCAAACAATGTCAGTTTGATCTCCCGTCCCCCTACCTTTATACCGTCGTATACTGTGTTATCCTCCAGGTGTCTAACTAATGGCTCAAGGGCTATATCAAATAGCAAGGGTGACAATGGGCACCCCTGACGAGTTCCCCTCTGTAGTGTCAAAGGAGCCGACAGGTGGCCTGGAGTGTGTATTCGTGCCTGTGGGTTGGCGTAGAGTCCTCTCAGGAAAGTCCTAAACGTGCCTCTCACGCCAATTTTGTCCAGGACCATGGCCAACCAACTCCAGCTCACCCTGTCGAATTCCTTCTCGGCATCTAGGGACAGCAGAACAGGGCTCGATGCTGTCAGACCACGGTATTTATTCAGAACTGCTATTGCTTTTCTAATATTAGTCATGGCCGATCGGTGGCGAACAAAGCCTACCTGTGATGGCCCTATCAGTGTAGGAAGAATGCTACTCAAGCGATCAGCCATGATCCTGGACAAAAGCTTGATATCCTGGTCAATGAGTGAGATTGGACGATAGGAGACAGCCAGGTGTGAAGGTTTGTTGGGTTTTAGTAACACCTTGATGTGTGCCATGTTCGAGTGGATGGGCAACCCTCCTGTCTCCAATATATGATTGAATGTGCCTACCAACGTGGGTGAGATATCCTCACTCAATAATTTGAAGAATTCGGCTGTAAACCCGTCAGGTCCTGGTGCCTTCCCCGATTTCAGGTCTTTTATCGCCGCTGTCACTTCCGTCACCTCAATTGGTTTGTTTAAAAGGAGAAGCTGATCAGGTGTGATGGATGGTAACCGTATTCCATCTAGAAAGGTCTGTCCCTCCGCCCTATCCGTGTGCTCCTCCTTATATAAGTCTGAGTAATATTCTTGTAGGATCGTGTTTATGTTTCGAGGGTCTGTGTTCATGGTCCCGTGTATATTCGTTAACGCTGTAATATGTTGAGGAGTGTAATGTCCTTTCGCCAGTCGCGCTAACAGTCTCCCTGATTTGCTACCATAACGAAATAGTTCAGCTCTATAATTCATATTACTGGTTCTCTCGCGTCGGTCGACCCAAAGGTCAAAGTCAGCCTTAGCCTGCTTCCATCTATTTTTATCCTGAATCGAGGAAGATGTCAGGTATGACGTATAGCTATCGCGTAGTGTCCTGCTAGCCTGCGAGTAATTTGTCGCTATCTTCTTTTTTAGGGATGTCAGATAAGCTATTAGTTTCCCGCGCATTACTGCCTTCCCTGCTGCCCATAAAAGTTCCGGTCTATCCCTGCTATCTCCATTATCTCTTACATATTCCAGCCACCACTGCTTCACCTGATCTCGAAACTTCTCATCCGTTAACAAATAGGAAGGGAAACGCCAAGTGCGGTCCGGCCCCATCTGGACCATGTCGGGCAGGGTCACTGAGACAGGCGCGTGGTCAGATATAGCTACGTTGTGTACGTCCGCCTCTTCCACTCCCCTTACTAGCTCCTGTGATAGCAGTATATAATCTATTCTGGACCATGAGTCATGTGGCGCCGAATAGAAGGAGTATTCCCTACCATCTGGGTTCAAGTGTCTCCAAATGTCTACTAAGTTAGTCGTGTCTAGCAGAGGTTGTAAGCGTGTGTCATGTGATCGTACAGTCGTTCGCATCGGCCTGCGATCTTCACTGGGTCGATTCACCATATTTAAGTCACCACCTACTTGTCATGTATAGTGTACAGTTCCTATAGCGTCTTGTGCTTGGGTGCGAGGAAACACAGGAGACATAGGTTGAAATGAAATGACTTGTATTACTTCATACAAGCATGCTGAAAAGTTCACACAGTTTGCAGGAACAGCGACAGGAGACACAGCAGGCCAGAGTAACTTCAAGCACTACAATAAATCTCCAAAGCAGGTTCAGGATCTCTTTTCTGTACGTAATTCCTCTGCAAACATGGATTCACCAAACAGCAGGTTTCCAGAGTTCAAAAGTGTTCCAAGGTTCCTCAGTAGGGAATAGCTGGAGTACAAGTCCAAGGCTTCCAGGAGTCAGGTCACAGACTGACTGAGGCTTGATTCAGGAGCACTGATTGTTCAGCTGAGGCTGCTTAAGAAGCAAGAGGGAAGAATCAGGGTGGGAACATGAAAACTGGAAACTCCATATTAACTGAGGGCAAGAGCTGCAGAAAGACAGAAAGCAAAATGGCCGACGGAAAACTGAGTTTCAAGGAACATGTCAACAGAGACAAAGAACCTTACATTACTCCCCCCTTAGGGACAACCTCCGGATGACCTCAGACCAGGCTTGTCAGGGTACCTCTGATGAAACTGGCGAAGTAGGCGAGGAGCATTTACATTATTGACTGGTTCCCATGAGTTGTCCTCCACTGGGTAGCCCTGCCATTTAATCAAATATTGCAACTGATTTCTGTACAACCTGGAATCTAGAATCCTTTCCACCATAAATTCTTCCTGACCATCGACCAGCACTGGGTCAGGGCAAGGAGAAGAACGTCCAGGAAACGTATTGGGTGTTGCAGCCTTTAGTAGGGTGTGAGACAGTGAGAGTATGTGTGTTGAATGGGGTGTACATTTCACCTAGATACTTTGCTGACTGGTATAAGGGAAATGTATGGCTTTGTAAACCTAGTGGTAGAGAAAGGTCACTACACCTAACATTCAGTACACACTTGCAGCTCAGGCCTGAAACCACTCAGCTGTTAATTAGGAGATCAGAAGTAGGTGTCTGCGAACACAGACAGAGAGCTCGCTTAGTCTGGACAAGGAGTCCAGGCACAAGAAGGAGTCTCCAGGAGTATGAGCTGTCTCAGTCTGGGTGCTCGATGTACCCCGGACACAGGAGTAGTCTCTGTGAGAATCCATGCGGATAGCTGCTGAATAGGAGGGGAGCTCTCTCAAGTCTGGACGTTGAAGGTGCCTTCAGACACAAGGAGGAGACTCTGTGAAACTCCATGCTGGTAAATGCTGAACATATGTGTTGTTTTGGCCCAGGCTGTTAGAGTCTGGTCCCGGATAGATAGGGAAATCTATCTAAGTGTAGTAAGTGGCTGGACAAGCCCAGGTCTTATGTTTATGATTTGGTTTTGATTATGTTCTGTTTGCTGTAGACTTTAATAAAACTGGTTGCGGCCAGTTTTTACCAGAACTGCTGTCTGTGAATGAACTGTTTCCGTGCCACTCCGTCTACCCGGACGGCGATCCCAGAGCTATATCCCCTGAAAAGCTTACAATTGGTGGAGAATGCGGGCAGCACAGTGGCGAGAGACAGCAATAAAGGTGAAGTCTGTTGAAGCAGCAGCAGAGAAAAAAAAGTGTGTCAGGAAAAGAAACGTCTGTTGGAGCAGTCTTAAAGAGACAGTAGCCCTAATAGAGTTTGCAGAGAAAAAAAAAGTGTCTGCACAGCAAAGCTGAACTTGTTGTGGAAAAGACTGTGGAGTGTGCAGCAGCAAAGGAAAAGTCTGTTGGAGCAGTCTTAAAGAGACAGTGGCCCTAATAGAGTTTGCAGAGAAAAAAAAAGTGTCTGCACAGCAAAGCTGAATTTTCTGTGGAAAAGACTGTGGAGTGTGTATGTCTTGAGTGAAGACTGCCGTTGTTGAGACAGAGAAGTCTGACAGCATGGATGACAGCATGGAGGCGCTGTTTGAACAAATGGCGCAAGTTAATGTGCAACATAAGACTGCCGTGGTTGAGACAGATAAGTCCGACAGTATGGAGGAGCTCGTTGAGTACCTGGTCCAGGCCCAGCGGAGCATGCAGCAAAGCATGGAGCGGCAGCGCCTGCAGCACCAGCAGCGCATGCAGCAGGCCCAGCAGCAATTCCTGCAGCAGCAGCAGGAGAATAACCGGTTGTTTTTTGAGCAGGTTGCAGCACTACAAAAGACTTGCAGCGCATCGTCCCAAAGTAATGTTGCAAAGTCACCTGCATTGTCCGCTGTAAAGAAGGCGGTAAGACGGTCCCTGAAAAAGATGACACCTCGTGACGATGTGGAGGTATATCTCACTAGGTTTGAGGGACTGGCAGAGAAGGAGAATCTGCCCCTATCTGAATGGGCCATGATGGTCGCACCCTATCTGATTGGAGAACCCCAAAGGGCCTATGCTGACCTGAGCGAGCAGGACAGCCAAGACTATGCCAAGCTGAAAGCGGAGATTCTTACCCGGCTGGGTGTTACGGTGGCAGTCCGTGCCAGGGGAGTCCATGACTGGAGATGCAGTTGGGAGTCTGCCGTCGGCAACCCTGCTCATGGGGTCAAGGAGGTGATAGTGGACCGCTACACCCAAGCACGTCCTCCTGAGGTACAGCCAGAGGTCGGACAAGGAGACCACCAGGACGCCACTCGTCTGGTCAGCCTGATGGAGAGGGCCTTCGCCACCAAAGACTGCCTCCGTGACCAGCCGTCTGAGAGGTCGTCACTTCAGAGTTCCTGGACGCCGAACTCTCCCGGTAAGAGCGTTCCAGCTGTTGGGGTCGTGTGGGTGGGAGAGTGTGATGGACAGTGTTGGAGATGTCGTGAAATTGCAGCCAACTGTCCAATAGAGGGGAGCCTATGTGTTGTGATGTTGGCGGATCCCTCTCTCCCTGCGCAGAGCCTGTGTGTGTGTCCACCTCAGCCGAAGAGACTGGACCACAGGGGTCCCCGGTGGTTGTAAATGACTGCCCAGCACAGGCCCTCTTGGACTCAGAGAGTCCAGTGACTTCCGTATGGGACAGCCTGATTGATAGGGACTTTATCCCTGATAAACACCTGAGTGTGGTGTGCGTCCATGGAGACACCAAAGTCTACCCAGAGACTGTCGTGGACTTGATCCCCAAACGCGGGGAGGTTTCATGTGAAGTGGGGGTAGTGAAGAACCTGGTGCCCCCCGTCATATTGGGTAATGACTTTCCCCGGTCTAAGGATCTCTGGGGAAAAATGTTTCTGATGGACAGTGTGATGAAGCTCCTATTGAGGGTGCGCAGTCCCGAGGGGCGGAACACAATGCTAGTGGGCCGTTAAACTTATATGATAATGATGATGATGATGATGATGATGATAATGATAATGATGATGATCATGATAGTGATGATGATACTGATCATAATCATGATAATGATATTGATAATAATGATGACTGTGATAGTGATGAAATTCCTTTGCAGGTGATGTTGGGAGACGAGGATGGTGGTTCTCGGGAACCGAGTGTCCCTGACTTACCTGTGTCCTGTGACAATTTTGAGAGTGAGCAGTGGCGAGACCCCTCTCTTAAAACGGCCCAGGAAAATTTAATGTTCTAAATGAGGTTTCCCAAGAGCCTGGCTCTGAGGAGAGGTTTCCTCATGTTGCCATAAACACTCACCTGTTGTATAGGGACACTGAAGTCCAGGGAGAGGTCGTGAGCCAGCTCCTAGTACCTGAGCTATATGGAAGTATAGTGCTGGGGTTGTCACATAGTCACATACTTGAGGGACCACCTGAGGGAAACCAGGGACCAGATGGTGAAGTTAATGTTGTGGATGACATGTTAACTAAGGTTCCAGATCAAGATGTGAATGAGAATGAATTGTATAACCCTGACAGTGAGCAGGATGTGAATGAAAATGAAGTGTATAACCCTGAAAGTGAGCAGGATGTGAATGAGAATGAATTGTATAACCCTGAAAGTGAGCCAGATGTGGCTGAGAAAAAGGGGTCAGACAGGGATAGTGGTAGTGATAGTGAATCATCTGATGACAATCAAGCAACCAGTGCAAATGAGGAAGGCATGGTAGCAGAGGAGGTTGAGAGTCCTGAGAGGAAGGCTGATGCTGACCTTGCAGTCGGACAGAAGATGGCATCTGAAGATGTTTTACAGTTGGCTGGTTCCCTGGCGAAGACTAAGGTGAAAGGAGGAGAGCTGAGCTTTAAAGGCAGGACTCTGAAACTGAACACAGCCCAAGTAGATGCTGTTGGAAATGTGAAGTTACCAAGGTATGGTGTGGATCTGTATCGTGCCAAGGACTCTGAGGGAGATGCTGCAGAGGTGGAAAAAGCCATAGAAGTGGTAGTCACCAAGCCAGATGCCTCATCAGAAGCTGAGGTCTCAAGTAAAGCTGTGAGGAACAAGACTGAAGATATGGGGACTGACTCTGTCCAGGAATCTGTTTCTGCCGAAGACAGCGGCGTGGACGGGTTGCGGTTCGGATCAGTAGCTGCAACTCGTGAAGCTCAGGCTGTAAGTTCGGCGCCCGGAGCCCCAGCGGTGTTCCCGAGTGACACCAAGGATCTGGATAAGTCACAAGATGAGATTTTGAGACATCAGGCTGGCGTTGGTGAGCTCAAGCGCACTTTCATGGAGTCTACATCGGAGCCACGTCCCAACAAATGGGAAAAGCGATGTGTCACTCCGTTGCCGCTGCAGACACACGGGAGCTCAGATGGGATGCAGAACGTGGTGGAAGAGAAGAATCCGGCGGGTTCTGAGTATACAGATACAGCTATCAAGGAGAACTTGAAAACCGGAATAAATGGAAATATTGGAGACCATAATGATGTGACTGAAGAGGTAGAATGTAAGACTGACGGTAGGGCTTCTGAGCATGTTCTACCAGAAGAGCCTGAAGAAGGGGCCGAAGACATAAGACGTCCAACAGGTACCAGATGAATTGATTACTTCTCAGAAAAAACTCCAAACTGTGATGAAGGAGTGTGATGAAAGTCATGAGCATCTTCGTGAGAAGGTCAATGAAGTAAAAGGAAGGATACAGGGAATCTCTTTGTTGCAAGAGCAAATGCTGCTCAATAAGTCTAAGGCTCTATATAAGAATGCTGTTGTCACGGTAGAACATTACAATTCAGCTAGAGACTTAGCGGATGAATTATGTGTACTGCAAAAGAAAAACGATCAGCTCCTTCTACAGTCCCAATCATTTGAACAGTGTAGCTTAAAATGGTCAGAGACCATGGCAGAGGAGCTTAAGGTCTGTGAAATAGACTTTATGAGTCAACCGATATTCAAGAAAATAGATGTGCTAAAGAGGGTTCAAGGGGAACTAGAGAAAAGTGAAAAACCCCTTATACCTTCTGTGATAGTTGGTGACACATGGTCAGTGCACCAAGGACAGGAGGTACGTGAGTTTCTGAGGAAGAGTCAGCAGAAGTGTTCTGATGTGCCGGGTCGTACTTCTCTGGCCAGGCACTATATCGAAACTGAGCCCGGCCCTAAGGTCAAGATGAAACCGTGCAGGATACCCGAGGCCCGCAGAGAGCATAGGCCTGGGAGGGTACAGGGTAGTGCGGATGCTTCAGATGAAGAGAAAGCTGATGTTGGCTATGGCTCAGGTGAAGATACAGATGACAGTAGTGAAGATGAAGCTGATGAGGGCCATGACTGGTCCAGAGTTCACTGTCTCTTTTGGATTGTTGACCAGCCCTCCGGTCTGGATGACCAGCCCTCCGGTCTGGAGAAGAGGGGGGGGATATGTGAGACAGTGAGAGTATGTGTGTTGAATGGGGTGTACATTTCACCTAGATACTTTGCTGACTGGTATAAGGGAAATGTATGGCTTTGTAAACCTAGTGGTAGAGAAAGGTCACTACACCTTACATTCAGTACACACTTGCAGCTCAGGCCTGAAACCACTCAGCTGTTAATTAGGAGACCAGAAGTAGGTGTCTGCGAACACAGACAGAGAGCTCGCTTAGTCTGGACAAGGAGTCCAGGCACAAGAAGGAGTCTCCAGGAGTATGAGCTGTCTCAGTCTGGGTGCTCGATGTACCCCGGACACAGGAGTAGTCTCTGTGAGAATCCATGCGGATAGCTGCTGAATAGGAGGGGAGCTCTCTCAAGTCTGGACGTTGAAGGTGCCTTCAGACACAAGAAGGAGACTCTGTGAAACTCCATGCTGGTAAATGCTGAACATATGTGTTGTTTTGGCCCAGGCTGTTAGAGTCTGGTCCCGGATAGATAGGGAAATCTATCTAAGTGTAGTAAGTGGCTGGACAAGCCCAGGTCTTATGTTTATGATTTGGTTTTGATTATGTTCTGTTTGCTGTAGACTTTAATAAAACTGGTTGCGGCCAGTTTTTACCAGAACTGCTGTCTGTGAATGAACTGTTTCCGTGCCATTCCGTCTACCCGGACGGCGATCCCAGAGCTATATCCCCTGAAAAGCTTACAAGGGATACATGAAAGACAGGGTGGATTCTCATAGTTCTGGGCAGTTGAAGACGACAAGCAACAGCACTTATAATCTTATTGATCTTATAAGGTCCAATGTACTTATGTCCCAATTTAGACGATGGAATCTTTAATCTAAGATTTCTGGTTGACAGCCAGACCAAATCTCCTACCTTGAAAGCTGGTGCAGGTTTACGAAATTTATCTGCTGCTTTCTTATACCTTTCCTGAGCCAATTCTAGATTTTCCTTTAGAAGATCCATATTCTTTTGTAAAGAAGTGATTCTTTCAGCCACTACCGGCAAGGGCGTATCTATGGGAAATCGAGGAAGAATGTTAGGATGATAACCTAGATTGGAGTAAAAAGGAGACTGCTTAGTGGAGGCGCTCTGAGAGTTGTTATAAGAGAACTCAGCCAGTGGAAGTAGATCCACCCAATCATCCTGTAGGTGGCAGATAAAACAGCGGAGATACTGCTCCAGGGTCTGATTGGTTCGTTCTGTCTGTCCATTAGTCTGGGGATGAAAAGCAGAAGAAAGGTTTACTTTAATGTCCAATGCTGCACAGAAATTTTGCCAAAACCTTGAAGTGAATTGCACCCCTCGACCCGAAATGACCTCATCCGGTACTCCATGTAAGCGAAACACATTCTTAATCATCAAGTCTGATGTCTGTTTTGCAGTGGGTAAGCCGACACAAGGGATAAAATGAGCTGCCTTTGTTAGACGGTCAACCACCACTAGAATGGTGTTCTTCCCTTGAGAGGTTGGTAACTCCACAATGAAGTCCATAGAAATGGATCCCCACGGGCGGGACGGGGTGGGAAGAGGTTGCAACAGACCAGTTGGTGAGGAGCGAGGTGTTTTGCATCTTGCACAGACTTCACATGAAGTGACATAGTTTAAGACATCTTTCCTGTAAGTGGGCCACCAAAAGAAACGAGAAAGAAATTCTTGTGTCTTTAGAATTCCCCTATGCCTGGCTATCTTGGAATCGTGGATGAGTTGCAATACTCTCAATCTGACTGTTTCAGGTATATACAGACGTTGTCCCTGAATCCACACACCATTCTTAAAGACAAGACTTACGTCCCTTGGGGGTTGAGCCAACAAAGAATCCGCATGGTATGCTTACTTGATGTCCTTAAGTAGGTCTTGATTATGAATCACTCCCAGGAATCTAGAGTCAGGAAGAATAGTCTTAGGAGGAGTAAGTGGACGTGTCTCTGCTGAATGAATCCTAGAGAGTGCATCAGCCTTTCCATTGCGCGATCCTGGTCTATAAGAAATGACAAAATTAAATTGGTTTAGGAAAAGATTCCAGCGAGCCTGGCGAGGAGTCAGGCACTTAGCCGACCTGATAAATTCAAGGTTACGATGGTCTGTCAGGACGACTATTTGCTGTGCAGCTCCCTGAAGAAGATGTCTCCATTCCTTGAAGGCGGCAATAATGGCCAACAATTCTCTATTGCCCACATCGTAGTTCCTCTCAGCCGAAGACAACTGCTGGGAAAAGAAGGCACAGGGATGCAAGACATTCTTCTCACCTGTTCTCTGAGAGAGTATAGCTCCAACGGCACAGTCTGAAGCATCCACCTCTATTATGAAGGCAAGCTCGGGGTTGGGATGTACTAAGATAGGTGCGGTGGTAAATTTATCCTTTAAACAGGAAAATGCTTCCTGAGCTTGCGGGGTCCAGGAGAACCTAGACTGTTTCCGGGTAAGTTGGGTGATAGGTGACACTACCTCAGAAAAATTCTTAATGAAACGTCTATAGAAGTTGGCAAACCCGATGAAACGCTGCACCTCCTTCACATTTCTAGGAATTGGCCAATCCTTGATGGCTTGGGTCTTGCTTCCATCCATACTAATCCCTTGCGTAGATAGTACATACCCCAGAAATTGAATTTCGGTCCTATGGAATTCACATTTTTCAAGTTTGATGTAGAGATGGTTTTGTCTTAGGGTTCTAAGACCATTCTCACATGTCCATGATGTTCCTCTGTGGAGTTAGAAAAAATTAGAATATCATCCAGATAAATCACCACAAATGTATCTAGGAGATCCCTGAAGATATCATTCACGAAGTGTTGGAAAGTGGCTGGGGCGGTACTCAGACCAAAAGGCATAACTAGATATTCAAAGTGTCCATAGCGTGACCTGAAAGCAGTCTTCCATTCATCCCCAGGTCTAATACGGACCAAGTTATAGGCCCCACGGAGATCCAGTTTAGAGAAAATTTTGGCATGCCGCACTCTCTCCAACAACTCAGGGATTAAAGGCAATGGATAATGGTTTCTAATAGTAACCTTATTGAGTTCCCTATAGTCTATGCAGGGTCTCAGAGATCCATCTTTCTTCTTCACAAAGAAGATGGGTGCACCTGCGGGAGATGAAGAGGGGCGTATGAAGCCCTTGGCTAAATTTTCGTCTATATAATCCTTCAAAGCTTTTAGCTCGGGCCCCGCTAGGGGGTAGATCTTTCCAAAAGGTATCTCGGCTCCAGGCAATAATTCAATTGGACAATCATATGGACGGTGAGGAGGAAGCTGATCAGCGTTCTTCTTGTCACATAAATCCACATAGTCCTAGTATACAGCTGGTAGTTCAGGGACTGACATGGTTCCTTTAGAAACAGAGCAAGCTGAAACTCCTTGACTCATCTGTTTCTCCGGAAAGTGTAATTCCTTGGTCTCCCAGTTAATCGTAGGATTCTGCGCCTGCAACCATGGTAGCCCTAGAATAATGGGAAAGTGGGGAGAAGAGATAAGCAAAAAAGACATTTTCTCCTGATGATCTTTACCCATAAGGACCCTCAAAGGCTCTGTTTCTTGATCCACTGGTCCAGAAGTCAGTAGAGAGCCATCCACGGTCTCCATCTGTACTGGAGTAGCCTTCTTCACTGAACGTATCCCCTGTTTCAGAGCAAAGGAGATATCCATAAAATTTCCACTTGCTCCTGAGTCGATCATAGCAGAGCTAGACACCCAGACTGAGTCAACCCAGAGTTTGATGGAAAGGAAGCAATGAGAATTGTTTCTTTTACAACTCAGCTGGGACACCGCTGAGGAAACTTGAAAAATTGCAGCGTTTATACCGTCATCGTCCCCAGAACTAACAGAGTTTAAGTCTGAGAAATCAAGATCTCTTGCAGCAGATCTCTCTGGAGCCTGAGGCTCGGACATGACAGAGCTCCTCTCGCAACACTCACAGTGAATGACTGCTGCAGTAGTCTTACGAGAACGGCTGGGGCAGTTTATAATGAAGTGCACTGACTTACCACAGTAGAAACATAGATTTTCCTTTATACGATGTTCTTTACGTGCATCACTAACCCGTCTTTGTAAAGAGTCCACCTGCATGGGTTCAGGTTCTGGTTCCCTTGTGATCCTACTCAAAGGTTCCTTAGCTGAGGAGGGAGGTAGTAAAAGGTTAGTGCGATTATTTTCGAACCATCTCTCTTGTCTGCGTTCAGTCAGACGAGCATCAATACGGATACAATAGTTAATAAAGTCACCTAACGCAGTGGGAGGGTCGGCACGAGCAAGTTCATCCTTAATCAGTGGAGACAACCCTTTCCGAAAAATAGATTTTTTAGCGGAAGTGTCCCAAGTGGTATCAAGAGCCCATCTCCTGAAATCCAGGGCATATTTGGCTACTGAACGCTTACCTTGGCGCAAAGTTAACATGGCTGCTTCAGCTGTTGCACCTCGATTGGGGTCATCAAACACCTGCCCCATGGCTGAAATAAAAGCATTAAGGTGATTCAAACAATCATCCTCAGTCTCAATCAGAGGGTTTGCCCACATCAAAGCCTTATTGGTAAGCAACATGATTATAGTAAGCACTTTGGATCGTTCAGTGGGAAATTGTGAAGCATGTGCAGAGAAAAATAAATTGCATTGATTAATAAATCCCCTGAATTTCTCACGTTCACCGCTAAAATGAAAAGGAGGTAATTTGGGGATCCCAGAACTCGGGGTTATGGCAGGAGCCTGGGCTCGTTCCTCTAGAGCCTCAATCCTGGCTCGCAATTCCTGGGTAGTCTGTCCAAACACTTGCAAATTATGATTAGTGAGGTCCTGTAGGCTTGCAAAACGGGTTTTTAAAGTCTGTACATCTGAAAGGATTGTATCAGTCACTCCGCAAAGTTCCTTTATGCGGGCCTCCATCTTCCAGATCTTTTAAGGCAGAAGTGCTGGAAGAGGAAAAAAAAAAAAAAAAAACAATAGTGTTTACCTGTGGTAACACTCCAGAGTAAAATTTTAAGGGAATGCGCTCACCTGGAATGGTTGTGAGAAGTCACAACCACTGTCATCACATAAGGTATTAAACGGACATCTGATATCCACAGTCACAGCAGACACGGCTTTCCCAGACCCAGCAGACACTAAACATTGGCTCCTGAATCTTGTCATGTATAGTGTACAGTTCCTATAGCGTCTTGTGCTTGGGTGCGAGGAAACACAGGAGACATAGGTTGAAATGAAATGACTTGTATTACTTCATACAAGCATGCTGAAAAGTTCACACAGTTTGCAGGAACAGCGACAGGAGACACAGCAGGCCAGAGTAACTTCAAGCACTACAATAAATCTCCAAAGCAGGTTCAGGATCTCTTCTCTGTACCGTAATTCCTCTGCAAACATGGATTCACCAAACAGCAGGTTTCCAGAGTCCAAAAGTGTTCCAAGGTTCCTCAGTAGGGAATAGCTGGAGTACAAGTCCAAGGCTTCCAGGAGTCAGGTCACAGACTGACTGAGGCTTGATTCAGGAGCACTGATTGTTCAGCTGAGGCTGCTTAAGAAGCAAGAGGGAAGAATCAGGGCGGGAACATGAAAACTGGAAACTCCATATTAACTGAGGGCAAGAGCTGCAGAAAGACAGAAAGCAAAATGGCCGACGGAAAACTGAGTTTCAAGGAACATGTCAACAGAGACAAAGAACCTTACACTACTATTTTCAGGGAAATTGTGTCCTGAAGTATTCGGGCCTCCATGTCTCTAAAGAATGGTCCATTGTCTTCTGTGGGTCCGTATATGTTATAAATGCTATAGGTTTTGTTGTCAAGTGATACTGATATTCTCACCCAGCGACCGTCTGTGTCATTTTCGGAGTCTATCACCTTGCCCTTGAAGTGCTTGCTGATTAATGTCAATACCCCTGTCTTGCATTCAGTGCCCTGTGACCCGTAGCTGTCCCCCACCCAAAATTTGTGCATGCGAGGAAAATCTGTCACCTTCAGGTGTGTCTCTTGGAGAAGTGCTATGTCCGGCTTCCACCGGCGGAGGTACCTCAGAATCTTTGTGCGCTTCTCAGGTGCCCGCAAGCCTTTGACATTCCAGGAGATGATCTTCATGTTGAATGGGCAGCAGAAGAGGTCAGAGTGTGCTGGAGGAGACGGTGTACCCTCTTATGGCCGTCGTTGGCAACAACCTGCGAGGAGAGGAGGAAGCAGCACCACAGTATCAAATACCAAATCAAGATATATTGACAATTTGAGGATTAACTATTGGAGAGAGGTCCCACGCTACTCTAAAAAGGGTCCCTGAGCTTCCTTGAGATATTGTTGTCGGATCCGCTTATATGTACCTCTCCCTTTGTCCTAAGTGATTGTCGAACTATCCCTTTTCTAGTAACTCTTGTTTACCAATAGACCGCTGTATGCGGCCGTAGTCTCTCCACCACTACCTCTGTTTATGTGACCTCCTTTTTTCTAACCTGTGAGGAGATTGCCCCGATCCTCCCAGGCAATACAGTGTACCCCCCCCATGTGCCCAAAGCATGGACCCCACTAGCCTGCTTCACTTATTGTCCCTCCATATGTGGTGTTTAACTCATTTGTCCCACGTGTGTCTAGATCCCCTCCCCTAGGAGAGACCTCCAACAACCAATACCAATTAACTGAGCCATCTAAAATTGCAGCAGAGCGTCCATGCCTCAACATAGGGATCATGGGACTCCAACAGAAACGGCTTGAACAGCAAGTAGATCCCATATGACATTTAACGTGGGGAGAATCCCTTTCAGCTTTCCTGACCCCCTCCATGAACTGTCATCTTGTCGTCGCCGGCGTGGGGAGAACCTGGCACTGCGTCGCTGTCCTTCCCTATCACTTTGTGGGTTTCGTTCCAAGGCTGCTTCGGCTTGTTCTGGTGTGTCATAAATGGCATAAGTCCCGTCAGATCTTTGCAGCCGCAGACGTGCAGGGAACAATAGCTGGAAGCGAACATCTCGCTCGAACAGCGTAGTGCAAATGGAACTGAACGCCCGCCGCCTCCTGGAGACCGATACTGAGAAGTCCTCAAAGAACAGAATCTCGTAGCCATGAAGTAGCACTGGACGCCTCGCTTCTCTGAATGCCCGTAACAATGTAACTTTGTCGTTATAATCTAGCAGCTTCATTATTACTTGCCGTGGCCTGTACGTCATTGGTTTCGGCGCCTCCCCTCGCCTGTTGTTGTTTTGCGGCGGTCCCACGCAGTGCGCACGTTCCACACGTCAGTAGTAGTTAAGTCCCAGTATTTTCGGTAGGTCTTTCTCGCAGATGGATTGCAAGTCTGCTGGTTTAAACGATTCAGGCAGCCCAACGAGACGCAAATTGCTCCGTCTCGAGCGATTTTCCAAGTCCTCCGTTTTGTCCATCAAACTTTGTAAGTTCTGCTGAAGGTTCTGTTCTCTGTCTTGGGCAAGTTGCTTCTCCTGTTGTAACAGCGCCACATCTTGCTGCAGCTTGGTAATTGCAGTGGTATTCAGCTCCACAGACTTTTGTATGGAAGACAAGGATGATTGCAATGCTGTCTCCAGCAGCTTCTGAATGTCTCGTAAGAGAAGGGCTGTGACCTCTCCAGCCATTCTCTGGGAGTCAAATTCCTGAGGAACTCTCAGGCCAGATGGTGCTTCTGATAAGAGCTCTTGCTGCGTGTCCGTGGCAGCGCTCAGCACGCGTCTCTCTCCCCCTTCTCTCCTCCAGGCGCCATCTTGCCCTTCTGCTTCAGCTGGTTAGGGATGCCGTTCGGGGTCTGTTGTGAACTCCGGAGCAAGTAACGCTCCATAAATTATGTCCCCACGGGTGCAGAAGGTGACAGTGCTCCCGGGGGAGGTTTTTCTGCGCTCCTATCAGCCCGTTATGCGTGGTTACCTGGAAGGAATTCAGGAGCTCCTCCAAACTCGCTCCTCACATGTCAGCGCAGGAACCGGAAGTAAGCATCATTAAGTATTAAGTACATATATGAAAGATGTGTATCTTCGTACCGTGTTAGCCAGTAGATAGAAAAATATTTAGACTTGAGAAAAGGTATCAACCACTGAGGACTCTCAAGTCTAAATATTTTTCTAAGTACATATACACATTTATTTAAGTAAATTAAAAAAATCAATAAAAGTACACATATTTGGTATCACCGCGTTCGTAATGACCCGCTCTGTAAAACTGTCCCACTAGTGAACCCCTTCAGTGAACACCGTAAAAAAAAAACAAGGCAAAAAACAATGCTTTATCATCATACCGATGAACAAAAAGTGCAATTAAACGGGAGTCAAAAAGACGAATGTAAATAAAATGGTACCGATGAAAACGTCATCTTGTCCTGCAAAAAACAAGCCATCATACAGCTCAATCAGCAGAAAAATAAAAAAGTTATAGCTATCAAAATCACTATTTTTTCTAGAAATAGTTTTTATTGTGTAAAACCACCAAAACATAAACTATATAAATTTGGTATCACTGTAATCATACTAACCCAAAGAATAAAGCTGCCTTACCAATTTTACCACACACGGATCGGTTTAAAAAACAAAAAGCAATTCCTGAATTGCTGTTTTTTGTTAATTCTATCTGCCAAAAATCAGAATAGAAAACGATCAAAAAATGTAATGTGCCCGAAAATGGTAGTAATAAAAACATCAGCTTGTACCGCAAAAAACAAGCCATAACATGACTCTGTCAGCCGAAATATGTAAAAATTATAATTCTCAAATTATTTTGATGCAAAAACTATTTTTCGCAATAAAAAGTGTCTTTTAGTGAGTGACAGTAGCTAAACACAAATCTCGATATAAATCTAGTATCACTGTAATCTCACTGTCCTGAAGAACAAAACACATAAAACCAATTCTTCACATGCTGTTGATTTTTTCATTCTGACTCCCAAAAAGTGCAGTAAGGCTTGGGCATATTTATCCTGTGCTCTGCGCAGAGCGCTTACACCGGGGTTTCCATGCAAATCTCTGAAATACGTAATTCAGGCGGAACCTTTGGCGGAAGATTCCCTATAATGAGACAGATGGAGGCACTGTGGATGCCATAGGACCTGTGTTCCGGTGGTGTCCATCTTTTTATGATTGCCACAATTTTGTGCACTTCTGAAAAGAAGGACACCACTGAACAGAGGCCAGACAGAGTCCAAAGTAACTCTGCTGCCTCATTTTAGTGAATGGATCCATCGGGGATTCAACTGTCACGTCACTCTGAAATTTAGATGGAAACCCCGTTGTAAGTGCTCAGCGTAAAGCACCGGATAACTGTGATCATAAATGTTATGTAAAATGTTCCCAAAAAAAGCTTCAACTCAATCCACAAAAAAGCAAGCCCTCACTCAGGTCCATCATCTGTTAATGGAAATATAGGGGTTCCACATTTCTGGTAGGACAAAGGCTCTAGAAAACCAAAATATCTCCTTGCCCCTCAAAAGAAATTCAGCATATTTTCCACTCCCAAATCCAAATGCTCCCCCCTCACTTCTGAGCCCCAGTGTGCCTAAACCACATTTAGCGCCCACATGTTTGGCATTTATGTAGTGATGATAGTCCGCCTAATTTAAGTGTCTCCATAAGCATGAGCTTGGAATAATGTACTGGTCACTACAATGGCAGTTTGAAATTTTCAATCAGCAACATCCACTGCTGCTTGTTTCTGGAAAACACCCATGGAGTCAAAATCATCACTACATCTGTAGATAAATTCCCAAAGGGTTATAATTTCCAAAATGGGGTCACTTGAGGGGATTCTGCTTTTCTTGCACTTAGGGACTCTATATAGGGAGTCCGCAAAATATTTTTGGAAAATCTGTGCGCCAGGAGACAAAAGTCTGCGCTCTGTCCCTCCCAAGTCTCTCCGTATCGCTTAGCAGTACTGTATAGCCACATATGGGGTATTTTTATATTCAGCAGAAATTGTGCGACACATTTTGGTGCCATTTTTACCGGTATGAAAATGTAAAATTTGGAGCTGATGCACAATTTTAGTGGTAAAAATGTAAATTATTTTTGCTTCACTGCCCAATGGTGCAAAATTCTGTGACACACTTGTGGTGTCAATATAATCACTGCACCACTATTCATTAAAAGGATTTGTTTGTAAAATGAGGTCACTTATGGGAGTTCTGTTCTGGCACCTCAAGGGCTCTGTCAATGTGACATGACACCCTCATACCAGTGCAGCAAAATCTGTACTGTACTTACCTTATGAGCATTGCACTGTGCCTCAAAAGTAGTTTTTGACCACATATAGGGTATTGGTGAACTCAGGAGTAATTGAAAAGTAAATTGTATCGAGCAATTTCTCTTTTTACCCTTATGAAAATGCAAAATTAGCAGCTAAAAAAGATTTATCTAGGAAAAATGTGATTTTTTTTATTTTCACTGCTCTATGTTATCAACTTCTGTGAAGCACATGTGGGTTCAAGGGGCTTAATACACATCTAGATAAGTTCCCTGAGGGGTCTAGTTTCCAAAATGGTGTCACTTGTGGGGGATTTCCACTGGTTAGGTATATCAGGGGCTCTCCAAACATAACATGGCATCTGCTAATTATGCCAGCAAATTTTACATTCAAAAAGTGAAATGACGCTCCTTCCCTTCCAAGCCCTGCTGTGCCCAAACAGTAGATTTCCTCCACATATTGAGTATCGGCATGCTCAGGATAAATTGCCCAAAAAGTTATATGGGTTCATTTTCTCCTGTTACCCTTGCGAAAGTAAAAAAAAATAGGTCTAAAGGAAAAATTTTGTGAAAGAAAAGTAAATGTTTATTTTTTCCTTCCACATTCTAAAAATTCCTGCGAAGCACTTGTAGGGTTAATAAACTTTTTGAATGTGGTTTGAGTACCTTGAGGGGTGCAGTTTTTAGAATGGTGTCAATTTTGAGCATTTTCAGTCATATAGGCCCATCAAAGTCACTTCAAGTGTGAGGTGGCCCCCCAAAAAAATTGTTTTGCAAATTTTGTTGTAAAAATTAGAAATTGCTGATCAACTTTTAACCCTTATAAATTCCTAACAACACATTATGCTTACAAAATTGTGCTGATGTAAAGTAGAAAATGTGGAAAATGTTATTTATTAAATATTTTGTGTGATATGACTCTGATTTAAGGGCATAAAAATTAAAATTTTGAAAATTGTGAAATTTTTTTCACAAATAAATGCAAGTCATATCAAATAAATTTTACCAATGTCATGAAGTACAATATGTCATGAGAAAACATTCTCAGAATCATTAGGATCTATTGAAGGGTTCAAGAGTTATGACCTCATGAATTAACACTTGTCTGAATTGTAAAAATTGGCCTAGTCAGGAAGGTGAAAACAGAGTTAATGAGGGCAATCATATTGCAATGTAATTTTGACCACAAAATGTGCACCATGAAAACAATTCCCAGAAAACAATGTCAGAATTGCATTCTTTCACAATTTTTACCTGCTTGGAATTTTTTTTACAATTTATCAGTTCGCTATATGTTAAAATACATGGTGTCATTCAAAAGCACAACTTGTCCTGCAAAAATCAAGCCCTCATATGTCTATATGGATGTGAGCAGGTTGTAGGATGCAGTAATAGACAGGAGGCAGAGCATATTGTCATGGGTGCATCGCCATGAAGATCGTCGCGATTGCACATTCTGACTTCTCACAGCTGAGTTGCTGTTTCTTTGTTTTTTGGTAATGAGAGAGTTAATTTTTCCTAGCTCTTTGCTAAGGCTAGGTGCAGCCTCGCCCGGCTGCTTTTGATTATGTTCTAATTAGTTTCCTTTATATTTCTGCCAGTCTGGGTGTTAGACGCCGGTGAAAGCATTCATGTAGTTTAGCACACTGGATCGGTTCTGAGAATATTTAAGCTAAGAGCTCCTTAGTTGTTTTTACTCTTACAGCTTATAGTTTTTCTCTGAGACCTTAGGTGTTCCTACTGTGTGTGAGTGTTGTATGTAAGACTTTATTTACTTTATTTCTTGTCTTTGTTGTTTGTCTTTCTGTTCATTAACCGTTACTTGTTCATTCCCTTTGGTGGTATTCAGGGTCCTTCTTAGGACTAGAATACAGTTGGCAGGGATTGATAGGAGACAGGGTTTACGCTGGTGGCCTGGACCTCTGTACCTTTAACAGTACCTCCAGGTAGAGGGATTAGTTAGGACCCCAGTTTAGGGTCAGCATAGACCCCGGTCACCCTCTAGCCGGAGACAGCGTATAACGGATTCCGTATTGACCCACTGGACATTCTGTCAGGTAAATCTATGTTATCATATATCTATGCGCATGTTATATAGTATGTTGCCCTTTTGATATAGATTACTGACATCACATATATATATATCTGCTATACAGCGTGACATTTTCACCGGCCCAACTAAAGATTCTCCCCAGCTGTCATGGATCCAGTAGCCCAGCTGGCCCGGCAGTTGCAGGGGTTGTCCATGGAATTTACAGACATTAAGTCCAAGGTTTTGTCCCTCCCGGAGCAAACCAGAGCTGAACCTAAGGTTGCTCTCCTGGACAGGTTCACTGGTGGGCGGGACAAATTTTTTACTTTCCGGGAGGCATGTAAATTGTACTTTCGGCTGCGGCCTCGGTCATCTGGGAGTGAAGAGCAGAGGGTGGGAATTGTTATCTCGCTCTTACAAGGGGACCCTCAATCTTGGGCGTTCTCTATTCCTCCAGGCTCCCCAGATCTCCAGTCAGTGGATCGATTTTTTACTGCCCTGGGTCTGGTATATGATGATCCGGATCGAGTCTCCCTTGCTGAAACAAGGTTACGTAAAATACGGCAAGGAAATCGTCCAGCGGAGGAATATTCTTCTGAGTTCCGTAGATGGGCAACAGATACTCAGTGGAATGACCCAGCTCTTAGGAGCCAGTTTTGTCAAGGGTTGTCTGACAAATTAAAAGATGTGTTGGCTCAGTATGATTCTCCTCCATCACTGGAGGCTGCTATGGCCCTCGCTATTCGCATTGATAGACGACTTCGGGGAAGACGCGAGGTAACTCCGCCCCCCATGATGACTCCACCTACTACTAAAGTCCCTTATACTGAGGTTCCCCTGGTCTGTTCTGAGGAACCCATGCAGTTGGGAGGGACATCATTTTGTAGGAGGGAATCGGCGGTGCGCCGCAAGACTAGAAGGTGTTTCTTTTGCGGGAGAGAGGGACATTTTGTTGGGGGGTGTCCATCCCGGACCTCTTTGAGCCAAGGAGTTAACCTGGGAGTGTGTATTTCGTCCCCAAATCCCTCTCAGTTTCTCGTGCCTGCGGAGGTGGTGATTGGTACTAGAACTGAGAGGATTTCTGTTTTTCTTGATAGTGGGTCCGGGGCTAATTTGGTGTACGCTCGGTTTGCCCAGGTGCATGGTATGCAACTGAGTGTATTGGCCAAACCGGTCCCTATACTCTCTATTGATTCTAGACCTCTTGGTCAAGGTAGCTTGGTACAAGCTGTTCATAACATAGATCTTCGAGTAGGGGCAATACATAAAGAGCAATTGTCTTGTTATGTGTTGGAGGGTCTACCTACTCCTATTGTGTTGGGACTTCCTTGGTTGGCTAAACATAACCCAGTGATTGATTGGCAATCCAGAAAGATAAGCCAGTGGGGTGAATTTTGCAAGAATAACTGCATGAGCACGGTCATCGGTGCGGTTGTGCCTAGGACTTTGTCTCCTTTTCTGGAGGACTTTGGGGAGATGTTCTCAGAGGAGGGGTGTAAAGAGTTTCCTCCTTATCGCGCATATGACTGCTCAATAAAGTTGCTTCCTGATGCCTTATCTCGTACTTTCCCAAGGGCCGGGAAGACGGATGATCCGGTTCCTATTCCTCAGGAGGGAGTTGTAGTGTCAGCTGTATGCTCTGAGCTTGAGGGGGAGGTATTGGGGCTCAGGGGGACGCCCCTGTGGGACTTCCAGGGAGACTGATAGTTCCAGATCGCTTAAGACTGAAGGTTACAGGGAACCGTTACAAACGGATGGCTGATAGGAGGAGAGTTTCTGGTCTAGATCTGAAGGTGAACGATCTGGTTTGGTTGTCTACCAGGAATATAAAACGTAAAGTTTCCTCCTGGAGGTTGGGTCCCAGATTCATCGGGCCGTACAGGATCAGTTCCATAATTAATCCTGTGGCATTTCGTCTGGACCTCCCTCCTACGTTTAAAAATCATAATGTGTTTCACAAGTCATTACTTAAAAAGTATGTGGCACCAGTCATACCGTCACCTCTACCTCCTTCAGTGGTGGTCAATGATAACGTGGAAATTCTTGGGTCGAAAATCATTGACTCACGTCTCAGTCGCCGATCCCTTCAGTACTTGGTTCAGTGGAGGGGGTATTGTCCTGAGGAGGGGACGTGGGTCCCTGCGTCTGATGTTAACGCAGATCGATTGGTTCGGACCTTTCACACAACTCACCCGGACAGACCTGGTCATGAGGGTCCGGAGGCCCCTCGTAGAAGGGGGGGTACTGTCATGGGTGCATCGCCATGAAGATCGTCGCGATTGCACATTCTGACTTCTCACAGCTGAGTTGCTGTTTCTTTGTTTTTTGGTAATGAGAGAGGTTAATTTTTCCTAGCTCTTTGCTAAGGCTAGGTGCAGCCTTGCCCGGCTGCTTTTGATTATGTTCTAATTAGTTTCCTTTATATTTCTGCCAGTCTGGGTGTTAGACGCCGGTGAAAGCATTCATGTAGTTTAGCACACTGGATCGGTTCTGAGAATATTTAAGCTAAGAGCTCCTTAGTTGTTTTTACTCTTACAGCTTATAGTTTTTCTCTGAGACCTTAGGTGTTCCTACTGTGTGTGAGTGTTGTATGTAAGACTTTATTTACTTTATTTCTTGTCTTTGTTGTTTGTCTTTCTGTTCATTAACCGTTACTTGTTCATTCCCTTTGGTGGTATTCAGGGTCCTTCTTAGGACTAGAATACAGTTGGCAGGGATTGATAGGAGACAGGGTTTACGCTGGTGGCCTGGACCTCTGTACCTTTAACAGTACCTCCAGGTAGAGGGATTAGTTAGGACCCCAGTTTAGGGTCAGCATAGACCCCGGTCACCCTCTAGCCGGAGACAGCGTATAACGGATTCCGTATTGACCCACTGGACATTCTGTCAGGTAAATCTATGTTATCATATATCTATGCGCATGTTATATAGTATGTTGCCCTTTTGATATAGATTACTGACATCACATATATATATATATCTGCTATACAGCGTGACATTTATTTGCTTTTAACCGATATACAGTTAGGTCCATAAATATTTGGACAGAGACAACATTTATCTAATTTTGGTTCTAGACATTACCACAATGAATTTGAAACAAAACAAATCAGATGCAGTTGAAATTCAGACTTTCAGCTTTCATTTGAGGGTATCCACATTAAAATTGGATGAAGGGTTTAGGAGTTTCAGCTCCTTAACATGTGCCACCCTGTTTTTAAAGGGACCAAAAGTAATTGGACAAATGACTCCAAGGCTATTTCATGGACAGGTGTGGGCAATCCCTTTGTTATGTCATTCTCAATTAAGCAGATGAAAGGGCCGGAGTTGATTTGAGGTGTGGTGTTTGCATTTGGAAGGTTTTGCTGTGAAGGAAACATGTGGTCACAGGAGCTTTCCATGCAGGTGAAACAAGCCATCCTTAAGCTGCAAGAACAGAAAACAACCCATCCAAGAAATTGCTACAACATTAGAAGTGGCAAAATCTACAATTTGGTACATCCTGAGAAAGAAAGAAAGCACTGGTGAACTCATCAATCCAAAAAGACCTGGGAGCCTACGGAAGACAACAGTGGTGGATGATCGCCGCATACTTTCTTTGGTGAAGAAGAACCCGTTCACAACATCAACTGAAGTCCAGAACACTCTCAGTGAAGTAGGTGTATCTGTCTCTAAGTCAACAGTAAAGAGAAGACTCCATGAAAGTAAATACAAAGGGTTCACATCTAGATGCAAACCATTCATCAATTCCAAAAATAGACAGGCCAGAGTTAAATTTGCTGAAAAACACCTCCAGAAGCCAGCTCAGTTCTGGAAAAGTATTCTATGGACAGATGAGACAAAGATCAACCTGTACCAGAATGATGGGAAGCCAAAAGTTTGGAGAAGAAAGGGAACGGCACATGATCCAAGGCACACCACATCCTCTGTAAAACATGGTGGAGGCAACGTGATGGCATGGCCATGCATGGCTTTCAATGGCACTGGGTCACTTGTGTTTATTGATGACATAACAGCAGACAAGAGTAGCCGGATGAATTCTGAAGTGTACCGGGATATACTTTCAGCCCAGATTCAGCCAAATGCTGCAAACTTGATTGGACGGCGCTTCATAGTACAGATGGATAATGACCCCAAGCATACAGCCAAAGCTACACAGGAGTTCATGAGTGCAAAAAAGTGGAACATTCTTCAATGGCCAAGTCAATCACCAGATCTTAACCCAATTGAGCATGCATTTCACTTGCTCAAATCCAGACTTAAGAGGGAAAGACCCACAAACAAGCAAGACCTGAAGGCTGCGGCTGTAAAGGCCTGGCAAAGCATTAAGAAGGAGGAAACCCAGCATTTGGTGATGTCCATGGGTTCCAGACTTAAGGCAGTGATTGCCTCCAAAGGATTCGCCACAAAATTTTGAAAATAAAAATATTTTGTTTGGGTTATGTTTATTTGTCCAATTACTTTTGACCTCCTAAAATGTGGAGTGTTTGTAAAGAAATGTGTACAATTCCTACATTTTCTAACACATATTTTTGTTCAACCCTTCAAATTAAACGTTACAATCTGCACTTGAATTCTGTTGTAGAGGTTTCATTTCAAATCCAATGTGGTGGCATGCAGAGCCCAACTCGAGAAAATTGTGTCACTGTCCAAATATTTCTGGCCCTGACTGTATACTTCACGCAGGGAGATGAATAGTGTGAGGAACTCAGCCGGCCGCCACACGGTAGCCCGGGTATCACAGCTTCTGATACCACCGCCGCTACCACATGTGACGGACGATCCCTTTCCTCCCACGTCACCAATGGGACGTAACTCCACAGGTACAGCTCTCCGGCGCCCCCCTTTGTCTCTCAGGTCAGTAAGAGAATTGCACCTAGAGCAAATGGCCGCCGGGGAAGGTGTCCTGCTACCCACTGGGTATTCTAAGATTCGTGATCAGAGTAAAAGCATCAGCCCAAGATTAATTTTATGGTTTAATTTGCCTTAAGGGCGCACTAGATAATTACAGAAATATACAGTAAAGCTATACAACGTAATTACAATGGAATGGCAGTCAGAGTAAAAATACAACAATAATGTACAAGGCTAAAAGGTATAAGCTATGGATCAATATTACCGGGTATTATGGTCATGGGAAGGCCTTGGCTCTGCCATTCCCAGGTACAGTCTTCCGTTCCTGAATAGTCCCTTGGTCTTTCCTAGACCATCTTCTTGGCTTCTGTGTGTGAAATGGAATGAGCCCAGCAGCCTGGTCATGGCTAGTACTTGAACCTGCTAGGCCCATCCCCATTGCTTTGAAGCACGCATATTAATTGGCCTGCAATTCATATGGAACAGGAAACAATGCCTGAGCTTGGGCTATTTACCATACGACTGACCATCTCATTCAGTCACTGGCCTAGACTAATTAGCATGTAAAGGCCTATTGATTCCTAGTGGACATCAAAACCTGTCGTACTGGATATGCTAATAGGCAATGTGTAGCTAAAAGTCTGTGGCTGTGTGAACTGACAAAATGGAGGCTGGTACAGGCCCTATACAAAATGGCGACAACCTTTTCCTTACACCTCCCTGCTTTTGAGGGCGCTAGGGGTATCACATTCCTGTGTTCCCCCGTGCGCCCTACCGCACACTCTCCTTGCCGGGACAACCCATCAGCGTTACCATGGTCACTGCCCTTTTTGTGGCGAATGGTGAAATGGTACTGTTGGAGAGCGAGGCTCCAGCGTAGCAACCTCCCATTCGTCCCAGAGACCGTGTGTAACCAGCTGAGGGGGTTGTGGTCTGTTTCCACGGTGAATTGGCGTCCGTACAAGTATGGCTGCAGACGCTGCAGGGCCCACACAATTGCCAGACATTCCTTCTCCATCGTGGAATAGGCCACTTCCCTCGGCAGGAGCTTCCTGCTCAGGTACAAAATGGGGTGTTCATGGCCCGTAGTGTCAACCTGGCTGAGCACAGCACCGAGGCCGAAGTCGCTGGCGTCGGTCTGCACTAAGAATGGCCGCGTGAAGTCGGCTGCCTGTAGTACAGGAGAACTAGAAAGGGCGGTCTTGAGCGCCTGGAAAGCTGTCTCGCAGGCGACTGTCCAGTCGACTGCGACGGGCAGCCTTTTCTTGGTGAGGTCCGTCAGGGGCTTGGCCAGGGCACTATAGTGTGGAACAAACCTCCTATAGTACCCAGCAGTACCCAAAAAGGACATCACCTGCTTCTTGGTCCTGGGGGTGGGCCAGGATGCGATGGCATCCACCTTCCCGGGCTCTGGCTTCAGAGCTCCCCCACCTACCCGGTGTCCCAGGTAGTGGACCTCACTCATACCCAGCTGGCATTTTTCCGGCTTAATGGTCAAGCCTGCTCGCTGGATCCGCCCGAGCACCTGCGCCAGGTGCTCTAGGTGATCCTCCCAGGTGGGACTGAAGATGGCAATGTCATCCAGGTACGCGGTCGCATACCCTTCCAGTCCCTCGAGCAGCGTGTTGACCATCCGCTGAAAAGTGGCAGGGGCATTCTTCATGCCGAAGGGCATCACCGTGGACTCGTACAGTCCGAATGGGGTGATAAAGGCAGAGCGTTCCCGTGCCCTAGGGGTCAGGGGAATCTGCCAATACCCCCTGCTCAGATCCATGATGGTCAGGTACTTGGCCCCGGCCAGCTGGTCGAGCAGGTCATCGATGCGCGGCATTGGGTACGCATCGGTGACCGACACAGCGTTGAGCCCCCTGTAGTCCACGCAGAACCGCGTAGTTCGGTCCTTTTTAGGGACGAGGACTACAGGCGAAGCCCACGCGCTGTTGGACGCTTGGATCACCCCCAGCCTCAGCATCTCGTCTATCTCTTGGCGCATCTGCTGCTGCACCTCAAGAGAGACCCGATATGCTGAACGCCGGATTGGGGGGTGGTTACCAGTGTCCACGTCATGGACTGCTGCCTCAGTCCTTCCGGGCAGGCTGCTGAACAGCTCCCGGAAGGGGTGTAGGGTGGCCCCCAGCTGGGAACGTTGATCCTCGATGGATCCACCCGCCTTGGCTTGGGTGAGCAGAATGAGGAGGGTTTCTGCCTCTCCTTCCTCTGGAAGGTTGCACACTGGGTGAGCATAAGCCTCCCGCTCATGATGGGCCTTCATCATGTTCACATGGAAGGCCTTCCTCCTTCCACAGGCGTGGTCCAGGGTGACCAGGTAGGTGACGGCATTGAGCTGCTCGTGCACGAGGTATGGACCCTCCCAGGCCGCCTGAAGCTTGTTTTGTGGTACGGG
>JARQOD010000002.1:223554694-223607191 GCA_033576555.1 Oophaga sylvatica | reverse complement strand
TTTGAACCCCGCTGCAGGCTCCTGAACTTCCTGCGGTACGACTCCGGGGTGAGGTTGTAGTGCTGGATCAGGCCCGCTTGATGCTGTTGTAGTCCTGCTCCTCCCCGGCAGGTAAGTCCCCCAAAACTTCCAGGGACTTACCCCTCAAACGGGGGTCAGGTACCTTGCCCACTGATCCGGGGCCAGATGATGTTGGAGGCATGTCCTCTCAAAAGCCAGCAAAAAGGAATCCAGGTCTCCATCCTTTTCAAGCAAGGGAAAGTCCTCCGCCCGGACCTTGGAAGCCCTTGTCTCCGGTGGGCCTGGTGCGTCCAGTGGGGGCCCATGCTGAGCCATCTCCAGTCGGTGCTGGCGCTCCGCAGCTTCATGGCGTTCTGTAGCCTGCAACACACGTTCTGCATGCTCACGCTCTGCTGCTCTCTCTGCCGCTGCTTGCTCACGCTCCGCAGCTGCTTGCTCACGCTCTGCTGCTTGCTCACGCTCTGCTGCTTTCTCTGCCGCCACCAGGAGTCTGTCATAGGCGGCGTCATTACCAGCCTCGAGCTGTGCCATAGCCGCTTGGAAGAGGGTCTCCGATCTGGACAGGCTGGGACGGGCAGGGGGTGGACAGTCCACTGTGAGACTGAGCACGGGGGTCGGGCTCCTTGGGGAGCCCTGGCTGAGCTCCAACTCATCGGTATCGAACCCCTCATAGGCCACAGCATTGGCCTCCCCCTTTGCCCTTCTCCTGGTGCCTTCCGCCATCTTGGGAACCTTTGGTTACTGAAACACAGCTGCAACCCTGACCTTGCACACAACTTGTTATATTTACACTCTGACCGTCTAGTGCTGGGCTGACCTTAAGACCCCAGCAGTGAAAGTACTGCTGGTAGTCTCTAGTGTCTGGGAGTAGGGGTCCCACGCACACTATTACTCTGATCCCACCGCTGCCACCAATTTGTGAGGAACTCAGCCGGCCGCCACACGGTAGCCCGGGTATCACAGCTTCTGATACCACCGCCGCTACCACATGTGACGGACGATCCCTTTCCTCCCACGTCACCAATGGGACGTAACTCCACAGGTACAGCTCTCCGGCGCCCCCCTTTGTCTCTCAGGTCAGTAAGAGAATTGCACCTAGAGCAAATGGCCGCCGGGGAAGGTGTCCTGCTACCCACTGGGTATTCTAAGATTCGTGATCAGAGTAAAAGCATCAGCCCAAGATTAATTTTATGGTTTAATTTGCCTTAAGGGCGCACTAGATAATTACAGAAATATACAGTAAAGCTATACAACGTAATTACAATGGAATGGCAGTCAGAGTAAAAATACAACAATAATGTACAAGGCTAAAAGGTATAAGCTATGGATCAATATTACCGGGTATTATGGTCATGGGAAGGCCTTGGCTCTGCCATTCCCAGGTACAGTCTTCCGTTCCTGAATAGTCCCTTGGTCTTTCCTAGACCATCTTCTTGGCTTCTGTGTGTGAAATGGAATGAGCCCAGCAGCCTGGTCATGGCTAGTACTTGAACCTGCTAGGCCCATCCCCATTGCTTTGAAGCACGCATATTAATTGGCCTGCAATTCATATGGAACAGGAAACAATGCCTGAGCTTGGGCTATTTACCATACGACTGACCATCTCATTCAGTCACTGGCCTAGACTAATTAGCATGTAAAGGCCTATTGATTCCTAGTGGACATCAAAACCTGTCGTACTGGATATGCTAATAGGCAATGTGTAGCTAAAAGTCTGTGGCTGTGTGAACTGACAAAATGGAGGCTGGTACAGGCCCTATACAAAATGGCGACAACCTTTTCCTTACAAATAGTAAACAGGAGTAATGCGGGTAATAAGAGATGAAGGGTATGCAGTTTGGGTTAAAATGCAGGTAAAAGGAAGGCAACAACAGTTTTTAAGATATTACTTATCCAGTCCAGATGACTCCCAGAGTGGAATGTCCACGAGACAAACAGTGCCACCAACAACGTTTAGCATGCAGTGAGTCCGGTATGGTCCTGAAGACGTCGATGAGCAGAGTCCTGATGGCAGCGGTTAGTCTCCGATGTCTGTCGCGGGATCCTTGATCCGGATGCAGTGTTGACAGCGGGTCACAGTTCAAGCTTTGCCGGAGCTTAATCTGGCCCAACAGATATGCATCGGGGGTTAGGGTACAGTTCACGGTAGCAATCCTGGTCATTCTTAGGCGGTATGCTCACGGTACTCACGGGCCCGGAGCATTCGGCACCTTGCTTTGTGGGAGCCGACAGACACTCAGCACGTCTCTGGTCACAGTCTCTGCGAGTGGTAACGTGTACCCTGTGGCACGGGCCTTCACTGCCGTGGTGCTTGAGGGACAGAGCACTGCCTTCTCCCTGCCGCGCGCTGTTTCTTTACACCAAGTCTGACTCCTTTCCGCGCTCACTCAGGCTTTTTTAACCTAGCCACACCCCCTGCTGACAAGTACAAAGGTTGGTCCGGTTCTCTAAGTTTTTCCCCGGACAACAGAGGAGACAGCCCAGACAGTTCCGGACACGGCGTAGAAGAGGTCCGTCTTCTTACACTGACAGAAAAATAAAAGCGTTATGGCTCTGGAAAGAAGGGGAGGAAAGAACGGAAAAAAAACCTGAAATTGGCCGTGGCATAAATAAGTTAAGCAAGTAGGGGTTAGTCCTGTATTTTACAATCCATATGTGTGCATCACATGAATAGTTAATTTTCCCACTCATTCAAAGCAAGCTCATAAAAATAAATCATTTAGTAAAATGACACAATATATTTGACTGCTAGGAGAATAAACCGGTAGCTGAAATAGGTTCCTTTCCATCAGGTAGTATATTGAGCTGATAGATTGACTTTAAGGTTACAGGAATTCCAGTAATCACATAGTAGCAATGTTCTCTTGTCCTAATGTACCAATATAAAATGACTCATGGGAAAAATGTAGCACAAACTGTGAGTCACATGTAAATAAAAATACTAAGTTTGTCATTGGGGTAAAATGTACTATGTCCACATTTATTCACCATGATACATATTCTCATATGGAATGCAATGTTTCTCTGTAAATCAGCCTTATGAGTACATCTTGTACTTTTCTGATATCTTAGGGAAAAAACTTTGGACAAGAGATTTCACTTTAATGGGACAACAATTTTGTTATTAGATCTCTGAGGTTTTATACATAATAGATCTGAAAAATTTGATCTTAGCGCTTTTTGAAATGTATGGTTCATTGTCTTTTCTGCAAAATCCCAAATCTGGCCAGTAATTCAAGAGTTTGTCTTACCCATTTTACTTTGCTACTAGACATGTGCAAATACTTGATGTTTACAAAAATCCACATTCGACAAACAGGAAATTTTTTGTCACTCTCTTCCATGCAGATTCGGCAAAATTGGCGGCTGCTGGCCGACACTTTTCTGCACTGTAAGACCATCAAAATGTAAAAAAAAAAAAATCCTTATACGCACTTCATTGCTCACCTCTCCGGCCCCACCACTCCTCACCATCACCCGTCTGGTTGTTTCACCAGGCCTTTCATGCTGTGTCAGGAATTCTAGCTTTCAGAAGGTCCAGAAGAGTTGTGCACAAGCTTGTGAAAGGTCACTGCGTCAAGACACCATGGTGTGCGCAGTGACGCTGTGTGCAGAACCCTTCTGAGTCCCACAAAAGCCCGACGTACTAGCCCAGTGTGAGATCCGGGGAATTTGAGCAAGAGCTGCGACAATCTGAAGATGCACTTGTTATACTCTGGTGGTCTGGGAACCTATAAGGAACATTAAATGCATGGAGAACAACTTCTATGCAAATCGAAATTACCGTTAAAATCCGCAAAAGCAGGCAAATTCTAATTTCTAATTTTGAATTGACAACTCTTTAAGGCTAGTTTTGGCCCATCAAAGAGCAATTATATATGTAAGTCAGTCATCGCTCATTTTCTGGCATGTTTTCACAGGCATGTTTAAAAACTGATGGGAATAGAACGATTATTAATACAATAGTTTTGTCCCCATATGGAGAATCATGTTGTCGGCAGCACTTTCCCTGTTTACAGTGGTTTATATGCTGCCAATATTGATGATTCTTTTGCCACATAAATTACTGCATAAAAAATCATGAAGGAGAATTCTTAAGAATTTTCGTTCGCCGATTATATTGTCTCACTAACAGCATTTCACATGTAATTCTTTTATTTTGTGATGAGATAGTATTCATATAATCTTTGTATACATTTGTAGTAAAATCTGTAACACCTACAGACATTCTGGGCAGCAATTCCGCTGTGAATCCAATATATCTAGAAGGCTATAGAGAAGGACTATAGAAAATATATGACTTGAGTAAAATAAATTCATTCCATATAGAATAACATCTCCACCATTGTATTATTTCTTAGAAAGTGAGTCACTTGGAGGTATTAATGACTTCATCAAGGTCATATTTTCCTTGCCTGGGCCTTATCTACGTAAATTCCTTATACTGATCCTATTATTTCTTGTCTCCAAGGCGTAATATATCAGCTCACAGAACCCTGTTTATTAAATCAGAGCACGGTCTCAGAAATCTATGGTATATTAAAAGAAAGACCCTACCACATATCTATAGATTTTTTATCTTCACAGCTAATACCTAATGTATCCAGAATCAGTTTTCCTCTTGCAGGAATTGTGGAGATTTATTCATGCTTGTAGTTTATTGATATGGAGAGTTGAATAAATAGAATCCCTTTTCTAATGATTTTTTTCTTTTTTAGTTTTGTAGTTGTAAACTGAATAACAAATAATGTGGATCATCCTATGGATTAATCGGGTGCAGATAATTTATTAAAAAAAATACCAAGTAATAATTTTTTAAGATATAGCAATATATTTTATTTCATTATTTTGGGGAAATTTATAAAGCTTCAGAAATGCATACGTTCAGTGGATCTTTACAGACATGACCGTATATACAGTATGTGAGCATTCAAAGCCACTCATTTATAAAGTCATTTATGTCAAAATCCACTATAGTTTATTGAATCGAACTCTGCTTTAGGTATACCTATAGTATAGTCTTTCCATATCTCTTTCTATTAGTTAAAGGGGTTGTCCAGTGGATGAAAATTATTTTTTAAAAGGACTGTAAAATCAAACTCTACTTTCTGGTTTCATCTCAACAAATCAAAAATTGCTATAAAAGCCCACTCAGCCAATCACAGTCTGGGACAGGTCTGAGAGCTAATAATAGTTAATAAAAGTCAAAAAGATTACAAACCTGACCTATAATTATTAATTGTCTAAATTTTTATTTTTCCAAGCAGTCATTTTATTACTTGCTTTAAGTTTGGTATAGATGTCCTTCTTACTCCTTTAAGGTCAATCTTCATTCTGTTTGGCCATTAAAAATAGTATAATTTTTTTTGTAATTTATGAATTGCTGAAATGTTTTGTCTTTTATTGTAATGATAATTTATTTTAGAAGAATTAAGAATACCTTATTATGTCTCATCAAAATCTATTTTCCTTTCAATGCAATCTATATTGCTGTAATCCAGATACAGCTTCAGAAATAAAACAGGAAGCCATAAGTCTACCTTGTCATTTATACATTTTTATATATACCATAAATCATCGATATGGATCAGAAGAGGGCAATAAATTTTCATGTGCGACAAGGGCTGCAAATAAATGTCAAATGACATTTGATGGGGTCGTAGTGTGAGACATTGTCTTTCTTATATTGGCTTTAGTATATTTAGTTGAATAAAATATATATATTTTTTTCGTTTTACAATATGATCAAATATAACACACAAACATGATTGCTTCCGAGAAATAAAATGTTTTACTCAGTTGTGGGGTAACTCGTACGATAACTCGTACGATGACGCTCATTATTAGGCCGGGGACACACTTGCGCGTGCAATGCGAGAAACTCGCGCGAGTCTCTCGCCTCAATACCCGGTACTATCGAAATTTTGGAACAATATAAAACTGTCAATTTACAGTAATAAGTGATAAATAGAGTTGAGCGACCTTGGTCGGATCGGGTTTCGGACAACCGGACTGAAACAAAATTTGAGTCGGACAAAACTGGTCCGACTAGGGAGAAAAAAAGTCTGAGTTTCGTCCGAAACCCGACCCAATGCAGGTCAATGGGGAATAAAAGTCGGCATTGAGTGGATGAATGATCTGCTGCATTGTTAAATCTAAAAAAATCATGCTGCTCTCAGATGAGGTAGCAAAAACCTGCTGACAGATTGTCTTTACGTTAGTATGATGTTTGGCATTAAAGTGAGTGTTTCCTACTTTTCGATTACAAGATACTTATGCATAACCTGCGAATTCCCGCCTACATCTTCCTAAAATACTACCAAAATATATGAATCAAACAATACACCACGAACAAATGGAAAACCGTCTAATATATTTCTCTTTCCACACATGTGTGGAATAAGTCTGGCCATATCACTTTCATAGCTCTTGTCTGAATGCATATTTAGTTAACAGCTAACTCTTCCGATTTTTCAATTCTTATGAATTCATACAGCCGAGCATTCATGTGTTCTAAATAGAGGGAACGAAGGAGGCTACTGTGAGACACCTTTAGCTGTGGCTTATCTCCCTAAAGCACAAAGATTTAAACATGTTCTAATTTGTCTGGCCTCCTATGTAGCAAACTCTTGAGAAATTCTCTTTGAAAAATAATAAAAGTCACTTTTCAACTCATTGATATCTAAATATAATTCCACCTAACAATCTTACTTTTCAAGGGATGTTTCATTATTTCTATGGAGTAAATTTCCATTTTAATCCCTTCACGACTTTTGACGCACATGTACGTCAAAACTAGTGTCCCTGCCTTTGATGCAAGCTTGGCATGCATCTTCCCCCACACATGATGGCTAATTTAAATACCCTAAGAAGGATTATTAAATATAGTAAAAAGTTTTTAAAAAATGAAATTTTTTTTAAAAAGACAAAGTTCAAACCACTCCCTTTTGCCCATTAAAAAAAAACAATAAAAATACACATATTTGGTATTGCTGTGCTAGAGAAAGTCCAAGCTATCAAAATATAAAGTAAATTAATTTGATTGGTAAACAGAGTAACGAACAAAAGATAAAAAAGCCAGAATTAAGATTTTTCGACCTCCGCAACATTGCAATAAAATGCAATAAGAAACAATCAAAACATCAAATCTACCCCACAATGGTATGAGTAAAAATGTCAGCTCAGGTTACAAAAAATAAGCTCTCACACAGTCTCATATCCTAAAAAAAGAAAATGTTACCGGTCTTGGAAAATGGTGAAAAATTTTCTTACATATTTCCAATTTTTTTTATCACTCAAATGAAAAAAAACTATACATGTTTGGTATCTGCGTACTTGTACTGACCTGGAGAATCATATTGCCTGGTCATTTTTACCATATAGGGATCATGGTAAATAAAAAATCCAAAAATGAATTGTGGGAATGCAATTTCTTTGCAATTTCAACGCAGTTGGAACTTTTTTCCTGTTTTTCATTACACTATGTGCTAAAATGAATGGTGTCATTCAAAAGTACAACTCATCCTGCAAAAAGCAAGCCCTCACATGACTATATTGTTGGAAATATAAAAAACGAAAATGAAAAAACATAAAATCGTCCGGGATTGAATAGGATAATTGTCTCTTCACTTTGTCACTGTTAGGCCGGGATCACACATGCGAGTAAGTCGTCCGACACTTGCATGTGAAATCCCAGCTCTGGCGCCGGCACTCAGGAGTGGAGCGCGCGGCTGCATGTAGTTATATGCAGCCGTTCGCTCCACTCCCGAGTGCCGGCGCCAGAGCTGGGATTTCACATGCTAGTGTCGGACGACTTACTCGCATGTGTGATCCCGGCCTTAGTTTAGTGTTGCTGATTCTTGTAGTGCTACAAGATGATGAATTTAGACTGTCCATCTTTCTTAGAGCAGGTTGTAACATTTTTGTATTTTTGCAAATACACAGCAAATAATGCAACAACTGGCATGTATTCAGCCTAGTAGTGCTGGTAGTGGCATTGATGGACCCACTGAGTGAGTCACTAGCTCTCAAGGGGGCTATTTCCAGCCCATATGTGTCCCCTTTATTTTGTGTCAGCGCTTTTTATCATAGGTTTAAAATTAAAAAAAAATGTCATGGCCACAGGTATGTGTAAATGTGGTTTCCATTGATTTCTCCCAATGGCGCTAGACAATGGCTTGTTGTCACATGACTCCTCATTTGGTAATGACATGTAGCAATATGGAACAGATAGGTGATTAGTTATATCTAGCTTATGTCGCTCATTATCTAAAATAGCTATTCAGATGAAGTGGCTGGTATGCAATTTAAAAAAAAAGAAGAAACAAAACTAGAAACACTTTTTAATTAATATTGGTATAAGATAATATTCCCTTTAATAGAACTCATGTCTAAGTTCTGCCTCCTTCTGAAATGTTTATGATCCAATGTTTCATATTTTTATACTATATATTCATAAATTCTACATTATTCCTGGAGTGTTTAGAATTTAGATTTATTTTTATTAGCATTTCCCCATGAAATAATTTACAATGTTGACCAAGTAACCTGATTTCCTTATGTTTAGCTATCCTCACCTCACAATTGGAATTTTGGATATGTTTGGCTTTGAGGACTTTCAGAAAAATTCGTATGAACAGGTGGGTTTATTTTGGTATTCTTATACTAACATGAGAAAACAGTTCATTCACTAAATGATGTAACAAATATTTGGTTAATGTTTGTGCCACCCATTAGCAGACAAATATATGACTTATAGGCTGCATTAAATGGAGAAAAAAAAGAGAAATTGCAGTAAAATGTTTGCAAATACACATAGTCATTTCCATCTTCTGAGACAACTGTGTCATTTTGATTGTCTTTTAAAATTAGGGCGATGATTTTAGTTTTCTTCAGAGTGTTACAGTCTCAACATATTGTTAGGGCTGGCGGAACACACAAAATAAATATAATAATAGGTGCGTTCGCAGCCCGGGTCCACCGTGTAGGCAGAGCCTGCTGCTAGTAAGATGGCGGTATAAGCAAACTCTGTTACTTCACAGAGTCGCAGACATAGATGCTGTAGCACTATATGGCAGTATAAGCGAACTCTGTTACACCACAGAGTCGCTGAGGTAGAGACACAGAAATAGAAACTGTGTCCTGTTAACACCACAGGGATACACAGAAAACTGCTATGCGGATAGCAGTCCGTGATCATGCATTCAGAAATGCAAACAAGCAATTCCTCACCGAGGAAGCCGGTATTCTAGGGGCTCATTTCAGCCAGGCCCTGAACACGTGCATACAAATCTCCTCACCGGAGGTGCCGGTATTCTAGGGGCTTATTTCAGCCGAGCCCTAACCACATGCGTGCATGATCACACTGGCGCAAAGCACATAATGCAATTGATACTAGCGCATGGCTGCAGGGCCATGCAACCCTTTTATAGTAGCAACTACAGGACCTGCCAGAAAAAGGACCAATGAGAAACTTTTCCAGAGCACATGTAGTTTCAGGACCTTCCTGGCGGACCAATAGGAGCTGCTGCAGTACCTGAGCATGTGACCCCTGATCTCCAATGAGAGATCTTACCCTGGGCATGCTCAGAAGGGGAAATGCAGGACTTAGTCCTAAAGACGTCTGCTCGCCGCTGACCAGTACTGGCTACAATAGCAGAACCTGGAGAGGCAGCAGTAATCCTCTGCACAATGTCAGACTGGGCGAGACGCTGGGACCGACGTCTCTGCTGAGCAGAGTCCACTACGGCCGGAGACGGATGGGAGACCGCAGCAGGGATGGTTCGAGATTCTCCTTGTGCAGAAGCGGGAACTCGACCCCTAACATTACCTCCCTCCTAGGGCCCCCCTTCTTTGGGCCTCGCTACGTTCAAAGGCAGCGATGAGCCTCGGCAGGCTCCCAGGACCTATCCTCAGGCCCATAACCCCTCCAATCCACCCAAAAAATTTTTTTGCCCCGTACCACCTTGCACCCTACAATGGCGTTCACCTCGTGATCATCTGTAGACGAACCCAACGTCCCGGCAGATCACTCAGGCAGCCGGGAGATGACCACTGGTTTTAGGAGGGACACATGGAAGTGGTCGGAGATACCAAGGCGAGGCGGAAGGGCTAAACGGTAAACCGCAGGGTTCACCTGCTCGAGGACCTTGAAGAGACCAAAATAGCTGGGTGTCAACTTAGTGAACTCCACCCGCAGCCTGATGTTTCGGGCTGAGAGCCACACTAGGTCACCAGGAGCAAATGTCGGAGCGGGACCCTGATGGGCATCGGCAGAAGACCTCATCCTCTCCTTGGAAGCCTGAATGGCATCCTGAGTGCGGTCCCAAATGTCCCGTGCCTCCACGGCCCAGTCTGCCACCCTGGAGTCGGCGGAAGACACGGGAATGGGCACCGGTACCTGCGGATGCTGACCGTAGTTTAAGAGGAATGGGGTCTGTCCGGTGGAGTCAGCCACAGTATTATTTAAAGTGAACTCAGCCCACAGTAGCAAAGATGCCCAGTCATCCTGCCTGGCTGAGACAAAATGTCGCAAGTATGTGACCAAGGTCTGGTTGGCCCTCTCTACCAACCCATTTGTGTCGGGATGATATGCCGAGGAGAGCTTTAACTCAATGCTGAGTAGACGATACAGCTCTCTCCAGAACCGAGATGCAAATTGGGGACCTCGATCACTGACGATTTTGTCTGGCATTCCGTGTAAATGGAAAATATGCCTAATAAATAATGCTGCCAAGGCCCGTGCAGACGGTAACCGTGGTAAGGGCACCAAGTGCACCATTTTGGAGAAGTGATCGGTTATCACCCAGATGATGGTGCAGCCCCGAGACTTGGGTAAGCCCACCACAAAATCCATCCCGATCATCTCCCAAGGCCTGTCTGTCACCAGTAAAGGGAAAAGTAGCCCAGCTGGCCGTTGTCGAGGGGACTTATTCTTGGCGCAGGAGACGCATGCCTGAACGTATTCCCTGATGTCACGGACCATATGTGGCCACCAGTATGTCCTCGCCAGCAACTCAGATGTCCTTTTTGTCCCAAAATGTCCACTCACCCTGGACGAATGTGCCCAAGAGAGTACCTCCGGTCGCAAATTGGTGGGCACAAAAGTCTTGCCCGGAGGCACAGACTCAAGCGAAACCGGGGCCACAGTTCTTAGGCTCTCTGTGGGGACAATCAGCCGAGGCTCCTCCTCCACCTCCTCAGAGGACACCACGGAGCGAGAGAGAGCATCGGCCTGAATGTTCTTCTCACCGGAGAGGAAATGGAGGGTGAAATGAAACCGGGAGAAGAACAGGGAACATCTGGCCTGATGAGAATTTAGCTGCTGGGCGGTCTGTAAATAGACTAAATTTTTGTGGTCAGTGAAAACTTGAAAGGGAAAGCGAGCCACCTCCAGGAGATGTCTCCACTCGGAAAAGGCCAACTTCATGGCTAGCAACTCCCTATCCCCAATGGAATAATTCCTCTCCGCAGGTGTGAAGGTCTTGGAAAAGAAGAAATAAGGATGTTTCCGACCTTGAGCATCCTTTTGAAAAAGGACTGCTCCAGCACCAACGGACGAGGCATCAACCTCCAATATAAAAGGCTTATCAACCTCGGGGCGATGTAAGATGGGAGCGCTAGCAAAATGGGACTTAATTGAAGTAAAGGCCTTGGAGACCTCCTCTGACCACAATTTGGGATTTTCTCCCTTCTTGGTGAGGGCTACCAAGGGAGCTACCAAAGTCGAGAAATGGGGAATGAACTGGCGATAATAATTAATGAACCCCATAAAGCGCTGCACCGCTTTAAGAGAATGGGGTTCTTGCCAGTCCATTACAGCCTGTAGTTTGGCAAGATCCATAGCCAATCCCTGGGCGGATATGATATAGCCCAGGAAAGGTAAAGACTCCTGCTCAAACACACATTGCTCCAGCTTGGCATAGAGGGAGTTTGCCAGTAAGAGGTCAAAGACTTTGTTGACATCCCTCCGGTGAGAGTCTATATCAGATGAAAAGATGAGAATATCATCCAGATAGACTACTACAGAGGTGGAGAGCATATCCCGGAAGATGTCATTGACAAAGTCTTGGAAAACAGTGGGAGCATTACAGAGCCCGAAGGGCATCACCAGGTATTCATAATGCCCTTCCCTGGTATTAAAAGCTGTCTTCCTCTCGTCCCCTTCACGGATGCGAATTAGGTTATAGGCACCACGTAGATCTAGCTTGGTAAATACCTTTGCTCCTCGGAGCCTATCAAAGAGCTCAGAGATTAGGGGCAATGGGTACTTATTCTTGACGGTGATGGCTTTAAGACCCCTGTAGTCAATACACGAACGTAATCCTCCGTTCTTATTCTACACGAAGAAGAATCCCGCCCCTGCTGTTGACACCGACTTCCTAATGAACCATCTTGCCAGATTCTCCTGAATATACTGGAACATGGCCTCCGTCTCAGGAAGCGAGAGGGGATAGACTCTTCCCCTAGGAGGTTCTGCTCCAGGCAAGAGATCAATAGGACAGTCGTAGGGGCGATGAGGCGAAAGAGTCTCCGCCGCCTTCTTGGAGAAAGTATCTGCGTATGACCAATAACACTGGGGAAGAGAAGTAAGGTCTACGGGTATCTCTGTGGTGGTGACCTGAATGCACTCCCTGACACACCTGCCTCTACATGAATCACCCCAACCGAGTATCCTCCCAGAGGACCACTCAATATGGGGAGAGTGGTGACGGAGCCAAGGTATTCCCAGCAAAACCTCATCTATTCCCTGGGGCAGGACAAGAAAGGAAATACTCTCCTGATGGGAAGGGGACATAGATAAAGTGGGGATAGTCTGGTGGGTGATTTGTGAGGGCAGAGTCGATCCATTCACTACTCGCACAGTCACTGGTTTGGCGAGCATCACCTGAGGTATAGTGTGGCGGAGAGCAAAGGCAGAGGACATGAAATTCCCCTCGGCTCCAGAATCCACACAGAGCTCAGCGGTGAGAGTGGATGGACCTACAGTAATTGTCCCCTTGTAGGACAACTTAGTGGAAAAGGCCGCGGTGTCTAGCGAGCCTCCTCCCAGGGTCACTAGACACGACCGTTTTCCCAACCGCTGTGGACATTTGTTGGCATAATGTCCTGACTGCTGACAGGTGTTACAAACCACGGGTACTCGAGCGGCCCGGGACTTAGGTCCTGCTCGAGAAACCTCCATGGCCTCATGGGAGTCAGACGCCTGACTAAAAGATTCTAGAGGTCTGGCGAAGGTGGGAGCCAGCCGAAACCTCTGCCTACACTTGGACCGCTCCAACCTCCGCTCGTAAAAACGGAGGTCGATGCGGGTAGATATGGCGATAAGCTTCTCCAGTGTGGTGGGAATCTCCCTTGTAACCAAGGCGTCTTTCACATGGCCCGCCAGTCTTCTCCAAAACACAGGAATGAGGACTTTATCTGGCCAGTTTAACTCCGAGGCCAGAGTCCAAAATTGGACAGCAAAATAGCTGACCAAGGACGAACCCTGTGAACTTGCCAGCAGTTGGAGCGCCGCATCGTGGGTGACCTGAGGTCCTAGAAAGACCTTTTTTAGAGCCTCCAGAAAACGAGGAGCACTCCGCACCACACGGTCGTCACGCTCCCTCAGCGGGGTGGCCCATGCCAACACTCTGCCTGACAGGAGAGACATTACAAAACCCACTTGTGCCCGATCCTTGGGGAAATGTGCAGCCAGAAGCTCGAGTTGTATAGAGCACTGACTCACGAATCCCCAACATTGCTTGCTGTCACCAGCAAACTTGTCTGTAAGCGGGAGGTGGGATAATGTAGGGGCAGAGGTGGCAGTGGACACACTGGCTGCAGCCACGCTAGCAGCCTGAACAGCGACTGCTGTAACATCCACAGCTGAGGTTGTGCGCTTAAGGGCCGCCAACCTACCCTCCAGCTGCTGGATGTTCCGCTGAAGACGCTGGTCGTCCGCCATTTTACTAGCCCGACCCTGGCGCTAGTATTATGTTAGGGCTGGCGAAACGCACAAAACAAATATAAATAATAGGTGCGTTCGCACTATATGGCAGTATAAGCGAACTCTGTTACACCACAGAGTCGCTGAGGTAGAGACGCAGAAATAGAGACTGTGTCCTGTTAACACCACAGGAATACACAGATAACTGCTGTGCGGATAGCAGTCCGTGATCATGCATTCAGAAACGCAAACAAGCAACTCCTCACCGGGGAAACCGGTATTCTAGGGGCTTATTTCAGCCAGGCCCTGAACACATGCATACAAATCTCCTCACCAGAGGTGCCGGTATTCTAGGGGCTTATTTCAGCCGAGCCCTAACCACATGCGTGCATGATCACACTGGCGCAAAGCACATAATGCAATTGATACTAGCGCATGGCCGCAGGGCCATGCAACCCTTTTATAGTAGCAACTACAGCACCTGGCAGAAAAGGACCAATGAGAAACTGTTCCAGAACACATGTAGTTTCAGGACCTTCCTGGCGGACCAATAGGAGCTGCTGCAGTACCTGAGCATGTGACTCCTGATCTCCAATTAGAGATCTTACCTTGGGCATGCTCAGAAGGGGAAACGCAGGACTTAGTCCTAAAGACGTCTGCTCGCCACTGACCAGTACTGGCTACAGTAGCAGAACCTGGAGAGGCAGCAGTAATCCTCTGCACAATGTTAGACTGGGAGAGACGCTGGGACCGACGTCTCTGCTCAACAGAGTCCACTGCAGCCGGAGACGGATGGGAGACTGCAGCAGGGATGGTTCGAGATTCCCCTTGTGCAGAAGAGGGAACTCGACCCCTAACACATATGCAAACAAAGAAACGTATTAATCCCATAATCCTCTTTACGCTAGGCTATTTAGCACTTCAACTTAAATAATTAACTCATATTTTGCATGTGCAAAAAGAAGTAACTGAAAAGAAGTGAGGTTAAAAGTTAAAATTTTTTTGAATGCATAATATTTAAAATATTGAGTAAAAAGGCAGTGGAAAGAGAAGAAAAACCTCCAACTGAAAAGATCAGGGACGGACACAGCTGTTCAAATTAGTTGAAAATTGTACCTGCATAAGCGTCAAACCAATGTGCTCAATAGAGAAGCAGAGGAGAAAACAGTTTGAGGACGTCACTATATGCGTTAGCAATGTGCTTAAAATTTTATAAAGTGACTGCGTCTCAGTGATGTCTACCTCAATATTGATCAAATCAAAGGCACGATGTAACAGAATTACAACACCATTGGTTGATGTAAATTGATGGAAATGAAATATTAATGAAGGTTGGCAGAATGGCAGAATGATTGGCAACAATTACCTGTCATCGGTGAAATCATTGTCACACCTGATGCATTAAGAAAGTCATCCATATTTAAAAGGCTATTAAAGGTTCTAAAAAAGTCCAAACTGCATACAATTTATACACCCGTCAATCCCTCGGTCACTTGGACTCGTTGTGCCCTTCTGATCAGTGTTTACAATATGGCACCGATGATCTGCCATTGTCATAAATTACCAATGCAGATGATAGTGACAGCTCACTATTGTTGCAATGATGTAGATGAAATCCACAGGGGAACTTTGTAACTGGGAGGTGGGGTCGCGGGATTTGAAATGGGATTTTTTTCCATTTTCCTTGGACATGTATAAAGTCTGGAATCCCCATTATCAAACGTTTCTGCAATTTTTTTTTCTTTGATTAAAATTTGTAACTGATAAAAGGCATGGGTTGAATTTGGCTAAATTGTTTTTCACCTCTACTGTCATCACAGAAACATTACAGTCGAGTCATATAAAACAGTCTGGCTGCTAGGATAGATTGCCCAACTGCCTAGATATTTTATAGGGTTATCAGGCTTTGTGTCTGCTACTGTGTGTCTCGACACAATGCCAATTTGGCTCTGAGCTAGGTGGCAGAGAATAGACAAGCAGGTTTGGCAGTATGCAAACCACGTTTCCATGTCTTACTACCGTATTGGGAATATTTTTGTATATTTAAAGAAAGAATTCGATTGAGCACATTTTGCGGTAAGTCTAGCAGAGATTTCCTGCATCTTTTGTGCTGCAAATCAGCAGGACTCCTGCAGCATGTGTTAAATACAGATCTTGTCCTCAAATTTGCTGCAAATTTTACTCTTTGCATTGCAACAGTTCCAAGGGTAACGTTTCTCCTTGTGGAGAGTCACAAGTCAATCCCTGCATGTCAGAGTGAAGAGGCTTATAAGAAATGCATGCTCCTCTTGGAAATTAAATATGCAAATTATCACCAGACAGGAGGAGGACTAGAACTCTAGCGCCACCTATTGGAAGCAGCGATCCTAAAACTCAATATCGACTCTTTAATAAGCCTTGCCGCATGACTTAGGATAAGAATCTCCCTCTTCCTCTTTGAAGAGACAATTTGCTTTACAAAGGGAGAAATTCAATGTGAAAAAAAGATGGCCGGCATTTTTATCCGTTTCATGTAAACTAGGTTTTTAAAATCTAATCTACACATTTCACTTCAGATTTCTGCAGCAGAATCGACTCCAAGAATCTGCATCACCTAAATTCATGTTTTGGATGGTTTCATACGTTGTGTTTTTCATGATTTTTTATATCAGCTTTTTTTTAGAGACACTACACACAATGTATTTTTGTTTGTGGCATTTTTGTGACTTTTTTTAGTCAGCAGTATATTTCCAATATGTCTTTTTCTAGGTTGCCATTTTAATATGTATTGCTTCATGCAACATAAAAGGATAGAAACTAGGACTTTATATAGGAACCTTTAAGAACCCTTCACTTGTTATAAATATGTAATTAATTTAAATGCTGCTTTTTTCCTGAATATAGCATATTTTTTTTCTTTTTTTTATTCCAGCACTTCTCATCCAGGCGCTTTTTTCATTGCATGTAAATCTAGTTTTGTTATCGAAGTTGGTGTGATTCACAACTTTTCTCTTTTTTGAACAAGGATACTTTAGGAGAAACAAAAACACAAATAGAGTAAATCCCAAATAAAGGAGGGTGGAAAATAAAAATCAGTTGAGCGCACTTGGGCAACATGGTGGCTCAGTGGTTAGCACTGTTGCTTTACAGCACTGGGGTTCGCGAGTTCAAATCCCGCCGAGGACAACATCTGCAAGGAGTTTGTACATTCTCTCTGTATTTGAGTGGGTTTTCTTCCCTCATGCCAAAAAAACTGATAGGGAATCTAGAATGTGAGCACCAATGGGGACAGTAATGATAATGTTTAAAAGGCACTGTAGAATATGATATATAAGACATGCATAATAAACAAACTTTGTATAGTTGTATGAGCCACAACTACTACCATAGCAGTTTTTGGAACCAGACACTTCTGCCCTGTAACTGGGAGAAGAATTCCACCAGATGATTTTGACAAACAGGAATAAAAAAAAACACATTTTATAAATGTCTGCCGTTCTGAAATAAGAAAAAAATCTCTTGCTGAGTTAATTATGAAGGTTTTTCTTATTGCAAAGAACCTTCATACCGCAGAGATTTATTTTCCTATTCCAGCAGTGTAACCACTTTTAAAATGTGAACAGTGGCATTTCATTTACACAGTATAACACAATACATATTCCTAGAAAGTGACAGGTCATTTTTAAAGGTCTAAATCTTGACAAAGCTGGAAATTTGGATAAATCAAATATGACTCCTTTGACCGGTGCATTTTCAGTAAATTGTATAAAATCCACCTGTTATTTCATATAGGGCTGCAATAAATATTTCTATGAATTTAACATAGTCTTAATATTATTTTATACAGAATATGTTACATCCCCAGTTTGATGTTCAGTCCTACTGGGTGATTTCATTAATTCTAAGAGAATTGACATGCTCAGCCTGAGGACTGGTGATAGCTCACATTTCCTGCAGTCTTGCAGAGTCTAGCGCAGGGTATGCATGGACAGTGTTTGATAAGGTTTCATTTATATGAAAGTTCCTAGTAAATAAGTGCTGCCTTCTGCTATTGGCCTGCACCCAACATTTCTAATGTACGTGGAGGGAATTGCCATTCACTTCATATTTGGTTCTGGTCAAATTCTATTGTATATTTACAGTTCATACTCTCATTTCATAGCCAAGTATAATATGAGCCAGCTGGAAATATTTGAATAGAAGAGAATTGTTATTATACTCTGCTTATATTTTCAATTAAAAAAAGGAATTGTTGAAGCATATAACAATGACGTGATTTATTATGTCTCCTATAAATAATTACCTAAAATGTTACTTGCATTTACAGCTATTCATTAATCTGACCAACGAAAAAATCCACCAGTATATCAATGAAGTGCTATTTCTACAAGAACAAACTGAATGTGAACAAGAGGGAGTTTCCATGGAAACCACGTATTGTCCTGGAAACCATACAACAGTGCTAGATTTTTTCTTCCAGGTATTCCACCGTTTTGTAAAACTCAATTCCTAATATTAGATATATAGTGTGTATATACATTTGCAATTCAGCAGCCTGTAGAGTTTTTGTGTGCAATAAAATACTGTAAAAGAAAGTATATAAGAAAACATCCATAGAAATGATGACATGTATAAGAGAACACAAACAGCACATAGACAATCTGTAGGGATGAAAAATAAATACGAGCTGAAATTTTAGACTATAATTATTTGCAGCTTAAGGTAGAATGCAATATTTCCTTAAACCTATAAGAAAAGCTGTATAGGTATATTTATAGGTATAGATAGGACAACTGATACTCCCCTATACACAATTGTACCTTCTAAACACTGTCACTTTTTCAGTTAAAGCCCCCATACACATTGAACAAATGTCAGCTGACAGGTTCGGCCGACGGTCCAATGTGTATGTGGATGCCAACTTGCTGATAGGAGATTTTGGAATGCTGATGACATTGTCATCCTTGAGTTAAGCAATAGACATGGCATTATAAGTATATGTACACACACAAACATATATGTATATATACAGCATTGGTTTCAGAAATTCTTCTGTAAGTATGTTTTGCAACAATAAGGTTGCAAAGGTCTAAAGACAGTTCACTGGTTTTATCCACCATGAGATGTTTCTTGTGTGGCACCTAGATAAGGTGACACATTTGCATAGGCCAATGTCACTTGAACCAACTGATATTATTTTTCATTACGTGGCAGGATAGATGGAATCATGACTTTCCACGGCTTTTGGTACCTCTCTTTCTCCATGTGTTCAATACTTTTTTCCTGAGCCATTTCTAATTATTACACATAACTTGTGGACATCTATGATTTGGTTTATTTCCTGTTCTCTTGTAGATTGGATGAGTTATTATCGAAACATCTGGGAATTTCATTTCAATAACATCTTTATAAATATATTTACTGAGAAAATTGGTGACGTGTTCAATACTTATTTCACCAGCTTAAAAATAAGGAGAACCAGGAGTCTTAGGTGATAATAGTAAAAAACCATCAGTTTATTAATTTATTAAATAACATCACATAAGTCACTCATAATATAATAATACATGTGTAAACCAAGAAATGGAACAGACAGAGGGGACCAGACACCTCCAAAGAATATATATGTCACATATGTAATATGGTGACAAACTCGACCATAGAGCCACAGTGTGCCCAAGGGTAGCCCATAAACAGGACTAGTCTCAGAAGTCGGAACAAAATATCGGAAGTAAGTATCGGAAGTACTTCCGATATTTTGTTCCCATAGACTTACATTGGATTTCAGGTATCGGAAGTATCGGAATGCTCAACCCTACTCAGAACAGTAATAACAGCTTAGCAAATCCTCTGGAGCTTACCCAGGAATGGTGGAGAGTAGGAGGGGACTGGTCCCAAAATGATGTCCACCGGGGTATTATTATATTATGAGTGACTTATGTGATGTTATTTAATAAATTAATGAACTGATGGTTTTTTACTATTATCACCTAAGACTCCTGGTTCTCCTTAATTTTATGTTTTGCATTTGATTTGGTGTTTTCCTCATTTATAGGATTAAGCATGCACATGTGCGATCCCTTTTCTTGTTTGCTGTTACTATGCAGCTGGATGTGTTTTCATTATTTCACCAGCTGTATACATTCATACACCATGAACGTTTCCAAATTTTTTCACATTACAGTCACAAAATATAAATCTGAATATTGTAATGTTCATTTGTATTCATCCCCCGAGTCAATACTTTGTAGGACCACACCCTTCAATGTAACTATTACTGCTTTGGGGCTATGACTCTGTCATCTACAGGCTGACATTTTTGACCATTCTTTGCAAACTAGCTCTAGATTAGAGCAGCTGAATGAGCCGACCTACCGCATGTGGTGGAGAATGCGGGCAATGTTCCAGGAACATGGGTAGCGGCTGTGGACTAATCATATTTCCTGGGAGAAGGCGGCTACAGGGATGGAACAACGGTCAGACAAAATGGGGTAGCTGATCAAGCAACTGATCCTAAGCTAACAGCAGCAACACAAGCAACATCGAGAGCAGCAGCATCGCCAAGAGCAGCAGCACTGGGAGCAGCAGCAGGTACAGCAAGAGACAAATAAACTCCTGATGCAGCAGATCCAGCCGTAGCAAAGGCAGATAGAACTCCTGGCAGGAGATATCCTCAGCAGAGAAACCACCCCTCCCCCACATCAAGATGATGACACATATTTCTGGAAAGCGGCAAGTCAAGCGATGCAAAAGAAGATCCCGGGGGATCAATTGGTAGCAATTTTGATTTTTTTTGAGTGGGTAGCAGAGCGAGAGAAGCTACCACCAGACCAGTGGGCAGAGGTGCTGGCCCCATCTAAGAAGGCTTATTGTGACTTGGCCTCACAAGATGCCCAGAATATGTCAAGTTAAAAACAGAGATATTGGCACGTTCATAGGTCACTTTGACTGTTAGAGCTCAAAGGGTTAATTACTGGGCGTATTATGGGTACAACTCCCCCCCCGCTCTCCGATGTTTGACTTTTTGCATTTGGTACAGATATGGTTGCACCCAAAATTCTCCACTCCAGCCGAGATGGTCGAGTGGGTGGTTATGCACAGATTTACCCACTGCCTTCCAGGGACTGTGCAGACGTGTTTTGCCCAGGGAGACCCCGGAATGCAGATGACCTGGTGAGCCTCATAGAAAGGTACAAGATGGTCGAGAGGTCCCTAAGGAAGATGAGGGTGGTACTCAGCGGAAGCCACAGTCCCAAAAAAGGGGTTGTAGAGTTACCACTTAGGGGAGTCCGAAATGCCAAGGAGTCGCTGAGGAGTTGCCAAAGGGTGATGCTAAAGACATGTGACCATAAATGGGATGCTGGTGTCTGAACTCTTGGACTCTTGGTGTTTGATGACCCTGAACAGCGCCACACTCCCCAGTGAAACACATTGGCATCAGCTGTATCCTGAGGGACACCAAAGATTACCCTATCACCACAGTGTCCATAAAAAGGAGCCGGGGTACTGAGTCCCTTGAGGTCTGGGTACTCAAAGACTTGCTACACCACGTGATAATCGGGTGAGACTTCAGCCTGTTCTGAGACTTGTGGGGAAAGGTGGGAGCCAGCACAACCCTGATGAAACCCCATCGCAGTTGGAAGTAGATGAGTTGCCCTTGTGTGTCTTGGCTGAGGACAAGGACAAGACGGTGACCAGTGAAGCAAAGTCTCCTGAGCTGGGAGTTTTCTGGGGGATATTTTGGGACTGCTCAAATGCGGGATCTTACCCTAAAAAGTGGCATTTGACAATTTGTCTGTGATTAATTGGGTTGTTCAAGAGCCGGGAACTGACACCAGATTCCCACATTTTGCAGTCAATGGTGAGTTATTGTATCGGGTGACCACACTGAGAGGAGGTGAGATAGGGGGCAGCTGTTGGTTCCTGGACCCTATCGGCGGAGGCTTTAGACATGGCCCATTCAGATGTTTTGGGGACATCTGGGAGTAGATAAAACTCAGGAGAGAATAATTCAGAGGTTCTATTGGCCAGGATGTTATTGGGAGATCCTAAATTATTGTAGGTGCTGCCCCACCTGCCAGATAACCGCACCCTCTACTCACTTCCGAAGTCCCCTAGTCCCATTACCCGTTGTAGAGGTCCCGTTTGAGAGAATTGCCATGGACCTAGTAGGTCCCCTAGTTAAGTCTGCATGGGGGAATCAATATATCCTAGTGGTCATGGACTATGCGACTCTGTACCCTGAAGCAGTACCACAAAGGAACTCTTTGGCCAAGAGTGTCGCCCGGAAATTTGTCCATATTTTTGCTAGGACAGGCCTGCCAAAGGAGATTTTGACATAGCAGGGAACCCCTTTCATGAGCAAGGTGATGAGGGAGCTGTGTAGGTTCTTCAGATTGCCCAGCTGCGAACCTCAGTCTTTCATCCGCAGACAGACGACCCGGTAGACCACTTCAGTAAGACCTTAAAGGCCATGGTCAAGAAGGTAATTGAGAAGGACGGTTGAGACTGGGACTTTCTGCTTCCGTTTCAGGCTGGAGTCATACTGGGGAGGACTTTTGTATGGACTTTTTTTTATTTGTGCCAGAAAGGCTGTTTTGTGCTACTATTCTGACTTTATAGTTTATGAAGCAATAAACCATTTTTAGACATTAATACAAAGTGTTCCTCTGTCTACCTTGGGGAGCAGCTGAGTAAGCCGACCTACCACAGTATATACATAATATATTGATCTAAAAGAAAAGAAAACAGAAGCAGTAAATAATAGTGGAATATGTGAAAGTCTAAAGACTTTAGCCACGTGTCAGAATAATAGAGGAAAAGGCAGCAGTCCAAATCAGCAAACAATGAGAGAGTGAAGTCCTTTATTTACCATACATACATCAAAAATTTAATTTAGCTGTTTATCTATATTTATCTATCTATCTACTGAATCTATCATCTATATATACACTGTTTTAATTGAGCTTTATTAGATAACATTTTACAATTTTTTTTGTCTTGGGCCACATAGGGATGTGTAATTTTAAAATTATTTTTATATAGCATGTTATGGTGTTATGTTAATAAGCCTAAACAAACATGTGCTTGTTTTTCAGAAGCCATTGGGATTTCTGTCTATTTTAGATGAGGAAAGTCAGTCAATTCATCCTATGGAACAAAGCCTTTCAAAACGTCTTCAGTCTCTCCTCGAAACATCAAATTCAAATACAGTGTATACATCAGCAAAAGATGGAAATGGCAATGTCACATCCAAGGAACAAGGTCCTGTCTTCACAATTATGCATTATGCTGGAAGGGTAAGTGTCTTCTGTCGCGCAGACAAGTCCATGTCCTGGGCTGGGAAGATTTCAGTATTAGAAATGAATCTGGTGCTTTATTCTACCCTCTTCTATGAATATTTGGTATTGTGCAATACAGCTCAAATCTTTGAGTCAGGAGAAGATTTAATGGATGTCAGTGTTTTAAAATATTACATTTCCTTTGTAATGTCATCATTAAGACACTGCATCATGAATTTTATAGCCTATTTCTTATAAGATCTTTCTGATAGGCTAGGAAATGAATGAACTAATTAACCGTTTGGATGGCAATCAATGATTCTTTCTTAGCCTGGCACACTGTATTGTAAATCTGCTCTGACTTGCCATTTGTATATAAACTTTGTGATCTGCCAAATCTGCAGAATGTATATGTGTACAGTTTCCCCATAATGATGTTGCTGCCATGACATGTCTAGAGTTCATTAATGCAATATGTGTCATGGTTTGCCAGCTGAGCCAACATACTGGAATACTTGCTGAATATAACTACCGTAAATATCACATATTATACCTTTATGCCTTAATGAAATCATCCCACCCTGTTTGGTAAAGGGTTACATGCCATGAGAAGTGTGTCTAGGAAATAGCAATTAGCTGAGCATTTGCCATTTTCACTACCCTAGCAAATTTGGTATAAAATATAGATAAAAGATCGAGCAAAAATATTTGAAGAAATATAACTAAAATTGGAATTTACTAATATCTGATATTCTTTTGATGTTTTATAAATTTTATTTATATGTTCAGGAAAGTATTCTAAGAACACAGCAGAGGAAAGTAACTTTGGATTTTGCCTTCTGTCAAATAGAAAACATCACAATATTCAAATCCTTCTTAGGTTAAGTTCACACTGTTCTCAGGCACTATGCTCTGCACATGCACTGGGACATTATTCTGATGGATACATCTAATATGCCAATAGACTTTCATTATCCAAACATTGCAACATGCGGGTTGGTATACATTGCAGCAGCTTTTCTCTGGTGCACTATTGAATGGCATCCAGTTACCTTTAAAATAATACATTTATGTAGTTACTCAGTAGACCAGGAGTGATTCTGGAGCAGTAATTCTGATGTAATCTGTAACCAGTACTGCCAACTAGGTATGTGAGTTGCTTGTAATTAAAGGGTACCTGTCACCAGAAAAACGCTATTAACCTGCAGACGTGGAGTTAATCTGGGAGTTAATAGAGTCATTGGGCAGAAGCCAGCGGGGGAGGGGGTGCCGCGGCAGGAGCCGGTGGCTGGGACATCATACTCACCCTCCCCGTGCCATCGCTGAACGTCCCGGCAATCCTGCGTTGTACCCGGCTTCCTGCAGCTCTCCTGTGCTGAGCGGTGACGTAATACCGCTCATTAAGGTCATGTAATATGGACGCGATGTCACACCCATAGGCGTGGCGTCCATATTCATGGCCTTAATGAGCGGTATTACGTCACCTTAGTAACCATTCACAGTGCTGCTTTCATTTTTCCATGAAGCTTTAGAAATAGAAGCTGAGATCTGAATGGATAGTTTCAGCAACAAGGCAAATCCCTATGTAAGGCTATTTTGATAAATTTTCCCCATTTTGATAAAAGGTTTGTCCTGTCACAATATTGTATATTGATGGTCTCTCCTTAGGATAGATCATTAATAGTAAATGATGAGGAGCTCACATTTGTTAAGCCCACCAATTAGCTGCTGTTAGCTCCTGTGGAAGACAGATGTAAATACATTGAATGGAATTACACCACTGCTGTTACAACAGGACATCTCTTATTTAAAAGAATAGAGAATATGTAGTTCTGTAGCACCTGGCAGCTGCTGTGACAAATTGAATCGAAATGTACAGTGCTGTTCTGTTCAATGTGTAAACTTTTGGTCGCCACCAGAGCCTATAACACCTGATCCCAGGGGTGACTTCTATCAGACCTCTGCTGGTCAGACATTGATGACCTATCCTGCGGAAAGGTCATGAATATCTTGTGACCAAACAACCCTTTTAAGAATACACTACTAATTTCTAGCGTCAGCATCTCTTTAGCGTCTCTTTAGCATCATGTCTTACTTTCGTAATGAATTAAGGATTCATTTTGGATTGGTACTCAATGAATCACGATAGATCCTTTTGATAAAAGGTGGCTAAACCAGCTGTTTTTTGGGGATCATCTGAATAGCTAATGTCTTTGGCATCCAACTGATGTTTGGGACCATGTCACTATGTTAGGGTCTGCGGAACGCACCAAATATATGATGTAGAGAGGTGCGTTCGCAGCCCGGGGTCCACCGTGCAGGCGGTGCCTGCTGCTAGTAAAATGGCGCACGAAGCAAACTCTGTTATCCCGCAGAGTCGCCAAAATAAGCGCCGTAACACGCTGTGGCAATATGTGCGAACTCTGTTATTCCACAGAGCCGCTAGAAGGAGTGCCGCAGCTCTATATGACGATGTGTGCGAACTCACTTAACACCACTGAGTCGCAAAATAAACACGCTAGGGCGCTGTCTAGTGTTGAAAGCGAACCCTGTTACGTCACAGGGCCGCTGAGAAAAAGTACTGTGTCCTGTCAGGCACCCAGGTACACAGTTGACTGCTAAGCGAACATAGAACGTGATCATGCGCTAATGTCCTCGCGGGAGTTACCCGCAATCTATGTCGTCTGAACGCCAGGCCCTGAATACGGCAATCAAACTCCTCACCGATTATGCCGGTAATCTAGAGCATCTAGGACACCGACCCTGACCAGCTAGCATACCAAACTCCTCACCAATTAAGTCGGTATTCTAGGGGCTTATTTCAGCCGGGCCCTAACCACACACACGCATGACCACACTGGCGCAAAGCATATAACGATTGATATTAGCGCATGGCGGCCCAGCCATGCCACCCTTTTATAGTAACAGCTACAGGACCTGCCAGAAACAAGGACCAATGAAACTGTTCCAGAACACAGTAGTCACAGGACCTTCCTGGCGGACCAATAGCAGCTGCTGCAGTACCTGAGCATGTGACCCCTGATCTCCAATGAGAGATCTCACCCTGGGCATGCTCAGAAGGGGAAAACAAGGACTTTGTCATAAAGACGTCTGCTCGCCGCTAACCAGTTCAGGCCACAATAGCAGAGCCTGGATAGGCAGCAGTAACCCTCTGCACACTGTTAGACTGGGTGAGATGCTGGGACCGACGTCTAAGCTGAGCAGAGTCCACTGTGGCCGGAGACGGATGGGAGACCGCAGCAGGGATGGCTTGAGATTCCCTTGTGCAGAAGCGGGAACTCGACCTCTAACACACTAGCGGTTCAAATTTAATTGCCCAAGCCTTTTGTTCTGCAGGCATACTTCACTCTCCCGGTCGAGGACACATGGATGCTTAGCTGAGCACTCATGTGTATGAGGAAGTCAGGATAAATGGCTGTCACCAAAATGAACATTCAGTCACCTGTTATATTTAAAATAGGGTGCCATTTGATGGCAAGGACAGGGCAGACTATTCCTTGCCATAAGAAATTGCTGTGTTTGAAGACAAAATTATACAAAAACAAGAATTAGCTACTAACATGCATTTCCAATTTTATTAAGCTAATGAATTAAAAATCCTATCAAACAATTGCTTGTATGCAAGGTGTGGAAAATTGTTTTCCAATATGAATTTCTTTTAGAATAGGCACATGAATAGTTTTCACTGTGGTTTTTCTTTAACTTTCAGCAAATGACTGACTTCAAGGATATTGTTTTCTTGTGCACGCACTGTTAATTAATATTTCTTGGATCCTTGTGACAATCACATGGTAAATTCCAGACTTGTTTTGGTCAACCTTGTCTTTGTCTTTGCTTTGCAGCTAAGTTATTTTTAAGTATTTCTTAGAATACACTGGAGGCATTGGTCAATGACATGCAATGTTGGTTATCCCAGAGCTAAACTAAATGTGATGTTATCACAGTTACATGTTTTGGAAATGCATAACATACAGTATTAATTATTGTACTCTCTAAATTCCTTAGAAGAATAGGATACATAAAGATTTCTAACATAACTTTTAATTCTTGTTGCTTATGTAACACTGACATATTTTGCTGCCCCTTGTGGAGATTACCATCTCAGTTACTGTCCCCAATGGGGCTTATAATCTAATTTATGTAGCTCACACATGTTCGCTAAAGATAATTTACCGCAAACCTATCAGTATGTTTTTAAAAGTGTAGGAGTAAAGCAAAATTACTTATAGGAAATCCAAGCAAGCACATAGGAAAATGCAAACTTAAGGGTATGCCACACTAAGCGAGATCGCTAGCGAGATCGCTACTGCGTCACCATTTATCTCGATCTCGTTAGCGACTTAGCTGTGTGTGACATGTAGCAGCGATGTGGCCCCTGCTGAGATGTCGCTGATCGCTTATGAATGTTCTGAGCCGTTTTTTGGTCGTTGGTGTCCCGCTGGTGAGCCTGAATCGCTGAGTGTGACACCCTTTATGAACGACTTCACCAGCGTCGCAGGTGGGACTAGGTTTTCCCAACGACCGCAGAGGTCGTTATACAGATCGCTGATGAGTTGTGTTTAGAATCACAGATCGCTGATGAGTTGTGTTTGGAATCACAGATCGCTGATGAGTTGTGTTTGGAATCTAACTAGCGATCACATAGCGATCGCACTAGCGATCTCGCCAGGTCGTGTCGTTGTCGTGATCACTGGTGCGATCGCTAAGTGTGGCAGTGCTTTTACTGCTGCTGTTATCCTTGGTTGGATGAAACCTTGGGGCTGCTGCTAACCACTGAGCCACCATGCAACTTGCAGCTACTTTATTTAGAAATAATTCAGATATTCTCTTTACTGATACCCAACTAAACCAATCTTTTTTATTGTAAGATAAAACAAAGACCCTAAACCTCAAGTTGATCATAGACTTTAGATTTATTTTGGCAGATTCTACCGGCTTTAGCAACTTAACCCCTTCCCGACCCATGACGCCACGTAGGCGTCATGAAAACCTGTGCCAATCCGACCCATGACGCCTATGTGGCGTCATGAAAGGATCTCGTCCCTGCGGGCCGGGAGACCGGGGTCACTCAAAGGTCACCCGACCCGCAGTTACAGGACCCTTTGTGCTTCACCACAGGGGGGTTGGCTTAACCCCCCCGTGGCCACGATCGCTCTGATTGGCTGTTAAAAGTGAAACAGCCAATCAGAGCAATGTGTAATATTTCACCAATTTAATTGGTGAAATATTACAATCCAGCCATGGCCGATGCTGCAATAGCATCTGCCATGGCTGGAGACCGAGCCCTGACCCCCCCCACACCGAGTCACGGCGGTGATCGGCCGCCGCCACCGAAAGATGGCAGCGATCGGTCACCGCCGTCACTTACAGCTCCCCTCCTCTTTTGGTCCACTGCCCCCACTTCCTATCCCCTCCCCCAGACTTCCGACCCCCCTACTCACCTCTCCCGATCCACCGATGTCCCACGATCGGGCCCGGCGTCCGCCCGGGCCTCTTCATGGGCGCCGCCATATTGGAAAATGGCGGGCGCATGCGCAGTGCACCCGCCAGCCGGCGCATGCGCAGTGCGCCCCCCAGTGTTCAAAAATTTATTTTGATCACTGTGATAAACTGTCACAGTGATCAAAATAAAAAAAAGTAAATGAACCCCCCCTTTATCATAGGTAGGGACAAATAAAAAAAATAAAGAATTTTTTTTTTTTCCTAGCGGATTTTGCTGCTGATCTGCAGCTGATTTTGCTGCGGATCCGCGGCGGATATCGCTGCTTATCCGCGGCGGATTTCGCTGCTGATCCGCGGCGGATTTCGCTGCTGATCCGCGCGGATTTCGCTGCTGATCCGCGGCGGATTTCGCTGCTGATCCGCGGCGGATTTCGCTGCTGATCCGCGGCGGATTTCGCTGCTGATCCGCGGCGGACTTCGCTGCTGATCCGCGGCGGACATCGCTGCTGATCCGCGGCGGACTTCGCTGCAGATCCGCTGCGGATTTCGCTGCTGATCGGCGGCGGATTTTGCTGCTGATCCGCGGCGGATTTCGCTGCTGATCGGCGGCGGATTTCGCTGCTGATCCGCGGCGGATTTCGCTGCTGATCCGCGGCGGATTTCGCTGCTGATCCGCGGCGGACTTCGCTGCTGATCAGCGGCGGACATCGCTGCTGATCCGCGGCGGACTTCGCTGCGGATCCGCGGCGGATTTCGCTGCTGATCCGCGGCGGATTTCTCTGCTGATCCGCGGCGGATTTCGCTGGGGATCGGCGGCGGATTTCGCTGCTGATCCGCAGCGGATTTCGCTGCTGATCGGCGGCGGATTTCGCTGCTGATCCGCGGCGGATTTCGCTGCTGATCCGCGGCGGATTTCGCTGCTGATCCGCGGCGGATTTTGCTGCTGATCCGCGGCAGATTTCGCTGCTGATCCGGGCGGATTTTGCTGCTGATCCGTGACTGATTTTGCTGCTGATCCGCGGCTGATTATCTGCTGATTCATCTGCGCTAGCGGGTATAGCATAACGCGATTGCGTTATGCTATACCGTTACCAGCCGGTCAACGCTACGTGTTGAACGGGCTGGTAAAAAGCAATATGAACCCAGCCTTAGGGTTAGAACTAGGGTTAGGGTTAGCATTAGGGCTAAGGTTAGAATTACGGTTAGGGTTGGAATTTGGGTTAGGGTTGGAATTAGGGTTAGGTTTGGAATTAGGGTTAGGCTTGTAGTTAGGTTTATGGTTAGAGTTGGGATTAGGGTTAGGGGTGTGTTGGGGTTAGGGTTATGATTAGGGTTTGTATTAGGGTTAGGTGTGTGTAGGCGTTAGGGTGTGTGTTGGGGTTAGGGTTGGAGTTAGAATTGAGGGGTTTCCACTATTTAGGCACATCAGGGGGTCTCCATACGCGACATGGCGCCACCATTGATTCCTGCAAATTTTGCGTTCAAAAAGTCAAACAGTGCTCCCTTTATTCCAAGCCCCGACGTATGCCCAAACAGTGGTTTATCCCCACATATGAGGTATCAGCGTACTCGGGAAAAATTGCACAACAACTTTGGGGGTTCTAATTTCTCCTGTTAACATTGGGAAAAAAATTGGGGACTAAAAATTATTTTTGTGGAAAAAAAATGATTTTATATTTTCACGGCTCTGCGTTATAAACTTCTGTGAAGGACTTGGAGATTCAAAGTGCTCACCACACATCTATAGGAGTTCCTTGGGGGATCTAGTTTCCAAAATGGGGTCACTTGTGGGGAGTTTCTACTGTTTAGGCACATCAGGGACTCTGCAAACGTAACATGACGCCCGAAGACCATTCCATCAAGTGGGCATTTCAAAAGGTCACTACCTCCCATCCGAGCCCCGACGTGTGCCCATACAGTAGTTTTCTCCCACATATGGGATATCAGCATACTCAGGACAAATTGGACAACAACTTTTGGGGTCTAATTTCTCATGTTACCCTTGCGAAAATAAAAAAATTGGGGACTAAAAGATCCTGATTGTGGAAAAAATATGATTTTTTTATTTTCATGCCCGGGCGTTATAAACTTCTGTGTAGCCCTTGGGGGTTCAAAGTGCTCACCACACATCTAGATAAGTTCTTTGCGGTGTCTAGTTTCCAAAATGGGGTCACTTGTGGGGAGTTTCTACTGTTTAGGCGCATCAGGGGCTCTGCAAACGTAACAAGATGCCCGCAGACCATTCCATCAAGTTGGCATTTCAAAGCGTCACTACATCCCTTCCGAGCCCTGACGTGTGCACAAACAGTGGTTCCCCCCCACATATGGGGTACTAGCGTACTCAGGACAAACTGGACAACAACTTTCGGTGTCCAATTTCTCCTGTAACCATTGTGAAAATAAAAAATAGTGGGCTAAAAAATCATTTTTTGAGAAAAAAAAATGATATTTTATTTTCACGGCTCTGCGTTATAAACTTCTGTAAAGCACCTGGGGGGTTCAAAGTGCTCACTATGCATCTAGATAAGTTCCTTAGGGCGTCTAGTTTCCAAAATGGGGTCACTTGTGGGGGAGCTCCAATGTTTAGGCACACAGGAACTCTCCAAATGCGACATGGCAACCGCTAAATATTCCAGCATATTTTCTATTCAAAAAGTCAAATGGCCCTCCTTCCCTTCTGAGCCCTGCCGTGCGCCCAAACAGTGGTTTATGATCACAAATGAGGTATCTGTGTACTCAGGAGAAATTGCCCAACAAATTTTAGAATCCAATTTATACTGTTGCCCATGTGAAAATGAAAAAAACTGAGACTAAAAGAACATTTTTGTGAAAAAAAAGTACTTTCTTTTTTTACGGATCAATTTGTGAAGCACCTGGGGGTTCAAAGTGCTCACTATGCATCTAGATAAGTTCCTTAGGGGTCTAGTTTCCAAAATGGGGTCACTTGTGGGGGAGCTCCAATGTTTAGGCACACAGGGACTCTCCAAATGCGACATGGCAACCGCTAAATATTCCAGCATATTTTCCATTCAAAAAGTCAAATGGCGCTCCTTCCCTTCTGAGCCCTGCCGTGCACCCAAACAGTGGTTTATGACCACATATGAGGTATCTGTGTACTCAGGAGAAATTGCCCAACAAATTTTAGGATCCAATTTATACTGTTGCCCATTTGAAAATGAAAAAAACTGAGGCTAAAAGAAAATTTTTGTGAAAAAAAAGTACTTTCTTTTTTTTACGGATCAATTTGTGAAGCACCTGGGGGTTTAAAGTGCTCACTATGCATCTAGATAAGTTCCTTAGGGGGTCTAGTTTCCAAAATGGGGTCACTTGTGGGGGAGCTCCAATGTTTAGGCACACAGGGACTCTCCAAATGCGACATGGCAACCGCTAAATATTCCAGCATATTTTCCATTCAAAAAGTCAAATGGCGCTGCTTCCCTTCTGAGCCCTGCCATGCGCCCAAACAGTGGTTTATGACCACATATGAGGTATCTGTGTACTCAGGAGAAATTGCCCAACAAATTTTAGGATCCAATTTATACTGTTGCCCATGTGAAAATGAAAAAACTGAGGCTAAAAGAAAATTTTTGTGAAAAAAAAGTACTTTCTTTTTTTTACAGATCAATTTGTGAAGCACCTGGGGGTTCAAAATGATCACTATGCATCTAGATAAGTTCCTTAGGGGGTCTAGTTTCCAAAATGGGGTCACTTGTGGGGGAGCTCCAATGTTTAGGCACACAGGGACTCTCCAAATGCGACATGGCAACCGCTAAATATTCCAGCATATTTTCCATTCAAAAAGTCAAATGGCGCTGCTTCCCTTCTGAGCCCTGCCATGCGCCCAAACAGTGGTTTATGACCACATATGAGGTATCTGTGTACTCAGGAGAAATTGCCCAACAAATTTTAGGATCCAATTTATACTGTTGCCCATGTGAAAATGAAAAAACTGAGGCTAAAAGAAAATTTTTGTGAAAAAAAAGTACTTTCTTTTTTTTACAGATCAATTTGTGAAGCACCTGGGGGTTCAAAATGATCACTATGCATCTAGATAAGTTCCTTAGGGGGTCTAGTTTCCAAAATGGGGTCACTTGTGGGGGAGCTCCAATGTTTAGGCACACAGGGACTCTCCAAATGTGACATGGCAACCGCTAAATATTCCAGCATATTTTCCATTCAAAAAGTCAAATGGCGCTCCTTCCCTTCTGAGCCCTGCCGTGCGCCCATACAGTGGTTTATGGCCACATATGAGGTATCTGTGTACTCAGGAGAAATTGCCCAACAAATTTTAGGATCCATTTTATCCTGATGCCCATGTAAAAATGAAAAAATTGATGCTAAAAGAAAATTTTTGTTTGAAAAATTAAAATGTCCATTTTTTCCTTACACGTTGCTTTAGTTCCTGTGAAGCACCTGAAGGGTTAATAATCTTCTTGAATGTAGTTTTGAGTAGCTTGAGGGGTGCAGTTTTTATAAAGGTGTCACTTTTGGGTATTTTCTGCCATATAGACCCCTCAAAGTGACTTCAAATGTGAGGTGGTCCCTAAAAAAAATGGTTTTGTAAATTTTGCTGTAAAAATGAGAAATCGCTGGTCAACTTTTAACCCTTATAACTTCCTAACAAAAAAAAATGTTGTTCCCAAAATTGTGCTGATGTAAAGTAGACATGTGGGAAATGTTATTTATTAACTATTTTGTGTCACATAACTCTCTAGTTTAACAGAATAAAAATTAAAAATTTGAAAATTACAAAATTTTCTAAATTTTCGCCAAATTTCCATTTTTTTCACAAATAAACGCAAAAATTATCAACTTAAATTTACCACTAACATGAAGCCCAATATGTCACGAAAAAACAATCTCAGAATCGCTAGGATCCGTTGAAGCGTTCCTGAGTTATTACCTCATAAAGGGACACTGGTCAGAATTGCAAAAAATGGCAAGGTCTTTAAGGTCAAAATAGGCTGGGTCATGAAGGGGTTAATGTCTGTAGGGCCCAATGGACATTCCCTTGGCATTTGCTTTTAGAAAAAGCAAATATCTGACTTGTTGAATTATTTTAACGTATTGGCTATTTTTTTTCCTGAGATAAGCAGTGTAAATGGAGAAATTACAAGAAGACGGGAGTTAGCCACTGACACACACAATTGGCAGTGACTTAAGGGTACTACACACATAGCGAGATCGTTAGCGAGATCGCTGAAACCTCACAGGTAGAGTTGAACGAAACAGGTCGGTCAGATTCAAAAAAGACCGACTTTCGCCAAAGTCGGGTTTCGCCGAGCAAAACCTGACCATAGCGTGAGGTCGGCCATGCGTTCGGCGACCAGAGCGCCAAAGTCGGTTTTCCCATAATGCTTAAAGGGCCTTTTCTCAGCCAATGAGCAAGGACATACACTGTGGGCAACGCGATGACATAGGCAGCGGCCACCACCATCTTAGAGAAGGGCATAGCAGTGATTGGCTTGCTTTGTGTGGCGTCACAGTGCATATAAAAGCCCTCACCGCCGACCTCCATTTTACTTCTGCCGATCTTAGCGTAGGGAGTGGTTGCTTGCACTGGTTCTCAGTAGTGAGAGTGTTAGGCAGTAAAAAAACAGTAATTCTGTGCTTGTGCTGATAGCGATTAGCTGTACAGTTAGTGTGCAGTGACAGGGGAGGATTTTGTTGTGTGCAGCAGCGCTGGTTCTTAGGCTGCCTGCCAGTGACGGGAGGAATTGCTTGTGTGGAGCAGCAGAGCTGATTATTAGGCTGCCTGCCAGTGAGAGGGGAGTAATTTCTAGTGTGCAGCAGCAGAGCTGATTATTAGGCTGCCTGCTAGCTGTATTGCTGTGTGTATACTGCTGTGCAGAGTGCTTTTTAACACAGCACCTACACAGCACTAATACTTTTATTTTTTTCTGCACAGTTACTGAGTGTTCATTTTTTCCCACACTGTATAGAGCTGTATGCTCCTCACACTACCGTGTACCGGCTGGTATCATGAACAAATACATGCTGACTATCTGTGTATGACTCCGGAAATATATACAGAGATTTCAATTTTCCCCAAAACGTATACAGCTGGTATCTTCTGATACAGTACCATTTTTCTGCCTTGTGTATTACGTTCAAATCCATACTGAGAGAGTGTCTGTGTGTTACTCCTCAAATATATACGGAGATTAAAAATTACCCCAACACTGTATACAGCTGTACGCTACTGATACAGTACACTTTTTCTACTTTTCATATTGTGGTGTAATCCATACTGAGCCTGTGAGCATGTGTGTTACTCCTGAAATATATACAGAAATTTAAAATTACCCCAACAATGTATACAGCAGTACGCTACTGATACAGTACACTTTTTCTGCTTTTCATATTATGCTGTAATCCATACTGAGCCTGTGAGTGTGTGTGTTACTCCTGAAATATATATGGAGAGTTAAAATTACCCCAAAACTGTATACAGCTGTACACTACTGATACAGTACACTTTTTATGCTTTTCATTTTCTGGTCTACTCTATACTGAGCCTGTGAGCGTGTGTGTTACTCCTTAAATATATACGAAGATTTAAAATTACCCCAGCACTGTATACGGCTGTACGCTTCTGATACAATACACTTTTTTGCTTTTTATATTCTGGTGTAATCCATACTGAGCCTGTGAGAATCTGTGTCTGTTACTCCGCAATTATATACAGAGATTAAAATTTTTCACCTTCACCATATACAGCTTTACGCTTCTGATACAGTACCATATATCTGCTGGTATTTTGGGTACATTTTAAGAAACATGAGGAAGTATGGTGGAAGAGGCCGCGGACGTGGGCGTGGGGGGCCACCTGTTACTGATGGTGGTGGTGCATCTGCTGGTAGTGCCAAAAGCACAATAGCACCTAAGGCAGAAGGTGTTGAGCCTGCGTCATCGTCTGGCTCCAGAAGGCCTGGAAGGCTCCCTTTTCTGGGACTACGTAAACCGCTTTTAAATCCGGAGCATCAGGAACAGGTTTTGGCTTACATTGCCGAAATAACCTCCAGCTCTATCGCCTCCTCTTCTGAAGTTTCAAAAAATGCAAGCACTGAGTCGTCAGTGCAGGCTCCTGGTCAAGAACAACCCCTTTCCTTGTGTCCTTCACCCCCACCAAAAGTGAAGGATGCGGCAGGCCACACTTCAAATTACTCCATGGAGCTCTTTTCACATACCATGCCTGGTTATCAAGTCAAATCCTGAATTCCCCAGTCCAAAATGAATCTGACATGGAGTGCACTGATGCACAGCCACTGCTAGATGATTCTGCTGGTACATTCAACCAGAGCACTAAATTGCCCTCGCAGTCTACTGAACCAGAATGTGACCATGATGTAACTCAGGTGTCCCTTCCTGCATACTATACCACCTTACACGGTGACACAGAGGAAGGTGCAGATGAAATTGAAGAGGAGGTGATGGATGACCCAGTTGTTGACCCGGATTGGCATCCAGTGGGGGAAGAGGGTGCTGCTGGCAATAGCTCAGAAGAGGAGGAGGATTCGCAGCAGGTATCGACATCGCAGCTGGGGTTATCTGGCAGGCCCATAGCAGTTCAAAAAGGTGTCAAAAAACAAAAAGAGTTGCAGGACAGCTTGGCCAGACGGTCAAATTAACACAGCGTGCAAGCCCTGAAAATTTATACCATAGTAGGAAGAGTCCAGTGTGGCACTTTTTTGACCAAAATCCTATTGATGAGGCAAAGGTTATCTGTAAGAAGTGCGGAAGGACCTTTAGCCGAGGGAAAAATCTCAGAAATTTGAATACCAGTTGCATGCTTAGACATTTAATGAACATGCACTTGCAAGCGTGGACGGACTACAAAACCTCAGGTAGCACATGTGCACCTGCTCCGACTGAAGTTAGCCAGCAATGCTTCATCGCTTCCCCCACTGTAAGCCCACCGGTTGGCACACCACCAGCAAGAAATGTTGAGGTGTCATCGCAAGGCCAAAGCAGTCAGGGAATCACAATGTTTTTGCAATGAAACACTGCATCTAGGCCATCACCACCGCCAACCCCATCACCCTCACCAACCCCCTCTCAGTACGTCATGTCCACCGCTAGTTCCCACATATGCAGCTCTCAAGTCCAGCTCACCCAACCAGACACTCTGAGTAGAACAAGAAAGTACTCATCCTCTCATCCACGTACAATGGCTTTGAATGCCTACATTGCCAAACTGATCTCATTAGAGATGATGCCCTTCCATTTGGTTGAAAGCGCAGCATTCAGAGACCTCATGGCCTACGCTGTCCCACGCTATGACCTACCCAGTCGGCACTTCTTTTCTAGAAAAGCCATCCCTGCCCTCAACTGCATGTGAAAGACAGTATTGTCCAAGTACTCAAACAATCAGTGAGTGGAAAGGTGCACCTCACAACAGATGCATGGGCCAGTGGGCATGGCCAGGGCCGCTACGTGTCCATCACTGCGCACTGGGTTAATGTGGTGGATGCAGGGTCCACAGGGGACAGCAGCAGTGGGACAGTGCTGCCTAGCCCACGGTATATACAACAGTTGGCTGTAGGCGTTCGACCCTCCTCCTCCTCCAGAAGCGAAAGCTCATCAACAGAGAGCAGTCGCACGAGCACTCCATCCGCAGCTGCCAGTGTTGCACATGAGGTGTCCCTCTATCGAACAGCTAGTGGTAAGCGTCAGCAGGCTGTTTTAAAAATGATGTCTTTGGGGACAACAGACACACCGTGAAGGTACTGGCTGACTACTTACAGTGAGAAACTGAGTCATGGCTGGGCAGTATACATCTTGAGCCAAGCAAGGTAGTCAGTGATAACGGCCGTAATTATGTGGCAGCCATAGCCTGGCAAAACTCAGACACATACCTTGCCTGGCTCACACCTTGAGCCTGGTGGTGCAGTGCTTCTGAAATAATTATCCAGAGTTAACAGCCCTGCTCCATAAAGTGCGAAGACTGTGCTCGCACATTCATCGCTCACCCGTAGACTCCAGTCGTATGCAGAGGCTGCAGCGATCGGTCCACCTCCCCAAGCACCGCCTTATCATAGATGTTGCACCAAGGTGTAACTCCACCATGCACATGGTTGAGAGGCTGTGCGAACAGAGGCAGGCTGTAATGCATTTATGGGAGGATACACGAGCAGGCAGTTTGAGGGCAGACATGGAGTTGTCGGGTGTGCAGTGGTCAAAGCTGAAAGACCTCTGTAAAGTCCTTCAGTGTTTTGAGGAATGCACACGGCTGGTAAGCGCAGACAATGCCATCATAAGCATGAGCATCCCACTTATGCGTCTGCTCATGCAAACTTTGACGCACATTAAGGATCAGGCGTCTGCAGCGGAGGAGGAAGAGGAGGAGGGAAGACTTGATGTCAGTCAGACATTGTCTGCTCAGTGAACTGTCCTGGACGAGGTGGAGGAAGAAGAAGAAGAGGGGGAGGATGAAGGGGATAATTATTTTGGGGAGGATGATGCTTCTAAGGGGGCAAGAGAAAACGTTGGCTTGCAAAGGTCAGTTACAGGGTTTGCGCGTGACTGGAGGGATGTGGATTTGGCAGAAAGTGCTCCTCCACCCACCACTGGCAGTGCATCATTGACACCTGGAACATTGGCCCACATGTGTGATTATGCCTTGCGGATCCTAAAAAGGGACCCCCGCATTGCCAAAATTATGAAGGATGACAACTACTGGTTGGCCAGTATTCTCGATCCATGCTATAAAGGCAAATTACAGAACATCATGCCACAGTAGAACCTAGAGCTAATATTGGTGAACAAACAAGCAACTCTGGTAAACCGTTTGTTAGAGGCATTCCCAGCAAACAGCAGCGGTGCAGGTTCTACCACGAGCCATACTGGGCCAAATGGAAGAGGTGTTCGTGGTGCACACAGCTGAAGTGGCGTTGGAGACAGGGGTTTCATGACCATGTTGTGGACTGATTTCTCGAGGACCGCTCACACTCCTGGTAATACTGAATCTATTGAAACTGACAGGAGACAGCAGTTGTTAACTATGGTTAAAAATTATTTCTCCTCCCCTATCGATGTTCTCCCTCACAGGTCATTCCTGTTATGATTTGGTAGCTGAGGAGAGCAAGCAAAAAAGGAAATACACCAGAGAGGTTGGAATCTATGGGATTGCAGTACCCTGACTAACCACCACAACTAAAGGCAGCCGTGGAGCGTACCTACGTTGGTCCTAGACGCCTCGTCACAGCCTGAGAAGCTAACTACACCTAAAGACAGAAAGAGGAAAACTATCTGCCCCGGAGCAGATCCCCAAAGAACATAGAAAGCCCCCAAACATGTAATGGCGGTTAGACAAGAGGAAATACTGACACAGACAGAAAATAGTATGAGCAAACGTTGGGGCCCAAATTTCCTAAATAGAAAAGGATAGGAAGGACACTTACTGCAACCCCAAAAAACCCTGAAAAGTACCAACTCTACTAATTACAAAAACACCTGAGATCACACGACCTCTACCACCTAAATTAGTTCTCTGGTGTAACAAAAACTAAACAGCAGCCACTGAAAAAACTGGAAAAGGCAAATGAACAAACAACAGTGGCTGAACTAAACTGAGAGGAGCACAAGCCCCCGGAGGGGACCCGGCAGACCCCCACAGAAGTGCAGGACAAAATGCAAAAAGCAAGCACTAAAAACAAAAAGAAGAAAATGTCTTATCTGTTAGCAGAAGATGCAGGCACGAAACAGCAGGCTACAAAGTGAACAGGAATCAAAGATGAGACCAGAACAATTGATCACCGGCAACCCTGATGGGAGGGAACCTCCCTTATATAAGACCAGTCAGTAACACCTGATCGCCAATCTTCACAATCTTCATTGGATAGTTCAGTACTGTTTGTAACCACCAGAGGGAGCTTCTGCTCAGAATTCATTTCTAGCACATTCACAACAGTACCCCCCCCTTGAGGAGGGGTCACCGAACCCTCATTTGAGCAACCAGGTCTGTCAGAATGAGCTCTGTGATACGCACGGATGAGTCTCCTGGCATGGATGTCCGAAGCAAACACCCAAGAATTGTCCTCCTGACCATAACCTCTCCACTTAACCAAATACTGGAGTTTCCGTCTAGAAAAACGAGAATTCAATATTTTCTCAACCACATAATCCAGATTGCCCTCAAGCAAAACAGGGTCAGGAGGCATAGCCATAGGAACCACTGGCTCGACAAACCTCTTCAATAAGGACTTGTGGAACACGTTATGGATCTTAAATGTCCCTGGAAGAAGTAAACGAAAGGAAACAGGATTAAGAATCTCCATGATCTTATAAGGTCCAATGAACCTAGGCTTAAACTTAGGAGATGCAACTCTCATAGGGATATTTCTTGAGGACAACCAGACCAAGTCCCCCACTTCAAACCGAGGACCATCAGTCCTATGCCGGTTGGCAAACCGCTGGGCCCTCTCCTGAGAGAGGGACAATCTCTCCACTACCTGGTCCCAAATCTGCTGCATACGCTCCACAACAGAGTCAACACCTGGACAGACAGAAGCCTCCGTCTGTCCTGAAGAAAATCGAGGGTGAAACCCAAAATTGCAGAAAAATGGAGACATCAAAGTGGCAGAGCTAGCCCTATTATTAAGAGCAAACTCAGCCAAAGGCAAAAAAGAGACCCAGTCATCCTGATCAGCAGACACAAAGCATCTCAGATAAGTCTCCAATGTCTGGTTTGTTCTCTCAGTTTGTCCATTGGTCTGAGGATGAAAAGCCGAGGAGAAAGACAATTGAACACCAAGTTTAGAACAAAAAGTCCTCCAAAATCTGGAAACAAACTGGACTCCTCTGTCAGACACAATGTTCTCAGGAATACCGTGTAACCGAACCACGTGCTGAAGGAACAAAGGCACCAATTCGGAGGAGGAAGGCAACTTAGGTAATGGCACAAGATGTATCATTTTGGAAAACCTATCACAATCACCCAGATAACGGTCATTCTCTGAGAAACAGGGAGGTCGGAAATGAAATCCATAGAGATATGGGTCCATGGTCTCTTGGGCACAGGCAATGGCATCAACAAACCACTAGAGCGAGAGCAAGGCTTGGAGCGAGAGCAAGTCCCGCAGGACTGCACAAATTCCCTGACGTCACGAGACAAAGTAGGCCACCAAAAGGACCGACTAACCAAGTCTCTGGTACCAAAAATTCCGGGATGACCGGCCAACGCGGAACAATGAATCTCAGACATCACACTCTTTTTCCATCGGTCTGGGACAAACAATTTCCCAATAGGGCAGCGCTCGGGTTTATCCTCCTGACACCCTTCCAGAGCCAGTCTCAAATTGGGCGAGATGGCGAAAGAACTACACCCTCTTTCAAAATAACAGCAGGATCAGATAACTCAGGAGAGTCCGCAAGGAAACTCCTCGAGATGGCATCCGCCTTAACATTCTTAGTGCCAGGAAGAAAGGAAACCACAAAATTAAAACGTGTGAAAAACAAGGCCCACCTGGCCTGTCTAGGATTAAGTCGCTTGGCTGATTCCAGATAAACCAGATTCTTATGGTCCGTGAGGACCACCACCTGATGTTTGGCTCCCTCCAGCCAATGTCTCCACTCTTCAAAAGCCCACTTCATGGCCAATAACTCCCGATTACCCACGTCATAATTACGTTCAGTTGGAGAAAATTTTTGAGAGAAAAAGGCACAAGGGTTACTTTTAGAGGTCTCTGGATCTCTTTGGGACAAAATGGCACCTGCCCCAATTTCAGAGGCATCAACCTCCACCTGAAATGGCAGAGAAACATCAGGCTGCCATAGAACAGGAGCAGAAGTGAATCTCTGCTTAAGTTCCTGAAACGCAGAGACTGCCTCAGGAGGCCAATTCACCACATCAGAACCCTTTTTGGTCAAATCAGTCAATGGTTTAACAATAACAGAGAAATTACCAATAAATTTACGATAAAAATTGGCAAAACCCAAGAATCTTTGAAGAGCCTTTAATGAAGTAGGTTGGACCCAATCACAGATAGCCTGAACCTTGACCGGGTCCATTTCAATAACAGATGGGACAAAATGTATCCCAGAAATGAGATCCTCTGTACGCCAAAAAGACACTTTGATCCCTTCACATACAGAGCATTCTCTCTCAAAATCTGGAGCACAGTCCGAACATGTTTCACATGAGAGTCCCAGTCATTGGAAAAAATCAAGATATCATCCAAATAAACAATCAGAAATTTATCCACAAAATCCCTGAAAATGTCATTCATGAAGGACTGGAAGACAGAAGGAGCATTAGTGAGCCCAAAGGGCATCACTAGGTACTCAAAATGCCTCTCTGGGGTATTAAATGCCGTCTTCCATTCTTCCCCGTGCTTAATGCGAATAAGGTTATATGCCCCCCTGAGGTCAAGCTTGGTAAACCAAGTAGCACTTTTCACCCTGGAAAACAGGTCAGAAATCAAGGGTAACGGATATTGATATTTCACAGTGATATTGTTCAAGAGACGATAATCAATACACGGCCTTAATGAACCATCCTTTTTGGCCACCATGAAAAAACCGGCACCCAAGGGTGAAGAGGATGGTCTGATATGACCCTTCTCCAATGACTCCTTGATATAAGACCGCATAGCGTCATGTTCAGGTACAGACAAGTTAAAAAGGCGACCTTTAGGGAATTTACTACCAGGCACTAATTCAATAGCGCAGTCATAGCTGCTATGGGGGGGCAAGGATGCAGATTTACTTTCGCTAAACAAATCAGAAAAATCAGTCAAAAAGTCAGGAACATCCTGAGCCTGGGGGAGGCAGAAAAAACAGGAGTGTTGGTATTAACACATTGGCAGCCCCAACTGGTTACAGACACAGATTTCCAATCCAAAACAGGATTATGAGACTGCAACCAAGGGAAACCCAGTACGATAATGTCATGCAGATTATACAGCACCAAAAATTTGCAACTCTCCTGATGATCAGGTTCAACCCTCAATATCACCTGAGTAGAGAACTGAGGTTTATTCTCAGCCAAAGGGGTAGAATCGATCCCCAGTAGGGGAATAGACTTCCGTAGGGGTATCAAGGGAAACCCACAACGTTTAGCAAAATCAAAATCCATCAGGTTAATAGCTGCTCCCGAATCAACGAAAGCCTGAGCAGAAAATGTGGACAGGGAGCAAATCAGGGTAACAGTCAACAAAAATTTAGTCTGAACACTACCCAAGACAACTGAGCGTGCAAAACGTCTTCCCCGCTTAGGGCAGACTGAAATAGCATGAGAGGCATCACCACAGTAGAAACATGACCCATTGCGTTTTCGAAACTCATGACGCTGTGCCCCAGAAGCCACTCTATCACACTGCATGGGTTCAGAAGCTGGTTCACAAGGCAACACTATTCCACGCATACCTCTACACTCACGCAAACGTCTGTCAATTTGAATCGCTAAAGACATAGAATCATTGAGACCAGAGGGGACAGGGAATCCCACCATAACATCCTTTACATTCTCTGACAGACCCTTCCGAAAAAGGGCTGCCAAAGCATCGTCATTCCATTTGGTCAGGACTGCCCACCTTCGGAATCTCTGACAGTATAACTCAGCGTCCTCAAGCCCTTGATTTAATGCCAACAAGGCTTTTTCAGCTTGATCAGTGACATTAGGCTCATCGTACAATAACCCCAGAGCCTGAAAAAATGCATCAACATTACTCAAAACAGGGTCCCCAGGTGTCAGGGAAAAAGCCCAATCCTGAGGATCGCCGCACAGGAGAGAGATGACAATTTGAACCTGCTGTGCTGCGTTCCCTGAGGACTTAGATTTCAAGGCAAAAAACAACTTACAGTTATTTTTGAAATTCAGAAATTTAGCTCGATCCCCTAAAAACAAATCTGGCATGGGAATCCTAGGTTCCACAACAGGCAACCCTGCAAGATATATAGCAATACTCCGAACTTCAGTGGCAAGCTGATCCACACGGCCAGACAACTGTGCAAACTCCATTGAGAGAAAAAAAAAATACTCCTCAGCACCCAGAGATACAGAGGGAAAAAAAATAAAAAAATCTCTGACAACTCTGACAATCTTCTTTCTTTAACACTATTTTTCCCTTCTGTGAGTACCATACAAATATCAGTTTTTTGGCCGGTGATACTGTTATGATTTGGTAGCTGAGGAGAGCAAGCAAAAAAGGAAATACACCAGAGAGGTTGGAATCTATGGGATTGCAGTACCCTGACTAACCACCACAACTAAAGGCAGCCGTGGAGCGTACCTACGTTGGTCCTAGACGCCTCGTCACAGCCTGAGAAGCTAACTACACCTAAAGACAGAAAGAGGAAAACTATCTGCCCCGGAACAGATCCCCAAAGAACATAGAAAGCCCCTAAACATGTAATGGCGGTTAGACAAGAGGAAATACTGACACAGACAGAAAATAGTATGAGCAAACGTTGGGGCCCAAACTTCCTAAATAGAAAAGGATAGGAAGGACACTTACTGCAACCCCAAAAAACCCTGAAAAGTACCAACTCTACTAATTACAAAAACACCTGAGATCACACGACCTCTACCACCTAAATTAGTTCTCTGGTGTAACAAAAACTAAACAGCAGCCACTGAAAAAACTGGAAAAGGCAAATGAACAAACAACAGTGGCTGAACTAAACTGAGAGGAGCATAAGCCCCCGGAGGGGACCCGGCAGACCCCCACAGAAGTGCTGGACAAAATGCAAAAAGCAAGCACAAAAAACAAAAAGAAGAAAATGTCTTATCTGTTAGCAGAAGATGCAGGCACGAAACAGCAGGCTACAAAGTGAACAGGAATCAAAGATGAGACCAGAACAATTGATCACCGGCAACCCTGATGGGAGGGAACCTCCCTTATATAAGACCAGTCAGTAACACCTGATCGCCAATCTTCACAATCTTCATTGGATAGTTCAGTACTGTTTGTAACCACCAGAGGGAGCTTCTGCTCAGAATTCATTTCTAGCACATTCACAACACATTCCCCTTTGACTACTGGGCCTGAAAACTGTACACCTGGCCCGAATTGGCACAATATGCCTTACAGGAGCTCGCTTGCCCTGCTGGTAGTGTGCTATCAGAAGGAGTCTTCAGTGCTGCTGGATCAATCCTGACAGAAAGAAGGACCCGTCTGTCGGCACAAAATGTTGATGATCTAACCTTCAATAAAATGAGCCATGCATGCGTTTCAAAGGATTTTGTCCCACCTTCCCCTGATGACACATAGGTTGCCAGCAAAATGGCTCGCTTTGTCCTCCTCTTCCTCTGACTTCTACAATTCCTCCATTTGCAGCTGCTGAACGTCCAGCCTACACCTCAACATATGCCATTTTTGCCACTTCCCTAGGGCCGGGGTCACCACCAGGCGCACTTGGGCAAGTGCCGGCGCCCTGAGCAGGTGGTGGGTCCCACTCTGGGGCGACGGCGCTGGCACAGGGTCCCTCATAGTACAAAAAAGTGTCTCTGACGGTGGGGGCCCACTCGCCGTCAGACACAGCGATGTACTATGAGGGGCCCTGTGCCAGTACCGGCGCCCGTGAATGGGCCCCCCCTGCTTGTTCAGGGCCCCAGCACTTGCAATACTTACCTTTCCCTGCTCCACTGCTGTGGAGTCTGGGCAGTTAAATCCTTCACAGGGACAGCCACTACAAATTTGGTTAACTGATCGATGATGGTTAAGACGTAGCTATGGCCTGTCCTGCTGGGCTCTACCTTCAGATGATCAATGGCTACCATTTCTAATGGACGTCGACTCACAATCGGATGCAGTGTTGCTTTCTGATCAGCTTTCAAAGTTTTACTAGTCACAGACGTGTGACATTCCTGGCAACATTTTTCAATGTCTACTCTCATGCCAATCCAATAGAATCGCCTGTGGCCTGTGGCTTCTGTCTTTTGCACTCCAAAGTGACCAGACTGATCATGATAGGCAAAAAGGACCATGTCTACATCTCTCCGTGGCATCACAATTTGATGGAGATGAATAACGGTGATGGGATCGACGATACTGCGATACAGCAACCATTTCTTCACAAAGAACCGTTTTCGCTGTCTCCACAGATAAAGTAATTGAGGGTCAGCATCGCCTCTGAGAATTCTACCGGGAGGTTTTACCGTGATTAGGAATTCCCAAATTTCTGCAATCACTCTACTTTCAGTATGTACTTGTATCCACCTCCTGTAGCGGAGAGTCTGGACTGGCTTACTGAAACTGAAATATATACGAACATTTAAAATTAGCCCAACACTGTATACAGTTGTACGCTTCTGATACAGTACACTTTGTCAACTTTTTATACTCTTGTGTAATCCATACTGAGCCTGTGAGGGTCTTTGTCTGACTCTGAAAATATATACGGATATTTAAAATTACCCCAACACTGTATACAGCTGTGCGCTTCTGATTAGGGATGAGCTTTCCGATATTGCAATATTGGAAATCGGCCCGATATTTGCTATATCGGAATTCCGATTTCTGATTCCGATATTTTTTTCACGTCGGAAATTGGAAATCGGAAATCACATAATCCTTCAGCCTCTGAGCACTCCGTGGAGCCAATCAGGAGCTGAAGAATTGCTGACAACATTGTGTAACTTCCCTAAACTTGGTAGGAGGCATCCAAACTTGCTAGCTAGGGGCTGCGCTGCGATGGCTGGCTGGATGGTGTGATCAGGCAGTATAAAAGGCTGTGCCTGCCATTTTAGCCTCACTCTATTGTGAAAGCAGATAGGGATAGGTTGCTTTTGGAGATAGGGAGAGATCTCGAATGTACTGTAATAGTGAAATTGCCGTTCTGAATCAATCAATAGAGATGAAGGCAGGGAGTAAGGGACATCCCCGTGGCGGCCGTGGAAGAAGTGCATCAGCAGCTAGACATGGTGCACATCCAGAGCAAGCAGCAGGCCCAAGTCACTCAGCACCTACTGTCACCCGGCAGCAGTCATTTATGCGCAGCTTGTTAGGAGCACAGGGCCATAGGCTGATAAAGAGGATCAAGTAGAAACCGTTGTTGGTTGGATGGCAGCTGAGGCATCCACCTCAATGAGCGCAGCATCCTCCCAGGACCTCTCCACCACATCGAGTCAGGCCACTGAAGAGCAGCACCCATCTGCTTCTTCATCGTCCACTAAATTGCCCAGACATTCAGAAGGCCAGGAGCCAACCTTAATCCTCTTCTCAGAATCTGTTGGCTTGGATTATGTGTGCCAGCCAGACAGCATTCCTGCAGCTGAAGAAGAGGTAGTGTGCACAGATGCTCAACCACTGTGTGCATCTGAGGAAGAAGTGGAGGGTGGGCCAGTGCCCACAGTGACCAGACCCCAGTCAGCAGATGATGATGAAACTCAGCTGCCAGATTCTGCTGATGAAAGTGTATTGGATGACGAGGTCCTTGACCCATCATGGCATGCTGAGGGGCAGCAAGCAAGTAGGGATAGCTCAGAGGAAGAGCTTGCAGGTGTGGCGCAGCGTGGCCATCCACATGGGAGAGGAAGAGGGAAAAATTTGTTGTCTGCTCCCTCAACTTCAGCACCCGTTAGGAGCAGGGCTCTTTTAAAGAGCACAAGGGTGCGCCCAAGAGTTGTGGTGCATGGGCCTTTTTCGACCAAGTTGCAGATGATGTTACAGTAGTCAGATGCAAGCTTTGTCGACAAACTGTGCGGAGAGGGAAGAACGTCAGCAACCTTAATACCACCAATATGTTGACGCATGTCAGGAAGAGGCACCCTGTGGAGTGGCAGCATCACACCCAAGATGATTCGCCACCTGCAGCTGGTCCCCCACCTTCCATCTCTTCAGCCACCTCTTCCTCCAGCTCTCAAACAGCTGCTCCCGCTTCCTCGCCAGAATGCTAGGGTGCATCTGCAGGCAGTGTTGTATGGCGGCACACTGTCTGTACTTCCTCAGCATCAGCATCCCAATCGCTGGCATCCTCACACTCCCAATCCAGTGTGCAGCCATCTGTCACACAGGTGTGGGAGAAAAGGCGCCCGCACTCGGCAAACCACCCACGAGCACAGGGCATGAATTCTCGCATTGCCAAACTGCTTGCAGTGGAAATGCTACCATTCTGGCAGGTGAGCAAGCCAGCCTTTATCGATATGTTGGGGTTTGCAATCCCACAATACAGCGTTCCCAGCCGCTTCTACTTCAGCAGGCAAGCCATCCCCACCCTTCAACAGCATGTGGAGTGTAAAATTAAGCATGCGCTACAAAATGCAGTTAGTAGCAAGGTCCACCTGACCACCGACGCATGGACCAGTCAGCATGGCCAGGGACACTACATTTCCATCACTGCCCATTGGGTAAATGTAGTTGAGCCTGGAACTGAAGTAGACAGTGAAAGTGCGCAGGTCCTGCCAACTCCACGGATTGCAGGCCTCTCCTCCGTACAAATTGACTCCTCCTCATACTCCTCGTCAGACTCGCCTGCACCCAGATGTACCACAACAACCGATTTCAGCACTGCATCGGCCAAACATCAACAGGCCGTGTTGAAATTGGTTTATCTGGGTAATGTTAGCCACACCGCAACCGAGCTGTGGAACACGCTCAAGGGGCAGAGCGACATGTGGCTTGCGCCGCTCAACCTCCAGCCAGGTATGGTGGTGTGTGACAACGGCCGAAACCTGGTCGCGGCTCTGGCCTAGGTGGTCTGACTCACATTCCATGCATTGCCCATGTCCTAAACTTGGTGGAGCAGAGTTTCCTTAGGAACTATCCTGACCTTGAGGAGCTGCTGCAAAAAGTCATATACGAGTGCTCTCATTTGCGGTGTTCAAGCATGGCTGCATCGCTCCTTTCAGCCATGCAGCGCAGATTGGGCCTGCCCAAGCACCGCATCATTGTTGACCTCCCCACCAGGTGGAATTCGACTTTGCATATGCTGCGGAGGTTGTGTGAGCAGCAACCTGCAATAATGGAGTTGCAGCTGCAGCAGGCACAAAGTAGGTGACACACATCTCAGCCCTCCCACTTTACAACCACAGAGTGGGCAACCATGAAGGACATATGCACCATTTTGAAGTGCTTCAAGGACTCCACTCTGATGGTGAGCGCGGATGCTGCCCTACTTAACCTGACTATTCCCCTTATATGCCTTACAGAATCATCACTTAAAGGACTAAGGGATGAGGTTTCTCAGGAGGAGGAGAAGTATGATGAGACACTTGCACCAACCAGGCAATCTTCATCGGCCCGGTTGGTACAAAGCTCTGTGGGTGCCTCACAAAGGTCCAGGCAGGACACAGCAAGCGAGGAGGATGAGGAGGACTATGAGGATGAGCTGGAGGAGGAAAGTACACAGCGCTCTACTAGTAGTCACCAGATAGAGTGTGGATGGGGTGATGCAGATCAGCCAGAGCTCATTCCTGCAGCTGGTGACAGCGATGCATGGCCAGTTGGCAGCCTTCAGCACATGAGTGACTTGATGCTGCAGTATCTGAGAAAAGACCCACGCGTGGCTCGTATTCTCCACACAAATGACTACTGGGTGGCCACCCTCTTAGATCCACGTTACCGGGACAGCCTTGAAAGCCTAATTACACCGTTTAACTGGGCGAGTAAAATGCAGGAGTACCAAGAAGCACTGGTTAATTCACTCATGTACTCTTTTCCACCGCATAGCAGTGATGCGCGTGCACTAGCAGGCACCTCAGTGCGTCCTGGGCCCAGCGGAATCCGTTCAGAAGCCAGTAGCAGAAGCAGTACATCTGCTAATGACAGGTTCAGTATACCCAACCTGTTCCAACTGTTTCTGAACCCGCAAACAGTTCGGGCACCATCAGCACAGACACTGCAACGCACTAGGAGGCAACGTTACCGTGACATGGTGGCACAATACCTCTTCACCCCTGTCAGTGGGCTTCAGGATGGATCTGCCCCCTTCAAGTTTTGGGTCTCCAAGTTGGATACATGGCCCGAGCTTAGCCAGTATGCCTTGGAGGTCCTGGCTTGTCCTGGTGCCAGTGTGATTTCTGAACGTGTCTTTAGTGCAGCTGGCAATGTACTAACAGGCCAACGTACCAGACTATCCGCTGCAAATGTGGACCGGCTTACATTCCTAAAAATGTACCAGGCCTGGATTTCTGGTGACTTTTGCTTCCCTGGGCCACAGCACACAGGTTACATGCATGGTTGGTAGCAGTATGCATGCTCTGTCATGTGCCTATGTTGCACACAGCGTAATCTGTTATGCCCATGCTCTGGCCTGTACTTGGTAGCACCTGGTTCTGTGACTGACTCTTTCACCTCATACTGTTTTCCATTGGCTCTAGTACCGCCAGCTAGTGCCCATTTCTGTGACTGCCACTTTCACAGCATGCCGTGTTTCTGGGCTCTAGTACCGCCAGCTAGTGCCCATTTCCGTGACTGCCACTTTCACAGCATGCCGTGTTTCTGGGCTCTAGTACCGCCAGCTAGTGCCCATTTCCATAACTGCCACTTTCACAGCATGCTGTGTTTCTGGGCAACAGTACCGCCAGCTGTACCTCGTTAGACCAAAGTGGAAAAAAAGGACGACAGATGCCAAACACCTATAGGCAGAAGCACAAGAGGCGTGATCCAGCCAAGCCAGCTGTTTCGTGGCAGTGAAGCGCGGACACAAGTGCCTCCCCCAAAGGGTAAACCGAGTTCCAGCATCGCCAGCTGGTTCTCGGGAGTGCCCAAGGGCACGGGTACCTCCTGCTCCAAACCGTGTTTCGACAACACTCGCTCTAACCCTAACCCTTACCCTACTAACCATAAACCCTAACCCTACCCCAACTAATCCTAACCCAAAGAAAAAACACCGCTGTTAAGAAGATGGCGACCAGTTTTCCTGCTACAGTTTTCGCTCTGTGCTTTTTTCTAGCAATTTTTTTGCTCCTCTGCATACTCCTTCCTCATTATCCTGAGGTGTTTCCCCTCCATTTTATCCATTATATAGCACTATAGTGGTCATTTTGTAATTCCGATTTTTTTCTCCCATTGACTTGCATTGATATCGGAAATCGGAAATTCCGATATCTGATATTTTTCCAATATCGGAAATCGGAATTCCGATACGATTTTGGGCAATATTGCTCATCCCTACTTCTGATAGATTTCCATTTTTATATTCTCGTGCAATCCATACTGAGCCTGATAGCGTCTGTGTCTGCCTCCTGAAATATATACGGAGATTTAGAATATTTTCACTATACTATATATATCTGGTATCTGCTCATACAGTACCCCTTTTTCTTCTTATCATATACTTGTGTAATCGATACTGAGCCTAAGAGCATCTGTGTCTGCCTCCTGAAATATATAGAGAGATTTCCAATAATTTAACTATGCTATATATACCTGGTATCTGGTGATACAGTACCCTTTTTGCCAGAAAGTCCTCCTCCACCTACCACTCTAAGTGCATCCTTGACACCTCGAACATTGGCCCACCTGTGTGATTATTTCTTGTGGATCTGAATTTTTTATTCTTGTGTAATCCATACTGAGCCTGTGAGCGTCATTGTCTGACTCCTGAAATATATAGGGAGATTTCCAAATGTTCACCATACTAGATATAACTGGTATCTGGTGATACAGTACTCCTTTTTGCCAGAAAGATTTCCAATAATTTAACTATGCTATATATACCTGGTATCTGGTGATACAGTACCCTTTTTGCCAGAAAGTCCTCCTCCAACCCACCACTCTAAGTGCATCATTGACAAATGGAACATTGGCCAACATGTATGATTATTTCTTGCAGATCTGCTTTTTATATTCTGGTGTGATCCATACTGAGCCTGTGAGAGTCTGTCTGTTACTCCGAAAATATATAAGGAGATTTAAAATTACCCCAACACTGTATACAGCTGTACGCTTCTGATACAGTATACTTTTTAAAATTTTTATATTCTGGTGTAATCCATATTGAGCCTGTGAGAGTCTTTGTCTGACTCTGGAAATATATACGGATATTTAAAATCACCCCAACACTGTATACAGCTGTACGCTTCTGATACATTTCCCTTTTTCTACGTTTTATATTCTCGTGTAATCCATACTGAGCCTGAGAGAGTCTGTGTCTGCCTCCTGAAATATATACGGAGATTTCCAATATTTTCAATATTTTCAACATACTATATATACTTGTTATCTGTTGATACAGTACCCCTTTTCATCTTTTTATATTATTGTGTAATCCATACTGAGACTGAGAGTGTCAGTGTCTGCCTCCTGAAATATATACGGAGATTTAGAATATTTTCACTATACTATATATACCTAGTATCTGCTAATACAGTACCCCTTTTTCTTCTTATTATATTCTTGTGTAATCCATACTGAGCCTGTGAGCGTCATTGTCTGCCTCCTGAAATATATAAGGAGATTTAAAATATTTTCACCATATTATATATGCCTGGTATCTGGTGATGCAGTACCCCTTTTTCATCTTTTTATATTTTTGTGTAAATCATACTGAGCCTGAGAGCGTCAGTGTCTGCCTCCTGAAATACATAGGGATATTTAGAATATTTTCACTATATTATATATACCTGGTATCTGCTGATACAGTACCCCTTTTTCTTCTTATTATATTCTTGTGTAATCCATACTGAGCCTGAGAGTGTCTGTGTCTGCCTCCTGAAATATATACGGAGATTTCCAATAATTTAACTATACTACATATACCTGGTATCTGGTGATACAGTACCCTTTTTGCCAGAAAGTCCTACTCCACCCACCACTCTAAGTGTATCATTGACACCTCGGACATTGGCCCACATGTGTGATTATTTCTTGCGGATCTGATTTTTATATTCTTGTGTAATCCATACTGAGCCTTTGAGAGTCGTTTGTTATTCCGGAAATA
>JARQOD010000002.1:223504884-223554594 GCA_033576555.1 Oophaga sylvatica | reverse complement strand
CCACAAAACCCCCAAAAGCCATACCCCCCAATAGCGATAATCCCCCAATAGCCGATAACCCCCAAAAAGCCACAAAACCCCCCAATAGCCAATAGCCGCTAACCCCCCAATACCCAGCATATCCCCAATGCCAAAAATAACCCCCATAAGCAGGAATCCCCCATACCCGTTAGCCCTCCTAAGCAGCGAATCCCCCTGGCGGGCCGGCTTAAAAAAAAAAAAGCCGTACTCACCTTCCCCCGCAGCCTAAAGAAGCGGATCGACTCCGTCTTCTCCTGGAAAGGGGGCCGTGAGTCACACGGCGCGAGGCGGGTGATGCGATCAGTGCCTGTGCTGCTATTGTCCCCGATTAAAGGGCCTGTGTGAATCCGCCCGCAATTAAAGGGCCCGCGGGATGAATGTCGTTCAGTGTCGGGGGGCGAAGGGCGGTCTGCGCCCTTTCTTTGCCCCCCCCTCACTGGCCCCTGAGGGCAGGGTCAAGTCCCTCATTTTGCGGCCCGTGGTGGTGCTCAGATTCGATTGTTGGATTTGGGAGAGAGTCTCGAGAAAGAGTTCGTTGCGAGATCTGTATTGAGCAGGCCCCCCCACCTGCAGCCATTTTGCCGGAGGCCACCGCATTGTAGCAATGGAGCTGCGGTGGCCTTCGGGCTCTGAGGAAATGCCGGCGGAGACCCCCACGATGCATAAGGAGCCACCGGCCAACCCCCCAATGCTGATCAAGAGCTGCCGGCCGAGTCGCCAATCCTGATCAAGATCCGCCGCCGCCCCTCCAAGCGCAGACAGCCTGCACAGAGCACCACAAGGAGGTAATGGTACTTTATATACACCTTTCCTGTGGGACGTCCCCCTAACCTTGTCATTGGGACCACTCCTCCGCACCGCCCTATAAGACGACACTAGGCGTATAAGAAGACGTCCCCCACTTTTAAGAAGATTTTATATTTTGACTGGAAAAGTTGTGGGGTCGTCTTATACGCCCAGTCATCTTATACGCCGGAAAATACGGTAATTTTTTGCTGCATCTTGCCTGTAGAATAATTGTGGGCAGAGTAGCAGTCTGTGGTACTCATTGTATTAGGCCATCTATACAAAGCTCCACCAGCATTTAAATACTCATAATTTTTTGCTGCATCTTGCCTGTAGAATAATTGTGGGCATAGTAGCAGTCTGTGGTACTCATTGTATTAGGCCATCTATGCAAAGCTCCACCAGCATTTAAAAACAAAAGAAATTTTATCTGCATCTTGCCTGGACAATAATTTTGGGCATAGTAGTAGCGTGTGGTACTCATTCTATTAGGCCATCTATACAAAGCTCCACCAGAGTTTAAAAAAAAAAGAATTTTTATCTGCATCTTGCCTGGACAATAATTTTGGGCATAGTAACAGTGTGTGGTACTCATTCTATTATGCCATCTATACAAAGGTCCAGCAGCGATAAAAAAAAAAAGAATTTCTGTCTGCATCTTGCCTGTAGAATAATTGTGGGCAAAGTAGCAGTCTGTGGTACTCATTGTATTAGTCCATCTATACAAAGCTCCACCAGCATTGAAAAACTCATAATTTTTTGCTGCATCTTGCCTGTAGAATAATTGTGGCAGAGTAGCAGTCTGTGGTACTCATTGTATTAGGCCATCTATACAAAGCTCAACAAGCGTTTAAAAAAAAGAAATTTTATCTGCATCTTGCCTGGACAATAATTTTGGGCATAGTGGCAGTGTGTGGTACTCATTCTATTAGGCCATCTATGCAAAGCTCCAGCAGCATTCAAAAAATAAAGAATTTCTATCTGCATCTTGCCTGTAGAATAATTGTGGGCAAAGTAGCAGTCTGTGGTACTCATTGTATTAGACCATCTATACAAAGCTCCACCAGCATTGAAAAACTCATAATTTTTTGCTGTATCTTGCCTGTAGAATAATTGTGGGCAGAGTAGCAGTCTGTGGTACTCATTGTATTAGGCCATCTATACAAAGCTCCACCAGCATTTAAATACTCATAATTTTTTGCTGCATGTTGCCTGTAGAATAATTGTGGGCATAGTAGCAGTCTTTGGTACTCATTGTATTAGGCCATCTATGCAAAGCTCCACCAGCGTTTAAAAAACAAAAGAAATTTTATCTGCATCTTGCCTGGACAATAATTTTGGGCATAGTAGCAGTCTGTGGTACTCATTCTATTATGCCATCTATACAAAGGTCCAGCAGCGTTAAAAAAGAAAAGAATTTCTATCTGCATCTTGCCTGTAGAATAATTGTGGGCAGAGTAGCAGTCTGTGGTACTCATTGTATTAGGCCATCTATACAAAGCTCCACCAGCGTTGAAATACTCATAATTTTTTGCTGCATCTTGCCTGTAGAAATATTGTGGGCATAGTAGCAGTCTGTGGTACTCATTGTATTAGGCCATCTATACAAAGCTCCACCAGCGTTGAAATACTCATAATTTTTTGCTGCATCTTGCCTGTAGAAATATTGTGGGCATAGTAGCAGTCTGTGGTACTCATTGTATTAGGCCATCTATGCAAAGCTCCACCAGTGTTTAAAAAACAAAATAAATTTTATCTGCATCTTGCCTGGACAATAATTTTGGGCATAGTAGTAGTGTGTGGTACTCATTCTATTATGTCATCTATACAAAGGTTCCAGCAGCGTTCAAAAAAAAAATAATTTCTATCTGAGTATGGGGTAGAACAGATGCTTGAGTCTGCAGAGCTGTTTACTCATACTATAGCCTAGGAATCAGAGGTCGTCTCCACAGCTTCTGTGAATCCAGACGAGGAAATGATCTGCACTGATGCCCAGAATGTTTATGAGTCGGATCCAGGACCAGATGAAGAAGGTTCTGAGCATAATGCAGACCCTCGTTCCCAAACTGTAACTCCTGTTGGTGGAGAGAATGAGGAAGACGATGATGAGACTCAAATACGTGATTTGAGCGACAACTTGAGTTTTGTGTCAGGGCAGGAAGAGGTTGGCTCTGAGGACGACGGGTGTGAGAACACACAGGGTGATGATGACGAGGTTGCAGAACCCACTTACTGTCAACCCACAGTCAGACAGTCGATGAGGTCAGCAGAGGAGGTGGAGGAGGATTCGAGTGACGACGAGGTCAGGGTGCGCCTTCCTGGACAGAGACGTAGTACTGGAAGCATGTCACCAACTGCATCCTCAACCACAACTCTGCCTCTGACCACAAGTCAAGGTGGCTCTTCAGGTCGCATGGGTTCTAAGCCTTGCATAGCCTGGGCATTTTTTAACATTGATAAGGATGACCCAACTCGTGTTATCTGTAACATTTGTGACCAAAAGCTAAGTAGAGGCCAAAAAATCCATAGTTTGAGTACTTCATGCATGAACCGTCACATGGATATGAAGCATAAGTTGCAGTGGCAAGCTCACTGTGCTACAATGCGGCCTAGCGGGCCGGCCCAACCACCGTCTGCCCCATCTTGTGCATCCGCAACCGCGGCCTCTTCATCCTCTGTGACTGGGGGGACAGCAGTCAGACCTGTTTTGAGACTCAGACCTGGCACCTCTTTACCCGCAACAGCCAGTCTGATTGGCAGGTCAGCAGTTCATTTGGAAGTGGAAAAACCAACTGGTGTGAGCGCTCTCCGACATTGAGAGCACCACCTTTGGATCAAGGCAACCTAAGTTTTGCACCTGCATCTTCCTCACAGACCGTCAGTTGTCCGGGGATACCCTACTCAACCCCGTTCTACGCACAACAGCCAGCCCTCGGTCCCTCAGATGTGGACAAGGAAAATACCATTTCCTCCTAGCCATGAGAAAGCTAAGAGGTTGAATTTCACCATCTGCAAGCTCTTGGCTACAGAAATGCTGCCTTTCCGCCTTGTGGACACAGAGGATTTTCGAGACCTTATGTCCGTCGCAGTGCCCCAGTACCAGATGCCCAGTCGGCACTACTTCTCAATGAAAGGTGTGCCTGCGCTCCACCAGCATGTCGCACACAACATCACCCCTCCTTTGAGAAACTCAGTGTGTGACAGGGTGCATTTCACCACAGACACTTGGATGAGTAGGCATGGACAGGGGCGTTACATGTCGCTGACTGGGCACTGGGTAACTATGGTGACAGCAGGACAAGGGGCTGCTGTCCAAGTCTTGCCGTCCCCAAGAGTTGTGCATCAATCCTCTTTATCTCGAAGTTCCTCCACTGCTTCTGCCTCCTCAACCTCCTCTCAGTCCTCCACCTGCACCCAAAGCCTGTCTGGTCATGCCACGGGTTTTCTAACTGCGCAGAAGGGATCCTGCACACCTCCTTGCTATGCTGGCAGAAGGGCTCAATGTAATCAGGCAGTTTTTACGTTGAAATGTCTGGGAAATGTGAGTCACACAGCTGAGGAGTTGTGGTCAGCTCTGGAGAACCAGTTTCTTGAATGGTTGTCTCCACTGGACCTGCAACCAGGGAAAGCTGTGTGCGACAATGCCACAAACCTGGGTGCGGCCCTTCGCCAGGGCAATGTCACACACGTGCCTTGTATGGTTCACGTGTTGAACCTGGTTGTCCAGCAATTTTTAGCCCACTATCCCGGACTACATGGCCTTCTGCAGAGGGCACGGTCGCTGTGTGCTCACTTCCGCCGTTCGCATCCTGCAGCTCAACGACTTACATCTCTACAGAAGTCTTGGGCCTGCCACTTCACCAGCTAAAATGCGATGTGCCAACACAGTGGAATTCAACTCTGCACATGTTGCAGCGACTGTGGCAGCACCGACAAGCCCTGGTGCAATTCGTTCTGAATTATGGACTGGGCCAACGAGATCCAGAGGTTGGGCAAATCACGCTGGAGGAGTGGTTCAGATCAGGGCCCTATGCACCCTTCTGCACAGTTTTGAAATGGCCACGAAGATGTTTAGTGCTGATGATGCCATTATCAGCATGACTATTCCGGTGATTTACATGCTGGAGCAGATGTTAAACAGAATTCGGAGTCAGGTGGTGGAACAAGAGGAGGTGGAGGAAGTAGAGGAGGAGGAGTTGTATGCAGAAGGGCTAACATCTGCAAGGTCCAGACGGTCGGCAGCACCAAGGCTGCTGGCATGGGAGGATGGGGGAGAGGGATGAACCAGGGCGCATGGTAGCAGCCAAACTAGTGAGGAAGGTGCAGGAGCCCAAGAAGAAGTGGAGGACGAACTGGCGATGGGCATGGAAGACTCATCAGATGACGGAGACCTTGATCACATTTCTGTTGTTTGAGGTTGGGGGGAGAGGGCAGAAGAAGGAAACATGATTCGTACCTTGCCAACCCAAAACAACAGGGACTTGGTGCTCCTGGATGCGCAAGACACATGAGTGCCTTCTTGCTGCACTACCTGCAACATGACCCTCGAATTGTCAGAATTCGAAATAATCCTGACTACTGGGTAGCCACACTGTTAGATCCCCGGTACAAAAGTAAATTTACCGAAATAATTCCTGCCATAGAAAGGGATTCACGCATGCAGGAGTATCAGCAGAGACTGTTGCAGAATCTTACATGTGCTTTTCCACAAAACACCAGTGGTACATGTAGTGAATCTCACAGTTCTAACTTGCCAACCGTGGGACTGTCGAGTCTTCAGCACTCAAACCGTAACAGAAACACAGTATCTGCTGGTGTTAACAGCAATTTTGCAGAATCCTTTCACCAGTTTTTTAGCCCATCCTTTGCAAGGCCACAGGAGACAAGAAGTCAGACACATAGTCAACGCTAGAGACGATGGTACAGGAATTTCTCCAACTGAACATCGAAGCCATGACTGTGTCACTGGACCCTTGCTCTTTTTGGGCTTCCAATCTGGATAAATGGCCGGAGCTCGCCACTCACGCCTTGGAGATCTTGTCATGCCCCGCAGACAGCATTCTCTCTGAATGTGTGTTCAGCGCTGCTGGTGGTGTGTATACAGACTCACGTTCGTAAAGTTGAACAAATCATGGATCCGCAAGGACTTTTCTACCCCTGTGCCATCCTGGAGAGAGTAAAAGCTTGAGTATTTGGTAAAATCACCTCACCAACCGTTTTAAGCTTTCAAATTGCTAATAATTTTTAGCTGCATCTAGGCTGGAAAATAATTTTGGGTCTGTAGCTGTGTGTGTTACTCATTCTAATAGGCCATCTATACTAAGCTCCACCAGCTTTCAAATTAATAATAATTTTTAGCTGCATCTTGCTTGTAGAATAATTTTGGGCCTGTAGCAGTGTTTGGTACTCATTCTATTAGGCAATCTATACTAAGCTCCACCAGCTTTCAAATTAATACAAATTTTTATCTGCATCTTGCCTGGAAAATTACTTTGGGCCTGTAGCAGTTTGTGGTACTCATTCTATTAGGCCATCTATACTAAGCTCCACCAGCTTTCAAATTAATAATATTTTTTAGCTGCATCTTGCCTGGACAATAATTTTGGGCCTGTAGCAGTGTGTGGTACTCATTCTATTAGGCCACCTTTACTAAGCTGCACCAGCTTTCAAATTAATACAAATTTTTATCTGCATCTTGCCTAGAAAATAATTTTGGGCCTGTAGCAGTGTGTGGAACTCATTCTATTAGGCCATCTATAATAAGCTCCACCAGCTTTCAAATTACTAATAATTTTTCTTCTCTCTGAATGTGTGTTCAGCGCTGCTGATGGTGTGCTGAGTCTGACAGATAAGCGCACGCGGCTGTCCACTGAGAATGTAGACATATTCACGTTCATAAAGATGAACAAATCATGGATCCGCAAGGACTTTTCTACCCCTGTGTCATCCTGGGGAGAGTAAAAGCTTGAGGATTTGTTCAAATAACCTCACCAACCATTTTAAGCAACTCTGGGGCAATTGATGCTACTTAAGTGTTGCTTGTGTCGCAAATTTTTGGAAAAATGGAGACTCTTTTTGGAGTCCCCTTGCTGTGTTTTACGTGACGTTGGCATCGTCAATTACAGGTGGGTTGGGTCTTTCCCCACCCCCCTTTTAACCGTAAGAAACTACATACACTATGGCTTGGGGTAACACAGATGGTTGAGTGTGAAGACTAGAGCTGTTTACTCCTACTATAGCCTGGGAATCAGAGGTCTGCTCCAAAGCTTGAGTATCTGCTAGTCAGCGGAGTAGCCACCGGCTGTAGATCTAATTACAAATTTTTAACTGCATCTAACCCAGACAATAATTTTGGGCCTAGTAGCAGTGTTTGCTAGTCAGCGGAGTAGCCACCGGCTTTAGATCTAATTACAAATTTTTAACTGCATCTAGCCCAGACAATAATTTTGGGCCTAGTAGCAGTGTCTGCTAGTCAGCGGATTAACCCAGCTGTTAAACAAGCTACACCACCTGTACTTTGGACACTTAATTTTTTCAAAGGAAATGCTTCGGGCCCCCGGGACAATCAGTGAAAAGCATCGGTCCCCCGGGACAATCAGTGAAGAGCATCGTGTTTTCTATGTGTTTACTATGTGTTTCTATGTGTTTTGGTTTGCCTGCCATTGGTTTTAACGGTGTTCGACGGTGTTCGACAAACAGTTCGACGAACAGTTCGTCGAACACACGGCTGTTCGGCGAACCGAACCGAACTCGAACACTACGGGGGTGGCTCATCACTACTGATGAGTCCAAATTTGAGATCTTTGTTCCAACCGCCGTGTCTTTGTGCGACACAGAAAAGGTGAACGGATGGACTCTACATGCCTGGTTCCCACCATAAAGCATGGAGGAGGAGGTGTGTTGGTGTGGGGGTGCTTTGCTGGTGACACTGTTGGGGATTTATTCAAAATTGAAGGCATACTGAACCAGCATGGCTACCACAGCATCTTGCAGAGGCATGCTATTCCATCCGGTTTGTGTTTAGTTGGACCATCATTTATTTTTCACAGGACAATGACCTCAAATACACCTCCAGGCTGTGTAAGGGCTATTTGACCAAGAAGGAGAGTGATCGGGTGCTACGCCAGATGACCTGGCCTCCACAGTCACTAGACCTGAACCCAATCGAGATGGTTTGGGGTGAGCTGGACCGCAGAGTGAAGGCAAAAGGGCCAACAAGTGCTAAGCATCTCTGGGAACTCCTTCAAGATTGTTGGAAGACAATTTCCAGTGACTACCTCTTTAAGCTTATAAAGAGACTGCCAAGAGTGTGCAAAGCAGTCATCAAAGCAAAAGGTGGCTACTTTGAATAATCTAGAATATAAGACATATTTTCAGTTGTTTCACACTTTTTTGTTAAGTATATAATTCCACATGTTTTAATTCATAATTTTGATGCCTTGAGGGTGAATTTACAATTTTCATATTGATGAAAATACAGAAAAATCTTTAAATGAGAAGGTGTGTCCAAACTTTTGGTCTGTACTCTATAGAGAAAGGTGTAGGTTCGGCACACATACATACATTTTCATTTTAGTTAACTTTTTTGAATATGCCGTCTGATCATGAGAAATAGTGCTATTGCTTGTATAAGACTTGTATTGTGTAACTTTTCTCCAGTTTTCCCCTTTGCCACCTCTATCTATTATTCAGTTGTCTCTGAGTTAGTAGATGGAGACTTCCTGCTATAATTTTACAGTATAGTACATAAAACACGAGAGATTCCTACTTTTCCTTCTCTGTAGTATATACAGAAAAATGACCATTTGGAGGTCATTACACAACAGACTGAGTGGTATCTGATTCCAGCACTCAAGTGAAATACATTTACTAAAACTTGCAGCTTGATCTACCTGCCTTTCTACCTGTCCTCTCATTGTGTTGGATGCCCCTCACTCCTTCTCCCCTTTTTCCCATTTCAATAGAGTATTTTAGGAGATATAACCTGACACCTTGCTTTGCCAGCAGTCCATCTTGCTTTGCCCATGATGGATTTGAGCTGTTTTTCAGAGTGGATGCTGAGTTCATGAGATGGGAGGAGAAACAAACTATCTCTTTAGTAGATAGAGAATCAGAATTTTCTGATAACGAACTATTGCAAATTTCTCATATTTGACTCAAATAGCAAAGTTTGCTGAAACAACAGTGACCATTTAACACAATTTGAATTCCAAAGTGGAAAACCCAATTAAAAACAATTGCAGTATTTTGAATATTTCCCACAGACACTATTACAGAGTACAGCCCAATTTACAGGCTGAGTATAGAATATGTATTTTTTTTTTCATTTCTATGTGCCAGCATTCTAAAATCTGGGAAGAATTTACCAGGCAATTACTTTAACAAATGACTTTGCAATCTTTGCTTGAGTCAGCAAGTTGATGTCACTAGCAAAGGAGGTTTTGATGGGCCAGTGAAGTAAGCCCATAGCTATTAATAAAATCACAGTTCGTATTCCATCACTTCTATATTACTGGATGTCTGTAAGTGACAGATAAGCTTATATTTAAAAAGGGACTGGCAGTGATTCATTACAGAGTCCTAATAACATTGAGCATTAGATGTAAAATCCAACACATTTAGCTGTAATGTTCTGTAGAACAATTTCACTATGTAATTACTAAAAATGAATTGTTAAAAAAGAATGTGTTTGTAAAATTACATTGTTCCTATCAATCTGAACTATACAGACCTTAGCAATTAAAATAGAAATTACTGTGGTGCATCCAAGGATGTAGTGCTGGATGGAAAATATATTTCTCCCAGCAGGATGAAGTTTGGCCGGGATTTTTCTAAAGTGGAAGATCTGTAATGATGTCACGATCATGTGATCAGCCCATGTGATGTGTATCTTACCTGTGGGTGGGGTTATGGGCTATGTAATGGAGATTTGTTTGGCACATGAAAAGTGTTTGTGCAAGGTATGAGGAACTATAATAATAATCTTCTTAATAATAATCTTTTTATTCTTATATAGCGCTAACATATTCCGCAGCGCTTTACAGTTTGCACACATTATCGTCGCTGTCCCCAAAGGAGCTCACAATCTAGATTCCCTATCTGTATTTTTTGGAATGTGGGAGGAAACTGGAGTACCCGGAGGAAACCCACGCAAACACGGGGAGAACATACAAACTCCTTGCAGATGTTGTCCTTGGTGGGATTTGAACCTAGGACTTCAGTGCTGCAAGGCTGTGACAAGTGCTATCCACTAAGCCACCATGCTGCCCAAGGCTGGAGTTAGACTGAACTTGTTTGTTGACTACCTTTGCAGCAAGCACTCAAACAACCCTGGGAATTGCACCTGGCAAACGCCGCTGACTGGGCAGCCGCTTAGTTAAGCCTGTCCCGTAAAAAGGGTGAGTCTGAGACCAGTGGTTCTCCAAGCTGGAGTTTATTTGTGTTTTTCTTTACTTTCTGTTAAACCTGCTATTTAAAGTGACATTAAACCACTGCAGTTGGACTCCAAGCCTGTGTGTTGCCTCATTACCGCGGCCCTGCCACTGCCTACCAGAGCGAATCACTACATATCCCAGAAATCCCCCAACTTGAAAAGAAGAATTCAGTAGTGCCAATGCTCTAATACTGTCTAAATTGAGACTACGGTAACCAAAAAAAAATTAGCTTAAGGCTTGTAATATCTATGACATTTATAGTACTGCTGTCTTGTGTGATAGATGGGCTATGTGGTCTTGCTCAGACCCCTGAGTCCTTAGTTCAATGGATTGAAGATTGCAACTTCATCAGTTAAAATATACATTACGTATGATGTTAGCTGTAGTCAGTCGGACTGGGCACCATGTAATTTCTACAAATTATAAAAAAGGTTCAATAAATTATAATTTTATTAATAAGAGGTGGTGCTTAGAATAATCTAAATTACTGTATGTTTGAGACCATGTTAACATAAGGAAAATGAAAGATGCAATAAATTTTGTAAATGCTAATTTACTAACATTTTACAAATATGATGGACAGTATCTCAGGAGGTCACAGTGTAGCTTACAGGCCTCTTTCATGTAGCTTCCATCAGTCCAAATCCAAAATTAAATGTTCTGGGATTCACTGAGACAGTCCTGGATTACTGATGTCCTACACATTTTGGCCAACTGATGTAGAAAATACACTGTGTGCAGATTTATTTAAGCAAGTGAGTATTTTGACTATATCATCATTTTTGCAACTTTTCCATCTACAAGCTGTATATATTTGAATGTTTATTGGATGAAGCATATCAGGTGATGTGTCCAAAAATGAAGAAAAACAAGGATCTGGCACTGCTCACATTCGCATTTTGCGCACTTCAGCGATATTGGTTGTCGGTACCAAAAATTAGTTAAGAAAACACCACAGTGCTGCTCACCAATACATATCAGGTGATGTGTATTTGTGTAATGAGGCAGGGTACAGCCAAAGGATATCAATACCTTTTATCAAGGTGTGCATATTTGTTAGCTTATTTTCATTAGGACCTACTGGCTAAAAAAGTGACTCTGAAAAGTCAAAAATTGTTAGAAGTCTCAAAGAGCATTACCACTGTTGAAATTGCTAAATATTGGGGCATGATCAGAGAACCATCAATAGTTTTGTTGCAAATGGTCAAAAAAACATGTTTAGAAAAAAGATGCACATTAACTGCCAAAGATTTTAGAAAAATCAAACATGAAGCGACCAGGATTGGTCCGTGAGCAAGGTCCTGTCTGACTGGGCTTAGACGCAGTCTATAAAACGATCTTTGGGGCGTCCATCGGTGTGCTAAGATCACTAATTTTGCTGTGTATGTGTAGGTGGGACAGTTACCATCCTGGATGCACATGTGCTGCTATTGGCACTGAGAGTGTGGTTCTCATCAGGCAGTGTAGGGTGGGAACTCCCGCTTGAGCCTACCTGCACCGGGTGACAGCGTCGCATGTGCAAGCTTCACAGACCATGTGACAGGGCAGCCTCAATCACCAGCATAGTGGGGGATGAGTTATAGGGACCCCAACTAGCGTCATTATCTGCTATACTCCTGTGACGCCTAACAGGGTATAGCTCGGAGTGCTCTCTCATTGTACTGCTTTGTGGAGCAACTGAGCAGGTACTTTGCACTCTTCCCACACGGAGTGACTTTTAACTCCGAGTGTGTTCGGTGCTTGCATGCAGCATCGCTCCGCCATTGTCTCTAGCTGCTGTTCCTCCATCACCGCACGGTGGACCCCGGGTTGCGATCGCACCTTCTCTTAATTTATATTTGGTACGATCCACAAACCCTAACAACCAGTCTAAGGATACCCAGTCCTTAATAATGGGAAAAAAAATTTTCTGAGGCCCTCTACTACATCTCTTCAAAGGGTCATTGGAGTGCCTCTTTCTAACTTTTGGCATCCCTTGCTCTTAATGCATACACTTTACCAGTGTAGGAGATCCAATCCTTAGTAATGGGAAAAAATGCTTTTCTGAGGCTCCTTCTAGCTGAGGGAATATTTTTGGAAACCAAAACAGCCAGTGGGTTCTATTAGCATATGATCCAGTACCTTGCTGTGGGCTGTGAGATAGTCATCACATAGGTAGTTCTAACACTGCATACAGGATTTCACAGTCGGGACAGGAGACTTTGTACAGTAAATAGAGAAGATCCTGGTCTCCTCCATATTAGGCTGAGAAGATGCAAAACGCTCCACTATATTCCCCAACAGAGTTGATGAAATAACAGTCCTTGATGCTGCTATGTTAAACTGATCACTTTTTTCAGGGCTAATTCAAATAGATTCTATTCTCTAATAATACTGCTCTTATCTGCAAATTGTGTAGGGTGCTCTGTCGCAGTAGGGATAGTGTATTACAGCCTACTAGTCAGGGATTATTGCCTTAAAAATTATACTCCTTGCTGCTGCTTTTCTCCATATTCTAATTGACAGATTCATGTTTTTTACAGTGATCTGTACTCAGAAATTCATCAAAGCTGGCAGTGTTGCTTGTTTTCCTCCAGAGTTTGTTGCTGCCACATATGAGAAAAAATCTTTTCAGGGTTGGTTCAAATCCCTTCTATATTCTACAATAATATTGTTATTTCTTGAAGTTCGGCCAAGGTGAGCTGTCACTGTAGGGATAGTGTATTACAGGCATATGATCAGGGATTATTGCCTTATAAATTATAATCCTTGCTCCTTCTTTTTTCCATACACTCATTGACAGATTAGTGTTTTTTATGGTGATCTGTACTCAGAAATTCATCAAAGCATGCAAAATTACCTGATTTAATGTTTCATTTTGCCGGTTTCTCTGTAGCAGCTGTATGTAAGACGTAATGGTGAGAGACATCATGCTACTAGAGCTGGAATTACCACTTCTGAATTCTCCAGTGCTTTGTTTCCATCCATTTCTGGGAGATTTTTGAAGTATGCTTGGGATCATTGTCCTGCTAGAAGACCCATGACCTAGGATGCAAACCCAGCTTTCTTATACTGGACACCACATTTCGATCCCAAATCTTCACATTTCTTGATGTCTAGCACACAGCAAAACAACCCCAAAATGTCTTTAAACCGCTACCATATTTGACTGTAACCACTGCGATCTTTGATTTTTATACCTCATTCCATTTCCATTAAACAGTAGAATGATGTACTTTATCAAAAAGGTCTGTCTTGTTGTCATCTGTCCATAAGATGTCTGCTGACTCTCTAACAATAGTGAGGGCTGACTGCTGGCCCTCAAACAATAGAAAGGGCTGCCTGATGGCCCTCTACAAATAGTGATGGCCATATGATGGCCCTGAAAAAAATGTGTGACTTTCAGAGTCCCTCCTTCATAAATTAATCAGAATGTGTCTGATCATGTCTCACACACCCCATAGCCAGATAAGGCAGTAAAATGTTAAAATTTAATTTCTTGGGGAGTTTTTTTCATTGAAAGCAATGCAAATGTGGAAAAAAACTGCGTGTGAACATAGCCCAAGGTGTGGAGGAGCACTTTTTTTCTCTTATTTATTTTGTCTTATAAACAAGTCATTATCCTGGAAATAATGTTTCTTAATATTTTTTCCAGTAAAATCCATTTTAACTTCAGTTTTGTATGTTTTATTGTCAGTCTGAAAAAGTGGTGTAACATTGTCAGTCTTCCTGGTGCTGTTCCCATGCCATTTCAGCGCTGTTTCCATCAATTTCCGCAATTTTTAGACCCTTAGAGACCTCAAGTGCGAGAGGGGATGCCATAAAAATGCTCAAGTTTCTCATTGACTTCCATTAGACTCATTACTGGGGTTGAGCACCTGAGCATTACGATTTGCTCGACTCGAGTAACAAGTACCCGGGCATTTTAGTGATCGCTCATCTCTACTGATATACTGTATGAGTATATTTTCAAATAGTGGAAATAAATTAATCCCATGCAGACAAAATGGGATTCTACAACCGAGAAGAAAAAAAAAGCCTCCTGTGAATGCATACCTAAACCCTGAGGCTAAGTGCACACGTTCAGGAATATTTGCATTCTTTTTGCGTTTTTTCGCAGGAAAAAACGCGTCAAAAACGCATGTATTAAGCATCCTATCATTTAGAATGAATTCCGCAATTTTTGTGCACATGGTGCGTTTTTTTCAGCAAAAAAAACGCATCGCGGAAAATCTAGCAACATGTCCATTAATTTTGCGGAATTCTAGCGTTTTTCCCGCTATATTATTGACCTAGAAAGTTCAGGAAAAAATCGCGGTAAAAACGCGTCAAATCCACGCAAAAACCGCACCAAAAACTCGCAAAATCCGCGCAAAAAACACGCGTTTTTGCAGCGAAAAAAGTCCGGTTTTGCTCAGGAATATTCTGCAAACATTCTGCAAACGTGTGCACTTAGCCTTACAACTTACAAGTGTGTAAAGCACATAATATTTTTCTATACTCTGATTTTAGAAGGCTTTAAGCATGCAAACGTTAGTTACTGAGAATTAGTCAGGAGCATTATGCAGTTACTTATCTGCATATGGCAATATTTCTGCGGCCTGCACAGCCATGTGGTACAAACCATTGCTACATAATATCGCACTAATTGTATGTGTCCATAAATATCATAATCTGTATGTAGAATATATGATGTTAAATCACAGAAGACATTTTCATTTGGTATCTCTCTGTGTAAACATCTTTTTATAGACCATTATTCCTTTATCTCAACTTCAGGTATAAGCACTTAACAGAAATCTTAACAAGACAAAAGCACAAAGCATCACCTGAAGAGAAATGCCGACATGTTCTAGAGCAATGCAAGCAGCAAGGATGGCAGGTAATCTTAAGTCAACTCATTTGCATTTGATGAAGTTCATAAATTTCCTAACTCGTTCCCTTTGTTGTTAGATGAAATGCATTGATTAGAGAGGTTCCCAAGTGTCTAGATTTTCTAGGAAATTCTTATTATTCCCTGAATTTCATTTCTCACAATATTTAGATTTTCCTTGAATCACTTTATCTTGTAATAAGATTCACCGGGAAGTAATTGAAATAAGCTAACACAGTGTGGCCAAAAAGAAGGTATTTTTTTAATAATAATTATATTAGATATAATATATAATTATATACTGTATCATGTAAAATATTAGATATTAGCAAAATTACCTGGCTTTGCATTGATTTTTTTGTGTTTAACTATTTGTTGTTTGTGTTTGTGGTTAAAAAATTTGTTTGCTACTGATATGAAGGCAACATATCCAATAAATTAAACCTTTTGCTCCAAAATAAAAAAATATTCTAACAAATCATGTATTTTTAATTATTTAATTATTTAAAAAAATAAAATAATGAAACTGATCAACTATTTTGATTATTGTGTCGCAATAGTAATGAAAAGGCACAAAACATTCTATTTTCTTAGAAATCTAAGACAGCACTTGTCATGGGTTTACCGTGACAGAGATGTGCCAGAAGACTGCAGCGTCTGATTTCCCACACTGATTAGAAGCACCTCACAATCATATTAAACGGGTAACAGGTTTTTGCTAGCATTGATAGAGCTTTCCAGCATTGATGGTCTCAGCTGTTCAGTGTTGGCCACTCCCCTCTCCCATGTATACACACCACTGGCTATCAGGGATGCTAGTTTTAGTTTTCTTGATGTCTGGCTCTGGAGCTGGAGCATTTGTTTTTTTGAGAAGGTGTTTGGAGTGTATATCTAAAGATTGTTGCTTGGTTATTTGGTTGTGTGCATTTCCTCAACCTCTCCTATTTGTTTTTTCCTTCACTCTCCACTGTTCCACTCTGTTGTTTGTAAGTGCATGTTTGTATGTCTGATTTGTGTATTTTCATGCACTACTACTACCCACTTCCCTGGGTGAGGAAGGGAATAGATTAAGGGTGGATTCAGGAGATCAGCAATGTACATGGCCACGGCATCTTCACCATTAGAAGTAATTGGAGCAGGGATTGCTGGGGCACCCCTTACACTAGGGACAGGGAAAAGCCCCTGGCCCCAGGATAGCCGACAACAGAGTCGTGACAGCACTCTTGGGTAAACTACATTTACTGTCCTGTTGTCCATGTGTAAGTATGTAAAAGTTTCTGCATGGGCCAACCCTAAAGCAAGCAGTATACAGTTGTCCATAATAGAAGCTTAGTTATATCAACTTGATACCAGCAATTTTTAGGGCCTGGCTTTGGGAAAGTCAAAAACTCAACATGGTATTTTAATGTATCTTGAATGGTAATGGAATACAGCATTACATATATTAGCCCAGGTAGTATATCGACAATTAGCATGTCACATCTGATCAGCCTTGAGACTGGCTTGTGTCTGTTGTGGAGTCTCTGCTGCTCATCTGTCTTCCTGAGACTGCAGACATTCCTCAAATTGGTGGGAAGTTTGAGTAGCTCACTGTTGGCTGTGACACATCTGATCCAGGTTTAAATGCATTTAGCATGTGTACCCAGCAAACAAAAGAAATGGAGCTTATAGGGTGAGTACAAAGAGAGAACATGAAACGTATTGTTTTAATACAAGGGTCACCTTAAAAAGTTGTTGTTTGGGCATAATTCCAGTGATGATGTATCAAGAATGAGAAAGCATGATGGAGATCACTGTCAGGGCGTAGAACCCTTCAAGTGTGCCAAATCTTCTCTGGGATGTAGTAAAGCTTCTATAGAATGGATTACACTCAGTGTGACCAGAGGCAATGTGGAGAAAGACATAGTCTGCATCACCTCTTGTCATCTATAAATTCCATTCTACAGATGCTTTTGGAGATAGGCTTGAATCTGCTGAAGAATCTGTGCTTCTCATCAGTGTCGCTGAGACTGCAATCGTTCCTCAGTCTACTGCGGTGTGTTGGCAGTGGTGCATTTGGTCAGCCAGAGACTGGCTTGGGTCTGCTGAGAGGTCTGGGCAGCTTGGCTAGCAGCCAAGTGTTTTATAACAGAAGTCTTTCTTTCAAGTGCAGTGTTCTAGTTTGGAGGTATGACTGGTCAGAAAGAACTTCAATATATGACAATAATGCTTAAAGTCAGAATAGGTACAGTCTGTTCACAGCAAGGAAAAAAAAATCACTGCGTTATTATGTGCAAAATTATGATGTCTCAGCAAATATGTCAAGAACAATAGGTCCTGAAATTCTGAAATGGCTTCAATCTGCTCGCTGTGACCCAAGTGATCTGCCTGGAGAATGGCTTTTTTTCCTTCGCAAATATATCAAGAGCAATAGGTCCTAGCTTAAACCCAGTGTCATGGTTCCACCCCTCAGTGTGTCTGGGATGCAGTTACTTACATCTCAGCTGTCCAATCTGGTACAGGGGTGTGCTGAAGCTGTCAGTACTTTGATTGACAGCTCTGTCGTCCAGTCTGGTGCTAGGGTGTGCTGATTGACAGCTTGGCCGTCCAGTTTGAGATTGGGAGGCACTGGCTGTGTCCAGGTGTTCATTGTCCCAGGTGATTGCCAGGCTACTTAACTGGGCTGTTACCCTCTGTCAGACCTCTGCCAGATGTACATTCAGTTATTGTGTGATTTGTTCTCTCTGTGCCCTGCATTATGTTTGTTGAAGTTTTGTTGCCTGACCTTGGACCTTGTTATGACCGTCCGTCTGTTTAACCCCTTCTGCTCTCATCTTCTATCTAGTTACATAGTTCAAAAAATACAGCAAAAAGGCAGAGATGCTCACCTGCCCATGCCTTCAAACAAATGCACTATCAGGGTGCAGTGGACCCATATAGTTAAGATGGCGGCAACACAGGTGCAAGAATACCGATGAGACAACCGCTCGCAACCTACCAATGGTATATTAATGTACAATGAAGACTTAAAAGCAGCGCTGTTCACACTATGGCAATGCACAGCATCCAGTTAAACAGCCTAGTAGTTACACCCTTCTATTAGATCAGGCGGTTACATAGTTACATAAGTTGAAAAAAGACCTAGGTCCATCAAGCTCAACCTTTCTCCACAAATTGTACATTTTGTCAACTATAACCCGCAATGTTATGTGTAGCAAGGAAATCATCCAGACCTTTTTTAAAATCTGATATAGTGTCTGCCATTACTAGTTCTTGTGGTAGGGCATTCCACAGTCGGACTGCTCTAACTGTAAAGAACCCTTTCCTATTTAGCTGCCGTAATTGCCTTTCTTTTATCTGTAATGAGTGCCCCTTAGTCCTCAGTATGGTCTCCTGATATTCTGACCTCAGAGCATTACCTGAATATGCCTTTATCTCTTCCTTCTGTTTATAATGTCCCCTCCTAGCTTCTGACCTCAGACTCCATGAAAATCCCATCTCACTGCTTGTCTGCTAACTCAGTGTTACACCCAGCCATAGATCTTTCAAAGCTTCTGATTTACCTATGTAGCAGGTTTAGTGCACATTGTCCCAGTCATTTTGTCATGCATAAAGATCAGACAACAGAGGTCAATCTGTTGTCTGATTTTTATGCAAGACAAAATAACTAGGTCGATGTGCACCAGACACATGTACAGTGTATATATACTGTATCTATATATATTGTGAGACAGTGAAGGAATATGTGTCGAATGGGGTGTACATTTCACCTAGGTACTGTGCTGTATGGTATAAGGGAAATGTGTGGCTTTGTAAACCTAGTGGTAGAGAAAGGTCACTACACCTTACATTCAGTACACACTTGCAGCTCAGGCCTGAAACCATTCAGCTGTTAATTAGGAGACCAGAAGTAGGTGTCTGCGAACACAGTCAGAGAGCTCGCTTAGTCTGGACAAGGAGTCCAGGCACAAGAAGGAGTCTCCAGGAGTATGAGCTGTCTCAGTCTGGGCGCTCGATGTACCCCGGACACAGGAGTAGTCTCTGTGAGAATCCATGCGGATAGCTGCTGAATAGGAGGGGAGCTCTCTCAAGTCTGGACGTTGAAGGTGCCTTCAGACACAAGGAGGAGACTCTGTGAAACTCCATGCTGGTAAATGCTGAACATATGTGTTGTTTTGGCCCAGGCTGTTAGAGTCTGGTCCCAGGTAGATAGGGAAATCTATCTAAGTGTAGTAAGTGGCTGGACAAGCCCAGGTCTTATGTTTATGATTTGGTTTTGATTATGTTCTGTTTGCTGTAGACTTTAATAAAACTGGTTGCGGCCAGTTTTTACCAGAACTGCTGTCTGTGAATGAACTGTTTCCGTGCCACTCCGTCTACCCGGACGGCGATCCCAGAGCTATATCCCCTGAAAAGCTTACAATTGGTGCTAGAATGTGCGTGCAGCACAGTGGCGAGAGACAGCAATAAAAGGTGAAGTCTGTTGAAGCAGCAGCAGAGAAAAAAAGTGTGTCAGCAAAAGAAACGTCTGTTGGAGCAGTCTTAAAGAGACAGTAGCCCTAATAGAGTTTGCAAAAGAAAAAAAAAAAAAAAAAGTGTGTCTGCACAGCAAAGCTGAACTTGTTGTGGAGAAGACTGTGGAGTGTGTAGCAGCAAAGGAAAAGTCTGTTGGAGCAGTCTTAAAGAGACAGTGGCCCTAATAAAGTTTGCAGAGAAAAAAAAAAAAAAAAGAGTGTCTGCAGAGCAAAGCTGAATTTTTTGTGGAAAAGACTGTGGAGTGTGTATGTCTTGAGTGAAGACTGCCGTTGTTGAGACAGAGAAGTCTGACAGCATGGATGACAGCATGGAGGCGCTGTTTGAACAAATGGCGCAAGTTAATGTGCAACATAAGACTGCCGTGGTTGAGACAGATAAGTCCGGCAGTATGGAGGAGCTCCTTGAGTACCTGGTCCAGGCCCAGCGGAGCATGCAGCAGAGCATGGAGCGGCAGCGCCTGCAGCACCAGCAGCGCATGCAGCAGGCCCAGCAGCAATTCCTGAAGCAGCAGCAGGAGAATAACCGGTTGTTTTTTGAGCAGGTTGCAGCACTACAAAAGACTTGCAGCGCATCGTCCCAAAGTAATGTTGCAAAGTCGCCTGCATTGTCCGCTGTAAAGAAGGCGGTAAGACGGTCCCTGAAAAAGATGACACCTCGTGACGATGTGGAGGTATATCTCACTAGGTTTGAGGGACTGGCAGAGAAGGAGAATCTTCCCCTATCTGAATGGGCCATGATGGTCGCACCCTATCTGATTGGAGAACCCCAAAGGGCCTATGCTGACCTGAGCGAGCAGGACAGCCAAGACTATGCCAAGCTGAAAGCGGAGATTCTTACCCGGCTGGGTGTTACGGTGACAGCCCGTGCCAGGGGAGTTCATGACTGGAGATGCAGTTGGGAGTCTGCAGTCAGCAAACCTGATTATGGCATTGAAAAGGTGATAGTGGACCGCTACACCCAAGCACGTCCTCCTGAGGTACAGCCAGAGGTCGGACAAGGAGACCACCAGGACGCCAATCGTCTGGTCAGCCTGATGGAGAGGGCCTTCGCCACCAAATACTGCCTCCGTGACCAGCCGTCTGAGAGGTCGTCACTTCAGAGTTCCTGGACGCCGAACTCTCCCGGTAAGAGCGTTCCAGCTGTTGGGGTCGTGTGGGTGGGAGAGTGTGATGGACAGTGTTGGAGATGTCGTGAAATTGCAGCCAACTGTCCAATAGAGGGGGAGCCTATGTGTTGTGATGTTGGCGGGTCCCTCTCTCCCTGCGCAGAGCCTGTGTGTATGTCCACCTCAGCCGAAGAGACTGGACCACAGGGGTCCCCGGTGGTTGTAAATGACTGCCCAGCACAGGCCCTCTTGGACTCAGAGAGTCCAGTGACTTCCGTATGGGACAGCCTGATTGATAGGGACTTTATCCCTGATAAACACCTGAGTGTGGTGTGCGTCCATGGAGACACCAAAGTCTACCCAGAGACTGTCGTGGACTTGATCCCCAAACGCGGGGAGGTTTCATGTGAAGTGGGGGTAGTGAAGAACCTGGTGCCCCCCGTCATATTGGGTAATGACTTTCCCCGGTCTAAGGATCTCTGGGGGAAAAATGTTTCTGATGGATAGTGTGATGAAGCTCCTACTGAGGGTGCGCAGTCCCGAGGGGCGGAACACAATGCTAGTGGGCCGTTAAACTTATGTGATAATGATGATGATGATGATGATGATAATGATAATGATGATGATGATCATGATAATGATGATGACCATGATAATGATGCTGATGCTGATAATGATAATGATGATGATCATGATAGTGATGATGATACTGATCATAATCATGATAATGATATTGATAATAATGATGACTGTGATAGTGATGAAATTCCTTTGCAGGTGATGTTGGGAGACGAGGATGGTGGTTCTCGGGAACCGAGTGTCCCTGACTTACCTGTGTCCTGTGACAATTTTGAGAGTGAGCAGTGGCGAGACCCCTCTCTTAAAACGGCCCAGGAAAATATAAATGTTCTAAATGAGGTTTCCCAAGAGCCTGGCTCTGAGGAGAGGTTTCCTCATGTTGCCATAAACACTCACCTGTTGTATAGGGACACTGAAGTCCAGGGAGAGGTCGTGAGCCAGCTCCTAGTACCTGAGCTATATGGAAGTATAGTGCTGGGGTTGTCACATAGTCACATACTTGAGGGACCACCTGAGGGAAACCAGGGACCAGATGGTGAAGTTAATGTTGTGGATGACATGTTAACTAAGGTTCCAGATCAAGATGTGAATGAGAATGAATTGTATAACCCTGACAGTGAGCAGGATGTGAATGAAAATGAAGTGTATAACCCTGAAAGTGAGCAGGATGTGAATGAGAATGAATTGTATAACCCTGACAGTGAGCAGGATGTGAATGAAAATGAATTGTATAACCTGAAAGTGAGCCAGATGTGGCTGAGAAAAAGGGGTCAGACAGGGATAGTGGTAGTGATAGTGAATCATCTGATGACAATCAAGCAACCAGTGCAAATGAGGAAGGCATGGTAGCAGAGGAGGTTGAGAGTCCTGAGAGGAAGGCTGATGCTGACCTTGCAGTCGGACAGAAGATGGCATCTGAAGATGTTTTACAGTTGGCCGGTTCCCTGGCGAAGACTAAGGTGAAAGGAGGAGAGCTGAGCTTTAAAGGCAGGACTCTGAAACTGAACACAGCCCAAGTAGATGCTGTTGGAAATGTGAAGTTACCAAGGTATGGTGTGGATCTGTATCGTGCCAAGGACTCTGAGGGAGATGCTGCAGAGGTGGAAAAAGCCATAGAAGTGGTAGTCACCAAGCCAGATGCCTCATCAGAAGCTGAGGTCTCAAGTGAAGCTGTGAGGAACAAGACTGAAGATATGGGGATTGACTCTGTCCAGGAATCTGTTTCTGCCGAAGACAGCGGCGTGGACGGGTTACGGTCCGGATCAGTAGCTGCAACTCGTGAAGCTCAGGCTGGAAGTTCGGCGCCCGGAGCCCCAGCAGTGTTCCCGAGTGATACCAAGGATCTGGATAAATCACAAGATGAGATTTTGAGACATCAGGCTGGCATTGGTTAGCTCAAGCGCACTTTCATGGAGTCTACATCGGAGCCACGTCCCAACAAATGGGAAAAGCGGTGTGTCACTCCGTTGCCGCTGAAGACACACGGGAGCTCAGATGGGATGCAGAACGTGGTGGAAGAGAAGAATCCGGCGGGTTCTGAGTATACAGATGCAGCTATCAAGGAGAACTTGAGAGCTGGAATAAATGGAGATATTGGAGACCATAATGATGTGACTGAAGAGGTAGAATGTAAGACTGACGGTAGGGCTTCTGAGCATGTTCTACCAGAAGAGCCTGAAGAAGGGGCCGAAGACATAAAGGACGTCCAACAGGTACCAGATGAATTGATTACTTCTCAGAAAAAACTCCAAACTGTGATGAAGGAGTGTGATGAAAGCCATGAGCATCTTCGTGAGAAAGTCAATGAAGTAAAAGGAAGAATACAGGGAATCTCTTCGTTGCAAGAGCAAATGCTGCTCAATAAGTCTAAGGCTCTATATAAGAATGCTGTTGTCACGGTAGAACATTACAATTCAGCTGGAGACTTAGCGGATGAATTATGTGTACTGCAAAAGAAAAACGATCTGCTCCTTCTACAGTCCCAATCGTTTGAACAGAGTAGCTTAAAATGGTCAGAGACCATGGCAGAGGAGCTTAAGGTCTGTGAAATAGACTTTATGAGTCCACTGATATTCAAGAAAATAGATGTGCTAAAGAGGGTTCAAGGGGAACTAGAGAAAAGTAAAAAACCCCCTATACCTTCTGTGATAGTTGGTGACACATGGTCAGTGCACCAAGGACAGGAGGTACGTGAGTTTCTGAGGAAGAGTCAGCAGAAGTGTTCTGATGTGCCGGGTCGTACTTCTCTGGCCAGGCACTATATCGAAACTGAGCCGGCCCTAAGATCAAGATGAAACCGTGCAGGATACCCGAGGCCCGCAGAGAGCATAGGCCTGGGAGGGTACAGGGTAGTGCGGATGCTTCAGATGAAGAGAAAGCTGATGTTGGCTATGGCTCAGGTGAAGATACAGATGACAGTAGTGAAGATGAAGCTGATGAAGGCCATGACTGGTCCAGAGTTCACTGTCTCTTTTGGATTGTTGACCAGCCCTCCGGTCTGGATGACCAGCCCTCCGGTCTGGAGAAGAGGGGAGGGATATGTGAGACAGTGAAGGAATATGTGTCGAATGGGGTGTACATTTCACCTAGGTACTGTGCTGTATGGTATAAGGGAAATGTGTGGCTTTGTAAACCTAGTGGTAGAGAAAGGTCACTACACCTTACATTCAGTACACACTTGCAGCTCAGGCCTGAAACCATTCAGCTGTTAATTAGGAGACCAGAAGTAGGTGTCTGCGAACACAGTCAGAGAGCTCGCTTAGTCTGGACAAGGAGTCCAGGCACAAGAAGGAGTCTCCAGGAGTATGAGCTGTCTCAGTCTGGGCGCTCGATGTACCCGGACACAGGAGTAGTCTCTGTGAGAATCCATGCGGATAGCTGCTGAATAGGAGGGGAGCTCTCTCAAGTCTGGACGTTGAAGGTGCCTTCAGACACAAGGAGGAGACTCTGTGAAACTCCATGCTGGTAAATGCTGAACATATGTGTTGTTTTGGCCCAGGCTGTTAGAGTCTGGTCCCAGGTAGATAGGGAAATCTATCTAAGTGTAGTAAGTGGCTGGACAAGCCAGGTCTTATGTTTATGATTTGGTTTTGATTATGTTCTGTTTGCTGTAGACTTTAATAAAACTGGTTGTGGCCAGTTTTTACCAGAACTGCTGTCTGTGAATGAACTGTTTCCGTGCCACTCCGTCTACCCGGACGGCGATCCCAGAGCTATATCCCCTGAAAAGCTTACAATATATATATACAGTGATAATAATAGCTTTATCTTTATGACATTGAAAGGTTAGTTGTTTCTCAGTCAGTGAACATGCAGGTCTTGTATCCATCCAGAGTTTCTTCATACGCTTCATACATCCTCTCTCATTTGGTCTGCTGTTAAAGTAGCATTTCATCAGATCCAGGTTCTCTTGCATTGTCCATGTATGGTTTGTTGCAGTAGCACATTTATCATCAGATTGTCCTGGTTCCTCGACATATGATGTGGACCTTTTTAATCCGGGCGACGTCCGACCCGGCATGACCCTCTTTGCTCGTGACACTCTCATGTTTATTGAGGTAGGCACTATAGTGTTAGCAGTCTTGCCCAAGGACCACTACTGGTATATTATTTACAACACGGCAGAGCCATGATCCCTAAGTTGGAAAGATGGCTACAACAGATCCAGGAGCAACATCTGAACTCTCAAACTCCCAGACCTCTGGTAGAGAATGAGAAAGGACAAAAAAGACCACCCCATTGGGGGGTGAGAAGGAAGTTTTTTTTGTGACAGGGTCACTTGCACCGTGTATGAGGGGAGATATGTGTCACTGTGCATAATGACATCAGTGATGTGAAACCATGATATTTTCCTCCAGCATACTATGTGCTGAGAGGGTTAAATTAAAGCTGCATACATGGGCTGGTTTTATGTGGGCATCCATAGAGTGGGTGGGAGGGTGCCCATCATATCTCCCCCACAGAGGCGACACCGGCATTTGAACTGACAGAACCTGGGATGATGTCACGGTCATGTGATCGTCACATGGTCTGGCTTAAATAGCTTTTCTTGAGAGTCAGTGTGTGTTTTGTCTTCGGAGAGGAGGAATTCCCACGTGGCTCCAGGAGGAGCTGAGGACTTTGTGTATTACCTGGGGGTGAATCCTGCAGGTAAAGGACTCTTTTGGACTTTATCTTAGTTTTGTTCTGCTATTAGGCCAGAAAAGCCATGTTTACTTTACTGTATTCAACTCTGCTACGGTTTATGCTGTGCTTTAATAAACTAGCATATGATTTACCTCAAGAGGCGTTCCTGAGTCTACCTTTGCAAGCAGCCAAGTGAGTCAACCCCTCACAATATATATATATATATATGTATATATATATATATATATATATACATATATATTATATAATGAGGCTTCTTGTTTGTATATCGAGACTGCTGGGGTGTATATAGAGGCTGCTGCTGCTGGGGTGTATATAGAGGCTGCTGGTGTATATGTGGAGGCTGTTGCTGGGGTATATAGAGGCTGCTGCTGCTGGGGTGTACATGGAGGCTGCTGGTTGGGTTTACGTGGAGGCCGCCGGTCGGGGTAATTCCGCTCCTGGCTGCGTCGCCGCTGACCTCCATGCGGCTGGAGATGACCCGTGGCTACCGTCGGGAGATCAGCAGCTAGCGCCGCTGATCTCCCGACAATAGCGGTGGCGTGCGCGGTTCAAATCCTGTGCCAATTTGCGGCCGGACTGCGCCTGTCGCTGATTGGTGGCGTCCGGCCGGGCGCGACCAATCAGCGACGCGGGATTTCCATTACAGATAGAATTAGACTATTAAATAGTAGATTTACTGTGTATTACCTCATGTCACTGTGTATTACCTCATATTACTGTGTATTACCTCATGTTACCGTATATTACCTCATATTACCTCATGTTACCTGTGTATTACCTCATATTACTGTGTATTACCTCAGGTTGCTGTATATTACCTCATTTTACTGTGTATTACCTCATGTTACTGTATATTACCACATGTTACTGTATATTACCACATGTTACTGTATATTACCTCATGTTACCTGTGTATTACCTTATATCATTGTGTATTACCTCAAGTTACCATATATTACCTCATATTACCTCATGTTACCTGTGTATTACCTCATGTTACTGTGTGTTACCTCATATTACTGTGTATTACCTCATGTTACTGTATATTACCTCATTTTACTGTGTATTACCTTATGTTACTTATGTATTACCTCATGTCACCTGTGTATTACCTCATGTCACTGTGTATTACCCGTGTTCAGTAAACGTGACAGAAGTACATCAGACACTGTAACTGACAAAACATGTTCAGTACATCATGGGCAGTTGGTGAGTCACATGACCACATGGACAGAGTTAGCCCTGCGTCGCTGATTGGCCGTGACCAGACCAGATATATATGTATAGTTATAAAATATTTGTTAATGTGTAAAATATATTATTTTTTTTCCTTTTATTGTTTGCCAGTGTGTATGTTTATCCATATAGCACCTTAGTTTTGGCCACCCTTTATATTTGTACAGGACTATGCTTTTTTCAGAACCAAAGGAGTTGTGTTTGTGTAACTGCTTACATACTGTAGTTTAGTGAAGGTTAAAGCAACCAATCTATAGTCCAGATAAGTAGATACATAAGGGCCCCGTCTCATATAGCGAGATCACTAGCGAGATCGCTGCTAAACAGCGATCTCAGCAGCGATCTCGCTATGTCTGAAACGTACCAGCGATCAGGCCCCTGCTGTGAATCGCTGGTCCTGTCATTAATGTCAGGACATTTTTTTGATCGCTGGTCTCCCGCTGGCCAGCACGCATTGTTGCGTGTGACAGGCAGGAGACCAGCGATCTCCTGGTAACCAAGGTACACGTCGGGTTTCCAGGCACCACGCAGCGCCTGGAAACCGAAGTGTACCTTGGTTACCAGCTCCCTGCAGCAGTGCGCTGGTATCCAACATACACTGAGGGTAACTAAGCGACGTTACCCGCAGTGTCGCTGTCCTGATCGCTGCCTGAGCTGCCTGTCTGACAGCTCAGCAGCGATCATGTAGTGACACACCAGCGATCCTGATCATTGTCAGGATCGCTGGTGTGTCGCTATGTGAGACGGGGCCCTTAGTATTGCTGTTCTATGAGAATTGTCTGAACTGGCAGAAACCTTTAATTGTGTGAACAAGGCTAAGGGTCTTTACAAATCTATTTTTGATAACTGTGTCAGTAGTGCTGTCTGGGTTTCCATCCTTGCTTGATGGCAAGAATAGCTAGCACACATTGCTATTCTTCAACATCTTAACATCTACATCATAACAATCTTAACATCAAGACTATTATATAACAGATCCCAAACATCACAAAATATTCCACTAAGAATGGGAGTCATTGGTCAGTGAAGTATGAATAGTGCATAAGGACCACTCTTTGTATCTGTATAATGGATGTTACCATTTACTGACAGCAAATAAAGTTCTAAAGATCTTGAAACCGATGAATTGTTGAAATGCAGGATAAATTAGAAAGTTACATAACTTTTAGATATAAAATAAGTAAAGCTATTGTCCCACAATTATCCTCTATCAACAGGATAGGTGATAAATGTTACTGATCACTATGGATCACTCAACTGGTACTTTCATATGTCACAAAATGTTAGTTTCATGTCCTTCATTGGAATGAAGCAGCAGTCGAGCATGAGTAGTGTTGTTTCATTAAAAGAATATGTTCGAACTCAGGAACCCCTTTCTTCTGATAGTGGGTTTTCATGCAGTATACCCCAGTGATCAGCTACTTATCATCTATCCTGGTAGGGAAGATGTCCAGCAACAGAAACAGAGAGGTATATGTTAAAAACAACTATTTTATTTAAAAAAACGATTACATATTTTTTTCTCAAAATTTTTTTGTATCATATTAGTAAAAATTGCATATCCCTGGGATTTCACCAGACTGACGGGTTTCAAACTACTTGTTCTAAGTCATATCCAGGGATATGCAATTTTTAATAATGTGATATAAAAAAATGTTTTGAGAAAAAAAAGTAATCTTTTTTTAAATAAATAGTTGATTTTAACACTTACCTCTCCGGATCTGTTGCTGAACAACTTCCCTACCAAGTTGTCCTCATTTCCTGCTGCTGACACAGGTCTTCATGTCCCTGCAGTATCGGAAGACTTCAGTTTATGGGTGATCCGGATTACCATTTTTTCTATGTGAATACACTTTATGTTATCATCTATCCTATGGACAGATGATAAAATATACTTGTGAAATGTAAAGCTATGTAACTACTTTAAAGCTATGCAGCTGCTATAAAATGGGTTGTCAGATGTTTTAAGCCTATAAAATGACCTTCAGTGCCAGGTATGAGAATTTGAGACTTGTTTAAACATACATATGTGGCCCCAAAGAGAGTCAACATTGTGGAGAAAGTCAAATTTCATTACATTATACAAATTAATTGGATGGTGTCCTGAGGGCGATCCTAGTCCCAACAAGTGCTCCAACTTGCCACCCTCCCCTGCCCAATTCCTCCACGTTGGCCTTGATTAATATCACTTGCATACACTGAAATCTCTCTCTTGCTTTGTGTATTACCACCCTGGGCATGCTTGGTACTTTCCCTGCTGTAGATAATATATACCGTATATACTCATGTATAAGCCGACCCGTGTATAAGCCGACCCCCCTAATTTTGCCACAAAAAACTTGGAAAACTTATTGACTCGCGTATAAGCCGGGTGTATAAGTTGCCGTCCTGCTCTGTGCTCCCCCATCCAGCTCTGCACTCCCCCATTCTCCTCTGTGCCCACCCCGTTCTGCACCATGCTCTCCGTCCTCCCCCATCCTGCTCCGTGCTCTCCGTCCTCCCCGTTCTGCTCCGTGCTCTCCGTCCTCCCCCCGTTCTGCTCTGTCCTCCCCCCGTTCTGCTCCGTGCTCTCCGTCCTCCCCCCCGTCCTGCTCCGTGCTCTCCGTCCTCCCCCGTTCTGCTCAGTGCTCTCCGTCCTCCCCTGTTCTGCTCCGTGCTCTCCGTCCTCCCCTGTCCTGCTCCGTGCTCCTTGTCCTCCTCCATGCTCCCCCCATCCTCCTCCATCATACTCACCCTTCCGTGCCATCGCTGAACGTCCCGGCCGGCAATCCTGCGCACTCCCCGGCTTCCTGCAGCTCTCCAGCGCTGAGCGGTGACGTAATACCGCTCATTAAGGCCATGAATATGGAGGCCACGCCCATGGGAGTGGCGTCGCGTCCATATTACATGACCTTAATGAGCGGGTATTACGTCACCGCTCAGCGCTGGAGAGCTGCAGGAAGCCGGGGAGAACGCAGGATTGCAGGGATGTTCAGCGAAGGCACGGGGAGGGTGAGTATGATGTCCCAGCCCCCGGCTCCTGCCACCGCATCCCCTCCCCCGCTGGTTTCTGCCCTATGACTCGTGTATAAGCCGAGTGGGCATTTTCAGCACAAAAAAGGTGCTGAAAATCTCGGCTTATACACGAGTATATACGGTATATAATATTGGGAACCTCACTTTTATCATCATTAATTTTTATAATCTCTTATGCATTGATTTTCTTTCTTTCTTTCTCTCAGTCAGACTTTTTTATTTGCACTATGTACATCTCATTACTACTGACAATTTTACTTCCAAGAGTCTCAGTAGCAATGGTGTAAAATTGGGAATTGCACATTTTTTTAATATAAATATATAATTTTATTTTTGTCTTATAGATTGGAGCTCGAAAAGTTTTCCTAAAATACTGGCAGGCTGATCAACTTAATGAGATGTGTGTTCAACTACAAAGAAAAATAGTACTTTGCCAGCAAGGTAAAATATTGAAATATTATCTGATTCTGATTAATATATGTATATCAACATGTAAGGTGATAACAGTATAATGATGTGGATGGTTTTACTGCTCGAACTCCCACAATCACTAGAATCAAATTCTTAAAATCCTCTGTGTGATATAAGCATCGTACCAGCCTGAAAGAAGTGAATATAGCTGTTGCTTTACTAACATATTAAAAGACTTAGGGTATGTGCACACGTTGCGGATTTGTTGCGGATCCGCAGCGGATTTTCCTGAAGATCCGCAAGTGTTTGACCAACCAATGTAATTCTATGGGAAAAAAATAGCTGTGGACATGCTGCTGAAAATTCCGCATGGAATGCGCAGAGGTTTATTTTCAGCAGCATATCAATTCTTTGTGCGGATTCCGCAGCATATCTACACCCATTTCATTATAGAAAACCGGAGCCCAAAAAACGCATGACAATCCGCTCAAAATCCACATTAAATCCGCATAAAATCCGCATAAAAACGCGTGCATTTTTCACCTGCGGATTCTGCCAAGAGATGCAGAATCCACTCAGGAAATTCCTGAGCCCAATCCGCAATGTGTGCACATGCCCTTATACTCTCTCATACAATGAATTGAAAACAAATGTGAAGTTTTACATAAAAAAGTTTTATTAATCCGTTCTTGACCCATGATATGAAAAGTATGACACTATGTCATTATTTTGAACAGCAATATTATTACGTCATCTAGTTGTTGGAGCTCCGTCAGTATCATTAGTGACTAGTATATGCTGAACTGATTTTTGACTGCAGCAAGGATCAAAGTTATCTCTTATTGCAGCTGTTTACCATCTTAGATGCATCTTAGAAGCTCCCTTTACCATCCATTTGATTACTTTGCCAAAGGCTGGTGTGTCTGCTGTGTATATGCATTTATTATGTTGTGCCAACAGCACTAACAGGTCAAAGTATGTTGCAAAACATAAGTAATGCCAAGCATTATTGCAAAGAGTGTAGATTTGCACATTTAAGTCCTGCAACATCCTCCTCTGTGGTCTTACATCTTCTAATATTTAACCCTCCAATCTTTCACACTTTCATCCCCACGCCTGTACAGTGTCAATTTATAAGGTAACAACTCTGGAACACTTAATGTATCCCAGTGATTCTGACAATCTTTTTTCGTGACAGATTGTACTTTATGGTAGTGGTAAATTTAGGTCCATAATTTTCTTGTGTTTAACATTTATTTGTGAAAATATCGAAATTTAGGTGAAAATATATAAAATTTTGCAATTTTCAAACTTTTAATTTTAATGCCCTTAAACCAGATAGTAATAATATACAAAATAGTTCATAAATAACGTTTACCACAATTCTACTTTACATGAGCATCATTTTTGAAGGGTTAAAGGTTTGTTAGCAATTTCTCATTTTTCCATCAGAATTTACTAATTTTTTCAGGGACCACATCACATTTGAAGTGACTTTGAGGGCGTGTATGACAGAAAATATCCAAAAGTGATATCATTTTTAAAACCTGCACCCCTGAAAGTGCTAAAAATCACATTCAATAAGTTTATTAACCATTCAGGTGCTTCACAGGAATGTGGAAGAAAAAAATTAAAATTGTATTTTTACCACAAAAATGTTAATTTAGCCCTAAATTTAGCATTTTCACAAGGATAACAGGAAAAAATAAGCCATAGAGTTGGTTGTACTATTTGTCTTGAGTATACCAATACTCCATATGTAGTGGAAAACTACTGTTTCGGGGAACGGTGGGGTTTGGAAGTGAAGGTGCACCATTTAACTTTCGGAGTGCAAAATTGTCTGGAATCGATAATGGATACCATATCATGTTTGCTGAGGCCATGATGTGCCTAAACAATGGAAACCCCCACAAGTGACTTCATTTTGGAAGCTAAAACCCTTAAGTAATTTATTTAGAGCTGTGGTGAGCACATTGAACCCACAGAAGCTTCACAGAATTTTATAACGTTGAGCCGTGAACATGAAAAAATACATTTCACCCATAAAAATGTTTTTGCCCTAAAGTTTTCATTTTCAAAAGGGTAACAGAAGAAAATGGACCATACAGTTTGTGTTGAAATTTCTCCTGAGAACATTAATACCTCATATGTGGTAAAAAAAAAAACACTGGGCGCAGGGCAGTGCTCAGAAGGATTAGATAGCGGCCATTAACGTTATGTCATGTTTGCAGAGCCCCTGATGTGCTTGACCTTAGTTTGCAAATTGCACCCCTGAAGGAACTGATCTAGAGGTGTGGTGAGCACTTTAAATTCACAAGGGCTTCACAAAATGTTATAACATACAGGTGTGAAAATGAAAAAAATAATTTTTACTACAAAAATGTATCAGCCACAAAGTTTTTCATTTTTCAATGGTAACAGAAGAAAATGGATCATAAAATTTTTGTGCAATTTCTGTTGAGTACACTAATACCTCATATACAGTATGGTGTAAAACTACTGTTTGGGCACATGGCATGGCCTGGAAGAGAAGGACTGTCAATTGAATTTTGGAGTGCAATTTTGGCTGGAATAAATTGCTGATGCCACTACACATTTGTAAACATCCTGACATGCCAAAACAGCAGAAACCCCCACAAGTGACCCCATTTTGTTAACTTGAGGAATTCATCTAGTAGTGCAGTGATCATTTTTAACCCTCACGTGATTCATGGAACTGTATAACATTTGGCTGAGCCAATGGAATATTACCTTTTTTCACTAAAATGTTGCTTTGGGCCCAAGTTTTTAATTTTCAAAATGGATAATAGGAAAAATGAAACAGTATATTTTGTTACATAGTGTTTTATGAGTACGTCAATACCCCATATGTTGTGAATGGGCTTGAGATGAGTTCTGAGCAGAGGCTCCCTCTGGTGGTTACAAGCGGTACTGGTCTGTCCAGTGAAGATTGTGAAGATTGTGAGGATTGGGAATCAGGTGTTACTGACTGGTCTTATATAAGGGAGTCACCTTCCCATCAGGGTTGCCGGTGATCAATTGTTCTGGTCTCTATCCTTGATTCCTGTTTCCCTTGTAGCCTGCTGCGTCGTGTCTGCATCTCCTGCTAACAGATAAGACATTTTCTTCTTTTTGTTTTTGTGCTTGGTTTTTGCATTTTGTCCTGCACTTCTGTGGGGGCCTTCAGGGTCCCCTCCGGGGCTTTTGCCCTCTCAGTTTAGTTCAGCCACTGATGTTTGTACTTTTGCTTTTTCCAGTTTTTTCAGTGGCTGCTGTTTTGATTTTGTTACACCAGAGAACTAATTTAGGTGGTAGAGGTCGTGTGATCTCAGGTGTTTTTGAAATTAGTAGAGTTGGTGCTTTTCAGGGTTTTCTGGGATTGCAGTAAGTACCCTTCCTATCCTTTTCTATTTAGTTAGTTTGGGCCCCAATGTTTGCTCATACTATTTTCTGTCTGTGTCAGTATTTCTTCTTGTCTAACCGCCATTACATGTTTGGGGGCTTTCTATTATCTTTGGGGTTCTGCTCCGGGGCAGATAGCTTTCCTATATCTATCTTTAGGTGTAGTTAGTTTCTCAGGCTGTGACGAGGCGTCTAGGAGCAACGTAGGAACGCTCCACGGCTGCCTCTAGTTGTTGTGGTTAGTCAGGGTACTGCAATCTCATAGATTCCAACTGCTCTGGTGTATTGCCTTTTTTGCCTGCACTCCTCAGCTACCGAAACATAACACCCATATCTGGAAAAAAAAACTACTTTTGAGGCACAGTGCAAAGCTCCGAAGTTAAAAAGCGCCATATTGGAGTTCAGATGTTCGTTGAATGGTTTGAGGGTGCCATGTCACATTGGCAGAGCCCCTAAGGTGCCAAAAGAACAGAATCCCCCATAAATAACTCTATTTTACAAACTACACCCCCCACTGAATTCATCTGGTTGTTCATTGAGCATATTAACACCACACGTGCCTCACAGAATTTTATACCAATGGGCGGTAAAAAAAATAAATTTTTTACCACTAAAATGTTGTTTCAGCCTCAAATTTTAAATTTTTATAAGAGCTAATAGGAAAAATGGACATATCACTTTGTTGTGCAATTTTTTTGGAGTGTGCCAATGCCCTTCATATAATTGGGAAACACTTTTTCAGGCACAGTGCAAAGCTCAGAAGGGAAGGAGCACCATATTATAGTGCAAATTTTTCTGTTACAGTATGTTGGTGCCATGACCCACTGGAAAAGCCAGAACAGCAGAACCCCCCATTACTGACCCCATTATACAAACCCTCTCAGTGAATTCACCTAAGGGTACAGTGAGCATATTGACTCTAAGGGAGCGTCATAGAATTTTATACCATTGGGCAGTGAGGAAAAAACTCATGAGGGAGCGCTATTTGACTCCTGGAGCAAAGATTTTCATAGAATAGGTTGCGAACTCCATATACAGAGCCCCTAAGTGCTAGAAGAGCAGAATCCCCCTCTCAAGTGACCCCATTTTGGAACTTTTACACCTTTGGGAATTTATCTACAGGCGTAGTGACGATTTGACTACATTGGTGTTTTCCCGAAACAAGTAGCAGTGGATGTTAGAGTGAAAATTGCAAATATGCCATTGTAGTGCCCATACATTTTAGTTCCATGCATGTTGTAGTTCCCATCAAATGTCGTTAAAGGGGTTAAATGGATTGTCCTACACATCAAATGCCCTGCATAAATATCTATTTTTAAATCCTTACCACTTTTGTAATATACTCTATTTAAAAATTCCCTATTACTCTCCCTATACATCTAATGACAATATCTTTTTTTTTTAATTTACTTCCTGTGACATTTTGCTTGAAGGGATTCTCAAATAAGATGTCAGAAGGAGGATGTCCCTGCAGTCACTTCACAGCGGCTTTATCACCCTCCTGAAACGGGACGTCATCAGGGAAAGTTCTGTGGTCACATACCACATCTTCTATCACTGCCACACTTTTTTGATGTCTGGAATTAATCGCGGTGATAGAACCAGGGTGAATGACAGCAGTACTCTCCCTGATCACGATCTATTTTAGGACAGTGACAGAAGATTTGTAGCGACACTGGATGGGTCACTTCCCTACTTCTATCACCGCAATTGATTCTGGACATCAGCAAAAGGGCAGCAATGATAGACTATGTGGTAAGTGACCGCACTGCTACCACCTGATGATGTTTTGTTCCAGGGGGTGATAGAATCTTTGTGGAAGTGACTTCAAGTCCACACTCCTGATGACATGCCAATTGAGAATCCCCTCAAACAATATGTCACAGGAAATCAAGTAAAAAAAGCAAACAGAAATAGGGATTAACAGGATAGGTAGAATAGTAAGACATTTTCAAATAAATTACAAAATTGGTCAGGGCATAAAAATAGATGTTTATGCAGTGCATTTTATGTATCCGACAACACTTTTAACATTGCGGGAACACTAATCCAGCTCTCTCCTTGTTATTATTCTGCATCTGCCATCTGCCATTCCTTCTTCTGACTCCCCATTGCACAGAAAATATGCTTCAAATTACTAAGAAAGATTTACCATGCTGTCCATAAGCTTTTTTGTCCACACACCTCTGACCCAATCTCCTGATACCCCCACATATCATCTTTGATCCTCACTAGATCCCCTTTGTTACTCTTCTCTTGTTTCCTCTTCACATAATTATATCCAATATCTCTTTCATACCTTCTCTATACTCTGGAGCTTTATCCCCAACCTTTGATGCCGTGAAACGCCAACATGGAAGCCCATCTCTAAAAAAATGTCTACAACCTACAATAAATCTGTTGCCGCACCACTGCCACATTAGCAGCTTTTATCCTCATTCACTGTATCCCCGTTCCCTTATTGCAGACATTTCCGTTGTACCTGCCAGCCATATTGATTAGTTGTGATTGTGTTTGTTCTTTGCTATTTATTGTTAATAAAGTTAAAAATGTTTTTAAAAATATAAACAAATAAATACATACATAAATAAAATTATTCCCATAGTCCTATATTAAACAGGCGGGGGACACTTCAAATACTTAACATGATACCAAATCTACAGTGGAAGGTGCCACCCATAGATAAGAAGTGCGGAGAGGATTGTTAATAAAAATAAGATTTTTATTGAGATTCAACTTCTTAAAAACATACATAGATAAAACATATTCAACAGAGATGAAGGGAGATTCCAAAAGTAAAAGAAAAGGGGAAAGGGTGGGATATGCCAACGTGATTCACACCAAAATATGCACAGATCACAAGTAACCATGAAACACATATATAACAATATACCATACCGACAAGGCACTAAAACTCTCAGAAATAGGAGCATCAAAGCCTCCTCATTGTCCTTAGAATGCCCTTAATATAGTAAATGCAGTGAGAGAAAGGGTACCATAGAACTTGTGAACCTTCCCCATGTAAGCCAGCCAAAGGAATGATAGCAATGTTAAGGTGCTGAGTAGCATACATCAAAACATAAACTTTCATAAGGCAATCAACCTAAAATAAATCGTGGGTATTCATCCCATCTACATACCTAAGCGCTGCAAGGCAATAACGCTGACAATGGGGTAGTGCAGGAGTGGAGATTCAGTGGCATTGATTCCCCTCGCCCACGGGCACCGTTTCGTGTAGTCACTTCTTCCGGGGCGTGGTCCACATGGGGAAGGTTCACAAGTTCTATGGTACCCTTTCTCTCACTGCATTTACTATATTAAGGGCATTCTAAGGACAATGAGGAGGCTTTGATGCTCCTATTTCTGAGAGTTTTAGTGCCTTGTCGGTATGGTATATTGTTATATATGTGTTTCATGGTTACTTGTGATCTGTGCATATTTTGGTGTGAATCACGTTGGCATATCCCACCCTTTCCCCTTTTCTTTTACTTTTGGAATCTCCCTTCATCTCTGTTGAATATGTTTTATCTATGTATGTTTTTAAGAAGTTGAATCTCAATAAAAATCTTATTTTTATTAACAATCCTCTCCGCACTTCTTATCTATGGGTGGCACCTTCCACTGTAGATTTGGTATCATACATAAATAAAAGTATAAAAATTTGAATCACCCTTCTCCCATTAAAAATAAAGAAATAAAAATAAAAATATTGGACAAAAGTCCAATCTACTAATATATAAATTTATTGAAACTATACATAAAATGCCAAAAAAGAAAGGAAAATCAGAATGTTTTTTAGGTCACTGCAGTTTGTAAAATAAATACAATGAAGATGAAATCAAAACATTATGTATCTCTAAATGGTTTTAATAGTAATGTCAGCTCAGTGAAGATAAAAATCCCATGCCCAGTTCCAAGGGCAAAAAAAATTATCAAGTAACAGGTCTGAGAAAATGACGACACAAACAAAATTAACTTTTTATAAATTTCAATTTCACTGTGATTTGTCCTGTTGAAGTGTGGAACAAAAACAAATAAACCGCATTCCTAGATTTTTTCCCTTGTCGATCATGTATTTACTGGCAGCGCATATTTAACCCATTCACTCACCTTCTCTGAAAAAATAGAGACAAGTTTTGTATTGCCGTAATCAAATTGACCTGGACACTTTAAAAGAAATGATGGGATTGCATTTTTTTTACAATTTTGCTAAACTTGGAATTTTTTCCCTTTTTTTAAGTAGATTATTTATATAGTTAAATGTATAGTGTCATTCAAAACTACAACATGTCTTACAAAAAAAAGCCTTCATCTAGCCATGCCAAGGGAAAATAAAAAAAAAAGTTATGGATTTTGGCAAAAGGATAGGAAAAAACAAAAGCACAAAAACTAAAAAATTCCTGATTAAGTAATGGATAGAGGTGTTTTCAATCTCTGTGTCTTTTATTCTAAAGGTTTATGTTAATTATGGTAGTTTTGTAGTATTGATTTTCTTATTTAGAGCAAAGCAAATTAAAACTTGAAAACCCTTTACAAAATAGATTTCAAAAGAAAAACAGTTAGTGCTGCCATATTGGTTGTCACCTTTGAATTATCTTTCCAGAGATGACAAATTGTCAATTTGCCAGGATGTTTTAGGAAAGAGAGAGCTGTTTTATACATTTCCGTGGAGTGATTGTAATAGATTGGTAACAAACAGGTCTGGACTTTTTTTTATGTCTGCCACCATATGAAATATATTTAAAAAAAATAAACAGACATAATATATTATTGCTCTAAATTTTGATTTACTAATATTTTATGTTCTCGTTAGAAATTCTTTTTAAACTTTGCAAATTATTTATGCTGAATTTTTTTCTGTCTGGATAAATAGAAAATATTTTAATGTCTTAAAAATATTGATTGTATAAGTATATGCTTAAACTTGGTAATGATAATAATGCAAATGAATCAAAATGTCCAAAACACAGATAAAAAGAAATTTCTAAATATCCAAGCTATGTTTTCAGATGTAAACTACTATTTAAAATAAAATTACATATTATTTATTGCTCACTATGTTTTTTACTTTAGTGGTGAGGAGGTTTTTAGCCCGTCACCATCTCAGTCAGAAAATGAGCATAAAGCAAAGTGATGACACTTGTATTGAAGATTTCCTGCTCACTGTGGAAAACTTAGGACAGAAAGCCTACAACCCTTTGGTTCTTCAGAATGTATCCGACATTGCCCGTGAGAAAGAAAGACTTCGCACTGATCCAGATGTAAATAATGACACAACAGGATCATCTAGTAATAAGAATGACATCTCCACCAGGTAATTTTTCAAATAATAAAGATGTTCATTAAGATAATAATCTGAAGATATCAATGATGATTGTTTTACAATACTCAATTTTTCATTTTTGACAAATAAGCAAATGTTTACTATAATCTCAAGCCGTGGTAGACAACATGTTATTTGAACCCTGTATGTAGAAAGGAAATAGCCACTAACTTATTTTGCGTAGCCGCATGGACGTCCCCATAGTGCCCTGCAGCTATGACATCTTAAGGAACATTATATCTTGCAAAGTGGTGGTCAGTACCGGTACCTGGGCTATCACAGATCAGTGGTTCCCAGTAGAGCACAGTTTGTACGGGCAGAGTTGTTTTCCATCTCCAGAGTCAATGGGTAAATTTCTCTCTTCTGTAGTGTGTCAGCTCTTATGCTCAGAAGGGTCTCCTCTTACTCTTTTAGATTTTAAGCTCTTATGGTCAGCAGGATTCTTTCTCCAGTAGAGTGTAAGTTTGTATGGTCAGCAGGTTCTCTCTCTCTCCTGTAAAGTGTTAGCTCTTATTGTCATCAGGGTAGAGTGTAAGCTATTATGGTCAAAAGAGTCTCTATCTCTCTCCTGTAGAGTATAAGCTCCTATGATCAGTGTGGTTATCTCTCTCTCCTGTAGAGTGTGAGCTAGCATGGTTAGCATGGTCCTCTCTCACACCTGAAAGAGTAAGCTCTTATGATCAGAAAGGTTCTTTCTTGCTTCTCCCCCACATATATTTTCTGAGTGATTACAAGCTTTCTGGCATTGAGATTCACATGAACTTTTTCACCGTAAATCAAATTTTTGGGGAAATATGTCGAAGTCAGCAATTTCAAATTTCAAAAGATCAGCTCATTTCTACCACTAACCTTATTACTGTACAATTTATTTAAAGTTCAGAAAAATAAAAATGTTTTCTTTAAAAAAAAATAAACCCCTTCATTAAAAAAAATACTGTGGTTTGTTCTTAATGCCCAGACAAGTATGACCAGCTCCACTTGGCAGCTTGTTTGCACTGCCTGATTATAGGGAAACAAGCTTTTCTAGGAATGCTCAGCTTAAGAGTAATTAATAGAAGTGCTGAGTCTCTTAGCTGTCCTCTGTTCTTGTAAACAGGGACTCCTTTCCACTTATTTAGTATGTCCCTGATATCAGCTTATGTTTTGTTCAATTATATATATTTTTAAAATAATCATTATTATGCTTCATTTTTCAGAACTGATGAAAAAAATGTGAAGGTTTTGGAAAGTCGTCTTGTAGGATACCGTTCCACACCTAATCTTTTTCATTCTTCCTCTGTGATGGCTCCATTTACTACTGCAAGCTTGTCTCGCTCAGCATCTGGAACTTCTGCAAGATCTCTTTCACTACATACAGTATTAAGCTTCGATGATGGTGGTAATCTACAGTCACCTAGAAAACAACCTCCCCCAAAACCAAAGCGAAATCCTACCACAAGATTAAGTGCTTCTTATGAAGCAGTTAGTGCCTGTCTCATAGCAGCTACTAAGGAAATTGATAATGATGGTAAGCTAAACTAAGAATAACTCTTATGTATTAGCAGTTCATATCTATTTTGATGCTCACTACCTTCCCGAGAGCTTTCATAGCTTGCTTTGAAATACCATTGAAAGGTTACTAAAAAAATAAATATTTATAGGATATGGACATCTTCAGGAACATTTTTTTTTGCTTAAATTCATGTATTTTTGGCTAAAAATAAGTTTTATAATTTGGCTTCAAATTTGCACTTTGCCTTTATAGCATCTGTGTTGTTATGCCTATTTGCTAACTGAATTATAAATTCTCCCATCAGTACAAGCTCACTTTAGGAGTCTTAGATAATGGACCTATCCACGTTTAACTATTTGTAGCCCATAAGCTCAGTTATCTATAAAGTAAAAAACTGAACTTTGCTTGCCTTTCACGGGGGCAGCACTGCTTTGTTGCTGCTTCAGTCTTTGTTGATTGGCTGCAACGATGGCGTCACATTGACAGCACTAACTCAGCAGTCCATACCATCTTTTTTGACTGAGTTTCCGAGCTCTGTGATTGGCTGCAGTATTTTCTACATAACGTTACCAGAAAGGGTGAAGCAGCATGGAGTGGTAATGCTGGACCTATGGAGGATTAGTAAAGTTCAGGTTACTATTATATACTGTACATCACTGAGCCCATGGGCTAAAAATCATTGAAAGAGGCCTACCCAATTAAATGATTTTGCAGCCATCAATAAAACAAAAGCATAAATAGTACAAAACCTTTAATTAAACCATACGGCGAAAAAATATTTTGAGCCAAAAATACAGTACAGACCAAAAGTTTGGACACACCTTCTCATTTAAAGATTTTTCTGTATTTTCATGATTATGAAAATTGTACATTCACACTGAAGGCATCAAAACTATAAATTAGCACATGTGGAATTATATACTTAACAAAAAAGTGTGAAACAACTGAAAATATGTCTTATATTCTAGGTTCTTCAAAGTAGCCACCTTTTGCTTTGATGACTGCTTTGCACACTCTTGGCATTCTCTTGATGAGCTTCAAGAGGTAGTCACCGGAAATGGTCTTCCAACAATCATGAAGGAGTTCCCAGAGATGCTTAGCAATTGTTGGCCCTTTTGTCTTCACTCTGCAATCCAGCTCACCCCAAACCATCTCGATTAGGTTCAGGTCTGGTGACTGTGGAGGCCAGGTCATCTGGCATAGCACCCCATCACTCTCCTTCTTGGTCAAATAGCCATTACACAGCCAGGAGGTGTGTTTGGGGTTATTGTGCTGTTGAAAAATAAATGATGGTCCAACTAAACGCAAACCGGATGGAATAGCATGCCGCTGCAAGATGCTGTGATAGCCATGCTGGTTCAGTATGCCTTCAATTTTGAATAAATCCCCAACAGTGTCACCAGCAAAGCACCCCCACACAATCACACCTCCTCCTCCATGCTTCACTGTGGGAACCAGGCATGTAGAGTCCATCTGTTCACCTTTTCTGCGTCGCACAAAGACACGGTGGTTGGAACCAAAGATCTCAAATTTGGACTCATCAGACCAAAGCAAAGATTTCCACTGGTCTAATGTCCATTCCTTGTGTTCTTTAGCCTAAACAAGTTTCTTCTGCTTGTTGCCTGTCCTTAACAGTGGTTTCCTAGCAGCTATTTTACGATGAAGGCCTGCTGCACAAAGTCTCCTCTTAACAGTTGTTGTAGAGATGTGTCTGCTGCTAGAACTCTGTGGCATTGACCTGGTCTCTAGTCTGAGCTGCTATAAACCTGCAATTTCTGAGGCTAGTGACTAGAGTTGAGCGATACTTTCCGATATCCAAAAGTATCGGAATCGGAATGGTATCGCCGATACCCAAAAAATATCGGCGATACCCGATACCGATACCGGAAATCCAATGTAAGTCTATGGGAACAAAATATCGGAATTAAAAAAACCCCATTCTTGCCTTGTTGGTTAATTGTACATGAAGGAAAACAACAAAGAGTAATGTAGAATGTATTGGGGAAGGTTGAGGAGACATTAAAGGCATAGATGTTTAACCCAATCAAATGGAATAGCATAAATATTTTTTTTTTAAAGATGTTCGGATTGACGAAGAAATTGACAATGTTGTTAACGTTTTTTCTATTTTGGCAAATATGTATATTTCACAACTTCCATGCTCTTCACCTTTTTAACTTTTGACACACTTTCTCCTTCATAATCTTCAGCAGCATCATCTTTTTCATCAAATTATTCTTCATCTTCACCTTCTTTATCTTCTTCTTAAACTTCTTGCTATTCATCTTTTTGTTAACATTACTCATATTCTTCTTATTAAACTATTATTCTTATTCATATTGTACTTCATCTTCTTCATCATATTCTTATTTGTGACAGAGAATCCTGTACTTGTAATCTGTCAAAGTATGAATTTTTCATCCTTCCGTTCTTGCTGTCACAAAAGATTTAAATTACAACAGTATTTGTCCGTGTTCAGTTTAGCCTGCAGCAGCAGGCATTTTCCAGGGGCACCACGAGGAGGAACGGACTCACCCCCATACACTGCTTAGTCTTCTTCTGCTTATAATTTAGAGCATATATTTTGCTCTTCATTTTGGTCTTATACTTCATGTTCTTCTGCTTTTTGATCTTCTGCTTATTGTTCTTAAGTCTCTTGTTCTGTATCTTGTAGTTTGTCTTAACCTTCTTAGTCCTGTTTGGTAATCTTTTATTTCTTCTTTGTGATGGTGTTTAGGCTGGTTGGCTTGATGCTCGTCGTCCTTGTGGTCGTCATCTTCTTCGGGGTGGTCATCAGGGTCGTCGTCTTCATTGTTGGAGATCCAGAGTGATTACCCAAAAAAGCATTGAAAAAATCTTCAATTTGTAAATGTAGCAGAAGGTACAAGAGTCAATGCAAGTAACGAGGACCAGCTGACTGTGCTGGAACCCGGAGGGGCAGCAGAAGGAAAAGAGCCAATGGCACAACCGAGGACCAGCTGACGTTACTGGGACACGGTTACTAAGCAGGAGGTACCTGTGCTCCAAAGCACTACCAAGGACCAGCAGACGTTGCTGGAACTCAGATACCGAGATGGAGGCACCTAGGCCAAAGGCACTGCGGAGAACCAGCTGACGGTACTGGAACCCGGACGGGTAGCAGAAGGTACCCATGGAAATTTAAGTTGACAGGCCGCGAGCCGGCCGCAGTTACCGAATCCCACAGTACTACAGTGGGTGATTGTCCTATTGTCACAACGGAACCAGCCTTTATTTGCATATCCCGCAGCACACATAGGAAGCACCTAAACTCCAAGCACCATGGAGTCAGCTAACCCGACCGCAACACGACAGGACAACTTATTGGAGGCTAAGTGACGTTTACACTGACAGGAAACAGATGGCGTGCTGTAACCAGTCTGGGCAGGAGTGAGTACCCGTGCCAATGACACTTCCGAGCAACAACTGGCGGTGTTGAAGCCCAGGAATGAGAAGAGAACATGGTGGAGGCAGCAGGACTTTTTGCCGTTCACACAGCAGGGGAACAGCTGACATTACTGAACCCCAGTAACACAGGAGCAAGTGTTGACTGTGCTAACAGCACTTCCGAGCAACAACTGGCGGTTTTGTAGCCAGGAATGAGAAGAGAACATGGTGGAGGCAGCAGGACTTTTTGCCGTACACACAGCAGGGGAACAGCTGACATTACTGAACCCCAGTAACACAGGAGCAAGTGTTGACTGTGCTAACAGCACTTCCGAGCAACAACTGGCGGTGTTGGAGCCCAGGGATGAGAAGAGAACATGGTGGAGGCAGCAGGACTTTTTGCCGTTCACACAGCAGGGGAACAGCTGACATTACTGAACCCCAGTAACACAGGAGCAAGTGTTGACTGTGCTAACAGCACTTCCGAGCAACAACTGGCGGTGTTGTAGCCCAGGAATGAGAAGAGAACATGGAGGAGGCAGCAGGACTTTTTGCCGTTCACACAGCAGGGGATCAGCTGACATTACTGAACCCCAGTAACACAGGAGCAAGTGTTGACTGTGCTAACAGCACTTCCGAGCAACAACTGGCGGTGTTGTAGCCCAGGAATGAGAAGAGAACATGGTGGAGGCAGCAGGACTTTTTGCCGTTCACACAGCAGGGGAACAGCTGACATTTCTGAACCCCAGTAACACAGGAGCAAGTGTTGACTGTGCTAACAGCACTTCCGAGCAACAACTGGCGGTGTTGTAGCCCAGGAATGAGAAGAGAACATGGTGGAGGCAGCAGGACTTTTTGCCGTACACACAGCAGGGGAACAGCTGACATTACTGAACCCCAGTAACACAGGAGCAAGTGTTGACTGTGCTAACAGCACTTCCGAGCAACAACTGGCGGTGTTGGAGCCCAGGAATGAGAAGAGAACATGGTGGAGGCAGCAGGACTTTTTGCCGTTCACACAGCAGGGGAACAGCTGACATTACTGAACCCAGTAACACAGGAGCAAGTGTTGACTGTGCTAACAGCACTTCCGAGCAACAACTGGCGGTGTTGTAGCCCAGGAATGAGAAGAGAACATGGTGGAGGCAGCAGGACTTTTTGCCGTATCACACAGCAGGGGAACAGCTGACATTACTGAACCCCAGTAACACAGGAGCAAGTGTTGACTGTGCTAACAGCACTTCCGAGCAACAACTGGCGGTGTTGTAGCCCAGGAATGAGAAGAGAACATGGTGGAGGCAGCAGGACTTTTTGCCGTCACACAGCAGGGGAACAGCTGACATTACTGAACCCCAGTAACACAGGAGCAAGTGTTGACTGTGCTAACAGCACTTCCGAGCAACAACTGGCGGTGTTGTAGCCCAGGAATGAGAAGAGAACATGGTGGAGGCAGCAGGACTTTTTGCCGTTCACACAGCAGGGGAACAGCTGACATTACTGAACCCCAGTAACACAGGAGCAAGTGTTGACTGTGCTAACAGCACTTCCGAGCAACAACTGGCAGGTGTTGGAGCCCAGGAATGAGAAGAGAACATGGTGGAGGCAGCAGGACTTTTTGCCGTTCACACAGCAGGGGAACAGCTGACATTACTGAACCCCAGTAACACAGGAGCAAGTGTTGACTGTGCTAACAGCACTTCCGAGCAACAACTGGCGGTGTTGTAGCCCAGGAATGAGAAGAGAACATGGTGGAGGCAAGCAGGACTTTTTGCCGTTCACACAGCAGGGGAACAGCTGACATTACTGAACCCCAGTAACACAGGAGCAAGTGTTGACTGTGCTAACAGCACTTCCGAGCAACAAACTGGCGGTGTTGGAGCCCGATAAACGTACAGATTGCACAGACTCAACGGACCAGGATGGAGACTGAGCAAGGCTTGTCAGAGGAAATGATAGACTAAGAGGGGACACTGAACACGGAGCGGAGAGACAGGGCACTGTACGGGAGAAGACCGTACAGCAGTCTGAACGACCAGAAGGTGTGACGATGAGAGAATGGTGGCAGGCAAGGACAGCTTGACCGAACAGAAGTACGGAAGACGGCAAAACTGCGGCAGGGGAAGGACAGGTGTTAAGACTAGCAGGACTTTTGCCGTTACGCGGAAAGGAATTACAACCAGTAACCAGGAAAAGTGTGTTACTGTGTAACAGCATTCGAGCAAAACTGCGGTGTTGTAGCCCAGGAAGAGAAAGAATGGAGCACAAAAGGAATTTTTGCGTACACGAAAAAAACAGCATTATGAACCCCAAGTATCGGAGAAGTATGACTTTTTGACAATGAGCCTGAGAGCTAACAATTGGACGGTTTGATGCCAGTAAATTAATTGGTGGAAGCACAAAATTTTTAACTTACAATCCAGGAATGATATAGTGCACTAGAACAAAAAAGTAGGAAGTGCAAAGTGGGAAAAGTTGCTGTTGGACCAAGGGAAACGTAGATAGGTATAAGAGGAGCAGTACTGTGTAACAGCACGGAAACTGTACTGTAAGTCCGTTACTACAAGCCATTTTTGTTGATGCTTAAAATTCCGTGCACGATGGTTGCGCCTTTGTTTGACCAGGAAAGTCCGTGGGGAGCGTGGATTGCCGTTACAAGCGGTAGTGCATGACTAATCCGCAGTCGGACACGCAGCTGCCAACACAAGTGAACATGCTGCTTTGACCAGTAAAGACAGATGAAACAGGTAGCCATTACATACTGCTCAAGAACAACGATGTGAGTGAATCGACTTTTTGTAAAGGTCAGGATTTTACGACATTACAGCGCATAGAAAATGAGTGATCATTCAATGAAGAATTTGAGCTCAGGATTATCGTTCATGCAGGAACAGCAATTGACTTTACCAAGAATGCAGATTGTTAGGTTATTGTTACATAAGACCTTTATAATGGGCTGTTAACTTCTAATTAAATGATTTTTAAAGAACAAAAAGATGTTGAAGAGACTATTCGGTTACACGATATTGACCAGTTAATACACTATCAACTTGGATTATTAATTTACTGTATGTTTTATTAAAAGGCAAGAACACTGAAGTATAACCTTCGCATGCAGCAGTTGTCAAAGTTCAAACCCACATTATGCACTTCCAACATTGAAAGCATTTGAGTCATGATGTGAGTTGGATTTGTCTAAGTATGGAGTGACAAGGTTGACCATCAGTATCCTATAGCATAAGTAGGCTTTTGTGTTTGCATTTGTTTTCGACATGTGCATATCTGAAATAATATGTCACAATTATTTTGTTACAGATTTGTGACAAAGACTAATCATTTTAGGTTTTAAAGTTGCGTTTTAAAATGTTTCAGCTTAAAAATCAGGGTGTAGCCTCATTCTAGGGTGTAGCACTAGACACTTTGAATGTCATGTTTTTTTCACCATGATTAGGTAGCTAGCAGTAATTTTTGCCGGACACACAGCAGGGGAACAGCAGGCATTACTGAACCCCCCAAACACATCAGCGATTGTTTTTATCTGTGCATCTAACACTTCTGAGCGCAACTGGCGGTGTTGAAGCCCAGGGTCAAGGGGGTGTAGGCAGAGGCCTAGTATGAAATGTTTAAAGTTGAAGTTGTAGTTAGCAGCAGTATTTTTGCCAGACACACAGCAGGGGAACAGCGGCGTTACTGAACCCCACAAACACATCAGCGATTGTTTTCATCTGTGCATCTAACATTCTGAGCAGCAACTGGTGGTGTTGAAGCCAGGGTCAAGGGGGGTTTGTAGGCAGGGGCCCTTTAGTATGAGATTTTTTGAAGTTGAAGTTGTAGTTAGCAGCAGTAATTTTTCCCAGGACACACGCAGGGGAACAGCAGGCGTTTACAAAAACCCCACAAACACATCAGCGATTGTTTTCATTGTGCATCAAACACTTCTGGCAGCAACTGGCGGTGTTGAACCCCAGGGTCAAGGAGGGTGTAGGCAGGGCCTAGTATGGATGTTTGAAGTTGAAGTTGTAGTTAGCAGCAGTAATTTTTGCCAGCCCACACAGCAGGGGAACAGCAGGCATTACTGAACCCCAAACACATCAGGATTGTTTTCATCTGTGCATCTAACACTTCTGAGCAGCAACTGGCGGTGTTGAACCCCAGGGTCAAGGAGGGTGTAGTATAAAATATTGAGTTATTGCCTTGTTACGTGGCCATTGCAAATGTATGTACTTCAAAAAAGAATAAATGAAGTTTTACTGGACAATAAAATGTAAATTTTTCAATTCAAGAATAGAAAATATTTATACTTGAGAGTCCTCTGTGGTTGATACGTTTAATGGCAACTGAAAATATGGTAACAAATTCCAAGCTTTCGAGATACTCAGGTCTTTCATCAGGCTAAGACTAAAAAAAAAAATGAAGAAACAATATTTCTAACACAACAGGGGCACAGGAATAGGTAAGAAGTGAGGGGGGACAGTAGGGGGGACCGGCCAAAAATGAGAACAGGTGAAATTTCGCGCACACAATAAGGGGAAAAAATAATGGATTTACCTGTGGCAAAAACATTTTGTATGCCCGGTCATTGCATGATGGATATGGAATTACTGGTTTAAAATATAATTCAAATATGAGAAAAATACAAAGGTTTCAGAATAAAGTCATCATGACCTTTGACACGTTATGATGGAATGAATAGACACACGGATTATGTCATTCTATTTCAATTAAAGGAATCTGCGTCTCTGCCCTTCCCAGGGGATGAAATTACAAAACCAGACCCAATCAGGGGCAATAAAACTTTCATCCTTATCTTGGAACTGTTCCAATATTTATGTTATCCCTTGGATAATGACAGTTCTGTACCGTCACTTATTGTCTTACCTATTGCACTATTCCCCGTGTCCCGTTGTGTATAGAAATATGTGATGCTTCATTTTTTGTTTTAGTCTTTGCTGATGAGAGACGTGAGTAGCCCCCGAAAGCTTGCATTTGTTACCTCTTTTCAGTTATCCATTTAAAAAGGGATCAACCATGCGGGGCTCTCAAGTTAAATATTTTTCTATCTATGGTAACCGGTACGAAGATAACATGTTTCCTAACTTCAAGAATAAAAATAAAGACACTGCAAATATAAAGCATATAGAATGCCAACAAGAAATGGAAACAACACACCCAAAAATTGGTTACAAAATATGTGTTGTAAATTTAAGAATAAAAGTATTTTTTATTTATGAATAATGCTTAAGGAACGCTATGTTTAAAAACCCTACATAGTGAAGAAATGGATTTTGAATATCAATCATATCTTCATTGCAATTTAGATGTGACAGTCACGACATTTAATTATTTAAGTTAATAAATCGTTACTTTGTACGCATGTATGACATGTCCGCATGGACTCATCAAGTGTGAACAATAATGTGTAAAAAATAACCATTTAAAAAAAAATAATGCATTGTCACAATTTAAGTGTGTGCCCGCAAGGTAGGTGAAAAAGGTCGGTAGCAAAGGTATATTCTATGTTGTTTCAGCGTGGAAGCTTCTGATGGGTAATGGCGATGTTTACTGTACGTCAATAAAGTTGCGGCTGATCATGCCTTTTTTGTTGTACAGTGTTGAAAAAAGGGTAAAAGCTTTCTGGTTGCGCAAGGCTTTATCCGTCAACACTACCTTCCTACTGTCACGCGTAGGGTGGGTAGCGTGTGTCAATTAGATGACTCTATAAAATTTGCGTTACGGCGTTATTTGACCTAGGGACGCCCAAAAATACGACAGCGTAATCATTTACTGTCTAATACTCCACCCTTTGGGCCCAAAAAAAAAAGACAGTTCCCTCTTTAACAATCTACAAGACTTTAAAAAGCATAATGGTTGACGCGACTTTATTGAATACAGTATTACATCGACATTGTCCATGAGTAAATATGCACTTTTGTACTATATACCATTATTAATTTTTATCTGTTTGGTTGTTTCAACAACTTGCAGGTA
>JARQOD010000002.1:223411112-223504784 GCA_033576555.1 Oophaga sylvatica | reverse complement strand
CTGACTCCTGACAGACCCGACCGACGGACACGGACAGTGACAGGAACATTCCGATTCCGGTATCCGATATGACGAAAATATCGGATACCGGAATCGGAATTCCGATACAGCAAATATTGGACGATACCCGATATTTGCAGTATCGGAATGCTCAACACTACTGATCAGAGTTGCAGCCAAGAGGCCCATGATCACTCTGGGTGAACTGCAGAGATCTACAGCTGAGGTGGGACAGTCTGTACACTGCACAAATCTGACCTTTATGGAAGAGTGGCAAGAAGAAAGCCATTTCTATAAGATATCCATAAAAAGTGTTGTTTAAAAGTTTGCAACAAGCCACATGGGAGACACACCAAACATGTGGAAGAAGGTGCTCTGGTCAGATGAAACCAAAATTGAACTTTTTGGCAACAATGTCAAATGATATGTTTGGTGTAAAGGCAACACAGCTCATCACCCTGAACACACCATCCCCACTGTCAAACATGGTGGTGGCAGCATCATGATTTGGGCCTGCTTTTCTTCAGCAGGGACAGGGAAGATGGTTAAAATTGATGAGAAGATGGATGGAGCCAAATACAGGACCATTCTTGAAGAAAACCTGTTGGAGTCTGCAAAAGACCTGAGACTGGGACGGAGATTTGTCTTCCAACAAGACAATGATCCCAAACATAAAGCAAAATCTACAATGGAATGGTTCACAAATAAACGTATCCAGTAGAGTTGAGCGATACTTTCCGATATCCAAAAGTATCGGAATCGGAATGGTATCGCCGATACCCAAAAAATATCGGCGATACCCGATACCGATACCGGAAATCCAATGTAAGTCTATGGGAACAAAATATCAGAATTAAAAAAACCCCATTCTTGCCTTGTTGGTTAATTGTACATGAAGGAAAACAACAAAGAGTAATGTAGAATGTATTGGGGAAGGTTGAGGAGTAGAGTTGAGCGATACTTTCCGATATCCCTAAGTATCGGAATCGGAATGGTATCGCCGATACCATTAAAATATCGGCGATACCCGATACCGATACCGGAAGTCCCATGTAAGTCTATGGGAACAAAATATCGGAACTAAAAAAACCCCATTCTTTCCTTGTAAACACTAAATATACACACATAGAATACATATATATATATATATACATGTCATTGTGACATATATATATACATATATGTATAGTTTATACACTTCTACATAGTAAAATATCCTCTGATTCAATTGCCGGGTAAAGCCGGCTTCAGTGAAAAGACAGAAGCACCCGACATGAAATGACACTTGGTGTACATAGGGTTAACCATGTCTTTTCATGTCGTTTGCTATCTGATTTGCACAAACAATTACATCAGTCTATGTGTGCAAAATTTCACACCTGTAGAGGTTAATTAAAGGTGTAAATTCGTTGTAAAAAAAAAGGACTTTTTTTGCAACGAATTTACACCTTTAATTAACCCCTACAGGTGTGAAATTTTGCACACTTACACTCATGTAATTGTTTGTGCAAATCAGATATCAAAGTACATGAAAAGACATGGTTAACTCTATGTAAACCAAGTGTCATTTCATGTCGGGTTCTGCATTTTCACAAAAGCCGGCAATTGAATTAGCGGCTATTATACTATGTAGAAGTGTATGAACTATAAAAATATATTTATATATTAATATTGTGTCACAAACTCAATGACATGTAATATATATATATATGAGGTGTAAAATTGCTGAAAAAAAATGCGTGGGCTCCCGCCCTATTTTCGCAACCAGACAGACAAAGCCAGTGAGTGGGGGCAGATAATAATAGCCCAGAGAGGGACCATTATTTTTGGCCCCCCCCCGGCTACTAACATCTGCCCCCAGACACCCCAGAAAGGGCAAATCTCTAATTAGATTTGCCCTTTCTGGCACTTTGCCCGTCTATTCCCATTGCCCTGTAGCGGTGGCGAATGGGTTAATAAGGGGTTAAAATGACCTTGCAATTGAAAGGTCACTTTAAGCCAGGTTAATAATTGAGAGCTGTCAATTAGACAACTATCAATTATTAATCCTATTGTATGAAAGAAAAATCAAACACACACACTTTAATAAAAAAGAAGTTTAATGAAATAATCACACAGTTTTTGACCATATTTTATTTACCTGCTAAAACCATTTCCTGTAATAAAAATAAAATAATAAAGCAAAATTATTCTTACCAATCCGATGTACAGTCAGGTCCCACGGTGTAATCCTTCAGAAAGGGTTAATGTTTACTGCAGGGACCGCAGCTAATGCTGCAGCCTCACAGTAAACCCCCAAATGAATGAGCTCCTCTCCTGGCTGACAGGAGAGGAAGTGGAAAGCTTAATTGATTGCTTTCCACTTTCACTTCAGGTCAGCCAGGGACACCATCAGTGACGTCAGAGGGAACTGATTAACAAAAAATAGGGGTTCCCTTCGAAAAAAAAATGGCGTGGGGTCCCCCCTATTTTTGTTAACCAGCCAGATGAAGCAGACCGCTGAGGCCTGGATTTTCAGGCTGTTAAGGAGCCAAGATCCATGGACCTTGCCAGCCTGATAATACCAGGCCACAGCAGTCTGCATATCTTGGCTGATTAACAAAAATAGGGGATCCCCTCGAAAAAAATTAGCGTGGGGTCCCCCCTATTTTTGTTAACCAGCCAGATGAAGCAGACCGCTGAGGCCTGGTTTTTCAGGCTGGTAAGGATCCAATATCCATGGACCTTGCAAGCCTGATAATACCAGGCCACAGCAGTCTGCTTAGCTTGGCTGGTTAACAAAAAATAGGGGATCCCCTCGAAAAAAAAACGGCGTGGGATCCCCCCTATTTTTGTTAACCAGCCAAGTAAAATGCAGACTGCTGCGGCCTGGTATTAAAAGACTGTCAAGGCCCATGGATTTTGGCCCTCAACAGCCTGATAATACCAGGCTACAGCAGCCCCACATTTGGCGCATCAAAAGATGTGCCAATTGTGGCACTTTACCCGGCTCTTCCCACTTGCCCTGTAGCGGTGGCAAGCGGGGTAATAAGGGGTTAATGTCACCGTTGATTGCACGGTGACAATAAGCCCGGTTAATAATGGAGAGGTGTCAATAAGACACCGATCCATTATTAATCCCAAAGTTATTAAATGTGTAAAAAAAAGACACAGCAAGAAAAAAGTCTTTTAATGAAATAAAAGAGACAACACAGTTTTCATTTTTTTTATTACTCTCTCATTCCTGCGACGCCATCGATCTCCTGTAAAAAAAATAAAAAAAACAAACCAACAGTATACCACCTGTCCGACGCAGTCCATAGTAACGATTGTCCCACGACGATCCAGCTCTGCTACATCGGAATGACAGGCAGAGCCTGACATCCCGGCGCAGCACAGCTGCTTACCAGCTTCCCCGGCGGTGACGTCATCGGACTGCTTTACGGCCGCGATTACCCAGCAGTCACTGCAGTTATCGCGAGATACTGCATGTGACCGCCGGGGAGAAGAGGATGGCGGCCATTAAGCAGTCCGGGATGTGACCGCCGGAGATCTTCTGCCGGGTAAGTGCCGCTGACTCCTGACAGACCCGACCGACGGACACTGACAGTGACAGTGACATTCCGATTCCGGTATCCGATATGACGAAAATATCGGAACTCGGAATCGGAATTCCGATACAGCCAATATCGGCCGATACCCGATATTTGCAGTATCGTATCGCTCAACACTATTGAGGAGACATTAAAGGCATAGATGTTTAACCCAATCAAATGGAATAGCATAAATATTTTTTTTTTTTAAAGATGTTCGGATTGACGAAGAAATTGACAATGTTGTTAACGTTTTTTCTATTTTGGCAAATATGTATATTTCACAACTTCCATGCTCTTCACCTTTTTAACTTTTGACACACTTTCTCCTTCATATCTTCAGCAGCATCATCTTTTTCATCAAATTATTCTTCATCTTCACCTTCTTTATCTTCTTCTTAAACTTCTTGCTATCATCTTTTTGTTAACATTACTCATATTCTTCTTATTAAACTATTATTCTTATTCATATTGTACTTCATCTTCTTCATCATATTCTTATTTTGTGACAGAGAATCCTGTACTTGTAATCTGTCAAAGTATGAATTTTCATCCTTCCGTTCTTGCTGTCACAAAAGATTTAAATTACAACAGTATTTGTCATTGTTCAGTTTAGCCTGCAGCAGCAGGCATTTTCCAGGGGCACCACGAGGAGGAACGGACTCACCCCCATACACTGCTTAGTCTTCTTCTGCTTATAATTTAGAGCATATATTTTGCTCTTCATTTTGGTTTATACTTCATGTTCTTCTGCTTTTTGATCTTCTGCTTATTGTTCTTAAGTCTCTTGTTCTGTATCTTGTAGTTTGTCTTAACCTTCTTAGTCCTGTTTGGTAATCTTTTATTTCTTCTTTGTGATGGTGTTTAGGCTGGTTGGCTTGATGCTCGTCGTCCTTGTGGTCGTCATCTTCTTCGGGGGGGTCATCAGGGTCGTCGTCTTCATTTGTTGGAGATCCAGAGTGATTACCCAAAAAGCATTGAAAAAATCTTCAAATTTTTAAATGTAGCAGAAGTACAAGAGTCAATGCAAGTAACGAGGACCAGCTGACTGTGCTGGAACCCGGAGGGGCAGCAGAAGGAAAAGAGCCAATGGCACAACCGAGGGACCAGCTGACGTTACTGGGACACGGTTACTAAGCAGGAGGTACCTGTGCTCCAAAGCACTACCAAGGACCAGCAGACGTTGCTGGAACTCGGATACCGAGATGGAGGCACCTAGGCCAAAAGGGACTGCGGAAAAACCAGCTGACGGTACTGGAACCCCGGCGGGTAGCAAAGGTACAAGAGCCAATGCAAGTAACGAGGACCAGCTGACTGTGCTGGAACCCGGAGGGGCAGCAGAAGGAAAAGAGCCAATGGCACAACCGAGGACCAGCTGACGTTACTGGGACACGGTTACTAAGCAGGAGGTACCTGTGCTCCAAAGCACTACCAAGGACCAGCAGACGTTGCTGGAACTCGGATACCGAGATGGAGGCACCTAGGCCAAAGGCACTGCGGAGAACCAGCTGACGGTACTGGAACCGGACGGGTAGCAAAAGGTACCCATGGAAATTTAAGTTGACAGGCCGCGAGCCGGCCGCAGTTACCAATCCCACAGTACTACAGTGGGTGATTGTTCTATTGTCACAACGGAAACAGCCTTTATTTGCATATCCCGCAGCACACATAGGAAGCACCTAAAAATCCAAGCACCATAGAGTCGGCTAACCCGACCGCAACACGACAGGACAACTTGTTGGAGGCTAAGTGAGTTTACACTGACAGGAAACAGATGCGTGGGTGTAACCAGTCTGGGCAGGAGTGAGTACCCGTGCCAATGACACTTCTGAGCAACAACTGGCGGTGTTGTAGCCCAGGAATGAGAAGAGAACATGGTGGAGGCAGCAGGACTTTTTGCCGTACACACAGCAGGGGAACAGCTGACATTACTGAACCCCAGTAACACAGGAGCAAGTGTTGACTGTGCTAACAGCACTTCTGAGCAACAACTGGCGGTGTTGGTAGCCCAGGAATGAGAAGAGAACATGGTGGAGGCAGCAGGACTTTTTGCCGTACACACAGCAGGGGAACAGCTGACATTACTGAACCCAGTAACACAGGAGCAAGTGTTGACTGTGCTAACAGCACTTCCGAGCAACAACTGGCGGTGTTGGAGCCCAGGGTGAGAAGAGAACATGGTGGAGGCAGCAGGACTTTTTGCCGTTCACACAGCAGGGGAACAGCTGACATTACTGAACCCCAGTAACACAGGAGCAAGTGTTGACTGTGCTAACAGCACTTCCGAGCAACAACTGGCGGTGTTGAGCCCAGGATGAGAAGAGAACATGGTGGAGGCAGCAGGACTTTTTGCCGTACACACAGCAGGGGAACAGCTGACATTACTGAACCCCAGTAACACAGGAGCAAGTGTTGACTGTGCTAACAGCACTTCCGAGCAACAACTGGCGGTGTTGGAAGCCCAGGAATGAGAAGAGAACATGGTGGAGGCAGCAGGACTTTTTGCCGTTCACACAGCAGGGGAACAGCTGACATTACTGAACCCCAGTAACACAGGAGCAAGTGTTGACTGTGCTAACAGCACTTCCGAGCAACAACTGGCGGTGTTGAGCCCAGGAATGAGAAGAGAACATGGTGGAGGCAGCAGGACTTTTTGCCTTTCACACAGCAGGGGAACAGCTGACATTACTGAACCCCAGTAACACAGGAGCAAGTGTTGACTGTGCTAACAGCACTTCGAGCAAAACTGGCGGTGTGTAGCCAGGAATGAGAAGAGAACATGGTGGAGGCAGCAGGACTTTTTGCCTACACACAGCAGGGGACAGCTGACATTACTGAACCCCAGTAACACAGGAGCAAGTGTTGACTGTGCTAACAGCACTTCCGAGCAACAACTGGCGGTGTTGTAGCCCAGGAATGAGAAGAGAACATGGTGGAGGCAGCAGGACTTTTTGCCGTACACACAGCAGGGGAACAGCTGACATTACTGAACCCCAGTAACACAGGAGCAAGTGTTGACTGTGCTAACAGCACTTCCGAGCAACAACTGGCGGTGTTGTAGCCCAGGAATGAGAAGAGAACATGGTGGAGGCAGCAGGACTTTTTGCCGTACACACAGCAGGGGAACAGCTGACATTACTGAACCCAGTAACACAGGAGCAAGTGTTGACTGTGCTAACAGCACTTCTGAGCAACAACTGGCGGTGTTGTAGCCCAGGAATGAGAAGAGAACATGGTGGAGGCAGCAGGACTTTTTGCCGTTCACACAGCAGGGGAACAGCTGACATTACTGAACCCCAGTAACACAGGAGCAAGTGTTGACTGTGCTAACAGCACTTCCGAGCAACAACTGGCGGTGTTGGAGCCCAGGGGTGAGAAGAGAACATGGTGGAGGCAGCAGGACTTTTTGCCGTTCACACAGCAGGGGAACAGCTGACATTTCTGAACCCCAGTAACACAGGAGCAAGTGTTGACTGTGCTAACAGCACTTCCGAGCAACAACTGGCGGTGTTGTAGCCCAGGAATGAGAAGAGAACATGGTGGAGGCAGCAGGACTTTTTGCCGTACACACAGCAGGGGAACAGCTGACATTACTGAACCCCAGTAACACAGGAGCAAGTGTTGACTGTGCTAACAGCACTTCCGAGCAACAACTGGCGGTGTTGGAGCCAGGAATGAGAAGAGAACATGGTGGAGGCAGCAGGACTTTTTGCCGTTCACACAGCAGGGGAACAGCTGACATTACTGAACCCCAGTAACACAGGAGCAAGTGTTGACTGTGCTAACAGCACTTCCGAGCAACAACTGGCGGTGTTGTAGCCCAGGAATGAGAAGAGAACATGGTGGAGGCAGCAGGACTTTTTGCCGTCACACAGCAGGGGAACAGCTGACATTACTGAACCCCAGTAACACAGGAGCAAGTGTTGACTGTGCTAACAGCACTTCGAGCAACAACTGGCGGTGTTGTAGCCCAGGAATGAGAAGAGAACATGGTGGAGGCAGCAGGACTTTTTGCCGTACACACAGCAGGGGAACAGCTGACATTACTGAACCCCAGTAACACAGGAGCAAGTGTTGACTGTGCTAACAGCACTTCCGAGCAACAACTGGCGGTGTTGGAGCCCAGGAATGAGAAGAGAACATGGTGGAGGCAGCAGGACTTTTTGCCGTTCACACAGCAGGGGAACAGCTGACATTACTGAACCCCAGTAACACAGGAGCAAGTGTTGACTGTGCTAACAGCACTTCCGAGCAACAACTGGCAGTGTTGGAGCCCAGGAATGAGAAGAGAACATGGTGGAGGCAGCAGGACTTTTTGCCGTTCACACAGCAGGGGAACAGCTGACATTACTGAACCCCAGTAACACAGGAGCAAGTGTTGACTGTGCTAACAGCACTTCCGAGCAACAACTGGCGGTGTTGTAGCCCAGGAATGAGAAGAGAACATGGTGGAGGCAGCAGGACTTTTTGCCGTTCACACAGCAGGGGAACAGCTGACATTACTGAACCCCAGTAACACAGGAGCAAGTGTTGACTGTGCTAACAGCACTTCCGAGCAACAACTGGCGGTGTTGGAGCCCAGGGTCAAGGAGGATGTTTAAATACTATATCAAGTATTTTCCTTGTTACGTGTCAATTAAAAATGTCTATACTCCAAACAAGAGAAATATAACCTTTAGTTCCATAATAAGATGATGATTTTACTTAAAAAAATATATGTAAATTAATAATTTACAAACATAAACGCATACATTAACATGTTGAAAAGCAATGCAAACCACAATTAAAATAGGTTAAATAATCTGCTATACGGTTTAAAATAAAAGCATACAAGTACATATCAGAATCCATTAATGATGGCTAAGTAACAGTATGTACACCATTTTTATTGTGTAGACAATGAATGGCTGACTGAAAAACTTAATCAGCATTACAAGTTATCTTTGACATTCATAAAACTTTACATTTGGTGAATAATATCACTAAAAAATTTTTAAAATATCTAAAATTTCCATCATGTAATACTGATAATATGTGCCAATCATTTATATTAACAAACAAAAATGTAAAAAGTGCATAGTGCAGAGTGAAAACAGATATTTATGCCTGACTGTGGACTTGCAAGCATGACAACGGATAGATAAGGTATATATAGATGAGACTGCATAGCCACAGATGGTGAATGGCGATGTAATACTGTACCTCAATAAAGTGTGCGTTACTACTACATCCTTTTTTTTATATAGCTTTATAAAAGGTTACGTGCATGTATGGTTGCGCCTTTGTTTGGACTCACAGACTGGCTTCCTGCTGTGACGCGTTGGGTATTGGAGCGTCTGTACGTCTTATGATGCAGACTAACATTCACGGTGCGCATCGTTCATCATCGCAAGCGTACCGACAACACAAAGGCGTTGTCATGACTGCTTTACTCAGTAAACATGCACCTATGATGAAACATACACGCATGTGCCCTATTACATAACAAGCTACAAGAAAAACGAGTGTGAGGTGTGACACAGCTGTTTTGTTAAGGTACAGTATTATATCGACATTGTACAGGTGTCGCTATTCAGTCTGATAAATAGATATCATTCACCTATTCTATCAGTTGTCGTTCTTTCAGCACCACTTACAGGTATATATTTTGCTATTGTGACTATGCACTATTGACTTTACCAAGGTAATGCATGATTTTTGTTAGCGATTATCATGTTTACATGAAGGACCTTTATGATATGGGCTGTTAACTTTCTAATTAAATATGTATTTTTTAAAATGACACAAATATAAGTAATGTTGAAGAGGACTATTCCTACATGCATTGTTTGCACAATATTACAGGTGTACATCACGTCCCTTAATCAACATTGGATTATTATATTTACTTGTATGCTTTTATTTAAAAGGCAAGAACACTGAAGTATAACCTTCGCACTGCAGCAGTTGTCAAAGTTCAACCCACATTATGCACTTCCAACATTGCAGCATTTGAGTCATGATGTGAGTTGGATTTGTCTAAGCTATGGAGTGACAAGGTTGACCATCAGTATCCTATAGCATAAGTAGGCTTTTGTGTTTGCATTTGTTTTCGACATGTGCATATCTGTAATAATATGTCACAATTATTTTGTTACAGATTTGTGACAAAGACTAATCATTTTACGGTTTTAAAGTTGACGTTTCAAATGTTTACAGCTTAGAAATCAGGGTGTAGCCTCATATCTATGTGTAGCACTAGACACTTTGACATGTCATGTTTTTTTTCACCATGATTAGGTAGCTAGCAGTAATTTTTGCCGGACACACAGCAGGGGAACAGCAGGCATTACTGAACCCCACAAACACATCAGCGATTGTTTTCATCTGTGCATCTAACACTTCTGAGCAGCAACTGGCGGTGTTGAAGCCCAGGGTCAAGGAGGGTGTAGGCAGAGGCCTAGTATGAAATGTTTGAAGTTGAAGTTGTAGTTAGCAGCAGTAATTTTTGCCAGACACACAGCAGGGGAACAGCAGGCGTTACTGAACCCCACAAACACATCAGCGATTGTTTTCATCTGTGCATCTAACACTTCTGAGCAGCAACTGGTGGTGTTGAAGCCCAGGGTCAAGGAGGGTGTAGGCAGAGGCCTAGTATGAGATGTTTGAAGTTGAAGTTGTAGTTAGCAGCAGTAATTTTTGCCAGACACACAGCAGGGGAACAGCAGGCGTTACTGAACCCCACAAACACATCAGCGATTGTTTTCATCTGTGCATCTAACACTTCTGAGCAGCAACTGGCGGTGTTGAAGCCCAGGGTCAAGGAGGGTGTAGGCAGAGGCCTAGTATGAGATGTTTGAAGTTGAAGTTGTAGTTAGCAGCAGTAATTTTTGCCAGACACACAGCAGGGGAACAGCAGGCATTACTGAACCCCACAAACACATCAGCGATTGTTTTCATCTGTGCATCTAACACTTCTGAGCAGCAACTGGCGGTGTTGAAGCCCAGGGTCAAGGAGGGTGTAGTCATAAAATATTGAGTTATTGCCTTGTTACGTGGCCATTGCAAATGTATGTACTTCAAACAAGAATAAATGAAGTTTTACTAGGACAATAAAATGATGAATTTCAATTCCAAGAATAGAAAAATATTTATACTTGAGAGTCCTCTGTGGTTGATACCGTTTAATGGCTAACTGAAAATATGGTAACAAATTCCAAGCTTTCGAGACTACTCAGGTCTCTTCATCAGGCTAAGACTAAAACAAAAAATGAAGAATCACATATTTCTACACACAACAGGACACAGGAATAGGTAAGACAAGTGAGGGAGGGACAAGTGAGGGGAGACCGGCCAAAAAATGAGAACAAGGATGAATTATCAGCGCCACACAATAAGAGAAAAAATAATGGATTTACCTGTGGCAAAACACTTTTGTATGCCCGGTCATAGCATGATGGATATGGAATTACTGGTATTAAAATATAACTTCAAATATGAGAAAGATACAAAGGTTTCAGAATATAAGCTCATCATGACCTTTGACACTGTTAGTGATGGAATGAATAGATCACACGGATTTATGTCATTCTATTTCAATTAAGGAATCTGCGTCTCTGCCCTTCCAGGGGCATGAAATTACAAAACCAGACCCCAATCAGAGGGCAATAAAACTTTCTATCCTTATCTAGGAACTGTTCCAATATTTATGTTCATCCCTCTGTGATAATGACAGTTCTGCTACACGTCACTTACTTGTCTTACCTATTGCACTATTCCTGTGTCCTGTTGTGTATAGAAATATGTGATGCTTCATTTTTTGTTTTAGTCTTTGCCTGATGAAGAGACGTGAGTAGCCTCGAAAGCTTGCAATTTGTTACCATCTTTTCAGTTATCCATTAAAAGGTATCAACCACTGCGGACTCTCAAGTCTAAATATTTTTCTATCTACTGGCTAACACGGTACGAAGATACACATGTTTCCTAACTTCAAGAATAAAAATAAAGACACTGCAAATATAAACGCATATATGCACATGCCAACAAGAAATGGAACAACACACCACCCAAAAAATTGGTTACAAAATATAGTGTTGTAAATTTAAGAATAAAAGTCCATTTTTGTATTTATGAATAATGCTTAAGGAACGCTATGTTAAACCATAACATAGTGAAGACAATGGATTTTGTAATAGTCACTCATCATCATCATCATTGCAATTTAGATGTGACAGTCACAGACATTTCAATTATTTAAGTTAATAAAATCGTTACTTTGTACAGCATGTATGACATGTCCAGCATGGACTCATCAATGTGATGACAAAATAATGTACGATAAAAAATAACCATTTAAAAAAACATAATGCATTGTCACAATTTAAGTGTGTGCCTGCAAGTGTAGGTGAAACAAAGGCTACGGATAGCAAAGGTATATTCTATGTCTGTATCAGACAGTGGACAGCTTCTGATGGGTAATGGCGATGTTATACTGTACGTCAATAAAGTCTGCGGCTGCAATCATGCATTTTTTGCTTGTACAGTGTTGAAGAGGGTAAAAGCATGTCTGGTTGCGCAAGGCTTTATCCGTCAACACTACCTTCCTACTGTCACGCGTAGGGTAGGGTAGCGTGTGTCAATTAGATGACTCTATAAAATGTGACGTTACGCAGCGTTATTGTGCCCTAGGGACGCCAAAAATACGACAGCAGTAATCATTTACTGTCTAATACTCCACCTATGGCCAACAAAAAAAGACAGTTCCCTCTTTAACAATCTACAAGACTAACAAGCATAATGGTTGACGCTGACTTTATTGAAGTACAGTATTACATCGACATTGTCCATGAGTAACTATGCACTGTGATACCTATATACCATTATTAATTTATATCTGTTGTGGTTGTTTCAACAGCACTTGCAGGTATAACTACCTATTGTCAGTATGCATGATGCACTTTCTAGATGTAATAATTTATTATTGCACATTATTACCAGGTTTAGATGCTGGCCATTTCATATATGGTGTGTGAAGTTACAGTTGGCATCAGTATGTGTATTTTATAATGTCTGTCATAAATAAAACTCGTGATGATGATGATGAGGATTTTATGATTCGTACATCCATTGACTGCATTATCTTACAGGTACAGATAAAGTTCCTTAAAAAGCATTAATTGATAAGTATGAAATGTACTTTTATGCATTAATTTCAAAAAGTGAAGACTATGTTTTAGTTTTTGTTACCATTTCTAATAGACATGTGCAGATATGCGCTGTGATGACAAATTATTATTTGTCCATATTTGTCATAAAAAATTATCATTCTAGGCCTGGAAAACTTCACAATTTCCTGTTTTAAGCATAACAATCAGGGTGACGGCTCTTCCCTATTTGGAGCATGTTCGACATGGGTTTTTCTGTGCATGTGTAGGGAACAGGAGACTTCTTGCCGGACACACAGCAGGGGAACAGCTGGCGTTACTGAACCCCACTAACACTATAGCTTGTGTATTGGTCTGTGGACACGACACTTCTGAGCAGCAACTGGCAGTGTTGTAGCCCAGGGAGTAGAGTTCAGGTGGTAGAAAGATGAACATAACAGGAGACATGGATAACGTTGCGAACCAGTTATTTAATCTGAAAACGGACAGACAAATTCTGGCGAGATCCATGCCTTGTTCATTTTCAGAAAAGTAAGCCGGTCTACATTATCGGAGGATAGTCGCATGCGACGGTCTGTTAGTACACCACCTGCAGCACTAAAGACGCGCTCCGATAATACACTGGCAGCAGGGCAAGCCAGCACCTCCAATGCATACTGGCTAAGCTCTGGCCATGTATCCAGCTTAGAGACCCAAAACTTGAATGGGGAAGAGCCATCTGGGAGTACACTGAGAGGGAAAGACATGTAGTCTGTCACCATCTTACGGAAACGTTGCCTCCTGCTGACTGGAGCAGTCTCGGATGGTGTAGACATTTGTGGCGCTGCCACAAAACTTCGCCACATTTGGAACATACTGGTCTTGCCCTGTGCAGAGGCACTGCTTGTGCTCCCTCTTGTTGCAGAGCTGTCTCCACTGCCTCGACGCACAGAGCTGCTTTGTAAAGCAGTAGCAGCAGCAGTGCTCTCGGCTGGAATGGAGAACATTATGGATTGCACCAGTGTGTCTTGGTACTCCCGCATTTTACGCTCCCGGTTCAACGGTGTGATGAGGCTTTGTAAGTTGTCCCGGTAGCGAGGGTCTAGGAGGGTGTACACCCAATAATCAGGCGTGGTTAGAATGTGGGCGATGCGGCGGTCGTTTCTCAGGCACTGCAGCATGAAATCAACCATGTGCTGCAGACTCCCAACTGGCCAAGAAACGCTGTCCCCTGCAAGAGGCGTCATCTCTGCCTGCTCTGCATCACCCCACCCTCGCTCTACATACTGACTAGAGCGTTGTGTACCTCCCTCTGGAGCGATGTCTTCCTCCTCCATTGACTCCTCCTCATCCTCCTCACAAAGTGAGCCCTGCCCAGCCCTTTGTGAGGAACCACGTTGCGCTGACTGTCCAGAAGGTGATGGAATTTGTGACTCCTCATCCTCCACCTCTTCCAAAACCTCATCCCTTAGTGCTTGCAGTGTTTTTTGAAGCAGGCAGATAAGGGGGACAATCAGGCTGACTAGTGCATCATCTGCACTCGCCATCCGCGTTGACTCATCAAACGGACGCAAAACGTGGCAGATGTCCTTCATAGAGGCCCACTCAGTAGTGGTGAAGTGTGAACGAGGCAAATTGCGAGTTGATTGCGCCTGATGCAGCTGATACTCCATTACTGCTGGCTGCTGCTCACGCAACCGCTCCAACATATGTAACGTGGAATTCCACCTGGTGGGTACGTCACATATGATGCGATGTTCAGGAAGGCGAAATCTGCGTTGCAGAGCTGCAATGTGCGATCTGGCCATACTGGAATGTCGCAAGTGAGCGCACTCTAGGCGGACCTTGTGCAGCAGTGCATCAAGATCCGGATAGTCCCTCAAAAAACTCTGCACGACCAAGTTGAGCACATGTGCCAGACATGGTATGTGAGTGAGGTTGCCAAGGCCCAGAGCTGCCACCAGATTTCGGCCATTGTCACACACTACCAAGCCTGGCTGGAGATTCGCTGGCAAAAACCACACGTCGCTCTCCTGCTTGATGGCTCCTGCGCTGTGTGGCTTCGATTCCCCATGGAAATTAATTTCAGGACGGCCTGTTGACGTTTGGCCACGGCTGTGCTCATATCAGTCGCAACAGGTAAGCGTTCACGGGTCCATGTGGAGGTAGACCGTGACGGCTCCTGCAGCGATGATTCTGAGGAACTGGAGTAGGAGGAGGAGTCAATGTGGACAGACTTGATTCCTGCAATCCTTGGAGTTGGCAGAACACGTACAGCGCCACTGGCAAGATCTGTACCCGGCTCCACAACATTGACCCAATGGGCAGTGAGGGAAAGGTATCGTCCCTGGCCATGGGTACTGGTCCACGCATCGGTGGTCAGGTGGACCTTGCTACTGACGGCGTTTAGTAGCGCATGTTTAATTTTTCCCTCAACATGCTTTTGCAGACCAGGGACGGCTTGCCTGCTGAAATAAAATTGGCTTGGCCCATTGTATTGTGGGACTGCCAATGCCATTAAGTTACGGAAAACTGTCAGTCTCCACCAGCCTGAATGACAGCATTTCAAGGGACAGGAGTTTTGCAATGCCAGCATTCAGAGCCTGTGCGTGGATGGTTTGCCGAGTATGGCCGTCTTTTATCCCATGCCTGTGCTACCGATGGCTGTTTTGTGGCCTGGGAGTGTGAGGATGACAGGGAACTTGCAGCTGTGGGTGGAATAACACTGGGTCTCTGGACAACAGTGACAGAGGTTCTTCCATGGCGATCCTGTGAGGAAGCCGAACCAGCTGTGTGTGAGCTGGAGGAAGAGGCTCCAACACGAGCTGAAGATGTAGGTGCTGCTGTAGGTTGGCCTACATCTCCAGTGTGTCTTTGTAACTCAACCACGTGCTTTGACCGCACATGTTTCCACATATTTGTGGTATTAAGGTTACTGACACTTTTACCTATTTTTACTTTTTGATTACACAGCTTGCATTTGACATAGCAAATATCATCTGCAAGTGTGTCAAAAAAGGACCACGCACCAAGTCCTGGGAGCGCCCGTTTTTGCTGTTGGAAGAGAACTGCTACGAACGGGTGCCAAACTGGAGGCTACAGGCAACAGAGTCTGCAGCCTACCTCTCCCTACTGTTTGGACCGTTGGGGCAATCTCTTCCTCAGAGCTGCTACCACCACCTTCCTGTTCCTCACGCCATGTTGGGTCTTGGACCTCATCATCTCCACTACCCTCTTCCAACACCTGCTGCTGTTGGGTGGTCTGGCCAGCACCATGCTCAACAGAAACTGGCACCTGAGTCTCATCATCATCAGATGCGTTCTGCGGTGTGCTGACCATCGGCACTGGCTCACCCGCCTCTTCAGATTCAGAGAGACACAGCTGTTGCGCATCACTGCATACTGCCTCTTCTTCACATTCCAGAATGCTGCTTGGCTGGGCCCCTGTTTGCAAGCCAACAGATTCTGAGAACAGAAGCAGAGACTCAGCTGGCTCCAGTTCAGAACTCTCTGACTGCCTGGGCAATTTGGCAGGCGGTGAAGAGACAGATGGTTGTTCAACAGTGCTGTGGTCCTGAGAGGAGGTGGAAGCAATTGAAGTCGATGCATTGGCTGCCATCCAACCAACAACGGCTTCAATTTGTTCTTCCCGCAGCAGGGGGGTACGCTGAGCTCCTACAAAAGTGCGCATAAAGGAACGCTCACGGGGAAAACTGGTGGATGCTGTGTCACTGGGTGCGGCAGCAGCCACAGAATCCCCACACCTCTCCCTGTGAAACTCCACGGCAGACCAGTGCCTAACCCGCTCTTCAATCTTGGTAGATTGATAAAAAAGTCAGAAAAGTAATAGGCCTAAGTGTAGATATTCGTCAGAGACTGCAGTGAACACTGCAGACAACTGTTCAGTAGCTGTGAAAGGCCCCTTTGTGTACTTCTATAGTGTTTGCAACCAATGTATTGTATACGGATGGAAGCGCGTCACACTAATAGATTAGATTTTTTTCAAATATAATGGAGCAGCACCAATTAGAGAAAAATGTGAAGGATGAGGCAGTGACACACGCTCAGCAGACTACAACCAGCAGTGGTTGAAGAACTAACTGGAGCGTAATCTGCACTCAAAAAATGAAAAGCTCACAGACTACAGTGAACACTGCAGACAACTGTTCAGTAGCTGTGAAAGGCCCTTTGTGTACTTCTATAGTGTTTGCAACCAATGTATTGTATACGGATGGAAGCGCGTCACACTAATAGATTAGATTTTTTTCAAATATAATGGAGCAGCACCAATTAGAGAAAAATGTGAAGGATGAGGCAGTGACACACGCTCAGCAGACTACAACCAGCAGTGGTTGAAGAACTAACTGGAGCGTAATCTGCACTCAAAAAATGAAAACCTCACAGACTGCAGTGAACACTGAAACACAACTGTTCACTATCTGTGAAAGGCTCCTTTCTGTACTTCTATAGTGTTTGCAACCAATGTATTGTATACGGATGGAAGCGCGTCACACTAATAGATTAGATTTTTTTCAAATATAATGGAGCAGCACCAATTAGAGAAAAATGTGAAGGATGAGGCAGTGACACACGCTCAGCAGACTACAACCAGCAGTGGTTGAAGAACTAACTGGAGCGTAATCTGCACTCAAAAAATGAAAAGCTCACAGACTACAGTGAACACTGCAGACAACTGTTCAGTAGCTGTGAAAGGCTCCTTTTGTACTTCTATAGTGTTTGCAACCAATGTATTGTATACGGATGGAAGCGCGTCACACTAATAGATTAGATTTTTTTCAAATATAATGGAGCAGCACCAATTAGAGAAAAATGTGAAGGATGAGGCAGTGACACACGCTCAGCAGACTACAACCAGCAGTGGTTGAAGAACTAACTGGAGTGTGATCTGCACTCAAAAAATCAAAACCTCACAGACTGCAGTGAACACTGAAACACAACTGTTCACTATCTGTGAAAGGCTCCTTTCTGTACTTCTATAGTGTTTGCAACCAATGTATTGTATACGGATGGAAGCGCGTCACACTAATAGATTAGATTTTTTTCAAATATAATGGAGCAGCACCAATTAGAGAAAAATGTGAAGGATGAGGCAGTGACACACGCTCAGCAGACTACAACCAGCAGTGGTTGAAGAACTAACTGGAGTGTGATCTGCACTCAAAAAATCAAAACCTCACAGACTGCAGTGAACACTGAAACACAACTGTTCACTATCTGTGAAAGGCTCCTTTCTGTACTTCTATAGTGTTTGCAACCAATGTATTGTATACGGATGGAAGCGCGTCACACTAATAGATTAGATTTTTTTCAAATATAATGGAGCAGCACCAATTAGAGAAAAATGTGAAGGATGAGGCAGTGACACACGCTCAGCAGACTACAACCAGCAGTGGTTGAAGAACTAACTGGAGTGTGATCTGCACTCAAAAAATCAAAACCTCACAGACTGCAGTGAACACTGAAACACAACTGTTCACTATCTGTGAAAGGCTCCTTTCTGTACTTCTATAGTGTTTGCAACCAATGTATTGTATACGGATGGAAGCGCGTCACACTAATAGATTAGATTTTTTTCAAATATAATGGAGCAGCACCAATTAGAGAAAAATGTGAAGGATGAGGCAGTGACACACGCTCAGCAGACTACAACCAGCAGTGGTTGAAGAACTAACTGGAGTGTGATCTGCACTCAAAAAATCAAAACCTCACAGACTGCAGTGAACACTGAAACACAACTGTTCACTATCTGTGAAAGGCTCCTTTCTGTACTTCTATAGTGTTTGCAACCAATGTATTGTATACGGATGGAAGCGCGTCACACTAATAGATTAGATTTTTTTCAAATATAATGGAGCAGCACCAATTAGAGAAAAATGTGAAGGATGAGGCAGTGACACACGCTCAGCAGACTACAACCAGCAGTGGTTGAAGAACTAACTGGAGTGTGATCTGCACTCAAAAAATCAAAACCTCACAGACTGCAGTGAACACTGAAACACAACTGTTCACTATCTGTGAAAGGCTCCTTTCTGTACTTCTATAGTGTTTGCAACCAATGTATTGTATACGGATGGAAGCGCGTCACACTAATAGATTAGATTTTTTTCAAATATAATGGAGCTGCACCATTTCCACAAAATAAAATAAAAAAAAGAGTCAGTGAGTGACACGTGCAGATGCCTACAAACAGCGGTGGATGCAGAGCAAACTGCAGCGTCACCTGCACTCTCACACACACCTTGCACAGAGCTGTTAAAACAACACTGGCAAAAGGAAGCTTTACACAGCGGTTGGTAAACTAGCCTGCCTAAAGCACAGTACACAAAATCGCAATGTCTAACTGTCCCTCAAAGTCAGCAGAACAGCGTTCTGTCCCTAACTGAGTTCACAGCACAGTGACGCTAAAATGGCGGCGGCGCCTTTTATACTGCATTCTGACATCATTTCAGCAGCCAATCACAGCCATGCCATTAGTTAAGATGACCGCAGCATTACAGGATGTGCCCACACTTCATAAGATTCCTCATTGGCTGACTAAAATCACATTGCCTCTCAAAGAATTATGGGAACTTCCGATTCCGGTATACGATATTGGAAAAATATCGGAACTAAGCATCGGAATTCCGATACAGCGAATATCGGCCGATACCCGATACTTGCGGTATCGGAATGCTCAACACTACTAGTGACTCGGATAAACTTATCCTCAGAAGCAGAGGTGACTCTTGGTCTTCCTTTCCTGGGGCGGTCCTCATGTGAGCCAGTTTCTTTGTAGCGCTTGATGGTTTTTGCAACTGCACTTGGGGACACTTTCAAAGTTTTCCCAATTTTTCGGACTGACTGACCTTCATTTCTTAAAGTAATGATGGCCACTCGTTTTTCTTTACTTAGCTGCTTTTTTCTTGCCATAATACAAATTCTAACATTCTATTCAGTAGGACTATCAGCTGTGTATCCACCAGACTTCTGCACAACACAACTGATGGTCCGAACCCCATTTATAAGGCCAGAAATCCCACTTATTAAACCTGACAGGGCACACCTGTGAAGTGAAAACCATTTCCGGTGACTACCTCTTGAAGCTCATCAAGAGAATGCCAAGAGCGTGCAAAGCAGTCATCAAAGCAAAAGGTGGCTACTTTGAAGAACCTAGAATATAAGACATAATTTCAGTTGTTTCACACTTTTTTGTTAAATATATAATTCCACATGTGTTAATTCATAGTTTTGATGCCTTCAGTGTGAATTTACAATTTTCATAGTCATGAAAATACAGAAAAATCTTTAAATGACAAGGTGTGTCTAAACTTTTGGTCTGTGCTGTACATGAATTTAAAAGAAACCTGACATTTGATACATGCTGCCCACTCCATTCGCATAATGTATCAGACACTAGCTGCATGATGTTCAACTCTGAAATGCATTTCAGAGAAAAACATAGTTTAATAGCCACCAGTGACCAAAGCGCACGGTAGACTAGTCAGACAGGCCGGTCCCCGGTTGCTTCTCGTCACCCGCTACCTTGGAGTGACAGATCTCCCCATAGATGCACACACAGACAGACCAGTCACTGTAGGACAGCAGGCAGGGAGAAGCTGCCATTGTTTCACACATACTAGTATTCGGTGCGATTTTGTCTCCAGCGGCAATTAAACAAAGTTTTTCTCTGAAACACCGCAGAGTTTCAAAGTCAAACATGTATGACTAAAATCATACAGTCAATGTCTGATACATGCTGCACGTGTACAGCTATCAGGTTCCCTTTAAGTGAAAAAAAATCTCCTAAAGGTGTTTATATCCTTTAAATGATTTATACATTGTCATAGTTTATGTATCTATGTTTTAAATTAATACAAAAATTAACACATTTCTATTAGGCCTCATTCACACATCAGTATTTTTGATCAGTATTTCATCAGTATTTGTATGCCAAAACCAGGAGTGTCTCCAAAACACAGAACAGATGTCAGTCTTTCAGTTATAGTTTTTCTCTGTAAGGTCCACTCCTGGTTTTGGCATACAAACACTGATGAAAAATACTGACTTGTGACTGAGGCCTCAGATGTCTTAATACTGGCCAAAACATCTAATTGAGTTAATATACCTTTTTCTTTTCAGCTCTATCACGGCCAAGGCCACATAGTGATGATTACAGCACAATGAAAAAAATTCCACCACCCAAACCAAAGAGGAGTCCTAATACAAAACTGAGTGGGTCTTATGAGGAGATATGTGTGCACAGATTAGAAGGGAAGCCATTAAGTATGTTAATCAAAAAAAGTTATCGTGACTTTGGGACGATGCAAAGGGCAGCTTCTGCAGATGGACCTCACCAAGGCAATCTAACTTTGTACATGTCACGGGAGGAAGATGAAAATGAACCAGTATATATTGAAATGGTTGGAAATGCCAAGAAGAATAATTCCACTGAGGCCAACAGTCCTGAACAGGGAGAAGCAGTTTATGAAGAAATGAAATATTTCCATCCTGATCAAATTAATAGCAATACAGTAACAACTGGGAGTTCCCAATTATTTTTACAGAACATAAACTTATCTACAATTGATGGTTACAATGGCAGTAAAAAGGAGGATGTTCAGGCCAAGGAACCCTGTGACATACCTGCTCCATTCCCAAACCTCCTTCCTCATAGACCTCCTCTTTTGGTATTTCCACCTGCTCCTGTAACTTGCTCTCCTGCTTCTGATGAATCACCTTTGACACCACTTGAAGTTATAAAACTCCCTGTTCTTGAAACAAATATTAACTATGCCATACAATCCGAATGCTCTACTCCTTTATCACCTCAGTGTTCAAAACTTCAGAAAGGGGAAAATGAAAGACCATCATCACCAGCTCTAACTGTGTTTAGTGTATCCAGTAGGATGTCCCCACCGTCTACTCCCCTATACAACCCTCCTCAGCTTCTTACCAGTCCTCAACACACTTTGCTTTTCCAACAGAGACTCCATATGCTTTGTTAGTTAGCACAGCTAAAAAGACTATAAATTCAGAGACACTAAGATCTTTATCTAGATCTAGCCCTGCTTTGACTGATAGTTCAAGTAGCCCAATGACCAAATTGCCCTTTTCCTCTCCAGTGAAAATTGCACGAACAATACAGAATAAATCTCCTTCTTCATTCCCAAGCAATGTCACTAATACAAGTCAAGTTACTAGCCCTCTTGATGAGTTAACCACGCTCTTTAATTCGGGAAGAAGTCTACTGAGGAAATCTGCTGCAGGCCGCAAGATTCGTGAACTTGAAGGTAACTTATTGATTATATTGTGGCATCCAGTGCTGTGAAAAATGTCTTTCTAGTGAATGGATTATGCCCATTGTCAGTGCAGACATATTATTGGTGCAACCTCTGCAACTGAATATTGTCCCAAGACGTAACAGGGCAAACTTCAGCTTCCAAATCAGGTGGAATTTTTCATTATGATGAGCTATTGGGCTTCAAAAGGCCCATATATTGTTCTGGCACAGGGCCCCTCTTCTTCTGCCTGTGTCTGCCTCTGCCCATTGTTTTTTATACATATTATTAAGCAAAACTCACTGATATAATTATTGCAATTATCACACCTGAACTAAAGTTTTGTAATACTGCCTAATGTTTTCTTTAGAACCTCCTTACTTCAAGACTTCCATGTGTAGAATGTTTTCTATTATTGAGATAAAAAGGAGTTCTCATATCCCAAATCTCATTTCCTTCTTGCAGAAACATTAATAGACATTTCTGATTGTAGCAGCTGAAGCCAAACTGCAGTTGTAGTCTTAGTTTTTAGCATTTGTTATACCCCATCTGTACTGTTCTTAATTTAGAGGGAACCTGTCACTTTGAATATGCAGTCTGATATTCTGGAAGAATGTTAAAGCAAAAATTAAACTGAAATGATTGATATATAGGTCTGTGGGAAAATATTCAGTACAACTTGTATTTTATTAATTGAAATCCCTGCACATTTTGGGCTCAGTAGTCCAATGGGTGGAATCAGTGATTGACAGTTAGCTCTGTATGTGTATAGATGTAGAGAATGTTGTTGATCGTTAAAAATGTTATCCAGGACTTCGTTTATTAAAGGCAGATAGTTGCTAACTGCCTGCCAGTTCTGCCTAGCACCTAACTCTGCCTGTTCAGACCAGTTAGAGATTGCTTGTGACAGTCATTCTGCGGCTTCTGGTGACATCCCATTGTCAATGCAGATGCTTTCTTCTGCTTTGCTCTGTTGAGTGAGCGAGACTGCTGACTTTATGCTGATTGCCAGCCTGCTCCCCGCTGTCTACCTGCGAGGAGAAGCCTGTCACTCAGTATGATGTTGGCAGTGATGTCTCATCGACATAGTAAGTCAGAAAAGGGAGGGAGGCTCGGTTGATGTGGGGTAAAATGAAAGAACAGAATCACGGGCAGAACCAGTCTGTGACCACTCTGAGCCAACAGAGATTGGTGCCTGGCAAACCTGGCAAGTAGTTAGAAACTGCCTTTCTGTAATTTCTTAGCCCAATAGGGAAAAATAAGCAAAGACCTGCATAATACCTTTAATTAGGGTTGCCTACTAGACTCTTACGTGTCACACTGAATCTTTTTATTATAAACTTATAGATTAATCTGGTTGCCTACTAGACTCTTACGTGTCACACTGAATCTTTTTATTATAAACTTATAGATTAATCTGTTCAGCTCTTCCTGCTTTATAGAATACTGTGTGTAAACTGCACAGTATTTTCCTAGTTCACAGGTTCCCTTTAATATTAAAAAGTGACTATAACCTTGAGCTTTTTTTATATTTGAGTGCCTTTAATTGCAAGAGCCTGGACCCCACTGATCTGTTTGTAATTAAAAGGTCAAAAAATATAAATGAAAAATGAAATCTGTACTTACTCCTTAATGCTAAGTTATTTGTGTGACACAGTGCTCTCAGCCAAGAGCTGTATAAATAAATATAAATTAGGTCTCAGATTTGGAAGCAGGTGGCATCTTTCTGAAAAATATCACCTTAGGAAAACTCTTAATTAGCTTCATGAGAGCCTCATCTGTGGACACAGCCTGGCTCAGTTTATCCTGCATTTACCCCTACAGTATAGAGTCTGTGACTAGCTAACTTCATACTTGACTTATAATTTGATAATTACTTCTTGGAGAAAATGTTCCAAGAAACCAGGAAAATCATAATAACATTTTATCATGTCCTTCCCACACTTAACTGCACTTGTAGAAAATGGCAAGCTTGATATTCACATGCACAGTATGTTTATTTGGATTTCAATGGTCTTGTTTTCTGCGTAGGTATAGGTGATGATTTATTATTTATGGTATTCTTTTGGAAGTCTGAGCTATCAGCCTTTTGTTAATATATAAAATATTCAGAATTGAGGGTCCTCAGTGGTTGATACCTTTTAATGGCTAACTGAAAAGATGGTTACAAATTGCAAGCTTAAGAGACTTCTCAGGTCTCTTCATCAGGCACTGACTAATACAAAATCTGAAGAATCACATATTTATGCACAACACAGCATAGAAAAAATGCAATAGATAAGACAAGTGACGTGAAGCAGAACTATCATCCTCACCCACAATTACTTTGAATTTGACAACAAGATATATCTACAGGAGACTGGCACAGCTATGGGAAGTAAAATGGTTCCAAAATATGAAAATCTTTTCATGGCCAAGCTTGAAAGCGACTTTTTGACCTCATGTCCCATCAGGCATCTGGCCTACTACCGCTACATTGATGATATTTTAATCATCTGGACGGAGTCTGAGCCACAGCTAAAGAAGTTTCACAAACAGTTTAACCCCTTCACCCCCAAGGGTGGTTTGCACGTTAATGACCGGGCCAATTTTTACAATTCTGACCACTGTCTCTTTATGAGGTTATAACTCTGGAACGCTTCAACGGATATTCGCGATTCTGAGACTGTTTTCTCGTGACATATTGTACTTCACGTTAGAAGTAAAATTTCTTCGATATAACTTGCGTTTATTTTTGAAAAAAACGCAAATATGGCGAAAATTTTTAAAATTTTGCAATTTTCAAACTTTGAATTTTTATTCCCTTAAAACAGAGAAATATATCACACACAATAGTTAAGAAATAACATTTTCCACATGTCTACTTTACATCAGCACAATTTTGGAACCAAAATTTTTTTTGTTAGGAAGTTATAAGGGTTAAAAGTTGACCAGCGATTTCTCATTTTTACAACAAAATTTACAAAGCCATTTTTTTTAGGGACCACCTCACATTTGAAGTCACTTTGAGGGGTCTATATGGCAGAAAATACCCAAAAGTGACACCATTCTAAAAACTGCACCCCTCAAGGTACTCAAAACCACATTCAAGAAGTTTATTAACCCTTCAGGTGCTTCACAGGAACTAAAGCAACGTGGAAGGAAAAAATGAATATTTAACTTTTTAGCCACAAAAATGATCTTTTACAAACTTTTTTTTTTATTTTCACAAGGGTAAAAGGAGAAAATGGACAGATAAGGTTGTTATGCAATTTCTCCTGAGTACCAATATGTGGGGAAAACCACTGTTTGGGCACACGGCAGAGCTCGTAAGGGAAGGAGCGCCGTTTGACTTTTTCAAACTAAAATTGGCTGGAATTGAGATTGGACGCCATGTCACGTTTGGAGAACCTCTGATGCGCCTAAACAGTGGAAACCCCCACAAGTGACACCATTTTGGAAACTAGTCCCCCTAAGGTACTTATATAGATCTGTTGTGAGCACTTTGAACCCCAAGTGTTTCACAAAAGTTTATAATGCCTGGGTGTGAAAAAAAAAAACAATTTTCCACAAAAATGATTTTTTAGTCCCAAATTTTTGAATTTTTCCAAAGAAATTGGACCCCAAAAGTTGTTGTCCAATTTGTCCTGAGTACGCTGATACCCCATATGTGGGGGGGGAAACTGTTTGGGCGCACGGCAGGGCTTGGAAAGGAAGTAGTAACGTTTTGGAATGCAGACGTTGATGGGGGTCATGTTCCGTTTGCAGTGCCCCAGATGAGCCTAAACAGTGGAAACCCCCCACAAGTGACCCCATTTTGGAAGCTAGACCCCCTAAGGAACATATCTAGATCTTTGGTGAGCACTTTGAACCCCCAAGTGCTTCACACAAGTTTATAATGCCCGGGCATGAAAATAAGAAATCCTATTTTTTTCCCACAAAAATTATATTTTAGTCACTAATTTTTTATTTTCCCAAGGGTAACAGGAGAAATTGGACCACATAAGTTGTTGTACAATTTGTCCTGAGTACGCTGATACCCCATATGTGTGGGGAACCACTGTTTGGGCGCACGGCAGAGCTCGGAAGGGAAGGAGCACCATTTGACTTTTTCCAAACAAAATGGGCTGGAATTAAGATTGGATGCCATGTTGCATTTGGAGAGCCCCTGATGTGCCTAAACAGTGGAAACCCCCCACAAATGACCCCATTTGGGAAACTAGACCCCCTAAGGAACTTATCTAGATCTTTGGTGAGCAATTTGAACCCCCAAGTGCTTCACACAAGTTTATAACGTAGAGCCGTAAAATTTAAAAATCATATTTTTTCCACAAAAATGATCTTTTCACCCCAATTTTTATTTTTCCAAGGGTAACAAGACTCCAAAAGTTATTGTGCAATTTGTCCTGAGTGCGCTGATACCCCATATGTGGGAGTAAACCACTGTTTGGGTGCATGGCAGAGTTTGGAAGGGAAGGAGCGCCGTCTGACTTTTTCAACGCAGAATTGGCTGGACGCCATGTCGTGTTTGGAGAGCTCCTGATCTGCCTAAACAGTGGAAACCACCATAAATGACACCATTTTGGAAACTAGACCCCTCAAGGAACTTATCTAGATGTGTGGTGAGAACTTTGAACCCCCAGGTGTTTCACTAAAGTTTATAACGTACAGCTGTAAAATAAAAAAATCTTTTTTTTTTTTTACAAAAAAAATGATTTTTTCGCCCCAATATTTTATTTTCACAAGGGTAACAGAAGAAATTGGAACCCAAAAGTTGTTGTCCAATTTGTGCTGAGTATGCTGATACCCAATATGTGGGAGAAAACTACTGTATGGGCACACGTCAGGGCTCGGAAGGGAAGTAGTGACGTTTTGGATTGCAGATTTTGATGGAATGGTCTGGGGGCGTCATGTCGCATTTGGAGAGTCCCTGATGCGCCTAAACAGTGGAAACTCCCCACAAGTGACCCCATTTTAGAAAATAGACCCCACAAGGAACTTATCTAGATGTGTGGTGAGCACTTTGAACCCCGAAGTGCTTCACAGAAGTTTATATACGCACAGCCGTAAAAATAAAAAATCTTTTTTTTTTTTTTTGCAAAAATTATTTTTTTGCCCCAATATTTTATTTTCACAAGGGTAACAGGAGAAATTGTACAAATTGCACAATAACGCTTGGGGTTCAGAGTACGCTGATACCCCATATGTGGGAATAAACTACTGTTTGGACGCATGGCAGAGCTTAGAAGTGAAGGAGCACAGTTTGAATTTTTCAACGCAGAATTGGCTGGAATTGAGATCAGACGCCATGTCACATTTGGAGAGCCCGATGTGCCTAAACAGCGGAAACCCCCCAATTCTCACTCCAACCCTAACCCCAACACACCCCTAACCCTAGTCCCAACCCTAACCACAAACCTAACCCTAACACACCCCTAATCCCAACCCTAATCCTAACTTTAGCACCAACCCTAACCCTAACTTTAGCTGCAACCCTAACCCTAATGGGAAAATGGAAATAAATACATTTTTTTTATTTTATTATTTTTCCCTAACTAAGGGGGTGATAAAGGGGGTTTGATTTACCATTTATAGCGGGTTTTTATGATTGGCAGCTGTCACGCTAAAAGACGCTTTTTATTGCAAAAAATAGTTTTTTGCATCACCACATTTTGAGAGCTATAAGTTTTGCATATTTTGACCCACAGAGTCATGTGAGGTCTTATTTTTTGCGGTACGAGTTGACGTTTTTATTGGTACCATTTTTGAGCATGTGACATTTTTTGATCGCTTTTTATTTCGATTTTTGGGAGGTTAGAATGAACAAAAATCAGCAATTCATGAATTTCTTTTGGGGAGGCGTTTATACCGTTCCGCGTGTGGTAAAATTGATAAAGCAGTTTTATTCTTCGGGTCAGTACGATTACGGCGATACCTCATTTATATCATTTTTTTTATGTTTTGGCGCTTTTATAGAATAAAAACAATTTTATATGAAAAAATAATTATTTTTGCATCGCTTTATTCTGCGAGCTATAACTTTTTTATTTTTTCGCTGATGATGCTGTATGGCGGCTCGTTTTTTGCGGGACAAGATGACGTTTTCAGCGGTACCATGTTTATTTATATCGGTCTTTTTGTTCGCGTGTTATTCCACTTTTTGTTCGGCGGTATGATGATAAAGCATTGATTTTTTGCTTTGTTTTTTTTTTTTTAAAGGGGTTCACTAAAGGGGTTAACTAGTGGGACAGTTTTATAGGGGTGTCGTTACGGACGCGGCGATACCAAATATGTGTACTTTTATTGTTTGTTTTTTTTATTTACAGGAAGAAATGAATTTATTGGGGAATATTTTTTTTTTTTATTATTTATTTTGGATTTTTTTTTTTAAAACATGTTTATTTTTATTTGTTTTACTTTGTCCCAGGGTGGGACATCACTGTATTTTATCAGATCGCTGGTGTGACAGTGTGCACAGCACTCTGTCACACCAGCGATCGCACAGGCATAGCTGCAGGCTTCTCAGTGCCTGCTCTCAGCAGGCACTGAGGAAGCCGCCTCCCTCCAGGACCCCGGCGCCATCTTGGATCCGGGTCCTGGGAGGGAGGAAGCCCTCAGAACAGCGCGATCACATCGCGCTGGTCTGAGGGTCTCAGGGGGGCGCGCAGGGAGCCCCCTCCCTGCGCGATGCTTCCCTGTGCCCCCAGTACACCGCGATCATGTTTGATCGCGGTGTGCTAGGGGTTAATGTGCCGGGAGCGGTCCGTGACCGCTCCTGACACACAGTCACGGGTGTCAGCTGTGATAATCAGCTGACACCCGGCGGCGATTAGCTGCGCTCCCTCCGGGAGCGCAGCTAATCGCCTATGACGTACTATCCCGTCCATGGTCAGAATGGCACGGGTTTCATGGACGGGATAGTACGTCTAATGTCAGAGAGGGGTTAATCAATTTCATCCCACCATCAACTTAACACTCAACTACTCCTGCACTGAGATTAACTTTTTGCACACCATCATTAAGCTAAGGAACAATGAAATAGAGACATCCCTGTATCAGAAGCCAATCGATCGTCCAACATACCTTAAATGAAAAGTTTCTATCCAAAACACATAAAAAACTCTATTGTCTACAGCCAAGCCATCAGATATAATTGTATATGTTCCAACCCCATGGATAGAGATGAACACCTTGGTCGCCTCAAAAAGACCTTTTGAATCAGGGCTACCATCCAAGAACAATTCAAAACCAAATTACAAAAGCCACCAGAATGTCAAGGAATCACCTGTTAATTACATAGCTAAAGAAGAAAATAATCGGGTGCCTCTAGTAGTCACCTACAATCCAAATCTGGAAGTGCTAAGGGGAGCTGCATGGAAATTACAACCTTTACTACAAAAAGATGCCCAATTACAATCCATTTTTCCAGACCCCCCACTACTGTGTGTTAGGCAGCCCCCAAATCTAAGAAGCATCATTGTCAGAAGCTCCCTGTCCTCTCCAGCAGCTGCAGGAACCTTTCCTTGCAACCAGAATTAATGTAAAACCTGTCCATTTATAATGATCACAGACAAGATAAAGATCCCCAATTCACATCAGGACTACAAGATCCCAGGTACTTGAAGCTGCATCACATCTAATGTGGTGTACTTAATTATTTGTACTAAATGTCCAACAGGGGGTTTGTATATGAGGGAGACAGGGCAAAAACTGAGAACAAGGATGAATTCTCATCGCCACACAATAAGAGAAAAAAGAATGGATCTACCTGTGGCGAAACATTTTTGTATGCCTGATCACAGCACCATACACATGAAATTACTTGTATTGAAAGGTAATTTCAAATCTCAGAGAGACAGAAGAGTCTGGGAGTACAAATTTATGACAACCTTTGACACACTCAGAGCAGGAATGAATGTGTCGCATGGATTTATGTCTTTTTGCATCAATTAAGGAATTTGCTCCTAAGACCTTGTGGGGGCATCACAACACATTACCAGACCCTAATCAGAGGACAATAAAACTTTCATTCCTTATCTATGAACTGTTCCAATATTTATCGCCATAACTGTCCATCACTCTCCCATAATGATAGTTCTGCTTCACGTCACTTGTCTTATCTATTGCATTTTTTCTGTGCTGTGTTGTGCATAAATATGTGATTCTTCAGATTTTGTACTAGTCAATGCCTGTTGAGGAGACCTGAGTAGTCTCGAAAGCTTGCAATTTGTAACCATCTTTTCAGTTAGTCATTAAAAGGTATCAACCACTGAGGACTCTCAATTCTAAATAGTTTGTTAGTCAATGGCATTCATGACCTCTGTCTACTTCAAAGCGAAAGCAATAATAGTCAAATAATTTATGTTTGCTGTTTAAACAAAGTGGGGGCATCACAACACAGAACCAGACCCCAATCAGAGGATAATAAAACTTTCACACTCATTATCAATTCAATTCAATTCAATTCAAAGAAGCTTTATTGGCTGGACCAAATAAACATTAGTTTTGCCAAGCACATGCACAGTAGGGAATAGGGAGTAGGGACGGTGGGGATAATGGGTGAGAACTGTAGGAACGATGGTTGGGGCACAGGGTGGGGGCTAACGAAGTCCATGGCATATCATTCTCGCAGCCTATGGCTGTGCTGCTATCTCCATAGCGCTTTCTTCCTCCCCCAGCAGGATATATGTTTTCTTTTCCTCCTTCATGGAGCTGAAATCCGGGAAGAGATTGGATTTCCTCCTGAGGTGAGTGTCCCTCACTGCTGAGTATTTGGTGCAGTGTAGCAAGAAGTGGGTCTCATCCTCCAGGGCCTCCAGGTCACAGTGTAGGTACAGTATGTCTTCCCTGGGCTTGTAGCTCTGTCTGTGCTGGCTGACCTCGATGGCCAGATTGTGCGCACTGAGTCTATACCAGCTCAGGATCTGATGGTCTCTGGGGTCCGAGAGTTTCTCCAGATATGGAGCCAGTCTGTAGTCTCTCTGTAGACTCTGGTACATGGTCAGTTTCTGAGAGCTGCTGATCTCGTTCCTCCAGTCATTGATGTACCTCTCCTGCCCCTTGTCTACTATCTTCCTGATTCTGACTTTTGTCAGGTTGCTTTGGTTGAAGGTTCGGTCAGGTTGGGTTTGGGTGAGCTGTTCCAGGGGTCCTGGTTTGTGGGGACCACCTATATGTAGCATGGCTTTACGGTGATGGGAGCTTGGGTTGTTACTCTGTAGGTGAGCCTGGAAGGACAGCGCCCTCTTCAGGACTGCTAGGTGCAGTGGGAATCTGCCATCTCAGCCTGCCAGGCACTGTTGGTGGTGCCCCGATTGACCTGGAGAAGGTGTTTACAGAATTCTAAGTGGAATATTTCTGTTGGACTGGAATTCCACTTTGACCAGTCTGGGTATGTGTGAGGGCCCCAGACTTCACAGCCATACAGGAGGATTGGGGTAATTATGGCATCGAAGATTTTTAGCCAGACCCTCACTGGCGGCTTTAGATGGTACAGTTTCCTTCGGATGGCATAGAATGTTTTGCAGGCCTTGTCCTTTAGGGTATCTATGGCTTGTTTGAAGCTCCCTGACTGGTGATTTTCCATGCCTAGGTAGATATATTTGTCTGTTTCTGTAAGAACACAGTTGTTTAGCACAAATGGAATGTGCTGTTTCGATCTTGGCTTTCTCCTCTGGAACACCATGATGTTGGTTTTCTTTGAATTGATCGGTAGTGTCCACGTGGAGCTGAATTTCTCCAAGATTTTCAGGTTTTCTTGGAGACCTTTCTCAGTTGGTGAGAGCAGCAGTAGGTCATCTGCATATAGCAAAAATTTCACCAGGTCATCATGAAGTGTGAGACCTGGTGCCGTGGAAGATTCCAAAGCTGTTCTGCTGGAAATCAGCCTTTCTTCTACCATTCACACTCATGCTGCAGCAGTTCTCGGAGTAAGAGCTTTTGATGACATCATAGGTCTTTCCTCCTATTCGGCTCTCCAGTAGTTTCAGTAACAGGCCCAGGTGCCACACTGAGTGAAAAGCCTTTCTAAAATCCACAAAACAAGCATACATCTTTCTGTGCTTTGTGTTGTAGACGTGGCTCTGAATGAGGCTGTGCAGTGTGTAGATGTGGTCGGTAGTGCGATGGTTTGGCATGAACCCAGCTTGACTTTTGCTGAGGACGTTATGCTCGATGAGGAAACTGAGGATCCTTTTGTTCACGATGCTGTTGAACAGTTTCCCCAGGTTACTGCTGACACTTATTCCTCTGTAATTGGCAGGGTCGTACCTGTCCCCACTCTTGTGAATGGGTGAGATGAGGCCTTGATTCCAGGTATGGGGGAAGTAGCCAGCACTCAGCGCAATATTGAACAGTTTAAGCATTGCTGCCTGTATTTCCGGTGGGCTGTATTTCAGCATTTCCGGTCGGATTCCATCCAGGTCACTGGCTTTTCTACACCTTATGGAAAAGATTCTCTCTGTAACTTCATGTAGTGTGATTGGTGTATCCAGTGGGTTTAAATGTTTGACTTTTTCCTCCATTGCCTTTAGCTTTTCCGTTATGTTTTTCTGTTCTTGGTTTAGTTCTTCCTTCAGGATGTTGTAAGGTTCTATGTATATATTCCTGAAACTCAGTTTGTTCGTCAGCCATTTTACTTTCTGTCTTGCTGCAGCTATCTTGCCCTCAGTCAAAATGGAGTTTCCAGCTTGCATGTTCCCGCCCTGATTCTCTCCTTTGCTTCTTAAGCAGCCACAGCTGAGCAATCAGTGCTTCAGAATCTAGCCTGCAGTGAACCTGTGACTTGACTCCTGTAAGCCTTGGACCTTGTACTCCAGCTATTCCTACTGAGGAACTCTGAAGCACTTGTGGACTCTGAACCCTGCTCTTTGAAAGACCCACGTTTGCATGGACTTACGGTAACAGAGAAGAAGATCCTGAATCTGTATTGGAGAGTGATTGCTGAGCTTGGATTACTCTGGCCTGCTGTGTCTCCTGTTTCTGTGTCTGCAAACTGTGTGACTATTTCTGCCAACTTGTATGAAGTAATACAGGACTTTTCTATATCAAACCTGTGACTCCTGTGTTTTCATCGCACCAAGCACAAGACGCTATATGAACTGTACTACATACATTACAGATGTCTTTGTAGAGGTCTCTGAAATACTGAAGCCAGATATTGCCATTTTCGATCTGAATGTTGTTTTTCTTGCTTTTTGTGCCAATGTGGTTCCATAGTTCCCAGAAGGAGTTGTGTTGGAGGGCGTCTTGGAGTTGGCTAAGTTTGGTGGAGATGTAACGCTGCTTCTTCCCCTTGAGGATGGTTTTGTATTGCCTTTGTATGGTGTTACACTCATCCCCAGACCCAGATGGTTGGGGTCTCTGTGTTTCTTTTTTTGAGGCTGCTCTTGGGTCTTCCGTACGGCTCTACATTCTTTATCAAACCAACCATTGGTCTGTTTTTCTTTTGGCCTTATCTATGAACTGTTCCAATATTTACTATCACAATTGTTTATCCCTTCCCATAATGATAGTTCTGCTTCACGTCATTTGTCTTATCTATTGCATTATTTCAGTACTGTGTTGTGTATAAATAAGATTCTTCACATTTTGTATTAGTCTATGACTGATGAAAAGACCTGAGTAGTCTCGAAAGCTTGCAATTTGTTACCATCTTTTCAGTAGGCCAATAAACGGTATCAACCATTGAGGACTCTCAATTCTAAATATTTTTCTAAACAAAGTAAAGCACTGTGCTTACTATAACGTAGATGGCAGAAGAACAATTAGTTTACTATTCTCAAAACTAAATGTTAACACAGGTCTACAAAAAATATTTTTTGTAATCATCACAGGTGACTTTGTACTTTTCTGAGTCATCTTTTTGTTCTAATTTCAAAAATGTATATAGTTTTTCTGTAACACATATAGTTTCCATGGAGCAGCATCATTATTATAAGGTATATTAAATATACGGGCTTAAATATACAGTACTCTACATATCAAAAAAAAAATGCTTCACCTTACAAAACAGTTTTTATTGAACCAAAATAATTTCACATGCAAATTAGAAACTAAAATATGAGCAGAAATTAAAAGTGCTTGACATTAGACTGTCGTTGATACGATTTTTCAGGGTTGTCCCTATATAACATCCAACAGTAAAGGTACTGTCACACTAAGCGATCGCACCAGCGATCACGACAACGACACGACCTGGCAGAGATCGTTTGTACATCGCTATACGGTCGCTAGTTAGCTTCCAAACAGGAAGATCTCATAAACGACACATCAGCGATCAGCGATCTGTATAACGACCTCGGCCTTTCGTTGGGACCTGTCACACAGCATGTATTGTTAAAGATCCCGACCTCGATAGGCGTGATTGAGCGCAACCTTTTCCATGCCCCTCAGCACAGATTGGTGGTCACTGTATGTCATGACTGTTTATGTCACAGCTCTCGCTTTGTGATTGGACGACCGCGTCATAAAAGATGACTTATTAGCGCTCCCTTCCATTGTTCTCGAGCACAAGTGGTTCATACGAATTTCCAGCATCGTTCCATACTGCGTCCTGCTAGCCTTCTGCTTTGCAGCTACTGCGATCCAGTCTGTGCCGCTATTGCGTTTGCCCCGGATTCATTTTTTCAGGATACCAAAAATGTCTTGTAAGGTAGGTACTGTTTTTTTTTTCACATTTAATTTTGTAGAACTTGATTTAATATTTATATGTGTTTATTTACAGCAGACATGGTACTTTTCCAGCCTCTACCCTCCGCCTTCACATCCTTGTGAAACCGCCATTTTAAGCTGAGCTGAGGGGCGTTGCTAAAGAAAACCTAGTCCCGCCTGCGCCGCTGACATATGAGTCGCCAACGAGGTTGCTCGTCATTCATAAAGGGTGTCAAACTCAGCGATTCAGGCTCACCAGCGGGACGCCAACGATCAAAATACGGGCCAGAACGTTCATGCGCGATCAGCGACATCGCAGCAGGGGCCACATCGCTGCTACATGTCACACACAGCGACATCGCTGATGATGTCGCTGCTGCATCATAAAATCGATGTCACTTAAGCGATATCGCTAGCGATCTCGCCTAGTGTGACAGTACCTTTATCTGAGATCATTAAGTCATTCTTAAAACCCTGGTAGCAGTGTTCCATTACATTAATGTCCTGGTGAAACCTCTCGCTTTGCTCATTGCTTACATCCCCAAGATTTTGAAGGAATAAATCTAAATGTGAATGCAAAAGTGCATTTTCAGAGATATGCAACATCCAAGATACTGGTATGCATTTAGCAGTTCCTCAACACCTTCAACATATTCTGGAGATTTTTGTTTTCCTAAGAAGTTTTCACAGATCCACTGGAAGCTTTTCCAAGATCTCAATTCCTTATCAATTAGAGTTCCTTCAGACACATCATCTCTCATAAGCTCTCTGATCTGACACAGATTTTACCCATAAATTGCGACTTTTGAAAATGAGAGATAAGTCCTGGAGGAGAAAGGAAGGGTAATCAAGAAACTCGGCACTCAATTAAATTTCTTCACCTTGCAATTTAAGTTAAGTCCATGCACTGTAGTACAAAGGAGAACGTTTCGGTCACATGACCTTCATCAGCTACCGATTGTATATACTGCATGACGTATATGGACTTATTTCAAACTCACTTTAGAAATAACAGATGTCATAGGTGTCAACTTTCAATAGGTGTCACCAGGTGACTAGCGGTGGATACCGTGTCCTCAACGCTACTTGGGCACAGCGCTCACACTGCTCACAGGCTGGCCATATCAGACTGTCTGTCACACTATTGAAAGTTGACACCTATGACATCTGTTATTTCTAAAGTGAGTTTGAAATAAGTCCATATACGTCACGTAGTATATACAATCATAGCTGATGAAGGTCATGTGACCGAAACATTCTCCTTTGTACTACACTGCATGGACTTAATTAAATTTCTTCACCGTGCAATTTAAGTTGAGTGCCGAGTTTCTTGATTACTGTTATATGGTTTGGGCACCTACTCCGGCACCATCTTGAGGTTGTGCACACGTTACTTTTTCCACTGGAGGAGAAAGGAGACTTCTCTGCTAAGATATGCTGCAAAGTTGCTTATTTTCATGTGTACTATTGATTTATGAAATAAAAATTAAAATGGTAGTTTCTCTTTAAAGATAAATTAGAACATACAGTTAGGTCCATATATATTTGGACAGAGACAACATTTATGTAATTTTGGTTCTAGACATTACCACAATGAATTTTAAACAAAACAATTAAGATGCAGTTGAAGTTCAGACTTTCAGCTTTCATTTGAGGATATCCACATTAAAATTGGATGAAGGGTTTAGGAGTTTCAGTTCCTTAACATGTGCCACCCTGTTTTTAAAGGGACCAAAAGTAATTGGACAATTGTCTCCAAGGCTATTTCATGGACAGGTGTTGGCAATCCCTTCGTTATGTCATTCTCAATTAAGCAGATAAAAGGGCTGGAGTTGATTTGAGGTGTGGTGTTTGCATTTGGAAGGTTTTGCTGTGAAGGAAACATGCGGTCAAAGGAGCTCTCCATGCAGGTGAAACAAGCCATCCTTAAGCTGCAAAAACAGAAAAAACCCATCCAAGAAATTGCTACAACATTAGGAGTGGCAAAATCTACAGTTTGGTACATCCTGAGAAAGAAAGAAAGCACTGGTGAACTCATCAATTCAAAAAGACCTGGGCGCCCACGGAAGACAACAGTGGTGGATGATCGCAGAATACTCTCCATGGTGAAGAGAAACCCCTTCCCAACAGCCAACCAAGTGAACAACACTCTCCAGGAGGTAGACGTATCAATATCCAAATCTACCATAAAGAGAAGACTACATGAAAGTAAATACAGAGGGTTCACTGCACGGTGCAAGCCACTCATAAGCATCAAGAATAAAAAGGCTAGGCTGGACTTTGCTAAAAAACATCTAAAAAAGCCAGAACAGTTCTGGAAGAACATTCTTTGGACAGATGAAACCAAGATCAACCGCTACCAGAATGATGGAAAGAGAAAAGTATGGTGAAGGCGTGGTACAGCTCATGATCCAAAGCATACCACATCATCTGTAAAACACGGCGGAGGCAGTGTGATGGCTTGGGCATGCATGGCTGCCAGTGGCACTGGGTCACTAGTGTTTATTGATGATGTGACACAGGACAGAAGCAGCTGAATGAATTCTGAGGTATTCAGAGCCATACTGTGTGCTCAGATCCAGCCAAATGCAGCCAAACTGATTGGTCGTCGCTTCATACTACAGATGGACAATGACCCAAAACATAAAGCCAAAGAAACCAAGGAGTTTATTAAAGCAAAGAAGTGGAATATTCTTGAATGGCCAAGTCAGTCACCTGATCTCAACCCAATTGAGCATGCATTTCACTTGTTAAAGACTTAACTTCAAACAGAAAGGCCCACAACAAACAGCAACTGAAAACCACCGCAGTGAAGGTCTGGCAGAGCATCAAAAAGGAGGAAACACAGCGTCTGGTGATGTCCATGAGTTCAAGACTTCAGGCAGTCATTTCCAATAAAGGGTTTTCAACCAAGTACTAGAATTGAACATTTTATTTACAATTATTTAATCTGTCCAATTACTTTTGGTCCCTTTAAAAACAGGGTGGCACATGTTAAGGAGCTGAAACTCCTAAACCCTTCATCCAATTTTAATGTGGATACCCTCAAATGAAAGCTGAAAGTCTGAACTTCAACTGCATCTGAATTGTTTTGTTTCAAATTCATTGTGGTAATGTCTAGACCAAAATTACATAAATGTTGTCTCTGTCCAAATATATATGGACCTAACTGTACCTGTATCATAATTAACATAGTTACACGGTTAATACAGTTGAACAAAGACAAATATCCATCAAGTTCAACCATGGAATGGGAGAGGACAAAGGGAAGGGACATATACACTGCCACAATACATGGCCCAGTCTGCTAAAAAAAAGCTAATCTTTCCCTCCTTGATACCAATTGTCCATCCACTGTTCTAAACATTTAGAAAATAAATTTACATATTCATTAAAACATTTGTTACTTTTTTCTAAAAATGCATCTAAGCATTTTTAAACCATCAACATTTCCCATTGTGACCAGCTCTTGAGGTAGGCTGTTTCAAAGATCAGGAAACCTGTGTCTTCTAGACATCCTGAACCTTTCTTTGTCCAGGTGGAGTGAGTGCTCCCTCTTTTTTTTCAGGAGTTTTACTGGTAAACAGCTTTTAACCATACTTTTCGTATAGGCCATTTATACTTTACTTGTAAAAATTATTCATGCCCGAACCACCATTAGGCTAAGTGCACACGTTTGCAGAATGTTTGCAGAATATTCCTGAGCAAAACCGGACTTTTTTCGCGGCAAAAACGCGCGGGTTTTTTTGCGCGTTTTTGGTGCGTTTTTTGCGCGCATTTGACGCGTTTTTGCCGCGATTTTTTTTCTGAACTTTCTAGGTCAATAATATAGCGGGAAAAACGGAAAAAACGCTAGAATTCCACAAAATTAATGGACATGTTGCTAGATTTTCCGCGATGCGTTTTTTTCGCGGAAAAAAAACGCACCATGTGCACAAAAATTACGGAATTCATTCTAAATGATAGGATGCTTAATACATGCATTTTTGACGTGTTTTTTCCCACGAAAAAACGCAAAAAAAAAAAGCAAATATTCCTGAACGTGTGCACTTAGCCTGAGTCATCTTTTCTCAAGACTAAATGCTTAATTCTTTTAATCTTTCCTTATAACTAAGATCCATCATGGCCACAAGTTTCATGGCTCTTCTTTGTACCTTTTTCTAACTGTAGGGTATCCTTTCTATAAACTGGTGCTCAGAACTGAACTGTATAATTCAGATGAGGTCACACTAATTCATTAGAAAGTGGTTAGATTCCTGATCATGAGTCAAATCCTATATTAATTCATGGCAATACCCTTTTGGTCTTTACCTGTTGACCTTAGAAGATGCTGACTGACTTGGCATGCTGTTATTTTTTTATGATCTAAAAGTACACCCAGATCCTTCTCTACAAGTAACTCTCCTTGATTTACTCCACATATAACATATGATGCCTGCATATTATTGCCTAGGTGCATAACTTTACTTTTCTCCACACTGAACCACATGGATACCCGATTTATCCAAGTCAGTGTGTAACTTATGAATTTGTTACACAGACTGCACTATATTACATAGCTTCAAAAATAGAAACAACATTATTAATCTCATCTTCTAAAACTTGGGGTATCCCACATATAGCAGAAGACTATTCAGAGCAGGAATCATTCACAACATCTTTAAGCGTACGGTATTTGAGCCAGTTTCTAATCTAATGACAAACGTTACTTTGTAAGCCTATAAAACTCAAGTTAACCATTAGGCATCTGTGTGGAACAGTGTCAAACACCTTTGCAACATCCAAAAACACTATATTCATAATTACCAGTCTGTCTAGGTTTCAACTCATCTTTATCTAAAAACATTCAATCTCCTCAAACATTTTTCCAACAATAGATGTCAAGAAGAGTTGGGTGAATTGTTTGAAAGTTGAATTCGCCATAAATTGGCCAATGTCATGAAGAGGCCTACACAAGGGTATGCTACACTGGTTCTACTATTAGGATTCTGGTGTGGGGAACAGGACCCCTATAATCCGCTTTCCAGATACACTAACAGCTTGGGATTTCATTAATTTGATCACGGAACCAGTGATACAGCCATTCCTCCAAAGTGTCCCAAGTTATGTTTTTCAACACAACAAGGCAAGGCTGCATGTTACTTGCACTACTGTGAGTTGCTTGCATGGCTTAAACATGCTACCTTGGCTCACATCATCTCCTTACTTGTCTCCCATCGAGCAAATCTGAGACGTCATTGGATGGCAATTGCAAATGGCACTGCCAGCAACGGATCTTGAAGGCTTGCATATCCAAGTGCATTTAGAGTGGCAAAAAATTCCTCAGACAACTTTAATAACTTCATTTACAGAATGCCAAGGCACCTAGATACATGTATTTCTGTGCTGGGTGCCCATACTGCAATTTCAATGCTGAGTTTTAGAAAAATATAGTGGGCTGATACTTGTTTTGTAGAGATAACTTTTTAGTAGTATTTCATTTTAACCCCTTTCTGCAATCCGACGTACTATCCCGTCCATGGTACCTGGGCCCTTATGACCATGGACAGGATAGTACGTCCCATGCGATCGGACGCGCTCCAGGGGGGAGCGCGGCCGATCGCGGCCGGGTGTCAGCTGATTATCACAGCTGACACCCGGCACTATGTACCAGGAGCGGTCACGGACGGCTCCCGGCATATTAACCTCTGGCACAACGCGATCAAACATGATCGCGGTGTGCCGGGGCACAGGGAAGCATCGTGCAGGGAGGGGGCTCCCTGCATGCTTCCTGAGACCCTCAGAACAGCGCAATGTGATCGTGCTGTTCTGAGGCCTTCCTTCCTGCAAGACCCCGGATCCAAGATGGCCGCGGGGTCCTGCAGGGAGGTGGCTTCCTCAGCGCCTGCTGAGTGCAGGCGTTGAGGAAGCCTGCAGCAGTGCCAGTGAGATAGCTGGTGTGACAGAATGCTGTGCACACTGTCAGACCAGCGATCTGACTTTATACAGTGATGTCCCACCCTGGGACAAAGTATAAAAGTAATAAAAATGAAAATCACGTGTTAAAAAAAAATTCCTAAATAAAGGAAAAAAATAAATTCCTCAATAAATTCATTTCTTCATGTAAATAAATAAAAACAATAAAAGTACACATATTTGGTATTGCCAAGTCCGTAAAGACCCGCCCTATAGAAAAGTTGAATAACACGCGATAAAAAAGACCGATATAAATAAACATGGTACCGCTGAAAACATCATCTTGTCCCGCAAAAAAGAGCCACCATACAGCATCATCAGCGAAAAAATAAAAAAGTTATAGCTCGCAGAATAAAGCCATGCAAAAATAATTATTTTTTATATAAAATTGTTTTTATTGCATAAAGCGCCAAAACATAAAAAAATAATATAAATGAGGTATCGCCATAATCAAACTAACCCGAAGAATAAAACCGCTTTATTAATTTTACCATACGCGGAACGGTATAAATGCCCCGCCAAAAGAAAATCATGAATTGCTGATTTTTGTTAATTCTAACCTCGCAAAAATCTAAATAAAAAGCAATCAAAAAATATAACATGCTCAAAAATGGTACCAATAAAAACGTCAACTCGTACTGCAAAAAATAAGACCTCACATGACTGTGGGCCAAAATATGCAAAAATTATAGCTCTCAAAATGTGGTGATGCAAAAACTATTTTTTGCAATAAAAAGCGTCTTTTAGCGTGACAGCTGCCAATCATAAAAACCCGCTATAAATAGTAAATCAAACCCACCTTTATCACCCCCTTAGTTAGGGAAAAATAATAAAATTAAAAAAAGTATTTATTTCCATTTTCTCATTAGGGTTAGGGTTGCGGCTAAAGTTAGGGTTAGGGTTTGGGCTAAAGTTAGGATTAGTGTTAGGGTTGGGTTTAGGGTTAGGGGTGTGCTAGGGTTAGGTTTGTGGTCAGGGTTATGGTTAGGGTTGGGACTAGGGTTAGGGGTGTGTTGGGGTTAGGGTTGGAGTTAGAATTGGGGGGTTTCCACTGTTTAGGCACATCAAGGGCTCTCCAAATGTGACATGGTGTCTGATCTCAATTCCAGCCAATTCTGCGCTGAAAAAGTCAACCGGTGCTCCTTCACTTCTGAGCTCTGCCATGTGCCCAAACAGTAGTTTAAACCCACATATGGGGTATCAGCGTACTCAGGACAAATTGTAAAATAACTCTTGGGGTCCAATTTCTTCTGTTACCCTTGGGAAAATAAAAAATTGGAGGCGAAAATATCATTTTTGTAAAAAAATAAATTATTTTTTTATTTTTACGGCTGTACGTTATAAACTTCGGTGAAGCACTTGGGGCTTCATAGCGCTCACCACACATCTAGATAAGTTCCTTGTGGGGTCTATTTTTCAAAATGGGGTCACTTGTGGGGGGTTTCCACTGTTTAGACACATCAGGGGCTCTCCAAATGCGACATGACGCCCGCAGACCATTCCATCAAAGTCTGCAATCCAAAACGTCACTACTTCCCTTCCGAGCACCGACGTGTGCCCATACAGTAGTTTTCTCCCACATATGGGGTATCAACGTACTCAGGACAAATTGGACAACAACTTTTGGGGTCCAATTTCTCCTGTTACCCTTGTGAAAATAAAATATTTGAGGCGAAAAAAATCATTTTTGCAAAAAAAAAAGGATTTTTTATTTTTACGGCTCTACGTTATAAACTTCTGTGAAGCACTTCGGGGTTCAAAGTGCTCACCACACATCTAGATAAGTTCCTTAGGGGTCTATTTTCCGAAATGGGGTCACTTGTTGGGTGTTTCCACTGTTTAGGCACATCAGGGGGTCTCCAAACGTGACATGATGCCCGCAGACCATTCCATCATAGTCTGCAATCCAAAACGTCACAACTTCCCTTCCGAGCCCTGACGTGTGCCTATATAGTAGTTTTCTCCCACCTAGGGGGTATCAGCGTACTCAGGACAAATTGGACAACAACTATTGAGGTCCAATTTCTCCTGTTACCCTTGGGAAAATAAAAAGTTGAGGACTGAAATATCATATTTGTGGAAAAAATATGATTTTTTTATTTTCATGTCAGGCGTTATAAACTTTAGTGAAACACCTGGGGGTTCAAAGTTCTCACCACATGTCTAGATAAGTTCCTTGAGGGGTCTAGTTTCCAAAATGGTGTCATTTGTGGGGGGTTTCCACTGTTTAGGCACATCAGGAGCTCTCCAAACCCGACATGGAGTCCAGCCAATTCTGCGTTGAAAAAGTCAAACAGCGCTCCTTCCTTTCCGAGCTCTGCCATGCACCCAAACAGTGGTTTACCCCCACATATGGGGTATCAGTGTACTCAGGACAAATTGCACAATAACTATTGTGGTCTTGCTACCCTTGGTTGGGAAAATAAAAATTGGGGCGAAAAGATCATTTTTGTGGAAAATAATGATTTTTCAATTTTACGGCTCTACGTTATAAACTTGCGTGAAGCACTTGTGGGTTCAAATTGCTCCCCTCAGATCTAGATAAGTTCCTTATAGGGTCTAGTTTCCAAACTGGGGTCACTTGTGGGGAGTTTCCACTGTTTAGGCACATCAGGGGCTCTCCAAATGCAACATGGCGTCCAATCTCAATTCCAGCCAACTTTGGTAGGAAAAAGTCAAATGGTGCTCCTTCCATTCCGAGCTCTGCCATGCGCCAAAACAGTGGTTCCCCCCACATATGGGGTATCAGCGTACTCTGGACAAATTGGACAACAACATTTGTGGGCCAATTTCTCCTGTTACCCTTGGGAAAATAAAAAATTGGTGACTAAAAGTTAATTTTTGTGGGAAAATAATAGGATTTTTTATTTTCATGCCGGGCATTATAAACTTGTGTGAAGCACTCGGGGGTTCAAAGTGCTCACCACAGATCTAGATAAGTTCCTTAGGGGGTCTAGTTTCCAAAATGGGGTCACTTGTGGGGGGTTTCCACTGTTTAGGCACATCTGGGGCACTGCAAACGGAACATGACCTCCATCAATGTCTGCATTCCAAAACATTATTACTTCCTTTCCAAGCCCTGCCGTGCGCCAAAACAGTTTCCCCCCCCCACATATGGGGTATCAGAGTACTCAGGACAAATTGAACAACAACTTTTGGGGTCCAATTTTCTTGGGAAAAATCAAAAATTTGGGACTAAAAATCATTTTGTGGAAAATTGTTGCTTTTTTCTCACACCCAGGCATTATAAACTTTTGTGAAACTTGGGGGTTCAAAGTGCTCACAACAGATCTAGATAAGTTCCTTGGTGGGTCTAGCTTCCAAAATGGTGTCACTTGTGGGGGATTTCCACTGTTTAGGTGCATCAGGGGCTCTCCAAACGCGACATGGTGTCCAATCTCAATTCCAGCCAATTTTGGTTTGAAAAAGTCAAACGACACTCCTTACGAGCTCTGCCGTGTGCCCAAACAGTGGTTTTTCCCCCACATATGGGGTATTGGCGTACTCAGAAGAAATTGCACAATAACTTGATATGTCCATTTTCTCCTTTTACCCTTGTGAAAATAAAAAAAGTTTGTAAAAGATCATTTTTGTGACTAAAAAGTTAAATGTTCATTTTTTCCTTCCACGTTGCTTCAGCTCCTGTGAAGCACCTGAAGTGTTAATAAACTTCTTGAATGTGGTTTTGAGTACCTTGAGGCATGCAGTTTTTAGAATGGTGTCACTTTTGGGTATTTTCTGCCATATAGACCCCTCAAAGTGACTTCAAATGTGAGGTAGTCCCTAAAAAAATGGCTTTGCAAATTTTGCTGTAAAAATGAGAAATTGCTGGTCAACTTTTAACCCTTATAATTTCCTAACAAAACAAAATGTTGGTTCCAAAATTGTGCTGATGTAAAGTAGACATGTGGAAAATGTTATTTATTAACTATTTTGTGTGACATATTTCTCTGTTTTAAGGGAATAAAAATTCAAAGTTTGAAAGTTGCAAAATTTTCAAAATTTTCGTGATGTTTGTATTTTTTTCAAAAATAAACGCAAGTTATATCGAAGAAATTTTACCACTAACATGAAGTACAATATGTCATGAGAAAACATTCTCAGAATCGCTAAGATCCGTTGAAGCATTCCAGAGTTATAACCTCATAAAGAGACAGTGGTCAGAATTGTAAAAATTGGCCCGGTTATTAACGTGCAAACCACCCTTGGGGTGGTTAATCATAGACATGTTTACAGTGACATGCAATTGGTCTTTCGGAGGTCACAGCTTACCTCCTCCTTTTCCCTGCGCAATGTCATCAGCAGAGGTCACAGGGCAGGTCTAGAACACTCTCCCAAAGAAGGTAATGAGTTATCTCCAGACTACAGATTCCAGTGTTCATGTGCCTGCTGTAAATCCTATGTTTCACTGAATGCTGTTAACAGAGCAGGGCAATAAAAAGAATGTGTTTCTGTATTTGGTATTGATTTATAACAAAAATCTAGGTGACACACTTTTAATAAGTCAACACTTACATATTTAAAAAGTAGTTTATAGGATAGGTAATATTCTGATTTTGTTGTAAATTTTAAAAATATCTTTTCTAAAGCTAATATTGTAAAATGCTGTCATTAACAATTATTATACCTATATCTAGCATTATGAATTACAAATTATTCTTAGAATATGATATTTTTCTGTACTCATATAATCTGTACTCATATAAAGCTACTTCCCTCACTCCCTCAAGATGGCTGGACCATCTATGTATATACATACCTGTACTTTGTATCTCCCCCATCTCATTGTAGATTGTAAGCTCTCATGAGCAGGGTCGTCTTATTTTTGCTTTAATTATTGTTTTGTTAACGTTGTTACTTATGACTTGTATTTTGAAACTGTTAAAATGTAAAGTGCTACGGAATATGTTGGCGCTATATAAATAAAGATTATTATTATTATGTAAGTATCACATATTTTCTACAAAAACAATATGTCAGGATTAAAGGTCATTCTACAAAAGGAGAGAATATATTTTTTTAAATACGTCATTATAAAAAGTATACCATATAAGTATGGTCTGATTCTATGAAAAACATTGAGAACCATTTTGACCAAATTAAAGTGTAACAGAACTTTTATGTATCTTTTGAGAATAATGCATAATAAACTGTCATGTGTGTACTTGAGGATTCACTTTTATTCTGTCACTTGTTTTAGTAGTTTTCCCTTTTGCACTATAAGCCACAGCAATTTCTCCTTGTCTTTCTCACTGATCTTGCATCTCTCCAGCTCGTTACGCCTCTTCTCTCCAAAGAATATTATAGCAGGAGATGTTATAGAAAAGTTTGTTGCTAAGGCCGGGATCACACATGCGAGAAACTCGCTTGATTCTCGTGCGAGTCTCTCGCATAAACACCCTGCGCTGCTGCCGGCACTTGGACCGTAGCGTGCGGCTGCATAGAACTACATGCAGCCGCACGCTCTGATCCAAGTGCCGGCGGCAGTGCCGGGTGTTCATGCGAGAGTCTCGCACGAGATTCGTGCAAATTTCTCGCATGTGTGATCCCGGCCTTAGACTGCCATCAGCTGAAAAATGAAATTGATATACATTTTCTAAACCTCTTTGTTTTCGCTGCAGGATTTCTAACAAATAGTGTTTAATTTAGACATTCATTTCTAGATTTATTGTTTCTTTAAAAGGAATCATGAGAAGGACTTTGGATAGAGGGAACATATAGGCATAAAAAAAGTTAATATGTGAAAATGATAAATATAAATGTTACATGTTTCAGCATCTACTTTTAATTTGTAAAAAAATAAGTGACAACTTTCCTTTAATTAACTTTTATCTGCTTTGAGATTTATTTATATTTACTTACTTATCCATCTCCACTAATACCACATTTCTTTATATACATTATCACTCTCACTATTGGGGCTCACAATCTGAATTACCTATCAGAATGTCTTTGGAGTGTGGGAAGAAACCTGAGTACCTGGAAGAAACCCACGCAAACATGAGTAGAACATATAAACTCCTTGCAGATGTTGACCTTGGTGGGATTTGAATCCTGGACTCAAACACTGCAAAGCAACAGTACTAACCACTGAGCCACCATGCTGCCATGATTAACCCCTTACTGCCATCGGACGTACTATCCCGTCCATGGTACCTGGGCCCGTATGACCAGGGACGGGATAGTACGTCTCGTGCGATCGGACGTGCTCCCCGGGGGAGCGCAGCCGATCGCGGCCGGGTGTCAGCTGATTATCACAGCTGACACCCATGACTGTGTGTCAGGAGTGGTCACGGACCGCTCCCGGCACATTAACCCCTTGCACACCGCGATCAAACATGATCGCGGTGTACTGGGGGCACAGGGGAGGATCGCGCAGGGTGGGGGCTCCCTGCGCGCCCCCTGAGACCCTCAGAGCAGCGCGATATGATCACGCTGTTCTGAGGGCTTCCTCCCTCCCAGGACCCGGATCCAAGATGGCGCCGGGGTCCTGGAGGGAGGCGGCTTCCTCAGTGCCTGCTGAGAGCAGGCACTGAGAAGCCTGCTGCACTGCCTGAGCGATCGCTGGTGTGACAGAGTGCTGTGCACACTGTCACACCAGCGATCTGATAAAATACAGTGATGTCCCACCCTGGGACAAAGTAAAAAAGTTAAAAAAATAAAAATAAACATGTTTTAAAAAAAAATCCAAAATAAATAAAAAAAAATATATATATATTCCCCAATAAATTCATTCTTCCTGTAAATAAAAAAAACAAAGCAATAAAAGTACACATATTTGGTATCGCCGCGTCCATAACGACCCCCCCTATAAAATTGTCCCACTAGTTAACCCCTTTAGTGAACCCCTTAAAAAAAAAAAAAAAAAACGAAGCAAAAAATCAATGCTTTATCATCATACCGCCGAACAAAAAGTGGAATAAGACGCGATCAAAAAGACCGATATAAAAAAACATGGTACTGCTGAAAACGTCATCTTGTCCGCAAAAAACGAGCCATCATACAGCATCATCAGCGAAAAATAAAAAAAGTTATAGCTCGCAGAATAAAGCGATGCAAAAATAATTATTTTTTATATAAAATTGTTTTTATTCTATAAAAGCGCCAAAACATGAAAAAATGATATAAATGAGGTATCGCCATAATCGTACTGACCCGAAGAATAAAACTGCTTTATCAATTTTACCACACGCGGAACGGTATAAACGCCTCCCCCAAAAGAAATTCATGAATTGCTGATTTTTGTTCATTCTAACCTCCCAAAAATCGAAATAAAAAGTGATCAAAAAAGTCACGTGCTCAAAAATGGTACCAATAAAAACGTCAACTCGTCCCGCAAAAAATAAGACCTCACATGACTCTGTGGGCCAAAATATGCAAAAATTATAGCTCTCAAAATGTGATGATGCAAAAACTATTTTTGCAATAAAAAGCGTCTTTTAGCGTGACAGCTGCCAATCATAAAAACCCACTATAAATAGTAAATCAAACCCCCCTTTATCACCCCCTTAGTAAGGGAAAAATAATAAAATTAAAAAAAAGTATTTATTTCCATTTTCCCATTAGGGTTAGGGTTGCGGCTAAAGTTAGGGTTAGGGTTGGCGCTAAAGTTAGGATTAGGGTTAGGGTTGGGATTAGGGGTGTGTTAGGGTTAGGTTTGTGGTTAGGGTTGGGACTAGGGTTAGGGGTGTGTTGGGGTTAGGGTTGGAGTTAGAATTGGGGGGTTTCCGCTGTTTAGGCACATCAGGGGCTCTCCAAATGTGACATGGCGTCTGATCTCAATTCCAGCCAATTCTGCGTTGAAAAAGTCAAACTGTGCTCCTTCACTTCTCAGCTCTGCCATGCGTCCAAACAGTAGTTTATCCCCACATATGGGGTATCAGCGTACTCTGGACCCCAAGAGTTATTGTGCAGTTTGTCCTATTTCTTCTGTTACCCTTGGGAAAATAAAAAACTGGGGGCGAAAATATCATTTTTGTACAAAAAAAATAATTTTTTTTTGTTTTTACGGCTGTACATTATAAACTTCTGTGAAGCACTTGGGGCTTCAAAGTGCTCACCACACATCTAGACAAGTTCCTTGTGGGGTCTATTTTCCAAAATGGGGTCACTTGTGGGGGGTTTCCACTGTTTAGGCGCATCAGGGGCTCTCCAAAGGCGACATGACGCCCCCAGACCATTCCATCAAAGTCTGCAATCCAAAACGTCACTACTTCCCTTCCGAGCCCTGACGTGCGCCCATACAGTAGTTTTCTCCCACATATTGGGTATCAGCGTACTCAGGACAAATTGGACAACAACTTTTGGGGTCCAATTTCTCCTGTTACCCTTGTAAAAATAAAATATTGGGGCAAAAAAAATCATTTTTGCAAAAAAAAAAAAGATTTTTATTTTTTACGGCTGTGCGTTATAAACTTCTGTGAAGCACTTCGGGGTTCAAAGTGCTCACCACACATCTAGACAAGTTCCTTGTGGGGTCTATTTTCCAAAATGGGGTCACTTGTGGGGGGTTTCCACTGTTTAGGCGCATCAGGGGCTCTCCAAAGGCGACATGATGCCCCCAAACCATTCCATCAAAGTCTGCAATCCAAAACGTCACTACTTCCCTTCCGAGCCCTGACGTGCGCCCATGCAGTAGTTTTCTCTCCACATATTGGGTATCAGCGTACTCAGGACAAATTGGACAACAACTTTTGGGGTCCAATTTCTCCTGTTACCCTTGTAAAAATAAAATATTGGGGCAAAAAAAATCATTTTTGCAAAAAAAAAAAAGATTTTTTATTTTTACGGCTGTGCGTTATAAACTTCTGTGAAGCACTTCGGGGTTCAAAGTGCTCACCACACATCTAGACAAGTTCCTTGTGGGGTCTATTTTCCTAAATGGGGTCACTTGTGGGGGGTTTCCACTGTTTAGGCGCATCAGGGGCTCTCCAAAGGCGACATGATGCCCCCAAACCATTCCATCAAAGTCTGCAATCCAAAACGTCACTACTTCCCTTCCGAGCCCTGACGTGCGCCCATGCAGTAGTTTTCTCCCACATATTGGGTATCAGCGTACTCAGGACAAATTGGACAACAACTTTTGGGGTCCAATTTCTCCTGTTACCCTTGTGAAAATAAAATATTGGGGGCGAAAAAATCATTTTTGTAAAAAAAAAAAGGATTTTTTATTTTTACGGCTGTACGTTATAAACTTCTGTGAAGCACTTCGGTGTTCAAAGTGCTCACCACACATCTAGATAAGTTCCTTGTGGGGTCTATTTGCCAAAATGGGGTCACTTGTGGGGGGTTTCCACTGTATAGGTGCATCAGGGGCTCTCCAAATGTGACATGACGCCCCCAGACCATTCCATCAAAGTCTGCAATCCAAAACGTCACTACTTCCCTTCCGAGCCCTGACGTGCGCCCATACAGTAGTTTTCTCCCACATATTGGGTATCAGCGTACTCAGGACAAATTGGACAACAACTTTTGGGTTCCAATTTCTTCTGTTACCCTTGTGAAAATAAAATATTGGGGGGCGAAAAAATCATTTTTGTAAAAAAAAAAAGATTTTTTATTTACCGCTGTACGTTATAAACTTTAGTGAAACACCTGGGGGTTAAAAGTTCTCACCACACATCTAGATAAGTTCCTTAAGGGGTCTAGTTTCCAAAATGGTGTCATTTATGGGGGTTTCCACTGTTTAGGCAGATCAGGAGCTCTCCAAACACGACATGGCGTCCAGCCAATTCTGCGTTGAAAAAGTCAGCCTTCCCTTCCAAACTCTGTCATGCACCCAAACAGTGGTTTACCCCCACATATGGGGTATCAGCGCACTCAGGACAAATTGCTCAATAACTTTTGGAGTCTTGTTACCCTTGGAAAAATAAAAATTGGGGTGAAAAGATCATTTTTGTGGAAAATAATGATTTTTAAATTTTACGGCTCTACGTTATAAACTTGTGTGAAGCACTTGGGGTTCAAATTGCTCACCAAAGATCTAGAAAAGTTCCTTAGGGGGTCTAGTTTCCCAAATAGGGTCATTTGTGGGGGGTTTCCACTGTTTAGGCACATCAGGGCTCTCCAAATGCAACATGGCATCCAATCTCAATTCCAGCCAATTTTGGTTGGAAAAAGTCAAATGGTGCTCCTTCGATTCCGAGCTCTGCCGTGCGCCCAAACAGTGGTTCCCCCCCACATATGGGGTATCAGCGTACTCAGGACAAATTGGACAACAACTTATGTGGTCCAATTTCTCCTGTTACCCTTGGGAAAATAAAAAATTAGTGACTAAAATATAATTTTTGTGGGAAAAAAATAGGATTTTTTATTTTCATGCCCGGGCATTATAAACTTGTGTGAAGCACTTGGGGGTTCAAAGTGCTCACCAAAGATCTAGATAAGTTCCTTAGGGGGTCTAGTTTCCAAAATGGGGTCACTTGTGGGGGGTTTCCACTGTTTAGGCTCATCTGGGGCACTGCAAACGGAACATGACCCCCATCAACGTCTGCATTCCAAAACGTTACTACTTCCTTTCCAAGCCCTGCCGTGCACCCAAACAGTTCCCCCCCCACATATGGGGTATCAGCGTACTCAGGACAAATTGGCCAACAACTTTTGGGGTCCAATTTCCTTGGGAAAATCAAAAATTTGGGACTAAAAAATCATTTTTGTGGAAAATTGTTTTTTTTTTTTTTCACACCCAGGCATTATAAGCTTTTGTGAAACACTTGGGGGTTCAAAGTGCTCACAACAGATCTAGATAAGTACCTTAGGGGGTCTAGTTTCCAAAATGGTGTCACTTGTGGGGGTTTCCACTGTTTAGGCGCATCAGGGGCTCTCCAAACACGACATGGCGTCCAATCTCAATTCCCGCCAATTTTAGTTTGAAAAAGTCAAACGGCGCTCCTTCCCTTACGAGCTCTGCCGTGTGCCCAAACAGTGGTTTTCCCCCACATATTGGGTATTGGCGTACTCAGGAGAAATTGCATAACAACTAGTGTTGAGCGATACTGCTCGATATCTAAAAATATCGGATCGGAATGGTATCGCCGATATCACTAAATATCGTCGATATCCGATTCCGATACCGGAAGTCCAATGTAAGTCTAGGGAACCAAATATCGACATTAAAAAAAAACATTCTTGCCTTGTTGGTTAATTGTACATGAAGGAAAACAACAAAGACTAATGTAGAATGTATTGGGGGAGGTTGAGGAGACAATAAAGGCATACATGTTTAACCCAATGCATTGGAATAGCATTAATATATATTTTTTTGGAAATACGTTTGGATTGACTAACAAATTGACAATGTTGTTAACCTTTTTTCTATTTTGGCAAATATGTATGTTTCACAACTTCCATGCTCTTCACCTTTTTAACTTTTGCCAGTGCCACACTTTCTCCTTCATAATCTTCAGCAGCAGCATCATCTTTCTCATCAAATTATTCTTCATCTTCACCTTCTTAATCTTCTTCTTAAACTTCTTGCTATTCATGTTTTTGTTTACATTACTCATATTGTTATTATTAAACTAATTAATCTTCTTCATATTCAAATTCTTCATCTTCTTCCTCTTCATCTTCTTCATCATATTCTTATTTGTGACAGAGATTCCTGTACTTGTAATCTGTAAAAGTATGAATTGTTCATCCTTCCGTTCTTGCTGTCACAAAAGATTTAAATTACAACAGTATTTGTCCGTGTTCAGTTTAGCCTGCAGCAGCAGGCATTTTCCAGGGGCACCACGAGGAGGAACGGACTCACCCCCATACACTGCTCAGTCTTCTTCTGCTTAGAATTTAGAGCATATATTTTGCTCTTCATTTTGGTCTTATACTTCATGTTCTTCTGCTTTTTGATCTTCTGCTTATTGTTCTTCTGTCTCTTGTTCTGTATCTTGTAGTTTGTCTTAACCTTCTTTGTCCTGTTGATGATCTTCTTCTGGGTAATCTTTTATTTTTTCTTTGTGATGGTGTTCAGGCTGGTTGGCTTCATGCTCGTCGTCCTTGTTGTCGTCATCTTCTTCTGGGTGGTCTTTAAGGTCGTCTAATTTCCGAGAAACAGCTGACGTTACTGGAACCCTGACGGGTATCAGATGGAGCAAGAGACAATGGAAGAAACGAGGACCAGCTGACTGTGCTGGAACCCGGACGGGTAGCAGAAGGAAAAGAGGCAATGTCACAACCGAGTACCAGCTGACGTTACTGTGACACGGATACTAAGCAGGAGGTACCTGTGCTCCAAAGCACTACCAAGGACCAGCAGACGTTGGTGGAACTCGGATACGGAGATGGAGGCACCTAGGCCAAAGGCACTGGGGAGAACCAGTTGACCGTACTGGACCCCGGACGGGTAGAAGAAGGAAAAGAGGCAATGTCACAACCGAGTACCAGCTGACGTTACTGTGACACGGTTACTAAGCAGGAGGTACCTGTGCTCCAAAGCACTACCAAGGACCAGCAGACGTTGGTGGAACTCGGATACGGAGATGGAGGCACCTAGGCCAAAGGCACTGGGGAGAACCAGTTGACGGTACTGGACCCCGGACGGGTAGAAGAAGGAAAAGAGGCAATGTCACAACCGAGTACCAGCTGACGTTACTGTGACACGGTTACTAAGCAGGAGGTACCTGTGCTCCAAAGCACTACCAAGGACCAGCAGACGTTGGTGGAACTCGGATACGGAGATGGAGGCACATAGGCCAAAGGCACTGGGGAGAACCAGTTGACGGTACTGGACCCCGGACGGGTAGAAGAACGCACCCATGAAAATGTAAGTTGACAGGACGCAAGCCGTCCGCAGTTACCAAATCACACAGTCCTACAGTGGGTGCTTGTCCTATTGTCACAATGGAAACCGCCTTTATTTACATATCCCACAGCACACATAGGAATCACCTAAACTGCAGGCACCATAGAGTCGGCTAACCCGAATGCAACACGACAGCACAACTTATTGGAGGATAATTGACGTTCACACTGCCAGGAAACAGCTGTCGTGCTGTAACCAGGCTGGCCAGGAGTCAGTACCCCTGCCAATTACTTACGAGCAACAAATGGCGGTGTTGTAGCCCAGGGAGTAGAGTTCAGGTGGTAGAAAGATGAACATAACAGGAGACATGGAAAACGTTGCCAAACAGTTATTTAATCTGAAAACGGACAGGCAAATTCAGGTGAGATCCATGCCTTGTTCATTTTCAGAAAAGTAAGCCGGTCTACATTCTCTGAGGATAGTCGCATGCGACGGTCTGTTACTACACCACCTGCAGCACTAAAGACACGCTCAGATAATACACTGGCAGCAGGGCAAGCCAGCACCTCCAATGCATACTGGCTAAGCTCTGGCCATGTATCCAACTTAGAGACCCAAAATTTGAAAGGGGAAGAGGCATCTGGGAGTACACTTAGAGGGAAAGCCAAGTAGTCTGTTACCATCTTATGGAAACGTTTCTTCCTGGTGACTGGAGCCGTCTCGGATGGTGTAGACCTTGCTGGCGCTGTCACAAAACTTTTCCACATTTGTAACATACAGCTCTTGCCCTGTGCAGAGGCGCTGCTTCTGCTCCCTCTTGTTGTAGAGGTGTCTACACTGCCTCGACGCACAGAGCTGCTTTGTAAAGCAGTAGCAGCAGCAGCAGCTCTCTCGGCTGGAATGTACAACAGTATGGATTGCACCAGTGTGTCTTGGTACTCCTGCATTTTACGGTCCCGGTTCACCGGTGTGATGAGGGTTTGTAAGTTGTCCCGGTAGCGAGGGTCTAGGAGGGTGTACACCCAATAATCTGACGTGGTGAGAATGTGGGCGATGCGGCGGTCGTTTCTCAGGCACTGAAGCATGAAATCAACCATGTGCTGCAGACTCCCAACTGGCCAACAAAGGCTGTCCTCTGGAAGAGGCGTCATCTCTGCCTCCTCTGCATCACCCCACCCTCGCTCTACATACTGACTAGAGCGTTGTGTACCTCCCTCTGTAGGGATTTCTTCCTCCTCCATTGACTCCTCCTCCTCCTCCTCATCCTCCTCACAAAGTGAGCCCTGCCCAGCCCTCTGTGAGGAACCATGTTGCGATGACTGTCCTGAAGGTAATTGAATTTGTGACTCCTCATCCTCCACCTCTTCCAAAACCTCTTCCTTTAGTGCTTTCAGTGATTTCTGAAGCAGGCAGATAAGGGGGACAGTCATGCTGACTAGTGCATCATCTGCACTCGCCATCCGCGTTGAGACATCAAACGCACGCAAAACGTCGCAGATGTCCTTCATAGAGGCCCACTCAGTAGTGGTGAAGTGTGAACGGCGCAAATTGCGAGTTGATTGCTGCCTGTTGCAGCTGATACTCCATTACTCTGGCTGCTGCTCACACAACCGCTCCAACATATGTAACGTGGAATTCCACCTGGTGGGTACGTCACATATGATGCGATGTTCAGGAAGGCGAAATCTGACTTGCAGAGCTGCAATGCGCGATCTGGCCATGCTGGAACGTCGCAAGTGAGCGCACTCTAGGCGGACCTTATGCAGCAGTGCATCAAGATCCGGATAGTCCCTCAAAAAACTCTGCACGACCAAGTTGAGCACATGTGCCAGACATGGTATGTGAGTGAGGTTGCCAAGGCCCAGAGCTGCCACCAGATTTCGGCCATTGTCACACACTACCAAGCCTGGCTGGAGATTAGCTGACAAAAACCACACGTCGCTCTCCTGCTTGATGGCATCCCAGAGCTCCTGCGCTGTGTGGCTTCGATTCCCCATTGAAATTAATTTCAGGACGGCCTGTTGACGTTTGGCCACGGCTGTGCTCATATCGGTCGCAACAGGTAAGCGTTCACGGGTCCATGTGGAGGTATACCGTGACGGCTCGTGCAGCGATGATTCTGAGGAACTGGAGTAGGAGGAGTAATCAATGTGTACAGACTGGATTCCTGCAATCCTTGGAGTTGGCAGAACACGTACAGCGCCACTGGCAAGATCTGTACCCGGCTCCACAACATTGACCCAATGGGAAGTGAGGGAAAGGTATCGTCCCTGGCCATGGGTACTGGTCCACGCATCGGTGGTCAGGTGGACCCTGCTACTGACGGCGTTTAGTAGCGCATGTTTAATGTTTCCCTCGACATGTTTTTGCAGAGCAGGGACAGCTTGCCTGCTGAAATAAAATCGGCTTGGCACATTATATTGTGGGACTGCCAATGCCATAAAGTTCCTGAAACTGTCAGTCTCCACCAGCCTGAATGACAGCATTTCAAGGGACAGGAGTTTTGCAATGCCAGCATTCAGAGCCTGTGCTCGTGGATGGTTTGCCGAGTATGGCCGTCTTTTATCCCATGCCTGTGGTACCGATGGCAGTTTTTTGTTCTGGGAGTGTGACGATGACTGTGAACTTGCTGCTGTGGGTGGAATAACAGTTTGTCTATGGACAACAGTGACCGAGGTTCTTCCATGGAATCCTGTGAGGAAGCCGAACCAGGTGTGTGTGAGCTGGAGGTAGAGGCTTGAACACGACCTGAAGATGTAGGTGCTGCTGTAGGTTGGTCTACATCTACAGTGTGTCTTTGTAACTCAGCTACGTGCTTTGTCCGTACATGTTTCCACATATTTGTGGTATTCAGGTTACTGATATTTTTACCTCTTTTAACTTTTCCCTTACACAGCTTGCATTGAACATAGCAAATATCATCTACAAGTCTGTAAAAAAAGGACCACGCAGTGCAAGTCAAGGGAGCGCAAATTTTGACATTTCTAAGAGAACTGCTCCCAACAGGTGCCAAACTGGAGGCTACAGGCAAGCGAGTCTGCAGCCTACCTCTCCCTCCTCTTTGTACCGTTGGGACAATCTCTTCCTCAGAGCTGCTCCCACCACCTTCCTGTTGCTCACGCCATGTTGGGTCTCGGACTTCATCATCTCCACTACCCTCTTCCAACACCTGGTGCTGTTGGATGGTCTGGGCAGCACCATGCTCCACAAAACCTGGCACCTGAGTCTCATCATCATCATAAGATGCGTTCTGCGGTGTGCTGTCCATCGGCACTGGCTCACCCGCCTCTTCAGATTGAGAGAGACACAGCTGTTGCGCATCACTGCATACTCCCTCTTCTTCAAATTGCAGAATGCTGCTTGCCTGTGCCCGTGTTTGCGAGCCAACAGATTCTGAGAACAGAAGCAGAGACTCAGCTGGCTCCTGTACAGAACTCTCTGACTGCCTGGGCAATTTGACAGGCGGTGAACAGACAGATGGTTGCTCAACAGTGTTGTGTTCCTGAGAGGAGGTGGAAGGAATTTAAGTCGATGCATTGGCTGCCATCCAACCAACAACGGCTTCAATTTGTTCTTCCCGCAGCAGGGGGGCACGCCGAGCTCCTACCAAAGTGCGCATAAAGGAACGCTCATGGGTAAAACTGGTGGATGCTGTGTCACTGAGGGCGGCAGCAGCCACAGAATCCCCACGCCCTCTCCTGCTGAAACTCCACGGCCACGACCACGTGCCTTACTCACTGACTTCTTCATCTTGGTAGATTGATAAAGAAAGTCAGAAAAGTTATAAGGCCTAAGTGTGGTTATTACGCAGAGACTGAAGTAAACACTGAAACACAACTGTTCACAATCTGTGAAAGGCTACTCCTTTGTCTACTTCTATAGTGTTTGCAACCAATGTATTGGATACGGATGGAAGCGCGTCACACTAATAGATTATATTTTAAATGGAATGGAGCAGAACCAATTGGAGATAAATGAAAAGGATGAGGCACTGAGACACGCTCAGCAGAGTACAAGCAGCAGTGCTTGAACAAGTAACTGGAGCGTGATGTGCACTCAAAAAATAAAAAACACAGACCGAAGTGAACACTGAAACACAACTGTTCACAATCTGTGAAAGGCTACTCCTTTGTCTACTTCTATAGTGTTTGCAACCAATGTATTGGATACGGATGGAAGCGCGTCACACTAATAGATTATATTTTAAATGGAATGGAGCAGAACCAATTGGAGATAAATGAAAAGGATGAGGCACTGAGACACGCTCAGCAGAGTACAAGCAGCAGTGCTTGAACAAGTAACTGGAGCGTGATGTGCACTCAAAAAATAAAAAACACAGACTGAAGTGAACACTGAAACACAACTGTTCACAATCTATGAAAGGCTACTCCTTTGTCTACTTCTATAGTGTTTGCAACCAATGTATTGGATACGGATGGAAGCGCGTCACACTAATAGATTATATTTTAAATGGAATGGAGCAGAACCAATTGGAGATAAATGAAAAGGATGAGGCACTGAGACACGCTCAGCAGAGTACAAGCAGCAGTGCTTGAACAAGTAACTGGAGCGTGATGTGCACTCAAAAAATAAAAACACAGACTGAAGTGAACACTGAAACACAACTGTTCACAATCTGTGAAAGGCTACTCCTTTGTCTACTTCTATAGTGTTTGCAACCAATGTATTGGATACGGATGGAAGCGCGTCACACTAATAGATTATATTTTAAATGGAATGGAGCAGAACCAATTGGAGATAAATGAAAAGGATGAGGCACTGAGACACGCTCAGCAGAGTACAAGCAGCAGTGCTTGAACAAGTAACTGGAGCGTGATGTGCACTCAAAAAATAAAAAACACAGACTGAAGTGAACACTGAAACACAACTGTTCACAATCTGTGAAAGGCTACTCCTTTGTCTACTTCTATAGTGTTTGCAACCAATGTATTGGATACGGATGGAAGCGCGTCACACTAATAGTTAAATTGCATGGAGCTGCAAGAATTACACTGAAGAAAAAAAAAAGAGTCTGTGAGTGACACGTGCAGATGCCTACAGACAGCGTTGCATGCAGAGCGAACTGCAGCGTCACCTGCACTCACACACACCTTGCAGAGCTGTTAAAACAACACTGCAGGCAAAAGGAAGCTTTACACAGCGGTTGGTGCTAGCCTGCCTACAGCACAGTACACTAAATCGCAATCTCTAACTGTCCCTCAGAGTCAGCACAGCAGCGTTCTGTCCCTTACTTAATTCACAGCACAGTGACGCTAAAATGGCGGCGGCGCCTTTTATAGTGCATTCTGACATCGTTTCAGCATCCAATCACAGCCATGCCATTAGTTAACATGACCGCAGCAGTACAGGATGTGCCCACACTTCTTAGGATTCCTCATTGGCTGACTAAAATCACATTGCCTCTCAAAGAATTATGGGAACTTCCGATTCCGGTATACGATATATGGAAAATATCGAAACTAAGTATCGAAAGGCCGATAGAGCTAATATCGGCCGATACCCGATACTTGCGGTATCGTATCGCTCAACACTAATAACAACCTTATCTGTCCATTTTCTCCTTATCTGTCCAGTTTGTAAAAGATCATTTTGTGGCTAAAAAGTTAAATATTCATTTTTTCCTTCCACGTTGCTTTAGTTCCTGTGAAGCACCTGAAGGGTTAATAATCTTCTTGAATGTGGTTTTGAGTACCTTGAGGGGTGCAGTTTTTAGAATGGTGTCACTTTTGGGTATTTTCTGCTATATAGACCCCTCAAAGTGACTTCAAATGTGAGGTGGTCCCTAAAAAAAATGGCTTTGTAAATTTTGTTGTAAAAATGAGAAATCGCTGGTCAACTTTTAACCCTTATAACTTCCTAACAAAAAAAAATTTTGGTTCCAAAATTGTGCTGATGTAAAGTAGACATGTGGGAAATGTTATTTCTTAACTATTTTGTGTGATATATTTCTCTGTTTTAAGGGAATAAAAATTCAAAGTTTGAAAATTGCAAAATTTTAAAAATTTTCGCCATATTTGCGTTTTTTTTCAAAAATAAACGCAAGTTATATCAAAGAAATTTTACTTCTAACGTGAAGTACAATATGTCACGAGAAAACATTCTCAGAATCGCGAAGATCCGTTGAAGCGTTCCAGAGTTATAACCTCATAAAGAGACAGTGGTCAGAATTGTAAAAATTGGCCCGGTCATTAACGTGCAAACCACCCTTGGGGGTGAAGGGGTTAAAATTACAGTCTTTATTGTGTAGAATGCTGGCAAAAATGACCACTTCAGAATTCTAACTTCTGTCATTACATGGTTATTGCTGGTAAAACTGAGCCTGTTAAATCATACAGTGAATCACATGCTGCAGTGCACAGAATTCCATCCATTTACCATTCTCTTTTTACTTATAAGGTGTTGAGATGAATCTGAACACAAGTACCATGGAGGACGCTAGACAGCCAGAAATTCAAGATACTAATGCAAATAATCCAGATAACCAGCCATCCAGCACTTTATCTACCTGTCCACCATGTGACAATGGGAACTCTGTAACTAGTGGTGAGTTTGATCTTAATATATACAAATATACTGAATGCCTCTATGAATGTTCTGCAGAATGACACTATTGATCATATAAATCATTATGTTTTAAAGAAAACCTGTCAGCACAATTTTGTAATGTAATGTAAATACATGGCTGTAATGGTGCTATAATGCTGATTACGTTAATATATTTGGTGAAAAAAATCCACTACCTTTTTCTACTTTAATCATCTTTAATTACTATTTAAAGATTTCAGTGCACATGGGGTCACGGGTGTGTCAGGCTGCAGACAGTCGCACTGTATCTACAGTAGCTGCAGAAGGTGTCTGCATTTGGCCTTGCAGACATCTTTTTAACCCTTCTGACTCTTTGACCCAGTGGCAACCTTTCTCTGGCTCTAATTGGCACACCTGGACTGGGGTTCTTTTAGACTCCCAGCATGCTGCTGAAAATTGCCAATGATATTTCCATTTCCCCCTGTTGAGGCTTGGAGCTATAGCAGTTGGTTCTCTTCCTCTTTGGTGTTGCTGGAGGACATCTGTGTTACATCTCTGAGTCTACTCTACCGGTATCTGCAGGCAAGACTGTGTTCTTTGTGGTTAATAATAATAATCTTTATTTATATAGCGCCAACATATTTGGCAGCGCTTTACAGTTTAACAGTTTCAAACGCAAGTCATAAGTAACAATACAATAATTAAAGCAAAATAAGACAACCCTGCTCGTGAGAGCTTACAATCTACAATGAGGTACAGATAAAAAGTACAGGAGCTTATTTACAGTAGAAAAAAAAAACAATTGTTCCAGCTTCTAATAATTTCCTTTATTTTCCAAAATTTAAAAAATATGTTCAGTTGAATTCCTCATATGAAAAGTGGATATGCTCACAGGCATCAGCCACACAGCTACGCGTTTCGATCCCCTATGGAACTTTGTCACAGCTGTGAAAAATAAAGGAAATTTTTAGAAGCTGGAACAATTGTTTTTTTTTTTTTCTTCAGCCAGGCAACGTCTAGTCTGGACGAAGTTCCGTGCTTCAGGAGTGGTTGGTGAGCTGGCTAGGGCTTTTAGCCCACATCTTTTCCTTTTCGCTTATTTACAATGATGTATTTACAATGATGATCCAGCCATCTTGAGGGAGTGGGGGAAAGATAGAGATAGTGAATGGGCTTACACATAAAATGACTTTGATTAGGGAACGTGATAGGCTGTTCTGAACAAATGTGTTTTGAGGGAGTGCCTAAAACTATGCAAATTGTGGATGGTCCTAATTTCTTGGGGTAGAACATTCCAGAGGATTGGCGCCGCGAGGGAGAAGTCTTGGAGTCGGGAGTGGGAGGTACGGATTATTCCAGAGGTTAGTCAAAAGTCGTTTGAAGAGCGCTTCGGTCAGTTAGGCCGATACACAGAAAAAAGGGAGGAGATGTAAGGGGCGGCACACTGTGGAGAGCTTTGTGAGTGAGAACAAGTACTTTGAATTGGATCTTGTAATAAATGGGCAGCCAGTGTAATGACTGGCGAAGAGCAGATGCGTCTGAATACCGATTAGCTAGATGGATGACTCTGGCTGCTACATCAAGGATAGACTGGAAAGGGGAAAGTCGAGTGAGGGGGAGGCCACTTAATCAAGCATTGCAGTAGTCCAGACAGGAGTGGATCAAGGCGACAGTGAGAGTTTTTGTTGTTTCCATGGTGAGAAAAAGGCGGATTCTAGAGATGTTCTTTAGGTGTAAGTGGCACGAGAGGGCAAGAGATTGTATATGGGAGGCGAAGGAGAGATTGGTGTCAAACGTAACACCCAGACAGCGTGCCTGCTGCCGGGGTGTTATTATGGTGCCACGCACGGAGAGGGAAATGTCAGATTTAGGGAGGTTAGTAGACGGCGGGAGCAGAAGAAGTTCAGTTTTGGAGAGGTTGAGTTTCAGATAGAGAGCGGACATGTCACTGGCGTTCTCTAGTACAGCGGGGGTAAGGTCAGGGGATGACATGTATAGTTGTGTGTCATTGGCATAAAGATGGTGGTTGTAGATAGGTTGAGTAAAAAGGTTCATTTTGTCGCATTACCGGCACTTCCGAATGCCAGGACTCTTGCTCAGGTGTTTATAAATGAGATTGTAAAGCTTCACAGGGTTTCCCCCAATGTAGTGTTAGATCGGGGGACCTGGTTTGCTTCCAAGTTCTAGAAGGCATTCTGTTCTCGACTGTGAGTACAGCTGTCCGATCTAATGGACAGACTGAGCGCGTTAACCAAAATTTGGAGACCTACCTTAGGCATTTTGTCTATGAAAATCAAGTGGATTGGGCATTCTACTTACCGCTGGCAGAATTTGCTATCAATAATCACCGTCAAGAATCTAATGGCAATTCACCGTTCTTTGGTGCATACGGTTACCATCTGCAACATCTTTTTAACCCTTCTTACTCTTTGACCCAGTGGCAACCTTTCTCTGGCTCTAATTGGCACACCTGGACAGGGGTGTTTTTAGACTCCCAGCCTGCTGCTGAGAGTTGCCAGTAATATTTCCATTTCCCCCTGTTGAGCCTTGGAGCTATAGCAATTGGTTCTCTTCCTCTTTGGTGTTGCTGGAGGATGTCTGTGTTACATCTCTGAGTCTACTTAAGAAAAGTTTTCCCCTTGTTTGTCTATCCCAGCTGTCTTTAGTGGTAGTGGGGATCGACTAGTGCCCACCCTGTCATTCCCTAAGCATGGCTTATAGCCAGGGTCAGGCAGGGATTAGGTTCCTGCTCAGCGATAGGTGCAGAACCTATATAGGGATGTTTAGGGCTGACAGGGTGACATTAGATCTGCATAGGGGCCTCCACTCCCCCCTTCTCTAGTGTTGGGCTCCCTTCCCCTCATCCCTCTGTGTTGCACTTAGTCTTTACTACACTGTGCATGACAAGGGGCTGGACTGTATATTGGATCTGTCACGAAGTGACTGTCCTAGTGTGACACGACCCAACTGTTGGTCGGTCACCAAACGGCATAACACACAAGGGAACACCAGGGACAAAATTACAATGGTAGGCCCTGCAATAGGAAATGGGGGAATGGACACCTCCTGCGCTCACCTAAGAATGTGCCCTGATCTCCCTATCGTCCCTATACGGCTTCTTTCACCCCGTCGCCGAGCAGGATACCTAAAACCCTCACTTGCCCTGCGCTAATCCCTAGGTAGGGAGCAGACCGGTGAGAGCACTAGTCACACCACTGCACTAATAAAAGACAAAGGAAAAGAAAGACAGACACCACAGGGCATGGGAAACAAAAATAACACTTAGCTTTCTCTGCTGCAATGCACCTCACAGCAGAGTAAGGCACCAGATCACAGTATTCAGCAGAAGCGCCACTGCACCAGAAAGCTCCTGTGTCCAGCTCGGTTGGTCTCCAAAAAAGGACATGTATCACCAACAGTCAGCTGATGCATCAGGTGACTCTAAAAAAGGATGGTAGGAGTGGTCACCACCTACATCAGGTGACGCAGCAACACTGCAATAATGCAATTACACCAGCAGGCCACCGGTTGAAAACAGACATTAACCCCCGATGGCCTGAAAGAAAAAAGTTTTAAATGAAAAGCCAAATCTGCCACAGATCCAAAAATGGATCATGACAGGATCTTCTCCTCCCCCTCTGGATTCCCTGGCCCCTCTGATGCCTACGGTCTGTTAATGACAGGTTACTGCTGAGATTTTAAACCGAGGAGGCCTGTCATTCACAGACCGAAGGCAGGCGGGGGAGATGAGAAATCACAGACAGGGAGGAAAAGTTTCAGCCCCTGTGCACCGAAATCAGAATACTTCAAATAGTAATTAAAAAAGAACCACTAAGTGGATTTCTTTATCAAAGATTTAATTTAATCAGTATTACAGCACTATTACAGCCATGCCTTTACTTTATATTACAAAATTGTGGAGACAAGTTCTCTTTAAGTATAAATTAAGCAAATGAATACATTTTATTACTGTAAACTACAATTTTAATTTCAAGAACATTTTTGTTAGCATCTCAGGCATGTGAATCTATATGGTATATATCAAGAGATAACTAACATTGGTGAATTTTCCCTGTAAGATACTGGAACACAATGAACATAGTTTTTAAGGAGCCTTATAGAACACCTAATGCTTTTGAGAAAAATGCAAAATGAAATAGTAGGTGAAATTTTAAGACCATGATGCTCCATAATACATCAAAATCCTTCTTAGGCCTCTTTCACACATCAGTTTTTCGGCGTCAGGTGCAATGCGGTGTCTCGCCTGATCGCCGGATCCGGTTTTTGATATGTAAAACCGGATACGACGGATACGGTTTTTTGCCGGATTATTCTAACGGATCCGGCAGAAAACTGGATCCGTCTCATCCGGTGTATCCGTTTTTTTACGGATTACACCGGATCCGGTATTTAAAAACGCCCTTTTTGGGGTTAAAAACATGATTGGCTACTGAAAACCTATATATACACTGTTCCTATAGCCCATCTTGTTGTATAGGAGCAAGTGACGGTTGGAGAGAAGAGCAAGTTTCTGCTGATGATGGACGTTGTGATAGGAAACATTCTGAAGAATTTGGTGGATTTCACGGTGGAGGCGAATTGTCTGAAAGCGATTGTTCTGGAGAAGGAGAGAAAGAGACTGCAGCGACAACGTTGACGACGCCGTTTCTGGATCCACCCCATCACAGCCCAGAGAATGACACGTGGGGTGTTTTCTACACTGTACATAGAGCTACGAGGAAACCCTCAGAAATTTTTTGCGTATCTTCGCATGAAAATGGAGAACTTTGATTTGTTGGTGGAGCGTGTTGGAGACCTCATAAGAAGATCGGACACCTATTGCCGCTTCTCCATTTCACCGGCGGAGCTTCTGATGGTGACTCTTCGGTAAGCCATATTTATTGCATCTGCTTGCTTCAGAGCACACTTGTCCTGGAATGTTGTTGCTGGTAGTTTGTATACGGCCATCTGACTCAGCTTTAACAATTGGAGATACTATAAAATAAATGTATTTTTATAGTATCTCCAATTGTTAAAGCTGATGTGTGGTATGTAATGCTGTGATTTTAAACTTTTTTTTTGTTTATACACAGATTCCTGGCTACTGGAGAATCTCTTTCCTCACTGAATTTTCAATACAGACTTGTGATTTCCACCATCTCTGGAATTGTGAAGCACACATGCCGTGCATTGTGGGACTCTCTAGTTGCGGAATTTCTACCAGAGCCCACAACAAACAGTTGGATTGCAATTGCAGAAAAGTTTCTCCAAATATGTCAGTTTCCTAATTGCCAAGGCGCTGTGGACGGGAAAGATATCAGGATTGTCAAGCCAGCAGGATCTGGATCCGAATATTTTAATTTCAAGAAATATTTCTCCATTGTCCTCATGGCCATCGCTGAGCAGAATACAAATTTATTGCCGTAGATATTGGTGCCTATGGCTGCTCCATTGACTCTCAAGTTTTCAAACTGTCAGCAATGGGCCGTCAGCTGTATGGAAACAACTTCCATTTCTCACCCCCTAGACTGCAGCCTCAAACTTCTGGCCCACCAATGCCTTTTGTTTGTGTAGGGGATGAAGCCTTCCAGCTGTCAGAATACCTGCTAAAACTGTACTCCAGCAGAGGATTGACACACACCAAAAGAATTTTTAATTACCGCCTCACAAGAGCCAGAAGAATGGTGGAGTGCGCTTTTGGGATTCTGACAGCAAAATGGCGTGTTCTATTGACCGCTATCAACCTAAAAACTGAAACTGTGGATGAGATAATCAAAGCTTGTGTGGTTCTACACAATTTTGTCATAAGCAAGGAACAGATTTCCATTGAGGAACACTGTGAAGAAACCACCTTGCATGATTACCAGAACGTTACCAATAGAACTTCTGTGACTGTTTCCCGAATGAGGGACAAATTTGCCGAATACTTTATGTCCCCTGAAGGAAGAGTAGACTGGCAGGATGACAGAGTTTAATAAACTGCTCTGTGACCTTTGTACCTTCTGTACCCACATTTTACCTTTGACAATCAAAGTTGTCTACCTTGTAGTGTATTATGTACAGTATGTTACCTTTTGTCCAAAGTTGTGTCCCTGGTTGTGTATTAGCAAAGTATTTCACCTTTTAAACAGAGTTCTGTACATTGTTAGGTAATCCCCATCAAGGTACAGAACTCTGTTTGAAAGGTGAAATACTTTACACAGCCAGGGACACAACTTTGGACAAAAGGCAAAAATATTTTACCTTTTACCCAAAGTTATGTGCCTGCTTTTGTATAACCAATAAATTTTACCTTTATTTAACCTTAGAAATAAATGACAGAAAACCATTTTAATCAACCAAATAAACTTTTATTTTTGAAAATGTTTAACAATGTCAAAAATGTTTAACTTCTTTGTTTTCAATGAGAAAAAGCTTTATTTTTTCAATGTGAAAATAATTTTTTTTTGAATAAAATTTTTTATTAAACACAAAATCACAGGTTTGTTACTGTGGGGTGAAGATACTATTGGAGGGGCTGTGGGACCCTTCGACAGTGGGAGTGTGGAAAGCGGACTGGGATGGTGTTGGGGAAGGATCAGGTAAAAGAGGTGAAGGGGTTGAAAAGAAATGAAATGGGTGGAGAGGTGGGAGACAGAACAGGTAGGTGTTGGAGAGGAGGATTGGGCAGGTAGAGGCAATTTGCATATTAAATTTCCCAGAGGAGCATTGCACGGCGAATAAGCCTCCTTACCTCGACACGCCAGAGCTGGTATGTCACTCTCCACAAGGAGAAACCTTACCCCTTGGACCCTAGTCCAGAGCCTCTCATCTAGCCAAATCAGATCTCTCCTACTTTGCACTGACAAGGACCAATAGTCTGAAACACCGTGTCTGCAAATGGAGATACTGATTTGGCTTTTATCCTAAGTCATATTACAAGACTCGTTAAAAGGTTGATTGTGACTTGTAGGATCGATACTTCCAATAGGTGGCGCTATAGAGTACAAGTCCTCTTTTTTTGAAGAGGCAAGTTGCATATTAAATTTCCCAGAGGAGCATTGCACGGTGAAAAAGCCTCCTTACCTCGACACGCCATAGCTGGTATGTCACTCTCCACAAGGAGAAACCTTACCCCTTAGGCCCTAGTCCAGAGCCTCTCATCTAGCCAAATCAGATCTCTCCTACTTTGCACTGACGAGGACCAATAGTCCGAAACACCGTGTCTGCAAATGGAGATACTGATTTGGCTTTTATCCTAAGTCATATTACAAGACTCGTTAAAGGGTTGATTGTGACTTGTAGGATCGCTACTTCCAATAGGTGGCGCTATAGAGTACAAGTCCTCTTTTTTTGAAGAGGCAATTTGCATATTAAATTTCTCAGAGGAGCATTGCACGGCGAATAAGCCTCCTTACCTCGATACGCCAGAGCTGGTATGTCACTGTCCACAAGGAGAAACCTTACCCCTTAGGCATTAAGATGCAAGAATTCGCGCATAGTTCTTTTCCTGACCCCTCTGCCGCAGCCACAGGTGTACTAGAGGTGGCGGCAGAAGGGTGGGGTAAAGGGAAATCTATCTCCTGACCAGCAGCCTCATGCAATGTACTTGGCCACGATGCTGCAGCGCTGGTGGAGGGGACAGAGGGCTCACGTGTCTGGGAAGGTGCAGATCGGCCGGGGATGTCAAAGGGTCCCTCGGTGCCGGTCTCCTGAGGGATCGCCCCAGAAGGGTCCAACTCTGCGGGCGCCCTAGTGCTGGTCACCGTTCTGTGGAAAAAAGAGAAAAAATACAATTAATATACTGTTATTGAATGGCCCTGGCTGGAAAAAAAAATTAGTTAGACATGTTATCATTTTGTAAAACTTGGGGTGGGTAATATTTACCTTCTGGTGACCATTGTTACCCGGAGGAACGACAGGGCTTAAGCGTATATGTATATTTGAGAAAAAGCTATTTTGGTCTCCTTTTACATTATGAACTTTCCTAGGAATTGATAGATCTTCTTTTAGATCCAAACTGACTTATCCACCCTAGGACAGAGTACACAAAAGCACTTGTGCTTATTGCTTTATTTTTTTAATTTGTTAAGGGAACACTTGCCTACAAATTAAATTAAATGACTTAATGAAAATTTATACTAGAATGTCAATGTCTGCTATAATATTACAGAGCAAATATTTCTTTGTAAAGCACAATGGATATTTGAATATTGCAGACAATCATATTCCATGCAATTGTATGCATTAAAAATGTATACTGTGTGTATACTATATTATACTTATACTGCGTACAATATACCATCATTGTAGGCTCCAAACATGATGTGAACAGAGCCATAGTTAATCTTATAAGTCCATGGTATTAAAAACTAAGCTATTGCAACATTAATGTTACATTTTGTGGAGTCAAGGCAGACAGTTGTAGGTTACCTGTGACATTAAATATTTTGATCTATTAATGAAAGTCACAGATGATGTTACATTTCCTTCAGCAAAAGTTTCAATATGTACATAGTTGTGATAGGGATAGCAAAGTGTTTACACAAGTGTACGCAAGGGAAACTTTTCAGAAGGTAATGGACAGTTTAATTTATCTTTCCAAATTGCATTGGCTCTGACTTAAAGTCACTTATCTGTGTTGACGCACATCAATGAACTTTTGCACACATGGAAACTTTACTTTTGTGATAAAACATCTTATCTAGCTGCCGTTCATAGAAACAGGCAGATGAATCACTAATGCCGTGGCCCTAGATAAAGGCTTTACAATGATAAAAATGTCTGTTGATTGAGTGTAAATGTTGTTTTTAATTCCTCGAACATGGCTTTGGAGTTCTCATAGTAGATGGCACATATTTTATATACTTGATATTTCTGATGCCTACAGTCAGTGTGGTAAAAGATGTCTATAATATGCTATTAGCATCATTCTAGAAACTAGACTTACAGATTAAATATTTTATAAAAAAAACTATTCAGGAGATGTCATTAAGATATAAGCAATATTTTTACAATCTAATCTAAAAGAGAAATATAATAATTTTTAAAGGACATGAACTAGTTTCTGCCTTCAATGGGTTGTTTACATAAATGAAAATTTTCCTGGTAACTTGATATTTAAAACAAAATAACAAAGGAATACTCACCTCCCAGCACTCACATGTCATCATTAAAGATGAGCGAACTTGAGCAGAAAACATTCATCAATCTCAAATTCGGCACAAACATAGCACATTCTGAATAGTTTTCAGAGCATTTTTCTTCAAAGTCCGCAAACTTCGGTCAGAGATCGGTAAATGACAGGTGTTTCCACTAATGCTTTTATTTTGACTTTGTCTAGGATAGTGGCACTGTACTATGAGTAAGGGGGATGCGTTTTATGAGGGGAGGGTGTGTGTCTAATTCAAAGGAGCGGCAGTGTATTTTTTTTTCTTTAATAACTTAATGTGTGTACATTCCAGTAGCCAATCAAGGAGCAGAAACCATCCACAGAATCATGACACAAGGTCTTCTGTGATTGGCTGCTGAAGTCATAAGCCCCTGTTCATATAAAAAGCATTGTTTTGCTGTTGCCATATCTTAGTGTAATAGCACAGAGAGGCCGCTCCTGTTGCTACTGCTGAAAGTGAACTTGTCAGATAGCTAGATAGGATCCTGTCCTGTGTGAAATCAATCTTCCAGCATCTAACTAGATTGTGCTAAAACAGTGTTGCAGTCAGGATTCCCCATTTGCTAATCAAATAGTTTGTGCAAAAACTGTGTTGCAGTGAGGAATAAGGAGGTTCCATTAGCTCATAAAAAACGTTATCCCTTATACAGGGGTTCATCCAGGAGGCCCTATTTGCTAATCAAAATCATTTGTGTAAAAACTGTGTTGCAGTGATTAAATAGGAGGCCCCATTTGCTAATAAAAATCTTTAGGCCTTATACAGTGGTTCAACCAGGAGGCCCTATTTATTAATCCAAATCATTTGGGATAAAACTGTGTTGCAGTGAGGAATCAGGAGGCGTCATTTGTTCTTAAAAATTATTAGGCCAAATATTGGGTTCAGCCAGGAGGCGCTATTTGTTAATCCAAATAGTTTTTGATAAAACTGTGTTGCAGTGAAGAATCAAGAGGCCCCGTGCTAATATTGAGTTTCAGCCAGGAGCCCGTCCCTATTTGCTAATCCAAATTATTTGTGATAAAAACTGTTTTGCAGTAAGGAATCAGGAGGCCCCATATGCTCTTGAAAATCATTAGTCCAAATATTGTGGTTCAGCCAGGGAGCCTTATTTGCTAATCCAAATCATTTGGGATAAAACTGTGAAGCTGAACAAACACCATCTCGTCCTATCCAAAGAACTCTGACAACATCTGTTAGTGGATGGGCTACCTTTCCTTGGCAGTCGCACAGTAGTACGCCTTGTAGATGAGCTCAGAAGGAGCATGTGCTACAGTGGATGGCAAGCGCTGAATTGAGTGACCTCTCCTCCTCTTCCTCCACCTTAACATAACACAAGGTACAATCCTCAGAGGTGGTTCTCCAATCATCAGACAGAGAAGCAAATAGAGTATGTCTTACCCAGAAAAAAAATTGTAATTTAATAGCGGTTCGGGAATAATAAAATATAACCTTTAATTGAATATTCTAAAAACCAAAATTATTCTCATAAAGAGCAATAGTGCATGTGCAAACCACAAAGTGCAAAAATCACACTGCAAAACCTTCCAGATCATCCAAAACACAAATCCCAACTGGACTTTGAGATCTATTTTAGATTTGCTTAGATCTTGTTATCTATCCCCAGTTGAAATAGGTGGACTGATCTCTATTTATTGTGCTAATGGGAATGTCCATAGGTATACATGCATCAAATAATCAACAGTCCCATTTATGACTAGATAATTTTCTCCTCATCTGTATACTAGTTATCAGAAAAAAATCAGGCCATATCAGTGCACAAATAACCAGATAAACTTGTCCCCCTTACTTTTAATATAGCGTTGTCACAATCAATCGCTCAATTTCTCAAAAAATAAATAAAAGGGTAGACAGAGGTTATTAATTCCTTCAATCCAAGATCAGATCCATTCGCTTTATTAAATCATGCATCAGAGTGTGATCCGATCAAACTGTGAACCTCAATAAAAGGAAGGTCAGCAATGATAAGTATAAGACAGTCAGAACTTAGAAATAGGAGTATAAGCCCATTCAACAAAGTGACTAAAGCAGCCAAAAATCACATAGAGAGAAAACTATCATCCTCTGAGGTACTATACATCTATGCACATGCATATTACTGAGTATCAGGGGCACATGTTTAAATTTCCTCAAGGTGCAGTATAAACATAAAGTAGTTAATTTATACTCAGCTTAGGAGGTTGAAGATCATTCCACCACTCTCTATCACCGAGTTGCCTAGGTCTGTTTCAAATTCAATACACTATTCATGTTCGGCATACTACTGGGTAACAAACACTAGCGTCTCCCAACGCGTTTCATCTACCTAGACTCATCAGGGGAAAAAAGACGACTATTTCGTGCATCATCGCTGCTGAATGGAGGAGCGATGAGTGGGAGAACAGAGAGGATGATGATAAGGTTGTAGATCCCACTTGGTGTAAACCCAGAGACACACAGCTGAGTAGCTCAGCAGAGGAGGTGGAGGAGGAGGAAGATGAGGAGGTTACATTGCAGATTGCCGCACAGACACTGAGTGATGAAACCATGACAAGCACTGCATCTTCAGCCCGAACTCTAGTTTTGGCCAGCACCAGTCACAAGTCTGCAGTTTGCAGGGGCCCTAGCCTGGGCCTTTTATGAGACTGCAAAGGATGACTTAACTCACATTATCTGCCAAATTTGCAAAAAAAAACCTCAGTAGAGGCAAAAAATGCAACAATTTATGCATAAACCTACACATGCGCAATCAACATGCCTTAGTCTGGGAATATTACTACGCTAAAATGCAGACTAGTGGCCTTGCTAACCACCGGTCGTCCCATCAACCACATCTGCTGTTTCTTTCTCCTCCGTCACCTTGCCAAGTCCTCTCACACAGGTTTACAGCTGCAGAAACTCCTCTTGTTTACCCCCTACAGTTGGGGTGAGTGAGAGCTCGTCAGCTAATACGAAAGTGGAGATGCCTGCTGTTTTTGTTTCACCAATCAAAACACATCTTTCTCAATCCACCATAGGAGTTTTCCATAAACAAGCAGCAGTGGATGTTGCTGAGTGAAAATTGCACACTGCTGTGGTAGTGACCAGTATGTTGTAGCACCCGTAGATTGTGCCCAGCTCATGCACCTGTAAATTAGGTGAGCTCTCATCGCTATAGAAATGCCAAACATGTGGATGCTAAATGTGGATTAGGAACACTGGGCTCAAAAAGAAGGGGGCATTTGGATTTGGGAGCACAGAATTTGCTGAATTTCTTTTGGGGGCAAGAAGCCATTTTACTTTTCAGAGCCTTTGTGGTACCAGTAACATGGAAACCACCTATATTTTCATTTTAAGATGACGGACCTGAGTGGGGACTTGCTTTTTTTGTGGATTGAGTTGAAGCTTTTATTGGGAACATTTTACATAACAACTTGGATAACATTTATCAAGCGCTCTGCGCTGAGCACTTACATTGGGGTTTCTCTTTAAATCTTTGAGCAATACAATTCAGATGAAACTCCCGAGGGATCCAGTCACTATAAGGAGGCAGCAGAGTTACTCTGTACTCCGTCTGGCCTCTGTTCAGCGGTGTCCTTATTTTCAGAGGTGCACAAAACTGTGGCCGACAGCACTTTTATGCACACCTTATAAAATGATGGACACAGCCCGATCACATGCCAGACGGAGTCCACAGTGCCTCTATCTGTCTCATTATAGGGAATCTTCTGCTGGGGGTTCTGTCTGAATCACGTCTTTCAGTGATTTACACAGAAACCCCAGTATAAGCATTCATTCAGTGCGCAGGATAAATGTGAGATCTTTGGGAGGCAGAAAGAACAAATCAATAGCAGGTGAAGAATTGGTTTTATTTATTTTTTATTCTGTTTGTCATGCGATATAAGTGATTAGACGGCTTTATTTTTTGGGTCGATGCGATTACAGTGATAACAGATTTATATAGGGTTTTTGTTTGGCTGCTGTCACATACTAAAAGATGCTTTCTTTGTTTTGAAAACTATTTGTTTGCTTCACCATATAATGAGAACTATAATTTTTCTATATTTCTGTTGACAAAACCATGTGAAGGCTTGTTTTTTGCGGGACGAGTTGATGTTTTTACTGGTACCACTTTTGGGCACATGACATTTTTATCGTTTTCTTTTCCAATGTTTGGAAGGCAGAATAAACAAAAATCAACAACGGAGGGATTTTTTTATGCCATTCTGCGTATGGAAAATTAATAAGGCAGCTGAATTCTTCTTGTCAGTACGATTACAGTAATACCTCATTTATATCTTTTTTTATGTTTTGGCATTTTTACACAATAAAAACTATTTTAAAGCAAAATTATTTTTGCACCACTTTATTCTGAGAGCTATTATTTTTTTTATTTTTCCACTGATAGAGCTGTATTGCATCTTTATTTTTGATGGAGAAGATGACAGCTTCAGCTATACCATTTTTTCAACATTCATCTTTCTTATCACATTTTTTTCCACTTCTTGTTTGGCAGTATGATGATAAAGCATCATTTTTTGCCTCATTTTTCATTTTTTTTAATGGTGTACATTAAAGTGGTTAACTAGTGGGACAATTTTATAGTTCGGGCCGTTTCGGACTCGGCAATACCAAATATATGTACTTTTATTTATTTATTTTTTCATAATATTTATTTATGGGTACAAAATATATATATATATATTATATATATATATATATATATATATATATGTATTAAATCCCACTTATTAAACCTGACAGGGCACACCCGTGAAGTGAAAACCATTTCCGGTGACTACCTCTTGAAGCTCATCAAGAGAATGCCAAGAGTGTGCAAAGCAGTCACCAAAGCAAAAGGTGGCTACTTTGAAGAACCTAGAATATAAGACATATTTTCAGTTGTTTTTTGTTAAGTATATAATTCCACATGTGTTAATTCATAGTTTTGATGCCTTCAGTGTGAATGTACAATCTTCATAGTCATGAAAATACAGAAAAATCTTTAAATGAGATGTGTCCAAACTTTTGGTATGTACTGTATACATATATATATATATATATATATATATATATATATATAATATATATATAATCATAGCGGCACAAGAGCAAGCACTAAGTGCCAGATCCATAGAAGCAGGAATCTACCACACAAGACAAGAACCAAGGTGCAGACTATGCAAAGAAACCTTAGAAACCATCCAATACATAGTGGCAGGATGCAAATGCAAGCAGGAACAGCGTATACCGAACGCCACAACCAAGTAGCGGGAATTGTATACAGGTACATCTGCACAGCATATGACTAAGTCCCCGAAGTCCAGGTGGGAGACTCCAGAGAAAGTGGTGGAGAATAAAGGGGCAAAAATCCTGTGGGACGTCAAGATCCAGACAGATCAGCAGGTGTTGGCTAACACTGACATTGTGATAGTACAGTCATGGCCAAAAGTTTTGAGAATGACACAAATATTATATTTTCACATGATCTGCTGCCCTCTGGTTTTTATGTGTGTTTGACAGATGTTTTTATCACAGACAGAAATATAATAATTGCAAACATATGAGTAACAAAAGCTTATATTGACAGTTAGAATGAGTTAATGCAGCAAGTCAATATTTGCAGTGTTGACCCTTCTTCTTCAGGACCTCTGCAATTCTCCCTGGCATGCTCTCAATTAACTTCTGGACCAAATCCTGACTGATAACAGTCCATTCTTGCACAATCAATGCTTTCATTTTGTCAGAATTTTTAGGTTTTTGTTTGTCCACCCGTCTCTTGATGATTGACCACAAGTTCTCAATGGGATTAAGATCTGGGGAGTTTCCAGGCCATGGACCCAAAATCTCTATGTTTTGTTCCCTGAGCCATTTAGTTATCACCTTTGCTTTATGGCAAGGTGCTCCATCATGCTGGAAAAGGCATTGTTGATCGCCAAACTGCTCTTGGAGGGTTGGGAGAAGTTGCTCTTGGAGGACATTCTGGTACCATTCTTTATTCATGGCTGTGTTTTTAGGCAAGACTGTGAGAGAGCCGATTCCCTTGGCTGAGAAGCAACCCCACACATGAATGGTTTCAGGATGCTTAACAGTTGGCATGAGACAAGACTGGTGGTAGCGTTCACCTTGTCTTCTCCGAATGAGGCGTTTTCCTGATGTCCCAAACAATCGAAAAGGGGATTTATCAGAGAAAATAACTTTATCCCAGTCCTCAGCAGTCCACTGCCTGTACCTTTTGCAGAATATCAGTCTGTCCATGATGTTTTTTCTGGAGAGAAGTGGCTTCTTTGCTGCCCTCCTTGAGACCAGGCCTTGCTCCAAGAGTCTCCGCCTCACAGTGCGTGCAGATGCACTCACACCTGCCTGCTGCCATTCCTGAGCAAGCTCTGCACTGCTGGTAGCCCGATCCCGCAGCTGAAACACTTTTAAGAGACGGTCCTGGCGCTTGCTGGTCTTCCTTGGGCGCCCTGGAGCCTTTTTGGCAACAATGGAACCTCTCTCCTTGAAGTTCTTGATGATGCGATAGATTGTTGACTGAGGTGCAATCTTTCTAGCTGCGATACTCTTCCCTGTTAGGCCATTTTTTTGCATTGCAATGATGACTGCACGTGTTTCTTTAGAGATAACCATGGTTAACAGAAGAGAAACAATGATGCCAAGCACCAGCCTCCTTTTAAAGTGTCCAGTGGTGTCATTCTTACTTAATCATGACAGATTGATCTCCAGCCATGTCCTCATCAACACCCACACCTGTGTTAATGGAGCAATCACTGAAAAGAGGTTAGCTGGTCCTTTTAAGGCAGGGCTGCAATGATGTTGAAATGTGTTTTGGGGGATAAAGTTCATTTTCTAGACAAATATTGACTTTGCAAGTAATTGCTGTTAAGCTGATCACTCTTTATAACATTCTGGAGTATATGCAAATTGCCATTAGAAAAAGTGAAGCAGTAGACTTTGTAAAAATTAATATTTGTGTCATTCTCAAAACTTTTGGCCATGACTGTAGACAAGGATTAGAAGACAGCAATGATAATTATCATAGTATTATCATGATAATAGATATGGCAGTGCCAAGTGACAGCAACATCAGAAAGAAGGAATATGAGAAGCTGGAGAAATACCAGGGCCTCAAAGGAGAACTGGAGAAGATGTGGAAGGAGAACGCAACAGTGATTCCACTGGTGATAGGAGCACTTGGAGCAGTGACCCATAAGTTGGAAGAATGGCTACAAGGAGCAACATCTGAGCTCTGTCCAGAAAAGCTCAATGCTGGGAGCAACTAAGATCTTGCACAGAACCCTCAAACTCCCAGGCTTCTGGTAAAGAACCCGAGAATGAGAAAGGACAACAAAGACCTCCCCCCAGTGGGGATGAGAAAAAAGTTTTTATATTATATTATTATTATTATATATTATTAGTGTTGAGCATTCCGATACCGCAAGTATCGGGTATCGGCCGATATTCGCTGTATCGGAATTCCGATACTTAGTTCCGATATTTTTCCAATATCGTATACCGGAATCGGAAGTTCCCATAATTCTTTGAGAGGCAATGTGATTTTAGTCAGCCAATGAGGAATCTTATGAAGTGTGGGCACATCCTGTAATGCTGCGGTCATCTTAACTAATGGCATGGCTGTGATTGGCTGCTAAAATGATGTCTGAATGCACTATAAAAGGCGCCGCCGCCATTTTAGCATCACTGTGCTGTGAACTCAGGGACAGAACGCTGTTCTGCTGACTTTGAGGGACAGTTAGATATTGCGATTTTGTGTACTGGGCTTTAGGCAGGCTAGTTTACCAACCGCTGTGTAAAGCTTCCTTTTGCCAGTGTTGTTTTAACAGCTCTGTGCAAGGTGTGTGTAAGAGTGCAGGTGACGCTGCAGTTTGCTCTGCATGCAACGCTGTCTGTAGGCATCTGCACGTGTCACTGACAGACTCTTTTTTTTTCTTCAGTGTAATTCTTGCTGCTCCATGCAATTTAACTATTAGTGTGACGCGCTTCCATCCGTATCCAATACATTGGTTGCAAACACTATAGAAGTAGACAAAGGAGTAGCCTTTCACAGCTTGTGAACAGTTGTGTTTCAGTGTTCACTTCAGTCTGTGTTTTTTATTTTTTGAGTGCACATCACGCTCCAGTTACTTGTTCAAGCACTGCTGCTTGTACTCTGCTGAGCGTGTCTCAGTGCCTCATCCTTTTCATTTATCTCCAATTGGTGCTGCTCCATTCCATTTAAAATCTAATCTATTAGTGTGACGCGCTTCCATCCGTATCCAATACATTGGTTGCAAACACTATAGAAGTAGACAAAGGAGTAGCCTTTCACAGCTTGTGAACAGTTGTGTTTCAGTGTTCACTTCAGTCTGTGTTTTTTATTTTTTGAGTGCACATCACGCTCCAGTTACTTGTTCAAGCACTGCTGCTTGTACTCTGCTGAGCGTGTCTCAGTGCCTCATCCTTTTCATTTATCTCCAATTGGTGCTGCTCCATTCCATTTAAAATCTAATCTATTAGTGTGACGCGCTTCCATCCGTATCCAATACATTGGTTGCAAACACTATAGAAGTAGACAAAGGAGTAGCCTTTCACAGCTTGTGAACAGTTGTGTTTCAGTGTTCACTTCAGTCTGTGTTTTTTATTTTTTGAGTGCACATCACGCTCCAGTTACTTGTTCAAGCACTGCTGCTTGTACTGTGCTGAGCGTGTCTCAGTGCCTCATCCTTTTCATTTATCTCCAATTGGTGCTGCTCCATTCCATTTAAAATCTAATCTATTAGTGTGACGCGCTTCCATCCGTATCCAATACATTGGTTGCAAACACTATAGAAGTAGACAAAGGAGTAGCCTTTCACAGCTTGTGAACAGTTGTCTGCAGTGTTCACTGCAGTCTCTGAGGAATAACCACACTTAGGCCTTATAACTTTTCTGACTTTCTTTATCAATCTACCAAGATGAAGAAGGCAGGGAGTAAGGCACGTGGTCGTGGCCGTGGAGTTTCAGCAGGGAGAGGACGTGGGGATTCTGTGGCTGCTGCCGCACCCAGTGACACAGCATCCACCAGTTTTCCCCGTGAGCGTTCCTTTATGCGCACTTTTGTAGGAGCTCAGCGTACCCCCCTGCTGCGGGAAGAACAAATTGAAGCCGTTGTTGGTTGGATGGCAGCCAATGCATCGACTTCAATTCCTTCCACCTCCTCTCAGGACCACAGCATTGTTGAACAACCATCTGTCTCTTCACCGCCTGCCAAATTGCCCAGGCAGTCAGAGAGTTCTGAACTGGAGCCAGCTGAGTCTCTGCTTCTGTTCTCAGAATCTGTTGGCTTGCAAACAGGGGCCCAGCCAAGCAGCATTCTGGAATGTGAAGAAGAGGCAGTATGCAGTGATGCGCAACAGCTGTGTCTCTCTGAATGTGAAGAGGCGGGTGAGCCAGTGCCGATGGTCAGCACACCGCAGAACGCATCTGATGATGATGAGACTCAGGTGCCATTTTCTGTTGAGCATGGTGCTGGCCAGACCACCCAACAGCAGCAGGTGTTGGAAGAGGGTAGTGGAGATGATGAGGTCCAAGACCCAACATGGCGTGAGGAACAGGAAGGTGGTGGTAGCAGCTCTGAGGAAGAGATTGCCTCAACGGTCCAAACAGTAGGGAGAGGTAGGCTGCAGACTCGGTTGCCTGTAGCCTCCAGTTTGGCACCCGTTTGTAGCAGTTCTCTTCCAACAGCCAAAACGGGCGCTCCCAGGACTTGCACTGCGTGGTCCTTTTTTGACACACTTGCAGATGACATTTGCTATGTCAAATGCAAGCTGTGTAATCAAAAAGTAAAAAGAGGTAAAAATGTCAGTAACCTTAATACCACAAATATGTGGAAACATGTGCGGTCAAAGCACGTGGTTGAGTTCCAAATACACACTGGAGATGTAGGCCAACCTACAGCAGCACCTACATCTTCAGCTCGTGTTGGAGCCTCTTCCTCCAGCTCACACACAGCTGGTTCGGCTTCCTCACAGGATCGCCATGGAAGAACCTCTGTCACTGTTGTCCAGAGACCCAGTGTTATTCCACCCACAGCTGCAAGTTCCCTGTCATCCTCACACTCCCAGGCCACAAAACAGCCATCGGTAGCACAGGCATGGGATAAAAGACGGCCATACTCGGCAAACCATCCACGAGCACAGGCTCTGAATGCTGGCATTGCAAAACTCCTGTCCCTTGAAATGCTGTCATTCAGGCTGGTGGAGACTGACAGTTTCCGTAACTTAATGGCATTGGCAGTCCCACAATACAATGTGCCCAGCCGATTTTATTTCAGCAGGCAAGCCGTCCCTGGTCTGCAAAAGCATGTTGAGGGAAAAATTAAACATGCGCTACTAAACGCCGTCAGTAGCAAGGTCCACCTGACCACCGATGCGTGGACCAGTACCCATGGCCAGGGACGATACCTTTCCCTCACTGCCCATTGGGTCAATGTTGTGGAGCCGGGTACAGATCTTGCCAGTGGCGCTGTACGTGTTCTGCCAACTCCAAGGATTGCAGGAATCAAGTCTGTCCACATTGACTCCTCCTCCTACTCCAGTTCCTCAGAATCATCGCTGCAGGAGCTGTCACGGTCTACCTCCACATGGACCCGTGAACGCTTACCTGATGCGACCGATATGAGCACAGCCGTGGCCAAACGTCAACAGGCCGTCCTCAAATTAATTTCAATGGGGAATCGAAGCCACACAGCGCAGGAGGTCTGGAATGCCATCAAGCAGGAGAGCGACGTGTGGTTTTTGCCAGCGAATCTCCAGCCAGGCTTGGTAGTGTGTGACAATGGCCGAAATCTGGTGGCAGCTCTGGGCCTTGGCAACCTCACTCACATACCATGTCTGGCACATGTGCTCAACTTGGTCGTGCAGAGTTTTTTGAGGGACTATCCGGATCTTGATGCACTGCTGCACAAGGTCCGCCTAGAGTGCGCTCACTTGCGACGCTCCAGCATGGCCAGATCGCGCATTGCAGCTCTGCAAGTCAGATTTCGCCTTCCTGAACATCGCATCACGTTACATATGTTGGAGCGGTTGTGTGAGCAGCAGCCAGCAGTAATGGAGTATCAGCTGCATCAGGCGCAATCAACTCGCAATTTGCGCCGTTCACACTTCACCACTACTGAGTGGGCCTCTATGAAGGACATCTGCAACGTTTTGCGTGCGTTTGATGAGTCAACGCAGATGGCGAGTGCAGATGATGCACTAGTCAGCCTGACTGTCCCCCTTATCTGCCTGCTTCAAAAAACACTGCAAGCACTAAGGGATGAGGTTTTGGAAGAGGTGGAGGATGAGGAGTCACAAATTCCATCACCTTCTGGACAGTCAGCGCAACGTGGTTCCTCACAAAGGGCTGGGCAGGGCTCACTTTGTGAGGAGGATGGGGAGGAGTCAATGGAGGAGGAAGACATCGCTCCAGAGGGAGGTACACAACGCTCTAGTCAGTATGTAGAGCGAGGGTGGGGTGATGCAGAGCAGGCAGAGATGACGCCTCTTGCAGGGGACAGCGTTTGTTGGCCAGTTGGGAGTCTGCAGCACATGGTTGATTTCATGCTGCAGTGCCTGAGAAACGACCGCCGCATCGCCCACATTCTCACCACGTCTGATTATTGGGTGTACACCCTCCTAGACCCTCGCTACCGGGACAACTTACAAAGCCTCATCACACCGTTGAACCGGGAGCGTAAAATGCGGGAGTACCAAGACACACTGGTGCAATCCATAATGTTCTCCATTCCAGCCGAGAGCACTGCTGCTGGTACTGCTTTACAAAGCAGCTCTGTGCGTCGAGGCAGTGGAGACAGCTCTGCAACAAGAGGGAGCACAAGCAGCGCCTCTGCACAGGGCAAGACCAGTATGTTCCAAATGTTGCGAAGTTTTGTGGCAGCGCCACAAATGTCTACACCATCCGAGATGGCTCCAGTCAGCAGGAGGCAACGTTTTCGTAAGATGGTGACAGACTACATGTCTTTCCCTCTCAGTGTACTCCCAGATGGCTCTTCCCCATTCAAGTTTTGGGTCTCTAAGCTGGATACATGGCCAGAGCTTAGCCAGTATGCATTGGAGGTGCTGGCTTGCCCTGCTGCCAGTGTATTATCGGAGCGCGTCTTTAGTGCTGCAGGTGGTGTACTAACAGACCGTCGCATGCGACTATCCTCCGATAATGTAGACCGGCTTACTTTTCTGAAAATGAACAAGGCATGGATCTCGCCAGAATTTGTCTGTCCGTTTTCAGATTAAATAACTGGTTCGCAACGTTATCCATGTCTCCTGTTATGTTCATCTTTCTACCACCTGAACTCTACTCCCTGGGCTACAACACTGGCAGTTGCTGCTCAGAAGTGTCGTGTCCACAGACCAATACACAAGCTATAGTGTTACTGGGGTTCAGTAATGTCAGCTGTTCCCCTGCTGTGTGAACGGCAAAAAGTCATGCTGCCTCCACCCTGTTGTCTTCTCATCCCTGGGCTTCAACACCGCCAGTTGTTGCTCGGAAGTGTCATTGGCACGGGTACTCACTCCTGCCCAGACTGGTTACAGCACGCCATCTGTTTCCTGTCAGTGTAAACGTCACTTAGCCTCCAATAAGTTGTCCTGTCGTGTTGCGGTCGGGTTAGCCGACTCTATGGTGCTTGGAGTTTAGGTGCTTCCTATGTGTGCTGCGGGATATGCAAATAAAGGCTGTTTCAGTTGTGACAATAGGACAATCACCCACTGTAGTACTGTGGGATTCGGTAACTGCGGCCGGCTCGCGGCCTGTCAACTTAAATTTCCATGGGTACCTTCTGCTACCCGTCCAGGTTCCAGTACCATCAGCTGGTTCTCCGCAGTGCCTTTGCCCTAGGTGCCTCCATCTCGGTATCCGAGTTCCAGCAACGTCTGCTGGTCCTTGGTAGTGCTTTGGAGCACAGGTACCTCCTGCTTAGTAACCGTGTCCCAGTAACGTCAGCTGGTCCTCGGTTGTGCCATTGGCTCTTTTCCTTCTGCTGCCCCTCCGGGTTCCAGCACAGTCAGCTGGTCCTCGTTACTTGCATTGGCTCTTGTACCTTCTGCTACCAGTCCGGGTTCCAGTACCGTCAACTGGTTCTCCGCAGTGCCTTTGGCCTAGGTGCCTCCATCTCGGTATCCCAGTTCCTGCAACGTCTGCTGGTCCATGGTAGTGCTTTGGAGCACAGGTACCTCCTGCTTAGTAACCGTGTCCCAGTAACATCAGCTGGTACAAGGTTGTGCTACAAATACAAGATACAGAACAAGAGACACAAGAACAATAAGCAGAAGATCTAAAAGCAGAAGAACATGAAGTATAAGACCAAAATGAAGAGCAAAATATATGCTCTAAATTATAAGCAGAAGAAGACTAAGCAGTGTATGGGGGTGAGTCCGTTCCTCCTCGTGGTGCCCCTGGAAAATGCCTGCTGCTGCTGCAGGCTAAACTGAACACGGACAAATAATGTTGTAATTTAAATCTTTTGTGACAGCAAGAACGGAAGAATGAAAAATTCATACTTTGACAGATTACAAGTACAGGATTCTCTGTCACAAATAAGAATATGATGAAGAAGATGAAGTACAATATGAATAAGAATAATAGTTTAATAAGAAGAATATGAGTAATGTTAACAAAAAGATGAATAGCAAGAAGTTTAAGAAGAAGATAAAGAAGGTGAAGATGAAGAATAATTTGATAAAAAAGATGATGCTGCTGAAGATTATGAAGGAGAAAGTGTGTCAAAAGTTAAAAAGGTGAAGAGCATGGAAGTTGTGAAATATACATATTTGCCAAAATAGAAAAAACGTGAACAACATTGTCAATTTCTTCGTCAATCCGAACATCTTTAAAAAAAAAAATATTAATGCTATTCCATTTGATTGGGTTAAACATCTATGCCTTTAATGTCTCCTCACCTTCCCCAATACATTCTACATTACTCTTTGTTGTTTTCCTTCATGTACAATTAACCAACAAGGCAAGAATGGGTTTTTTTTAATTCCGATATTTTGTTCCCATAGACTTACATTGGATTTCCGGTATCGGTATCGGGTATCGCCGATATTTTTTGGGTATCGGCGATACCATTCCGATTCCGATACTTTTGGATATCGGAAAGTATCGCTCAACTCTAATTATTATTATTATTTTTGATTTTTTAGTGGGACTTTCACTTTCTGCAGTTTGATTGCAGTTTTAAGGTATAGCAATGCAGGAGCATTGGTATGCCTTGTAGCCTGTCAGCCGTGCAGAGACAAGTTAGTTAGATCATGCACTGCACACCACATACAGTATTATGAACACCACATAGTCTTCTATAAAGTATTATGGGCACAACATAGTACTACATACAGTATTATGGGCACTACATAGTCTTCCATACAGTATTACGGGCACCACATAGTCCTCCATACAGTATTATGAGCACCACATATAGTAGTCCTTGATAAAGTATTATGGGCTCCATATTGTTCTCCATGCAGTATTATGAGCAATACATATTCCTCCATGCAGTATTATGGGCACCACATACTACTCCATACAGTATTATGGGCACCACATAATACTCCATACAATATTATGGGCACCACATAATACTCCATACAGTATTATGGGCACCACATAGTCTCCATACCATACAGTAATATGGCACCACATAGTCCTCCATACAGTATTATGGGCACCACATACAGTAGTCCTTGATAAAGTATTATGGGCTCCATATTGTTCTCCATGCAGTATTATGAGCAGTACATATTCCTCCATGCAGTATTATGGGCACCACATACTACTCCATACAGTATTATAGGCACCACATAATACTCCATACAGTATTATGGGCACCACATAATACTTCATACAGTATTATGGGCCCCATATAGTGCTCCATTTAGTATTATGGGCCCCATATAGTGCTCCATACAGTATAATGCGCCCCACATAGAGCTGCATTCAGTATAATGGCCCCATGTATTGCTCCATACATTATAATGGACCCCATATATTACTCCATACAGTATAATGGACTTATTTATTGCTACATACAGTATAATGGGCCCCATACATTACTCAATACAGTATGATGGTCCCCCTATGTTGCTCCATACAGTATAACAGGCCCCCTATATTTCTCCATACAGTATAATGGTCCCTATATATTGCTCTATACAGTATAATGGGCCCCCTATATTGCTCCATACAATATATTGGACCTTATATATTGCTCCATACAGTTTTATGAGCCACATATATTCCTCTATACATTATGATAGGCCCCCTATATTGCTCTATACAGTATGGTGAGCTCTATATATTGCTCCATACAGTATAGAGCAGTACATTATTTTATATAGTTTAATGAGCACCCTATATTGCCCCATACAGTACGATGGACCCCCTATAGTGCCCTATACAGTAGCATGTGCCCCTTATATTGCCCATACAGTATGATGGCCCCCTATATGCTCCTTATTTTATGATGGGCCCCATATAATGCTTCATACAGAAAAAAATAATCAAATACTCATCTCTCCTCATTTCCCTGTGGATTCGATCTCCTCAGCATCTCCTAACCCTCTGCTCAGCACAAAGGGCACACTATAGTAACATCATCGCGCCCTCTGAGACATCACAGAGCTCAGATGCAGAGGGGAATGATGGGAGAACTAAAAAGGGAGTGTCAGTGGACGCTCCCTCTCCCATCATTATTTTCAACTGTATCGGCATCTAGGATGCCGAAACAATTGAAAGTGTACACAGTTTAACAAGACAGAATACAAGAGCTAGTGGCCATTCCTAGGTACTACAACTCAGCTCACATTCACTTCAATTGGAACACAGCTGCAGTATCTAAAAAGTTTTGGAAGTTTTCCACTATGCATACACTCTAAGGCCTCATTCACATGTTAGTATTTTTCACATGCGCAAAAAGAAATGGTACCAGTGTCATCAGTGTTTTGAATGTGTGTCTCATCAGTGTTTTTCACGTATGCATAAATTAATTACAAAGTTTCTCTTATCCTTTGCAATTTTAAATATGGATAGCACAGGGATGGCACACAGATGTCGCAATTGTGTTGTACTTGTTTTTCATGGAACCAAAAACTTGTATTGGCACTTTAACAAAAAAAAAATCAGACATGGCTTAGTGAGATTTACGTGGACAGATGGTCTGTGAAAAAACATGTGCGTGTTAACAAATTCATATACTGTAATGGGTATGTGTTTTATCAATGAAAAACATGGATACAACACGTACATGCAACTTGGACGCCTGCATGATACCTAAAAAGCTATGGCTTTCCAACTCTGTACAGTATGTACTTCTATCAACCTAAAAAGTCTAAAACTGTTAAAGTGTTATTCCTATCTTCATAAATGAGTGCTGTTGGATAGTGTTTATAAAAAATTTTCTATATTAAAATTTGTAGCCATTCTGGAGATATTACAACTTTTCTTTTGTTTACAGTTTGTTTCCTTAGAAACTGACCACTGCTGCTGTCTTGCTTGTAATCTCTGTGCTGAAGTTGGCTGGGATTAAAAGATAACAGTGAGCTTCAGCGATCCCAGCCATCTTCAAAGCAGTGTTTACAAGGTAAAAAGAAAATTGCTTGTAAGCACTGTAAACGTTCGGTCACTGCTGCTGGACTGCAGAAATGTTTGAACTTAGGGTCCCGTCACACTCTTCAATGTCCCAGCAATCCCACCTATGATACGACATGGATGCGATCGCTGGGACATCGATAGCTGATCGCTGGTGAGCTGTCACATAGGCAGACTCACCAGCGATCAGGACCAGCGAGCACGCTGGTATCCAATGTATACATCGGGTAACTAAGCACCACGCGCACCGAGTTACCAGATATGTACCCTAGATACCTGCTCTCAGGGGTCTACAGCAGAAGCTGGGAACCAGTAACCAGGGTACATATCGGGTAACTAGGTGCCGCGCGGTGCTTAGTTACCCGATATGTACATTGGATACCAGCTCCCAGCTTGCTGATCATTGGTCTCCCGCTTTCACAAGCAGCGATGCGCGCTGGCCAGTGGGAGACCAACAATGAAAAAATGGTCCAGGACATTCATTGATGATCAGCGATACCCAGCAGGGGGATGGTCGTCGCTGCGTTTCACACTAAGCGAGATCGCTGGCTAGGTCGCTCATGCGTCACAAAATCAGTGACGCTTCAGCGATCTCGCTAGCGATCTCACTTAGTGTGACGGGGGCTTTACTAAGACTCAAATTCATCAAATTATGTGGATAAATAAACATAGGATGTAAGAAAAAATAATATCTAATTTCTCACCTGTTCTACCATCCATGCAGCCCACTCTGGTCCACATTGCCACTTCTTTTCCCATTCCTCAATAACGCAAATATTGTCAGCCTCTTAAGTTCCAGGGTCAAAGTTGAGGCTAAGTTTACACGTTGCGGAATTGCCGCGGAAATTTCCGCGGCAATCCCGCACTTCTCTGCCGCGGGAAATACGCATTTTTTGGTATGCGTATTCCCGCCAGAAACTAGCGTTTTGCAAGCGTAATTAGCTTGCAGAATGATAGCGTTTTCCTTGCGATCTGTAGTATCGCTTGGAAAACTGATTGACAGGTTGGTCACACAAGTCAAACATAGTGTTTGACAAGTGTGACCAACTTTTTACTATTGATGCTGCCTATGCCGCATCAATAGTAAAAAGATCTAATGTAAAAATAATAAAAAAAAATAATAAATAATGATATTCTCACCTTCCGGCGGCCCCCGCAGCTTTCCCGCCTCTCAGCGACGCTCCCGGCCAATCGCTTTCCCAAGGATGCATTGCAGCAGACCCCAGATGACGTAGCATCACGCGAGACAGCTACGTCATCTGGGTGATTCTCGCAATGCATTACTGGGACCGGGAGCGTCGCTGAGAGGCGGGAAGGCTGCGGGGGCCGCCGGAAGGTGAGAATATCATTATTTTTTATTTTAATTATTGTTTTACCAGGGATATGGTACCCAGGGCCTGGAGGAGAGTCTCCTCTCCTCCGGACCCTGGGTACCATCCGCACCTGAACCGCTTACATTCCGCATAGCCACATGCGGAAAGTAAGTGGTTCAATTCATTCCTATGGCGGCGATTCCGCCGAGATTACGCAAAATTAATGAACATGTTGCTATTTTTTCCACGAAGCGTTTTTTTAGTGAAAAAAAAACGCTGCATGTGCACAAAAATTGCGGAATCCATTTAAATGAATAGGATGCTTAATGCTTGAGGTTTTTTTCGCGTTTTTGCAGCGGGAAAAAACGCAAAAAAAAACGCAAAAATTCCTGCCGTGTGCACTTAGCCTTACAGTTCAACTAGGCCTCAAACATCATTGCGCACCAGGGCATCAACTGAGCATCACGCATCGTTGTGGCATCAAAATGTGTGCAACAATGCCATAATGCACAGCGATGTCTTAGGCTCTGTTAAGTCAGAAACCATGGCCTGGAATAAAGAGCATGTGCTTAATGGGTAAAGGGAAAAGAAGTTAAGGACCAAACTGCAGTCTGCTGGGCAGGGGACAGGTGAGCAGTGAGGTGAGCATTATTATAATTGTTTTTCACTGTTTGCATCACCTTCTATGGTTCAGCAAAATGAAAGCTGCAGCTGGCAGGACAAATTGTAAAAAAAATGGTATATTCTGGAGAAAAATTTGTAAAGTTTGAGAAAAGTTCAGTTCTACACAAATAAATTCTCTCATCTCTAGTGGTTGGTCTACTAGGCAACAAACTATATACAAAAGAAAGAAAAATAACAATATTTCAAGAACCGATGCAACTTTTAATAAACAGTGAATTGCAAAAGCGCTTCTTTTTACAAGCACTATCCAACATTATATATTTATAAAGATGGAAATAAACATGTATTGCTCTTGATTGTAGTCTTCCTTTTAAAGCTCCAGTTACAATATTCTAAGGATTTGTTTGGATTCAAGAATTTATTTTAAATAAAAGTGTTCTATAACCTATCGGAATGCTATGTATTTCAATGCAGCAGTGATCTGTAGTCTCTATCCTGTGCTTTTTTTCATTTTTTATTACTCTACAGGTTTATTGAACTGTTTCTTCAAGATAAAAAAAGTTTAATAATTACTAGGAGACCTAAAATTACCTTTGTTTACTCAGTAGAATAGATATTACCATCATAGCCATTACTTACACAACATTAGAAAAGATCAAGTCATTACTTTAGAAGTAAAGTCAGCAAGGAAAATGCTAAATTGGTTTTGAACAGGGTCATCCAGTTGACCAAACATAGTAACAAAATGACCTTCATTGTTACAAAAATAACAATCCTTAGACATTTACAAACACAAACTTACAGTCATGGAATGTTTCTAGAGAATTACCTGAAAATATTTTTGTTTCCTTGTAATTATTTTCTAAACAGATGACTAATAAGTTAAATCCTGAAAATAAAATTAACATACTCCAAGCAATACACAATAGTCTAATTGTTAGTAAATTATGTACCAGAGACAGTATCCTATAAACTGAATTTGCACATGTTGCTTGTATCTAATAGAGCACTAGATGCTGCATTATTTTAGATGTTAAAAAGGTTGTCTCTTCAGAGAATACACTTTTCATTTTAGTTTCAATTATTTTTTAAAACAATCCAGTAAAAATATAATAAATAGTGTTGAGCGATAGTGCTCGATATCTAAAAATATCGTATCGAAATTGTATCGCCGATAGCACTAAATATCGTCGATATACCGATTTCGATACCGGAAGTCCAATGTAAGTCTATGGGAACAAAATATCGCAACTAAAAAAAACCTTTATTTCCTTGTAAACACTAAATATACACACATAGAATACATATATATATATATATACATGTCATTGTGACATATATATATATATACATATATGTATAGTTTATACACTTCTACATAGTAAAATATCCTCTGATTCAATTGCCGGGTAAAGCCGGCTTCTGTGAAAAGACAGAAGCACCCGACATGAAATGACACTTGGTGTACATAGGGTTAACCATGTCTTTTCATGTCGTTTGCAATCTGATTTGCACAAACAATTACATCAGTCTATGTGTGCAAAATTTCACACCTGTAGGGTTAATTAAAGGTGTAAATTCGTTGTAAAAAAAACGGACTTTTTTGCTACGAATTTACACCTTTAATTAACCCCTACAGGTGTGAAATTTTGCACACTTACACTCATGTAATTGTTTGTGCAAATCAGATATCAAACTACATGAAAAGACATGGCTAACTCTATGTAAACCAAGTGTCATTTCATGTCGGGTTCTGCATTTTCACAAAAGCCGGCAATTGAATTAGCGGCTATTATACTATGTAGAAGTGTATGAACTATAAATATAAATATATATATATGTGTCACAAATTCAATGACATGTATATATATATGAGGTGTAAAATTGCTGAAAAAAAATGCGTGGGCTCCCGCCCTATTTTCGCAACCAGACAGACAAAGCCAGTGAGTGGGGGCAGATAATAATAGCCCAGAGAGGGACCATTATTTTTGCCCCCCCCGGCTACTAACATCTGCCCCCAGACACCCCAGAAAGGGAAAATCTCTAATTAGATTTGCCCTTTCTGGCACTTTGCCCGTCTATTCCCATTGCCCTGTAGCGGTGGCGAATGGGTTAATAAGGGGTTAAAATGACCTTGCAATTGAAAGGTCACTTTAAGCCAGGTTAATAATTGAGAGCTGTCAATCAGACAACTATCAATTATTAATCCTATTGTATGAAAGAAAAATCAAACACACACACTTTAATAAAAAAGAAGTTTAATGAAATAATCACACAGTTTTTGACCATATTTTATTTACCTGCTAAAACCATTTCCTGTAATAAAAATAAAATAATAAAGCAAAATTATTCTTACCAATCCGATGTACAGTCAGGTCCCACGGTGTAATCCATCAGAAAGGGTTAATGTTTACTGCAGGGACCGCAGCTAATGCTGCAGCCTCACAGTAAACCCCCAAATGAATGAGTTCCTCTCCTGGCTGACAGGAGAGGAAGTGGAAAGCTTAATTGATTGCTTTCCACTTTCACTTCAGGTCAGCCAGGGACACAATCAGTGACGTCAGAGGGAACTGGTTAACAAAAATAGGGGATCCCCTCGAAAAAAAATGGCGTGGGGTCCCCCCTATTTTTGTTAACCAGCCAGATGAAGCAGACCGCTGAGGCCTGGATTTTCAGGCTGTTAAGGAGCCAAGATCCATGGACCTTGCCAGCCTGATAATACCAGGCCACAGCAATCTGCATATCTTGGCTGATTAACAAAAATAGGGGATCCCCTCGAAAAAAAATTGGCGTGGGGTCCCCCCTATTTTTGTTAACCAGCCAGATGAAGCAGACCGCTGAGGCCTGGTTTTTCAGGCTGGTAAGGATCCAATATCCATGGACCTTGCCAGCCTGATAATACCAGGCCACAGCAGTCTGTATATCTTGGCTGATTAACAAAAATAGGGGATCCCTCGAAAAAAATTGGCGTGGGGTCCCCCCTATTTTTGTTAACCAGCCAGATGAAGCAGACCGCTGAGGCCTGGTTTTTCAGGCTGGTAAGGATCCAATATCCATGGACCTTGCAAGCCTGATAATACCAGGCCACAGCAGTCTGCTTAGCTTGGCTGGTTAACAAAAATAGGGGATCCCCTCGAAAAAAAAAACGGCGTAGGGGTCCCCCTATTTTTGTTAACCAGCCAAGTAAAATGCAGACTGCTGCGGCCTGGTATTAAAAGACTGTCAAGGCCCATGGATTTTGGCCCTCAACAGCCTGATAATACCAGGCTACAGCAGCCCCACATTTGGCGCATCAAAAGATGTGCCAATTGTGGCACTTTACCCGGCTCTTCCCACTTGCCCTGTAGTGGTGGCAATCGGGGTAATAAGGGGTTAATGTCGCCGTTGATTGAACGGTGACAATAAGCCCGGTTAATAATGGAGAGGCGTCAATAAGACACCGATCTATTATTAATCCCAAAGTTATTAAATGCATAAAAAAAAGACAAAGCAAGAAAAAAGTATTTAATGAAATAAAAGAGACAACACAGTTTTCATTTATTTTATTGTACTCTCATTCCTGCGACGCCATCGATCTCCTGTAAAAAAAGAAAAAAAAAAAACCAACAGTATACCACCTGTCCGACGCAGTCCATAGTAACGACAGTCCCACGACGATCCAGCTCTGCTACATCGCAATGACAGGCAGAGCCTGTCATCGCGACGCAGCACAGCTGATTACCTGCTTCCCCGGCGGTGACGTCATCGGACTGACTGCTTTACGGCCGGGATTACCCAGCAGTCACTGCAGTTATCGCGAGAAACTGCATGTGACCGCCGGGGAGAAGAGGATGGCGGCCATAAAGCAGTCCAGGCCGTGACCGCCGGAGATCTTCTGCCAGGTAAGTGCCGCTGACTCCTGACAGACCCGACCGACGGACACTGACAGTGACAGACCCGACCGACGGACACAGACAGTGACAGTGACAAATCCGATTCCGGTATTCGATAAGACGAAAATATCGAAACGAATTATCGAAAGGCCGATAGAGCTAATATCGGCCGATAGCCGATATTTGCATTATCGTATCGCTCAACACTAATAATAAACCATCCATAAAAATGGAAAATGCATCAAATAGATTACTATCTATCTTATAGTTTCAATTGGTCCTACATAAAACATCCTTGAAAGTTGGGTAAAGTTTGAAAAGTAATTTAAACCAAGTTCGGCAAATGTAGAGGAATCTCCAGATTTATTCCCCGTCCTTATTGGATTACCCATTTGGACAGTGGCTCACTATCTCTTCAGTTTTTAGCTATTGCCTACCATATGTTCAGCTGTAAGGAAATATCAAAGGATTCATTTTTTACTAAAATACATAGATCCTGGAAGCATAAATAAAATGGCAAAATGAGGATATTTAGGGACTCTATGACAAACAAACAGCACCATAGATGTTAAACAGCTTGTTAAGGGTCTGCGGAACACACCAAATATATAATGTAGAAAGGTGCGTTCGCAGCCCGGGGTCCACCGTGCAAGCGGAGCCTGCTGCTAGTAAAAATGGCGCGAGAAGCAAACTCTGTTATCCCGCAGAGTCGCCAACATAAACGCCGTAATGCGCTGTGGCAATGAGTGCGAACTCTGTTACTCCACAGAGCCGCTAGAAGGAGAGCAGCAGCGCTATATGGCGATGTGTGCGCACTCACTAGACACAACTGAGTGGCAAAGAAAACATGCTAGGGCGCTGACTAGCGTTGAAAGCGAACCCTGTTACGTCACAGGGCCGCTGAGAAAAAGCACTGTGTCCTGTAAGGCTCTCAGGTACACAGCTAAGTGCTAAGCGTACATAAAGCGTGATCATGTGCTAATGTCCTCGCGGGAGTCACCCGCAATCTATGGCGTCTGAAGCCAGACCCTGAATACGGCAATCAAAACTCCTCACCGGTTATGCTGGTAATCTAGGCATCTAGGACACCGACCCTGACCAGCTACCATACCAAACTCCTCACCGATTAAGTCGGTATTCTAGTGGCTTATTTCAGCCGGGTCCCTATCCACACATACACATGACCTTTTTTTTTTTTTTTTCCCTCAGATGGGAAGTTCCACAGTCAGATAACCAAAACTATAAGGAACTCGACTCCCAAACAGCGTGTACACTTACATAATGCAGCAGCTGTTCCCATCATCATCGGAAAACCAACTTTATTTACAAGCACAAAAAAACACAAAACTAAGACACATTAACAAGATGTTTCCACTTTTTAACTTTCCAAATTCCCTCTGCGTCCTCCTCCCCCTCTTTCTCTTATCACACACAAAACAAAAATACAATTTTCCCAAAACAATTTTTAAACAATTTTTAACCTCAATCTCCTTCCTCTTAAACACATACACGTTCCTCACATCCCACAACACCTCTTTTATACATGCAAGCATCAACCACAACACTCTCTCCTTTTCTCCACACATACCCAACCCAAACATAAATAACTCAAACGTCAAAAAATTCACATCACACAACTCCTTACACAACGGGCCCAAACCTGAAATCACATTTCTAGCATACTGACAATTCCAAAACAAATGCACCACACTCTCTCTCCCACCACATCCCCTCCTCGGACACATCTCACTCCTCACTAAACCCCGGTTTCTCTGGAAGTCTCTCACCGGTAACACCTCATGCAATGACTGCCACACAATCTCGCTCTATTTGTCATACCATCCATACGTACCTTCTTCCATACCTTCTGCACATCACTTCCTCTCACCATATAGATACCACATTCCATCTCTCTACACTCAATCATCCTATATACCGCTTTCTTCTTCTCTAACAACCTCACATCCACATCACACAGTTCATACTTCACCAAAAATTTGTAAACCCACACATACCACACAGGCACTTCAAAAGCCACTGGGCACCTTATATCCCTTTCCCGCCACTTCAAACGGAACAGAAAACTTCCAAACAAATACCTGCACATACATGCACACTTCCCATCCATCCTAATCACACCCAATACAAACACCATAATATTCACGCCAAAAAATACATTCAAATTTGGGAATCCCAGCCCCCCCTTATCCATTCTCTCATCACAACCTCTCTCCTTGCACGCTCCATACTTGAACGCCAAAAAAATACAAACCAAA
>JARQOD010000002.1:223317453-223411012 GCA_033576555.1 Oophaga sylvatica | reverse complement strand
TGCATGAGTGCATGTATGAGGAAACAGTATGGGGGATGGGTGCAGACACAGTATGGTGAGTGGGGATGGGTGCAGACAGTATGGGGAGCGAACGGGTGAATGTATGTGGATACAGTATGAATAACGATGGGAAAAATATATGTGGACACAGTATGGGATTGAGGGGTATGTGTGAGCAGACAGTATAGAGAGTGAGGGGGTAAATATATGAGGAGACAGTATGGTGAACAGGGGGATGTGAGAGGAGACAGTGTGGAGGGAGGGGAATAGTGTGAGGCGACAGTATATTGCAGATATTTTTATTTAAAAGCATTATAATAACACTTCTATCTTTAAGGGCATCGTGTGGTGATGTGCTGCAGAAGACTGGAGAAGATGGAGGTCTGCAGAGATGGCTGTGGATGAGAAAACTCATCATGGAGTCTGGACAAGATGAAGACAAGAAGGAGAACGACTCCAGAGACGACGTCATCTATAAGGTACCTGGATGTAAATATTATTTGTGATACTAATTCTCATGTTTTTATTTATGTTAGGAGCATTAAAGGGGTTGTCCAGGTTTGTGCTGAGTCTGTAGTTATTCTATGTGACTGCAGACTTCTGAATTCTCACAGTGCGCACTGCACACTATTAGGATTCTCTCGTGCCGGCGATTTACATACATGCAGTCACATGCTGACTAGACATGTGTGGCCTCACTCAATGAAAATGAACAGAGCGAGGCCGGGCACGTCTAGTCGGAATGTGGCCAGAAGTATATAAATCACATGCTTGTGCAGACATGACCGTATACTCTTGCCACCGGTAATGGAGAACCCTAAAAGTGTGCAGTGCATTAGTTGTGAGAATTCAAAAGCTGCAATGTCAGGATTCAGCTCTGCAGGTTCCAGTAGTCATCACATGGACACTTCACTCATATGCGATATTCATACTTACGGTCCTGTGACAACGAGCTTCTCTTCCTGCTTCTCTCAGTTTTTCACTGAACATTGAGAGCATTAGGGAGAGCAGCTTGTCGGTACATGACTAAGTGTGAAAATCGCATGTGTGCTGGGGTGGAGGGCACCGAACCGAATTCTAGCCCCGGGTGCCAGAAACCCTAGATACACCTCTGCCTCTTTCAGTAAAATTGTTATGTTTACAAGTTCACCTGCGTGTCTGGCTGCTTGAAACACCACGGGCGCTCCTAAACCTGCACCCAGACACCACCACTACAGGAGTGCCCCTGGGGGTCCTATACTATCCACAAGTGCCATCTCCCGCTATTGACAATCGTTGTGGACACGAGGGAAGTGTTGAGGGGTCCAGCGACCCACTTCAGCTACCGTGACATCATTATCTGCTGCCAGTGGAACTACATGCCTCAGCTGGCCCTTCTGCAACATCTGGCGCCTAACCAGTGGCCCACCACATTGTCACCTGGAACTCCTGAGGAGCCTTGTGGTCCTTGAGGGCCTGGTTCCCCATGTGGGCCAAATCCTGGTACACCTGGGTTGCCTCTCATGCCTGGTGCTCCAGCTGGTCCAGTGTCACCTTTATGGAAGTAATGCAAAAAATTATTTAGTTGCACATGTTAAATAATGGCAGTAACTTTCATAACAATGGCTTAAACTTTACTCACTAGTGTACATCATATACTGTGCACAGACCTTACCTTTACCACCAGAATACCCTGGAACTCCTGGAAGACCTTGCTCTCCAGGGACACCTGTGAGTCCTGTACTTCCCTTTTCTCCAGTGATTCCAGGAGGACCTGATGGCCCATGCGATCCTTTAGGGCCTGGAAGGCCTAATCCTGGCTCTCCCTAGAGAGTGCAAGGGCAAAATAAACATTAAATAAAAATTAAATTACAAAATAAATATAATAAATAAATGGTGTCCTAAATAGTAAACATATGTAGCCAAGAAAACACTAAAAAATTAAACAGCCCATTTTACAGGTTTTTTTTAATGATAACTTACATTAAGAATAAAAAAAATTGGAATTAACAAAATGTTGATAAGAGGTTTCGCAATCAAATTCAAGAAACTTTATATTATGTACATTCAGCAGCAATGTTTCCTCAGCCTTATACATACTATACACATTAATGCCTCCTCATAAAAAGTTTTCTTTCTCTCTTCTACAGCATATCTCCTGAACCACTACAGTGTAAGTTTGAGATGATATTTGGCACTATTTCCACGGAACCCACGTCAGCTGCAGCTGTGTAATACCAATGTCTCACGTGAGTGCTTTGACTCATGTTAACTATACAGAGGCATCTACCCACTTATGTGTACTTTCTAACCAAGAAACGGAGAGTGCAGTCCAAATTGTGAACTTTGTCAATTAACATGTTTCAGCAAGTCAGCACACTTTAAAATATTGTACCTGCACTTTGCCTTATGTAGTGGAGGACATTTAATAGCCATTCAGTAGATCTAAAAGTCTGCAGCCATTCCAATCATTTTAACGCTTCATAACAAATTCAGTTTAGTTGCTGAATTAGCGCCAAAATCTCTGAATGTTTGTCAATGAAATATCAAAATATAAATGCTAGGCGTTAGTAAATATACAAAATAATATTATTATATATAATATGTATATTTTACTAATACATAATATTTATGTTTTAGATGTAGCTTTGAGACAGGAAAAATTTAAATTTTTGGTAATATTCCGTTAACAATATAAACTGAATTTATTTGCCAATTATTTAAGCATGAAAGCATGTCAGCAGTAGTCTGAGCTCCCAATTGATCATACATATGTATACAGCCGTGGCCAAAAGTTTTCAAACTAACACAAGGTTTGGTTTGCTGCTTATTTTTTTAGATCTTTTAGTCAGATGTATCTTTAGTTACTGAAAAACAATTATACACATTCCATAAGTGTATAAACTATTATTGACAAATACATTAAGATTATATAAAGAGTCAATATTTACTGTGTTGACCTTTATTTTTCAAGACTTCTGCAGTTCGCCCTCTCAAGCTGAATATCAGCTTCCGAGCCAAATCCTGACTGATGGCAACACTGTCTTGCCTTATCAGTGCTTAAAGTTTATCACAATTTCTGTGATTTTGTTTGTCTACCCACTTTTTAAAGATTTATCAAAAGTTCTCCTTAGTTATCATTTTATCTTGTGATATGCTGCTCCATCATTCTAGAAAAAGCATTGTTCATCACCAAATTGCTCCTGGATTGTTGGGAGAATTTGTTCCTGGAGAATATTTAGATATCATTCTTTATTCATAGCAGGTTCCAAGGCCACACATTAATGGTTTCAGGATACTTTACTGTTCGCATGGCACAGGATTCATGGTAGTGCTCACCTTTTCTTTTCCAGAGAATTATTCTTCCAGATGTTTTAAACAGTCTGAAGGGGTTTCCATCAGAAAAAAAATAACTTTATCCCAATCCTCTGCAATACAATTCATGCACTTCCAGCAGAATGTTGCTCCATCCAGACCAGCCTCCAAAAGTTTTTGCCTCACTGTGTTAACAGATACACTGACATCTGCCTGCTGCTATGCCTGAGCAAGCTCTGCACTGGTGTTGAACCGATTCTATAGGCGAATCCTTTTTAGTAGACGGTCCTGGCCTGTCTTTCTTACTCTGAAACCTTCTTCACAGAAACTGAACTAGGCTTGTTGACTTTCTTGATTATCCATTAAATAGTTGATTTTGAGGCAATCTTACAAGCAGCAATGTCATTACCTGTAAAGCCCTTTTGATGCAAATCAATGAGAGCTGCACAATTCCTTGAAGGTAACAATGGCTAACTGAAGAAGACAATGATTTCAAGCATCAGCCCCCTTTAAAAGCAATCAGTTAATTCATATAAATCGATCAGAATGATAGAATGATTTCATATGCTTTGTCATTGTTAACACTTTCCCGGAGGTAATGAGATCACTGAAATAACGAAAGCAGGTCATTTTGTGTCATAGATGAAAATTGCTGGATATGGGGTTTTTGTGATTTCGTTAATTTTCATAGCAAGGAATGACTTTGCAATTTTTTTTAAATTACTCTCATCCCTCTTCATAACAATCTACTGTTAATGCACAGTGCCTTTGCCACAATTAAATTTGAAGCAGCCGACTTTGTGAAAACTGACATTTGTATCAGTCTCAAAACTTGATCACAACTGTACTGTAAAGTTTTTTTTTAACAATTAAAATTACAGTGGCAAATGGCCTTCAGCTGAGGCAGTTCTTGTAAAAATAAAAAGTGTAAGAAAAGCATACAAGATAATAAAATATCAAACACATGTCTTTCATATTTTTAAAGAGAAGCTGTAAAAAAAAATCATGCTGCCCTGTCTGAGTTGGTGATAGGGCACGGCAGTATAAAGAGTTACTTAAAAAAATATCTCAGCTATGTTTAGGGTCAGTCAGTCACTCTTCTGTAATAATTTTCAACTTCTGGCTCTGTAGACCTTCTTTAATTTCCACAATATCATACCAGTATAATAGGTCAGACTGATAGTTGTAGTTTCACAGCATCCGTGGAGTCAGGTGGTAATAAACACTGCAGTATAGGAAACTATCTGGTATACAGTTACTGTACACAGTTTTTACATGCTATACTGTATACAGTGTGGTACTCTAATTCATCTTCCACATGAACATTATTTCTCAGCTGAATTATATTTAATTTGTAAACCTACCTTTATTCCTGCTACACCTGGTTCTCCACGTAAACCAATCCGACCTGGCTGACCAGGGCTACCATCTGTACCACGTGTACCCTCCATTCCTTGATGACCTAGAAAATTTACAGTATGCATTCAAATCTTGACATTGTTAGCCCTAACACACTGAGTTTTGCATTGGAAAAGACATGAAGAATATTAGAAATGCATGTGGTACAAATTTAAACTATGATAGCTCTAATCCTTAGCATATTTACCTTTGATAAATCCATGCAATGTGAACATAGCATAAAAAAAGCGTAAAGAAAAATGCTAAACAATAAAGGATACTTGGAACGTCAAACTTTACAAGTGTTTTCCATGCCATAAGTTCAGTTTCATGACTTGGATTGTTTTGGGCCTTGACATCTAGAGCAAAATTTCACCTTTTGGAATGCTGCATTCTAAAGATTAATATTTTTTCACTCAATAGGGCTTTCTGATATTTATTAACTTTTTTTTCAGGAGTTATCTAGGAAAAAATCTTTCAGAAATAACTTTGATTCATATACGTACATTTTTACTTAAGAATCTAAAGCAGATGACTGAGCAACAGAAATCTAAATCAAATCAATATATGGTGTGACCACCATCAATTCTTTGAGGTACATTTACACCCAGATTTTGAAGGATCTTGACAAGGTTGTTTCAAACATCTTGGAGAACTAACTACTGTTCTTCTGTGCATGCAGACTTCAGCAGATTCTTCTATTGCTTCATGTAATCCCACGCAGACTCAATGTTCATTTCAAAGCTCTATGGGGCAATAACATTACTTCCAAGGCTCATTGATCTTCTTTATTTGAAGGGGTTTTCTCAAGAAAAAAGTTCATTTTCATCAACATTTTAATCAATGGATGTTTGAATAATAATAAGTTCCACTACGATGTATTTTTGAAAAGAGCCTCTATAATGGTATTGCATAATGAATAAGTATCTCAGGGGTGGACACTGACAGCTTGGGGACCCTGTGCAAGAAATGTGTGTTGGGTCCCCCTCCTTTTATGGCAACCAAACTATAAATATACATATATCTATTACATAGTCTCCTCTCATTATGTATATTGTTGTCCTTTATTACACAGTGCCCTTTTGTTATGTACAGCACTGTCCATTACATTTCGGATTCTCGTAATTTTTGTTATTTATAACGCCCTGTTTTTTATTACATATCTTCCTTTCTTGTTACAAATAAACTGAAATAACTGCTGATGGAGCATGGCAAAACTTCTTTTCTGATAGAGGAGGCTGATGGACTGGTATTCTGGTTTGATGATGCTCTATCAGCAGTCATTTTATTTTATATCTAAAGAAAGAGGATTCTTTGTAATAAAGAGAAGGCGATGTGAATACAAAAAATAATGAGAATACACTATGTAAGGGATGGTGCTATATGTAACAAGGCATAATACTATGTAGTAATGGGACAGCACTGTACATAATAAGGGACTGCTGCATACATAACTAGAGAGGATGATACATAATAAGGGATGCCTCTTCTAGTAATAATGTCTCCCATACTGGGCCCCTTCCTGGGATTATGTCTCCCAACCTGGTCCCTTCCTGGCTCAATTCCCGGTATAATGTCCTCCATCATGGTCCCTTTCTTGGTATAATGTCCGCTATCCTGGTCTCCTTCCTGGTATAATGTGCCCCGTCTTGGTCCCTTTCCAGAAATAATGTGCCCCATCCTGGTATAATGTGCCCCAATCAGGTATACATGCCCCCCATTCTGGTATGATGTGCCCCATCCAGGTATATATGTCCCCCATCCTTGTATAATGTCCACATCCTGGTATAATGTCCCCCTTCCAGGTATATATGCCCGCATCAAGGTATATATGTCCCCCATCTTTCTTACTATACTTGTCACCATTCCTCATATACATGTCCCCCATCCTGATATAAATATGCACCCCATCCTGGTATAATGTGCCCCATACTTGTATAATGGGCCTGATCCAGGTATAAATGTGCCCTATACTTGAATATATGTCCCCATGCTCGAATAATGTGCCCCATTCTCATATATATGGCCCCATTCTTGTATAATGTGCCCCATCCAGGTATATGTGTCACCCATCCTCGTATACGTCCATTATCCTGGTATAATGTGTCCTATCCTGGTATAATGTGCTCCATCATTGTATATATGTCCCACATCCTGCTATAATGTGCCTTATTGTATAATATATTAAAAACAAATTATACTGCTTACCTTCCCCCACGCTCCCACACTTCACTGTGGACCTCCCTTCACTTGCCCATAAAGTATCTGCCTATATTTCTCAACAATGAGGACACCAAGAAATGGGAAACGTTAAGGACTGTAGACGTGGTTGTCCAAGGAAGCTTAGTGCAGCATATAAAAGACACATTATGCTTACTTCTCTTTGAAATCAGAAGATGGCCAGCAGTGCTATTAACTTAGAACGGGCATTAAACAATGAGGCCCACCTACACCCATGTACTGTTTGGAGAAGTTTGGCCTTAAGTGGTCTTCTTGGAACAATTGAGGCCGAAAATCATACCTTCAAAATGGAAACAAAGCCAAGTGGCTGAACTATTAACCAGTACCTGGGTGCAGAAAGATGGCAGCAGGTGCTCTTAATTAATGAGTCAAAATATGAAGTATTTTGCTGTAACAAAAGCCAGTTTGTTAGCGGAAAGCCTGGAGAGTGGTACAATAAAGAGTGTCTGAAGGCAACAGTGAAGAATTATGGAGGTTCATTTTATGTTTAGGAGCTGCATTTTAGCAAATGGAGGTGAGAATGTAATCAAAATTAATGGTGTCCTCAATGCTGAGAAATCTAAATATATACTTACCTATCATACAATACTATCAGGACAATAACAGCAAAAATACTGCCAATATCATTAACAACTAACTTTAGTTTAAAGAAAAACATATAGCCCTGAAAGTGATGATATAGCTCCTACAGAGTACTGATCTCAACATTATTAAATCTGAATAGGATTACATGAAGAGATAGAAATATATGCTACAACCACAGAAGATGTTTGGAACAACCTCCCTTCTGAGTTCCTTGCCTGAAAGTGTATCTAGAAGAATTGATGCTTTTATGTTGTTTTGAAAGCAACGGGCGATCATACCAAATATTACCGTATATACTCGTGTATAAGCCGAGATTTTCAGCCCATTTTTTAGGGCTGAAAGTCCCCCTCTCGGCTTATACGCGGGTCATATACGGGGGTCGGCGGGAGAGGGGAGTGGGGGTGTCGGATCATACTCACCCCTCCGCCGGCGCGGTCTCTGCAGCCCCCCTGCTTCTCCCACGATCTCCGGCTCCTTCCTGCAGCGGTCACATGGCACTGCTCATTAAAGTCATGAATATGCACATATTCATGACTTTAATGAGCAGTACCATGTGACCGCTGTAGGAAGGAAGCGCTGCGGAGAGCGCCGGGAGAAGAGGAGAGGCTGCAGAGACGTGCCGGCGTAGGGGTGAGTATAGCGATATTTACCTGTCCCGTTCCACCGCTGTGCGCTTCTTCCTCATCTGACTCCTCTGGCTGTGAATGATCAGGCAGAGGCGCGATGACGTCGTTAGTGCGCGTCGCGCCCTCTGCCTGATCATTCACTGCCGAGGACCCAGAAGAGGACGCAGCGTGCAGCGGAGCAGAGAGGACAGGTAAATATCTCAGGTGCCGGGGTCCTGAGCGAGCGGTGACACCGGCACCTGTCCCCCATAGCGCGCCAGTGTCACCGCCTGCTCAGAACACCGGCACCTGGCCCCCAGCGACGAGAGGTGAGTATGTCATTTTTTTTTGCAGCAGCAGCATATGGGGCATAATAGTGCAGCATATGGGGCATAATATGGAGCATATAGGGGCATAAGCTGTGGAACATATGGGGGCATAATCTGGAGCATATGGGGGCATAATCTGGAGCATATGGGGCATAATCTGGAGCATATGGGGGCATAATATGGAGCATATGGGGCATAAACTGTGGAACATATGGGGGCATAATCTGGAGCATATGGGGGCATAAGCTGTGGAACATATGGGGGCATAAGCTGTGGAACATATGGGGGCATAATCTGGAGCATATGGGGCATAATATGGAGCATATGGGGCATAAGCTGTGGAACATATGGGAGCATAATCGGGAGCATATGGGGGCATAATCTCAAGCATATTGGGCATAATCTGGAGCATATGGGGCATAATCTCTGAAGCATATTGGGCATAATCTGGAGCATATGGGGGCATAATCTGGAGCATATGGGGGCATAATCTGTGGAGCATATTGGGCATAATCTGTGCAGCATATGGGGGCATAATCTGTGGAGCATCATATGGGGGCATAATCATTTTTCACCCTAGGCTTATATGCGAGTCAATAAGTTTTCCCAGTTTTTTGTGGCAAAATTAGGGGGGTCGGCTTATACACGGGTCGGCTTATACATGAGTATATACGGTAATTAGAATTAGATTTTCCCTTTGTTCATTCACTTTGCATTTTGTTAATTGATAAAAATAAATTATTCACGCCTCTATCTTTGAAAGCATTCATACTATGCAGAACAGTTTCCGTACTTGCCTAAAACTTTTGCACAAACTGTAATTATATGTGTGCATTATATACAGCTCTGGCAAAAATTAAGAGACCACTGCAAAATGTTCAGTTTGTCTGATTTTTTCTCTTTATAGGTATACTTTTGAGTAAAATTTAATTTGTTCTTTTAGTCTATAAACTTCTGTCGACATGTCTCCGAATATCCAAGCAATACATTTTGTATTTTTTTCTGACAGAGAAAAATAGCCAAAATTAAAAAAAAAACAGTGCTTTCAGATTGCAAATAATGCAAAGAAAACAAGTTCATAATCATTCAGAAAAAACAATACTAATGTTTAACCCAGGAAGAGTTCTGAAATCAATATTTTGTGGAATAACCATGATTTTTGATCACAGCTTTCATGCGTCTTGGCATGCTTGCCACTAGTCTTTCACACTGCTCCTGGTGCAAAAATGTAAGCAGTTCTTCATTGTTTGATGGCTTTTGACTATACATCATCCTCTTGATTACATTCCAGAGGTTTTCATTGGGGTTCAGGTCAGGAGAATGGGCTGCCATGACAGGGTTTTGATGTGGTGGTCTCTTAATTTTTGTCAGAGCTGTATTTTATATATATATATATATATATATATATATATAATATACAGACGACCAAAGTTTGGACACACCTTCTCATTCAAATATTTTTCTGTATTTTCATGACTATGAAAATTGTACATTCACACTGAAGGCATCAAAACTATGAATTAACACATGTGGAATTATATACCGTATATACTCGTGTATAAGCCGAGATTTTCAGCACCTTTTTTCGTGCTGAAAATGCCCCCTCGGCTTATACACGAGTCATAGGGCAGAAACCAGTGGGGGAGGGGATGCCGCGGCAGGAGCAGGTGGCTGGGATCATACTCACCCCTCCCCGTGCCATCGCTGAGCGTCCCTGCAATCCTGCAGCTCTCCCCGGCTTCCTGGCTCCTGCAGCTCTTTTGCACTGAGCGGTGACGTAATACCCGCTCATTAAGGTCATGTAATATGGACGCGACGCCACTCCCATGGGCGTGGCCTCCATATTCATGGCCTTAATGAGCGGTATTACATCACCGCTCAGTGCAGAAGAGCTGCAGGAGCCAGGAAGCCGGGGAGAGCTGCAGGATTGCAGGGACGCTCAGCGATGGCACGGGGAGGGTGAGTATGATGGAGGAGAGGACAAGGAGCACAAGCAGGACGGGGGGAGGAGAACGGTGGACGGGGGAAGCATAGAGGAGGACGGGGAAGCTGGAGCAGGAGGGGGGGAGATCGGTGGACGGGGGAAGCATAGAGGAGGACGGGGATGCTGGAGCAGGAGGGGGGAGATCGGTGGACGGGGAAGCGTGGAGGAGGACGGGGAAGCTGGAGCAGGACGGGGGAGAACGAAGGACGGGGGAAGCATGGAGCAGGACGGGGGGGGAGATCGGTGGACGGGGAAGTGTGGAGGAGGACGGGGAAGCATGGAGCAGGACGGGGAGGATGGAGGGCACAGAGGAGCACTGAGATGGACGGGGGGCACCGGAGGACGGAGCAGTGAGGGGGAGAATGGGGGAGCACAGAGCTGGATGGGGGAGCAAGGAGCAGGACGGGGCAGCACAGAGCAGGAGGGCAGTTTATACACCCGGCTTATACACGAGTCAATAATTTTTCCCAGTTTTTTGTGGCAAAATTAGGGGGTCGGCTTATACACGGGTCGGCTTATATACGAGTATATACAGTACTTAACAAAAAAGTGTGAAACAACTGAAAATATATCTTATATTCTAGGTTCTTCAAAGTAGCTACCTTTTGCTTTGATTACTAGTTTGCACACTCTTGGCATTCTCTTGATGAGCTTCAAGAGGTAGTCACTGGAAATGATCTTCCAACAGTCTTGATGGAGTTCCCAGAGATGCTTAGCACTTGCTGCCCCTTTTGCCTTCACTCTGCGGTCCAGCTCACCCCAAACCATCTCGATTGGGTTCAGTTCTGGTGACTGTGGAAGTCAGGTCATCTGGCGTAGCACCCCATCACTCTCCTTCTTGGTCAAATAGCCCTTACACAGCCTGGAGGTGTGTTTGGGATCATTGTCCTATTGAAAAATAAATGATGGTGCAACTAAACGCAAACCGGATGGAATAGCATGCTGCTGCAAGATGCTGTGGTAGCCATGCTGGTTCAGTATGCCTTCAATTTTGAATAAATCCCAAACAGTGTCACCAGCAAAGCACCCCCATACCATTACACCTCCTCCTCCATGCTTCACGGTGGGAACCAGGCATGTAGAGTCCATCCGTTCACCTTTTCTGCGTCGCACAAAGACACGGTGGTTGGAACCAAAGATCTCAAATTTGGACTCATCAGACCAAAGCACAGATTTCCACTGGTCTAATGTCCATTCCTTGTGTTCTTTAGCCCAAACAAGTCTCTTCTGCTTGTTGCCTGTCCTTAGCAGTGGTTTCCTAGCAGCTATTTTACCATGAAGTCCTGCTGCACAAAGTCTCCTCTTAACAGTTGTTGTAGAGATGTGTCTGCTGGTAGAACTCTGTGTGGCATTGACCTGGTCTCTAATCTGAGCTGCTGTTAACCTGCGATTTCTGAGGCAGGTGACTCGGATAAACTTATCCTCAGAAGCAGAGGTGACTCTTGGTCTTCGTTTCCTGTGGCGTTCTGTTGTGAACATTTTGGAGATGACTTCGGAGCTGAAGCTCCCTCTGGTGGTTGCTGAGGGTATTGAACCTATCTTGAATAGCAAGAGTCCTACACCCGCAGATAACGAGTGGGTGTCAGGTGGTACTGACTGGCCTGATATAAGTGAGCTGATCTCCCATGATCCTCACCGGTGATCAATTGTGCTTCCTGGTTTAGTTTGGAATTCAGCTTGCTTTCCTGCTGTCTCCTGCTTGCGTTCAGATAAGTCTCTTTCACTTTTTTTTTTTACTGTGGTTTGAATTCCTAGCTTTTTGCAGCATTGCTTGTTGTCTTCAGCCGGGTCACCTATAGGGGGCTTTGGCTGGTCTCCGTTCATTTTTTGTATTTGTTCATTTGCTCAGTTCTTGTGATATTTTTCTGCTGGGTAGCTGTTATGTTTCGGTAACTGAGGAGAAATAGCAAAAAATAGCAAAAGCGGAACCTATTGGATTGCAGTAACCTGAACTAACTACACAACTAGAAGTAGCCGTGGAGCGTTCCTACGGTGATCCTAGACGCCTCGTCACAGCCTGAGAGATAACTACACCTAAAGGCAGAAAGATGAAAGCTATCTGCCCCGGAGCAGATCCCCAAAGAAAATAGGAAGCCCCCAAACATGTAATGGCGGTTAGACAAGAAGAAAGCACGGACACAGACAGAAAATAGAATGAGCAAACGCTGGGGCCCAATCTTTCTAGACAGAAAAGTACAGGAAAGAATTCTGACTGCAATCCAAAAAAAACCCTAACAAAAATACCAACACTTCTGATTGCCAAAAAACCTGAGATCACACGATCTCATCCACCTAAATCAGATCTCTGGTGTAACAAAACGCTATTCAGCAAATAAAAAGTAACAAAGGAGCAAAGCAAACGTGCAGACACAAACGGAGCACAATTGCAGCGCCAGACACCCAAAAGGGGACAGGCTGCAGTCCACTGCAAGCAGCAAACCAGCAGAGAAAATCAAACAGAGGAAAAAAAAAACAGCAAACACTTATCTGAAGGAGAGCAGGAAACTAGCAGTGCTTCAAGCAAGACCAGAAGGAACAATTGATAACCGGCAAGGCTGCTGGGAACTCAGGCCACTTATATCCTACCATTCAGCGCCAGTTGAAGGCCATTCAATAATCGGTTCACTACCCTCAGCAACCACCGGAGGGAGCCCCAGCTCAGAAGCCGCCTCCAGCATATTCACAACAGTACCCCCACTTGAGGAGGGGTCACCGAACCCTCACCTGCGCAACCAGGCCGATCAGCATGGGCTCGATGATAAGCACGGATAAGTCTCCCAGCATGAATGTCCGAAGCAAACACCCAAGAATTGTCCTCCTGACCATAACCTCTCCACTTAACCAAATACTGGAGTTTCCGTCTAGTAAAACGAGAATCCAATATCTTCTCAACCACATACTCCAAATTGCCCTCAACCAAAACAGGGTCGGGAGGCGCAGCCATAGGAACCACTGGTTCGACAAACCTCTTCAATAAGGACTTGTGGAACACGTTATGGATCTTAAATATCCCTGGAAGAAGCAAACGGAAGGAAACCGGATTAATAATTTCCATGATCTTATAAGGTCCAATGAACCTTGGCTTAAATTTTGGAGATGCAACCTTCATAGGGATATTCCTTGAGGACAACCAAACCAAGTCCCCCACTTTAAAACGAGGACCATCAGTCCTATGCCGGTTGGCAAACCGCTGGGCCTTCTCCTGAGAGACAGACAACCTCTCCACCACCTAGTCCCAAATCTGCTGCATACGCTGTACAATAGAGTCAACCCCGGACAGACAGAAGCCTCCGCCTGTCCTGAAGAAAATCGAGGGTGAAACCCGGAATTGCAGAAAAATGGAGACATCAAGGTGGCAGAGCTAGCTCTATTATTAAGAGCAAACTCAGCCAAAGGCAAAAAAGAGACCCAGTCATCTTGATCAGCAGACACAAAACATCTCAAATAAGTCTCCAAGGTCTGGTTTGTTCTCTCAGTTTGTCCATTGGTCTGAGGGTGAAATGCAGAGGAGAAAGACAACTGAACACCAAGTTTAGAACAAAATGTCCTCCAAAATCTGGAAACAAACTGGACTCCTCTGTCAGACACAATGTTCTCAGGAATGCCATGTAACCGAACCACTTGCTGAAAGAACAAAGGCACCAACTCGGAGGAGGAAGGCAACTTAGGTAATGGCACAAGGTGTATCATCTTGGAAAACCTATCACAGATTACCCAGATAACGGTCATTCTCTAAGAGACAGGAAGGTCAGAAATAAAATCCATTGAAATATGGGTCCATGGCCTCTTGGGTAAAGGTAATGGCATTAACAAACCACTAGAACGAGAGCAAGGCTTGGAAAGAGAGCAAGTCCCACAGGACTGCACAAAATCCCTGACGTCACGAGACAAAGCAGGCCACGAAAAGGAGCGACTCACCAAGTCTCTGGTACCAAAAATCCCGGGATGACCAGCCAACGCCGAACAATGAATCTTAGACATCACACTCTTTTTCCACTGATCTGAAACAAACAACTTCCCAACAGGCAGCGCTCAGGTTTATCCTCCTGACACCCTTCCAGAGCCAGTCTCAAATTGGGCAAAATGGCAGAAAGAACCACACCCTCTTTCAAAATAATAGCAGGATCAGATAACTCAGGAGAATCTGCAAAGAAACTCCTCGAGAGGGCATCCGCCTTGACATTCTTAGTGCCAGGAAGAAAAGAAACCACAAAATTAAAATGTGTGAAAAACAAGGCCCACCTGGCCTGTCTAGGATTAAGTTGCTTGGCTGATTCAAGATAAACCAGGTTCTTATGGTCCGTGAGGACCACCACCTGATGGTTGGCTCCTTCCTGCCAATGTCTCCACTCTTCAAAGGCCCACTTCATGGCCAATAACTCCCGATTACCCACGTCATAATTACGTTCAGTTGGAGAAAATTTTCGAGAGAAAAAGGCACAAGGGTTACTCTTAGAGGTCTCTGGATCCCTTTGGGACAAAACGGCACGAGCCCCAATCTCAGAGGCATCAACCTCCACCTGAAACGGCAGAGAAACATCAGGCTGCCGTAGAACAGGAGCAGAAATAAATCTCTGCTTAAGTTCCTGAAATGAAGAAACTGCCTCAGGAGGCCAATTCACCACATCGGAAACCTTCTTGGTCAAATCAGTCAATGGTTTAACAATACCAGAGAAATTACCAATAAATTTACGATAAAAATTGGCAAAACCCAAAAATCTCTGAAGAGCCTTCAATGAAGTAGGTTGAACCCAATCACAGATGGCCTGAACCTTGATCGGGTCCATTTCAATAACAGACGGAGACAAAATTAATCCCAGAAATGAGATCTTCTGTATGCCAAAAAGACACTTTGATCCCTTCACATACAGTGCATTCTCTCTCAAAATCTGGAACACAGTCCGAACATGTTTCACATGAGAGTCCCAGTGATTGAAAAAAAATCAAGATATCATCCAAATAAACAATCAGAAATTTATCCACAAAATCCCTGAAAATATCATTCATGAAGGATTGGAAGACGGAAGGGGCATTAGTAAGCCCAAAAGGCATCACTAGGTACTCAAAATGCCCCTCTGGGGTATTAAATGTCGTCTTCCATTCATCCCCGTGCTTAATGCGAATAAGGTTATACGCCCCCCTGAGGTCAAGCTTGGTAAACCAACTAGCACTTTTCACTCTGGAAAATAGGTCAGAAATCAAAGGTAACGGATATTGATATTTAACAGTGATCTTATTCAGGAGGCGATAATCAATACACGGCCTCAATGAACCATCCTTTTTGGCCACAAAGAAAAAACCGGCGCCCAAGGGTGAAGAGGATGGTCTGATATGACCCTTCTCCAATGACTCCTTGATATAAGATCGCATAGCATCGTGTTCAGGTACAGATAAATTAAAAAGGCGACCTTTAGGAAATTGACCACCAGGCACTAATTCATTAGCGCAATCATAGCTCCTGTGAGGGGGCAAGGATGCAGAGTTACTTTCACTAAACACATCAGAAAAATCAGTCAAAAAGTCAGGGACATCCTGAGACTGGGGAGAGGCAGAAAAAACAGGAGTGTCAGTATTAACACATTGGCAGCCCCAACTGGTCACAGACACAGATTTCCAATCCAAAACAGGATTATGAGACTGTAACCAAGGGAAACCTAGTACAATAATGTCATGCAGATTATGCAGCACCAGAAATTTGCAACTCTCCTGATCTGGTTCAACCCTCATTATCACCTGAATAGAAAACTGGGGTTTATTCTCCACCAAAGGGGTAGAAGCAATGCCCAGTAGGGGAATAGACTTCCGCAGGGGTATCATGGGAAAAGTCAAAATCCATCAGGTTAATAGCTGCTCCTGAATCAACAAAAGCCTGAGCAGAAAATGTGGACAGGGAGCAAATCAGGGTAACAGTCAACAGAAATTTAGTCTGAACACTACCCAAGACAACTGAGCGTGCAAAACGTCTTCCACGCTTAGGGTAGACAGAAATAGCATGGGAAGCGTCACCACAGTAGAAACATAACCCATTGCGCTTACGAAACTCATGACCCTGAGCCCCAGAAGTCACTCCATCACACTGCATGGGCTCAGGAGCTGGCTCACAAGGCAACACTATCTCACGCATACCTCTGCGCTCACGCAAACGTCTGTCAATTTGAATAGCCAAAGACATAGAATCATTGAGACCAGAGGGAACAGGGAATCCCACCATAACGTCCTTTACTTTTTCTGACAGACCCTTTCGAAAAAGGGCTGCCAAAGCATCATCATTCCATTTGGTCAGGACTGCCCACTTTCGAAATTTCTGACAGTACAACTCAGCGTCTTCAAGACCCTGATTTAATGCCAACAAGATCTTTTCAGCTTGATCAGTGACATTAGGTTCATCGTACAATAACCCCAGAGCCTGAAAAAATACATCAATATAATTCAAAACAGGATCCCCAGGTGTTAGGGAAAAAGCCCAATCCTGAGGGTCGCCGTGCAGCAGGGAGATGACAATTTGAACCTGCTGTGCCGCGTTCCCTGAGGACTTAGGCTTTAAGGCAAAAAACAACTTACAGTTATTTTTGAAATTCAGAAATTTAGATCGATCCCCCAGTCTCAAGATGTTTTTTCTGCCTCCCCCCAGTCTCAGGATGTTCCTGACTATATGACAGATTTTTCTGATGTGTTTAGTGAGAGTAAGTCTGCATCCTTACCTCCTCATAGGAGTTATGATTGAGCTATTGACTTAGTACCCGGTTGTAAATTTTCCAAGGGTTGGCTCTTTAATTTGTCTGTACCTGAGCATGAGGCCATGCGATCTTATATCAAAGAGTCTTTAGAGAAGGGTCTTATCAGACCATCCTCTTCACCCTTGGGCACCGGCTTTTTCTTTGTGGCCAAGAAGGATGGCTCATCGAGGCCGTGTATTGATTATCGTCTCCTGAATTAGATCACTGTTAAATATCAATATCCGTTACCCTTGATTTCTGACCTATTTTCCAGAGTGAAGGGTGCTTGTTGATTTACCAAGCTTGACCTCAGGGGGGCGTATAATCTTATTCGCATCAAGCACGGAGATGAATGGAAGATGGCGTTTAATACCCCAAAGGGGCATTGTGAGTACCTAGTGATGCCTTTTGGGCTCACTAATGCCCCTTCCATCTTCCAATCCTTTATGAGCTATATTTTCTGGAATTTCGTGGATAAATTTCTGATTGTTTATTTGGACGATATCTTGATTTTTTCCGATGACTGCGATTATCATGTGGAACATGTTCGGACTGTATTCCGGATTTTGAGAGAAAACACATTGTATGTGAAGGGATCAAAATGTCTTTTTGGCGTACAGAAGGTTTCATTTCTGGGATTCATTTTGTCTCCGTCTGTTACTGAAATGGACCAGGTCAAAGTTCAGGCCATTTGTGATTGGGTTCAACCCACTACATTGAAGGCTCTTCAGAGATTTTTGGGTTTTGCTAATTTTTATTGTAAATTTATAGCTAATTTCTCTGGTATTGTGAAGCCACTGACTGATTTGACCAAGAAGGGTTCTGATGTAGTGAATTGGTCTCCTGAGGCAGTTTCTGCGTTTCAGGAGCTTAAGCGGAGATTCACTTCTGCTCCTGTTCTGCGCCAACCTGATGTTTCTCTTCCATTTCAGGTGGAGGTTGATGCAGGAGCCGTTTTGTCCCAAAGGGATCCAGAGACCTCTAAGATTAACCCTTGTGCCTTTTTCTCTCGAAAATTTTCCCCAGCGGAACGTAATTATGATGTGGGTAATCGGGAGTTATTGGCCATGAAGTGGGCTTTTGAGGAGTGGAGACATTGGCTGGAAGGATCCAAGCATCAGGTGGTGGTCCTCACGGATCATAAGAACCTTGTTTATCTTGAATCAGCCAAGCGACTTAATCCTAGACATTTTGTGGTCTCTTTTCTCCCGGGCACTAAGAATGTTAAGGTGGATGCCCTCTTGAGGAGTTTCTTTCTGGATTCTCCTGAGGTACCTGAGCCTGCTGTTATTCTGAAAGAGGGTGTGGTTCTTCCCGCTATCTCGCCCAATTTGAGACTGGCTTTGGAGAAATTTCAGGAGGATAAACCTGAACGTTGCCCTGCTGGGAGATTGTTTGTCCCAGACCAGTGGAGGAAGAATGTGATGTCCGAGATTCATTGCTCCACGTTGGTCGGCCATCCTGGTATTTTTGGTACCAGAGAATTGGTGAGTCGGTCCTTTTGGTGGCCCACTTTGTCTCGTGACGTCAGGACTTTGTGCAGTCCTGTGGAACTTGTTCTCGGTCCAAACCTTGCTCTCGCTCTAGTGGTTTGTTAATGCCATTGCCTGTGCCCAAGAGGCCATGGACCCATATCTCTATGGATTTTATTTTCGACCTCCCTGTCTCTCAGAGAATGACCGTTATTTGGGTAATCTGTGATAGGTTTTCCAAGATGATACATCTTGTGCCACTACCTAAGTTGCCATCCTCCTCCGAGTTGGTGCCCTTGTTTTTTCAACAGGTGGTTCGATTGCACGGCGTTCCAGAGAACATTGTGTCTGACAGAGGAGTCCAGTTTGTGTCCAGATTTTGGAGGACATTTTGTTCCAAACTGGGAGTTCAGCTGTCTTTTTCCTGTGTTCCACCCTCAGATCAATGGACAAACTGAGAGAACAAACCAGACCTTGGAGACTTATTTGGGATGTTTTGTGTCTGCTGATCAAGATGACTGGGTCTCTTTTTTGCCTTTGGCTGAGATTTCTTTGAATAATAGGGCTAGTTCTGACACCTTGATGTCTCCATTTTTCTGCAATTTCGGGTTTCATCCTCGATTTTCTTCAGGGCATGTGGAGGCTTCTGTCTGTCCTGGTGTTGACTCTATTGTGGAGAGAATGTTATCCAATAAACTTTTTTTTTTTTTTTTTGAATATGTATTTATTAACACACATGTATAACACATATCAAGGGTATGAACAGTAACAAAACATGTCACATAATATAAACCAAGTGTCATCATATCAGATCATGTCCAATAAAACAGAGCACAATATATATGAATGAAACAGCGTGATCGAGGATCACTACTAGTATTGCGTGAGATTTGGCACACAAATTGGGTTCCTGGACTAACGAACCCCAATAACATTCTACAAGAACAAGAACTAAGAACAAAATAAAACAAGAAGACACAGAAAATATAAGGGGAAATAAAGAAAAATAAGAGAATTAAATGAACCTAAATGAAAAATAAATAACTGGACAAAGAAAAAAGGAAGAAGGTTAAAGGTAAGGGGAAGGAAGAAGGGGAGGGGGGGCGCCCTCGGTCTCCGCCTACAGCACACCACGTGGCAGAGAATCTTACATACAAAAATAGCACTCCAATGAGTCACTTACACTATGTAGGCGAAGGGGTACGAAAGGCAATCCACGGGGACCAGATGGTCTGGAATTTATCCCGGGTATGGTTGATCCATGCCGACAGGTCCTCCATGTCCCTGATATGGTCCACAGCAACAGTCCACTCCTCCAGAGAAGGCGCCACAGTAGACAGCCAATGCTTAGGCACTAGAAGTTTGGCAGCCGTCAACATAAAGGTTGCCAGTTTGTGCTTAATGGGGTTATAACCCGTCTCCGGCACCCAAAAAAGGACTGAGTCCCTGGGTAAATCACAAGGCAGAAGGCAGATATCTTTGATTTTTTGTCGTATCGCATTCCAGAAGGGCACAATGAGGGACAATCCCACCAGATGTGAGCATAAGTTCCTGAACCCGCCCCACATCTCCAGCAGATGTCAGAGGTCTGCAAGCCATGGCGAAATAGGAAGGACGGGGTTCGGTACCACCTGGCAATCAGTTTATAAGAATTCTCTTTAATGCGAACGCACCTAGAAAATCCCAGTGCGTGTCTTTTAATACACCTGGCGACTCGTAGGGACAATGGGTGCCCCAGTTCCCGTTCCCAAGCAGCAAGGTAAGTAGGCTCAGTATCCGAGCGAAGAGACATAAGCCATTTGTAAATGGTGGAGATCATGCCTTTAACAGGACTCTGTGCCAGCAACAGCCGCTCCAAGTTGGAGGCAGCCCGCAAGGGACGGTGTTGCTCCATAAAGGTCTGACAGACATGATGTACATGTGCTAGCGATAAAAAGTTGGCGTGTATAGGTCCGAGGATGGATGACAGGCCCTCCGCCGAAGGGACATTGCCTCCAGCAAAAAAGGAATTGAGGGGCGTTACCAGTTTGCTCCACAAACCCTGAAAAGTCCAAAAACCCTCATCCGAGCAGGTCAACAAAGGGAGTAAGCGTACAGGCATGAGCGGAGAGGGGAACTTACTCATAGTGTCATGATGTAGACAGTTCAGGCATGTGTGGAGCAAACCCTTCAGGAGAGGGGAGAAGCAGCGTGTACGAGGGATCTGAGTATGCACACCCCATAACTCAAGTGCCTCCCGAGGCGAAAGAAGAGCCGTTTCTAGGGAGGACAAGAAAGACCTTTTGTTCCAGCTGTTTATCTCCACCCAACAACGAAGATGGCAAGCGAAGTAATAGTTCTTCAGGTCGGGCATACCCACTCCACCTGCATCTGTGGGCAGAGTCAAAGTCGAGAAAGCGATACGAGCCGGACGTTGGTTCCATAGGAACTGTGAGAACAGAACGTGTAAGGCACGAAAAAAGGAATTGGGAAGGAATATAGGAGCTGCCTGGAATAAGTAGAGGAATTGTGGGACTATATATGTGGACAAATAATTTTTTCGGCCCAACCAAGACATGAACGGTATTCGTAGACGCTGGAGCTGTGTCCTAACCGAGGAGAGTAGGCGTAGGTGGTTCAGAGCGTAGAGCGAGAAATATCCCTCGGAATAAGAATGCCTAAATATTTTACATGGTCTGTCTTCCAGGTGAACGGTGACATTCGTTGGAGGCGGGTTAGAGTGTCCCTGGGGAAGCCGATAGCAAACGCGACCGATTTATTATAATTGATTTTGAAGTTTGAAAGAGTACCAAAATGGTGAAAAAGATCCAGCACAGCGGGTATAGCGGTCTCCGGGTTAGTGATACTAAGCATGATGTCATCAGCGTATGCGGACACAAGGGCCTCGCCTTTAGGCGTGGACGCGCCTCGGATGTCTGGGTGTGTACGAAAAGCCTGTAACAAAGGTTCCAGGCACAGAGCGAACAGACTGGGGGACAAGGGGCAGCCCTGGCGGGTTCCATTGGATATAGAGAATGGAGCCGAAAAAGAATTGTTCACCTTGACCCTGGCAGTGGGCGAGGTGTAAAGTGTAAAAATGGAGTCTATAAAGCGATCGGGAAAATTAAATAGGCGTAGGACCGACTTCATGTAAGACCAATCTATGCGGTCAAACGCCTTTTCGGCATCAGTACTTAACAACAACAAAGGCGTTTTTCGGGAAACTGCTCCATGGATTAGGTGTAAGATCTTTGTGGAGTTTTCCCTCCCCTCCCTACCCAGTACAAACCCAGTCTGATCGCTCTGCACCAGGAGGGGGACCAAGCGAGACACCCGGTTCGCCAGGACCTTCGCCCAGAGCTTCAAATCACAGTTAAGAAGAGATATCGGCCGATAACTACTACACTGTGCTGGATCTTTGTCTTCCTTATGGATTAAAGCTATATCCGCAGAAAGGGATTGGGGAGGAAAGGAGGAGCCAGTCATCAAGGTGTTAAAAAGTCGGGTGAGGTGTGGGAGAAGGGTAGCTTTAAACTTTTTGTAGTAAAGTATTGTTAGACCATCTGGGCCAGGAGATTTTCCCGATGGAGTAGACTTCAGAGCTTCCTCCACCGCAATTGGAGATAACAATTCCGCGTGATGGGAAGGTTTCAATTTAGGGAGGTTCAGGGAGGAGACAAAGTCCACAATAGCAGGATGGGGGTCTGCAGTGGGGTCAGATTCATACATGGGTTATGTAAGTTATACAAGGCGGTGTAATATTGATGAAAATCTTGCGCGATTTGAGCCGTCTCAGTGTGTGCGGCACCCGAGGGGCATCTCATCTCAGCGATGAATGTACGCGGAGACGTTTCTTTGACGTAGGCGGACATAAGTTTCCCACCTCTGTCACGTGAAGCATAAAGACGGTGTTTCGCGTGTAAGAAATTTTTCGCAATTTTTAGGTTTAGGAGGAATTTAAGGGCCATACGCAAGGACAGGAGATCGGAGAGGTGTTGCTGGCACAGAGATCGCTTGTGGAGCGACTCCAATTTGCAAATTTGAAGGAGCAAGGCATCGGTTTGTTTCTCCCTAGATTTTTTAAGTCTAGAGGCCAGTGAGATGAATTCACCCCTGACAAAAGATTTGTGAGTTTCCCAGACAATGGGGATTGGCATGCCTGGAGTGTTATTTCTATGGAAGAAATCCTGAAGGGGTATTTCAATGGCATTTATATTGTCTTGAACGTCCAACAGTGTCTCATTGAGTCGCCAGGTGTATCCGAGACCACCCACCCAAGGTAAGGCCAGTGTTAAGGATACAGGCGCATGGTCCGATACTGTCATGGATCCAATATCCGCCGTAGAATAACACCCCAGGTGGCGTCGGGATAGAAAGAGGTAATCAAGTCTTTGGTATGAGCGATGCGGCGTCGAATAAAACGTATAATCCCTAGTGTCAGGATGGAGGACTCTCCAGGCGTCCACCAAGGACAGCTCCGCCAATAGCAGTTTAAGTCTTCTGAGATTCCGAAAAGAGATAGCGGAGCGGCCCGTGGAGGAGTCCACGAGAGGCTCCATAGTGAGGTTAAAGTCTCCACCCAGTACCACTAGCCCCGACATAAATTGCTGTAAAAGACGTAGAGTAGATAGTAACCAGTCGACTGTGCGAACATTGGGCGCATAAATATTAGCAAAAGTCACTAAAGTGTTTCCCAGTTTACCCTTCAAGAAAAGATATCGACTATCTGTATCTGCCAACTGCGCTTGCAACTGAAAGTGAAGATTGCGGCAAAACGCTATACTCACCCCTCTCGACGCGTGGGAGTCGCTGCAACTGTGGAACCATACTGGGAATGAAGAGCGAGACAGCTGTGGAACATGATCGTGGCGGAAATGTGTTTCCTGCATAAAAATAACAGAGACACCATCTTTTTTAAGGAGTCGCAAAACCTGAGCACGTTTCGCAGGCGCATTCATACCCTTAGCATTATAGGATTGAATAACAATATCACGTGGAGTCATCATGGAGGTGCACTGGGAGGATAGAGAAGCGATAAAGCGGTGTACCGTAGCAAGGACAGAGAGCGACCCCAAGGAAAGAGGAGTGTGACAAGGAGGACAAAAGAGGGAAAGAACACAAAAAAATCAAAACAGAGACAAAAAATAAAGCACCATAGGTAGCGATGCTTGTAAACATTTGGAGAAATGTGAACTAGGCGGATCCACAAGGGGAGCCGGGAGACATTGCACCCCTCCTGAAGGAGGAGGGGCAGTGGAGGCGATGCAAGGGTCGCATAAAAGCCCACCTGCAATAACCTCCTGCCAGCCTGTGGAACCCAAGAAAACCTGGGTCATAGTGAAATGTATTTGCCCAAAAATGGGGAGGAGAGTGGGGAGAGAAAGGTAAGGAAGAAAAAGAAGGGAAGGGACCAAGAGAAGAACAGCAGGAGATGATGCCTTCCCAGGTGCAAGCAGAAGGGGCAGCGAATAGGAGAGAAAAAGGGGGGGAGAGAGTGAAGGGGGGAGAAGGGAGAGGATAGCAGACCAGACCCACATATAGCTACAGGTGGGGCGACTACCCGGACCAAGAAGGTGAAGAATAGGATAATGGAGGAGAGAGGCCGGGGGTCAGGAGGGTAGGGAAGGAAGATGGAGGAGAAAAAGATTGTGACCGTAAGGCGGACCGTGTCCTGTGTATCAGGATCCTATAATATAGTAGAGAAGGGCAAGGGTGCCCTAGTGTGGAAGGTGAGGGGGAGATTATGAGAAGTAGGGTCAGGTCCCCCAAGGGTGAGTGGAAGAGGGAACGGAGAGAAAAGGGAGAGGAAGGGAAAGGTAGCCGGAAAGAGGGAACAATGAGAGGGGAGAGTGGGGAGGGAAAAGATAAAGGAATGCAGAGAATGGCAAGATAGAGGGAGGAGAAGAAAGTGCTGTGTGGTGTAACAACAGTAGTAACTGTAAATGAACTGCAGATGGCAGCAGTGAGCAATGTACCAGAAAATAACAGCATAATGAAACCTTGAAAAATTGCAGGTAATTTTAAAACAGACCACAGGGGAACAAAAGCCATCTCTGTTGTCCAAAATCAGCAATGACAACAGGTAGATCCTGAAAATCAGAGAGGGCAGTGCAATGCAATAGGTCATGTGAACAGCACACTACAGCAATCTACAAAGCACATAGGAAACCTAGATATCACATTGAGTTTCAAAGGTGAAAGAAGAGAAGATGGAGGAGGGGGAGGGGAAAAGGGACAAGGGTGAAGAGAGCACAGGAAAGCAGTCAGCACTAGCAACAATACGAGCCTGAGTGAACAGAATCATAAGTTGGATATAACCACAGTGAGTCAACAATTCAACAGGAAGGCTGCAAAGTGGAAAATGTAAACCTCAGGTTTCAGGAAGAAGGAGGGCAGGAGACCTCCAGAACAAAGGCATTACACCGGGTCTACCATGTCCTGGCAAGAACAAGAGCAGCAAGCCAGTCCGGTAACAGCTCAGTCTCCAGCCGGGTCATCGCGGGTAGATAGAGAGCGACGATGCGACTTGTTCTTGGAGCGGGTGACTTGCCAATCGTCCGGGCGCGGCTGGATCGGTGGTATGGACGACTCTGGAACAGGCAGCCAGGACGGCACAGGCAGTGAAGGGATGGATAAGGCCTTCCACAAAGTAGGTAAGTCCTCTGGATGACGTATAGTAACTTTCTTGTCGTGGCATGTGACAAAGAGCCCAAAGGGGAACAACCATCTGTACTGGGCGTCATGTTCCTTCAGGTGGGTCAGAAGAGGCTTTAACAAGCGGCGCTTCTGGAGGGTAGAACTGGCCAAGTCTTGGTAGAAGGCCACTGGGGACCCGTCTAGCATCGGGGACCCCTGCTCCCTCGCAGCAGTGAGAAGCGCAGCAGTATGGTTGTAGTCCAGTATACCACAAATAACGTCCCTGGGGGGATCAGTGTCCCTGGGGAGAGCTCTGAGGGCCCGGTGGATGCGCTCCACAACCACAGCTTCAGCAGGTTCTTCCCCCAGCAATGCAGAGAATAAAGTGCGTGCCACAGAGCGCAGGGCCTCGGGGGCATAGGACTCAGGGATACCTTTCATTCGCACATTGCGGCGGCGATTCCTGTTCTCAAGGTCCTCGGCAGCACCAAGGGCCGCATTAAGATGCTTGGAGTGGTCCTGGAGCGTGGTACAGATGCCATCGCCGAATTCCACATAAGAAGTGTGGGCCTGCTCCAGCTCCTCCACACGGCGTCCCACATGTGACACCTCCGCCTTAATGCTGACTAGCTCCTGTAGCACTGGAGCAATGGTCCGGCGGATGAAAGAGCAGGTGACCTGGTTGGAACGCTCCGGCCTGCGGGATGATTGCCCTGAGCAAGCATCAGTGTCTATATCCGAGTCCTCTGCGTCAGACAGAGAGAGGGTTCCGGGTGCCATCTTAGGTGAAAGTACTGGTGCAGAAGCTGGCTTTCTCCGGAGATAATGATCCAAATCCCCCGTCTTTCTTGGGGGTTTTGGGGTGCCAGTGGAGTCTTTAGCCTTTTCTCTTCCTGATTTCCCCATTTTGGGCAGAAATACGCTGTGACAATGCTAAAGCTGGCTGGGTTGAAGAGAGGAGCTCACAGGCTCAGCTCCTTCCTCATGTGCAGCTAGGCTCCGCCTCCATCCAATAAACTTTTTACCAGGCAATTTGCGCTCCCGTAAGTGTAGGATCCAAGGCTTCTTATTATCCAAAAAAGGTTTTTATTATTTATCAAGAAAAAGTACATACAACGCGTTTCGACAGTATAAAATGTCTTCATCAGGTATATTGTGATAAGTGTTCCAAAATTGTGGGCCATTATATGTTTGGGGGCTTCCTACTCTTTTGGGGTCTACTCCGGGGCAATTAGCTTTCCTCTTTCCATCTTCAGGAATAGCTATCTCTCAGGCTGTGCCGAGGCGTCTAGGACCACTGAAGGTACTCTCCACGGCTGCTTCTAGTTGTGCAGTTAGTTTAGGGGTCTGCAACCTATTAGTTTCCAACCTCTCTGGTGTTAGGCTGCCTATGCGTTTTTTTGCTTCTGCCTCCTCAGCTACCATAACATAACAGCGGTCCTCATGTGATCCAGTTTCTTTGTAGCGCTTGATGGTTTTTGCAACTGCACTTGGGGACACTTTCAAAGTTTTCTCAATTTTTTCGGACTGACTGACCTTCATTTCTTAAAGTAATGATGGCCACTCGTTTTTCTTTACTTAGCTGATTTTTCCTGCCATAATACACATTCTAACAGTCTATTCAGTAGGACTATCACTGTGTATCCACCAGACTTCTGTACAACACAACTGATGGTCCCAACCCCATTTATAAGGCAAGAAATCACACTTATTAAACCTGACAGGGCACACCTGTGAAGTGAAAGCCATTTCCGGAGATTACCTCTTGAAGCTCATCAAGAGAATGCCAAGAGTGTGCAAAGCAGTAATCAAAGCAAAAGGTGGCTACTTTGATGAACCTAGAATATAAGACATATTTTCAGTTGTTTCACACTTTTTTGTTAAGTATATAATTCCACATGTGTTAATTCATAGTTTTGATGCCTCCAGTGTAAATGTACAAATTTCATAGTCATGAAAATACAGAAAAATCTTTGAATGAGAAGGTGTGTCCAAACTTTTGGTCTGTACTATATATATATATATATATATATATATATATATATATATATAATGCACACATATAATATATAGCAATTACATATACCAGTACATTGGCCATGTGTGTAGAAGTATACCAGACACATGCTTAGGCATGCCACAAAAGACTTTTTCAAATAGAAAGTTCCAGGGACCTTTTAAAGTGAGTAGTGAATAGGTAGTGAAATCAACCAAAATATTTACTGCTACTAGGAGGTCTCGCCTCATACAGTGCCACTAGCGGGATTGGAATATTTGTCAGATTCTTGTAGTTGAGACAGGAGTGCAGCTATGTATTAACTATCCTTCAGTGATGATCAGGTAGGCACATTAGCAATGACTGCACAATCAGCTTGGTGTAGTAGTACATCTACTTAGCTCAACCATCGAAGGCCTATGTGGCGTGGGTGTGGGAATGAATTATGGGTACATTTTTACTATGGGGCATAAAAGCATAGAACAAATTATAACAATGAGTAGATGGTAACAGGCCTTTAGATAACTGGTGCCAGTTATATGTAATGCATAGAAGACGCAGATTGCAATGTGTCTGCATGCCTCCCAGCAACCTCTACACTGGGAACCCCTGCTATGTCATTAGCAACAAAGTTTTCTAGCAGAAAAGCATAGTGGTATCAATGGCAACATGTAAATTAACCACTGCTGAATTTTCTAAAATAGGTTTTTACTCTGTCCATTGTATATTTAGAAAACAAGTAAAAAAGATTAAATAAATAATAATACACTACAATTCAAGTTTCAATGCAAATAATTCCAGAGCTAGGATCTATTTTACATATATATAACTGTAAATTAAATAAAACAGACATTATAATAAAAGTAATACTAGAATAATATAACCACAAATGCTAAAATTGTATATAAGGGTTAGAAATTACTGCCACAGTTTACTATGCCAAAAAGAGAAGTAGTCAATGGTAGGCATCATGAAAAATTGATAAGGTCATATGAGCGAACAAACCTTTTTCACCAGGAGACCCAGGAATTCCTTTCCCTTCAAGACCAGGCTCACCCTTTTCTCCAGAAAATCCAGGTCTCCCTGGAAATCCTTGAGTGCCCTTTTCACCTGGAGATGGCACAAAGTTTAAAGAAGGTTTACTTTCTTGGCTTAACTTTAGATATTAAGAGAAAGCAAATAAAATTAAACACAAGAAATCACATTGACTAAATACTTAGTGGTAACTTACAATAAAAATATAAGTAGAACGTTATTCAAACATCTTCTCCATAATAATATAGCCATGATCAATGACTAGATAAGAATGATTTTAAAAAATGCATGACACATAAGAGGGTTGAAAATAGGTCACCCACCCTCTTACAAAAATTTTGAACAAATGCCACTAAATGCTCACTGTAAGTGCTCATTCAGTGGAGCGTACTAAACATTCATGTGCAAAATGGAACGCATACAGACAGCACAACACAGTAAGGAGTAGTTGAAGAGATATCTAGTATTCTGTATAATGTGCTGACCGTGATATACCACTCTGTTGAAAATTCCAATTGTCTACCTCTGTTCATACAAAGCTTTAGCCTTTTGTGATATTGTTGCAATTATGAAGCTTGTTGCTACATGTAAGGCTCCATAACCATTTTAAGCATAATGCTTTCTCTGTGAGTAAAGCTGTGGTTACATGACCTTCTATACATGCCCGCAAATGGTACTACAGCTCATATAATTTGTAAAGGGCACATCATTGATTTACTATTCTCCTACAGATGAGATTAGCTGAGACTAAGCAGGAGGTTCAAGAGGGAACCAAACGTGCAAATGTAAGATTCGCGTTGGAAGAAACTTGCATTCACTGCTACGAACTGGCTCTTTCCATTGTGCTGCATATCTGTTCTCCTTTTCAGCGGTCTGCATTATTATGAAGAAGGTCTTGTCTGACCGAAACGTCAAATAAAATTGATGCTTTGGACCACCCATTATTATCTACTCCATCATTTCATTTCCTCAAAGGAGTAACGTGATTCTGCATTTTGTAAGTGTAAAGCAATTTCCTATCCATTCACACTTTTTCAAATCAAGTAGAGTGACGTGTCCTGTATGATCAGATTAATCTGAGTTAGGCTTTGTGCAATTTTGATGCCACTCACACTTTTTCTAACAATATTTGTACAATATTACGTTAAGTTTAATAACGTTGATAGAATTCAGAAAATGTGGCCAAAGAAACTCATAAAAATGGCTTTAGATATGAACGTTTTAATTTTTATAGTAAATGTTCTACAAAATTATTGTAGAATATATTTATCAATCTTCTCCATGCTATTCAAGTCCATAACACAAGTACTGAGAGTCATTGCCATGTTTAAGTGGTTTCTCCATTTAACAGTTCCACTGATATAGTAAAGGGTAATAAAATTATGTCAATATGCTGAGTCTGTCCTGGTGGTGTATCCATTTGACTTTTAGTAATGCACATGGGTAATATAGGATGAGAGGGGAAGATCTTAAGGAGAAAATGTCAGGACTAGGTAGGTGAACATGGAGGCACAGTATTCAGTGGGTACAGAAAGTATTCAGACCCCTGTAAATTTTTCACTCTTTGTTTTATTGCAGCCATTTGGTAAATTCTAAAAAGTTCATTTTTTCTCAAATTTATTAAAAACGAAAAACTGAAATATCACATGGTCATAAGTATTCATACTTTTTGCTCAGACACTCATATTTAAGTCACATGCTGTCCATTTCCATGTGATCCTCCTTGTGATGGTTCTACTCGTTCATTAGAGCCCAGCTGTGTTTAATTAAACTGATAGGACTTGATTTGTAAAGGCACACACCTGTCTATATAACACCTCACAGCTCACAGTGCATGTCAGACCAAATGAGAATCATGAGTCAAAGGAACTGGCCAAGGAGCTCAGAGACAGAATTGTGGCAAGGCACAGATCTGGCCAAGGTTACAAAAGAATTTCTGCAGTACTCAAGGCTCCTAAGAGCACAGTGGTCTCCATAATCCTTAAATGGAAAAAGTTTGGGACCACCAGAAGTCTTCCTAGACCTGGCCGTCCAGCCAAACTGAGCAATTGTGAGAGAAGAGCCTTGGTGAGAGAGGTAAAAAAGAACCCCAAGATCACTGTGGCTGAGATCCACAGATGCAGTAGGGAGATGGGAGAAAGTTCCACAAAGTCAACTATCACTGCAGCCCTCCACCAGTCAGCCCTTTATGGCAGAGTGGCACAACAGAAGCCTCTGCTCAGTGCAAGACATATGAAAGCTCGCATAGAGTTTGCTAAAAAACACTTGAAGGACTCCCAGCAGGGTCGGCTCCAGGTTTTCGTGGGCCCTGGGCGATAGAGTCTCAGTGGCCCCCTTTAGCACATACCACAATTCATGATGCACAGATATGGCAGAGAAATATAGGTGTAGTACAATCACAAAGATTTCACTTACATTACATGAGTAATATCTATTATAAATTCTACAATAGTTCAGAAACCAGACAGTATAGTACTCCATACAGTATTATGGGCACCACATAGTGTTCCAAACAGAATAATGAGCCCCAGATATTGCTCCATACAGTATAATGAGCCCCATATATTGCTCCATACAGTATATAATAGGCCACATATATTGCTCCATACTGTAGGTAATAGGCCCCATATGTTGCTCCATACAGTATAATGAGCCCCATATAATGCTCCAAACAGTATAATGAGCCCCATATATGTTCCCATATATGAAGGGCCCCATATAATTCTCCATATGGAATGGGCCCCATATAATCTTCCAGTATATGATGGGCCTCAAATATTGCTCCAAACAGAATGGGTCCCATGTAAATCTCTATATATAGTGGGCATCATATAATGCTCCATATATAATGGGCCCCATATATGATGCTCCAGTGTATCATGGGCCCAATATAATACTCCATATATAATGGGCCCCAGGCTCCCATATTGCGCCGGTGTCCCCGATGGCGAGTGGGCCCCCCTGCCTGCTCAGGGCCCTGGCACTTGCCCAGGTGTGCCGGGTGCTGACGCCGGCCCTGACTCCCAGACTATGAGAAATAAGATTCTCTGGTCTGATGAGACGACGATAGAACTATTTGGTGATAATTCTAAGCAGTATGTGTGGAGAAAACCAGGCACTGCTCATCACCTGCCCAATACAATCACAACAGTGAAACATGGTGATGGCAGCATCATGCTATGGGGGTGTTTTTTCAGCTGTAGGGACAGGACGACTGGTTGCAATTGAAGTAAATATGAATGCAGCCAAGTACAGAGATATCCTGGATGAAAACCTCTTCCAGAGAGCTCTGGACCTCAGACTTGGCCAAAGGTTCACCTTTCAACAAGACAGTGACCCTAAGCACGCAGCTAAAATAAAAAAGGAGTGGCTTCAGAACAACTCTGTGACCATTCTTGACTGGCCCAGCCAGAGCCCTGACCTAAACTCAATTGAGCATCTCTGGAGAGACCTGAAAATGGCTGTCCACCAACTTTCAACATCCAACCTGACAGAACTGGAGAGGATCTGCAGGGAAGAATTGCAGAGGATCCCCAAATCCAGGTGTGAAAAAATTGTTGTATCATTCCCAAGAAGACTCATGGCTGTACTAGCTCAAAAGGGTGCTTCTACTAAATACTGAGCAAAGGGTCTGTAAAACTTATGACCATGTGATATTTCAGTTTTTCTTTTTTAATAAATTTGCAAAAATTTCTACATTTGTTTTTTTTCAGTCAAGATGGGGTGCAGAGTATACAGTCATGGCCAAAAGTTTTGAGAATGACACAAATATTATATTTTCACATGATCTGCTGCCCTCTGGTTTTTATGTGTGTGTTTGACAGATGTTTTTATCACAGACAGAAATATAATTGCAAACATATGAGTAACAAAAGCTTATATTGACAGTTAGAATGAGTTAATGCAGCAAGTCAATATTTGCAGTGTTGACCCTTCTTCTTTAGGACCTCTGCAATTCTCCCTGGCATGCTCTCAATCAACTTCTGGACCAAATCCTGACTGATAGCAGTCCATTCTTGCACAATCAATGCTTTCATTTTGTCAGAATTTTTAGGTTTTTGTTTGTCCACCCGTCTCTTGATGATTGACCACAAGTTCTCAATGGGATTAAGATCTGGGGAGTTTCCAGGCCATGGAACCAAAATCTCTATGTTTTGTTCCCTGAGCCATTTAGTTATCACTTTTGCTTTATGGCAAGGTGCTCCATCATGCTGGAAAAGGCATTGTTGATCGCCAAACTGCTCTTGGAGGGTTGGGAGAAGTTGCTCTTGGAGGACATTCTGGTACCATTCTTTATTCATGGCTGTGTTTTTAGGCAAGACTGTGAGAGAGCCGATTCCCTTGGCTGAGAAGCAACCCCACACATGAATGGTTTCAGGATGCTTAACAGTTGGCATGAGACAAGACTGGTGGTAGCGCTCACCTTGTCTTCTCCGAATGAGGCGTTTTCCTGATGTCCCAAACAATCGAAAAGGGGATTCATCAGAGAAAATAACTTTAACCCAGTCCTCAGCAGTCCACTGCCTGTACCTTTTGCAGAATATCAGTCTGTCCATGATGTTTTTTCTGGAGAGAAGTGGCTTCTTTGCTGCCCTCCTTGAGACCAGGCCTTGCTCCAAGAGTCTCCGCCTCACAGTGCGTGCAGATGCACTCACACCTGCCTGCTGCCATTCCTGAGCAAGCTCTGCACTGCTGGTAGCCCGATCCCGCAGCTGAAACACTTTTAAGAGATGGTCCTGGCGCTTGCTGATCTTTCTTGGGCGCCCTGGAGCCTTTTTGGCAACAATGGAACCTCTCTCCTTGAAGTTCTTGATGATGCGATAGATTGTTGACTGAGGTGCAATCTTTCTAGCTGCGATACTCTTCCCTGTTAGGCCATTTTTGTGCATTGCAATGATGACTGCACGTGTTTCTTTAGAGATAACCATGGTTAACAGAAGAGAAACAATGATGACAAGCACCAGCCTCCTTTTAAAGTGTCCAGTGGTCTCATTCTCACTTAATCATGAAAGATTGATCTCCAGCCATGTCCTCATCAACACCCACACCTGTGTTAATGGAGCAATCACTGAAAAGAGGTTAGCTGGTCCTTTTAAGGCAGGGCTGCAATGATGTTGAAATGTGTTTTGGGGGATAAAATTCATTTTCTAGCCAAATATTGACTTTGCAAGTAATTACTGTTAAGCTGATCACTCTTTATAACATTCTGGAGTATATGCAAATTGCCATTAGAAAAAGTGAAGCAGTAGACTTTGTAAAAATTAATATTTGTGTCATTCTCAAAACTTTTGGCCATGACATGATTCTGTATTCATGAACACATGGTGGTTCTTTTGCTGTATTCATGAACTGATGATGGTTCTTGTGCTATACTCATATACTGATTATTTTTCAGGTGAAGTATTCATGTAATGATGATGATTCTGTGTTCCTGTCATGATAATGTTTCTGGTCCTGCATTTTTGTACTGATGGTGGTTCTGGTGATGTATTTCTGTACTGATGATGGTTTTGTGTGATGTATTCCTGTACTGTTGATTGTTTTGGTGCTTTATTCCTGTACTAATAGTGGTTTTAGTACTGTAGTCATGTACAGCTAGTGATTCTTGTTCTTTATTTCAGTATAGAGTGTGGTTCAGATCCTGTATTGATGTATTGATGATGGTTCTGGTGCTGTGTTCTTGTATTTACTAAGGCTCTGGTGCTGTATTAATGCACTGATGGTAGTTCTGGTTATATATTCATGTATCAATGGTGAATCTGGTGCTGTATTCATGTACTGATAGTTCTGGTGATGTATTCATGTATTGATTGTTTGAGTGATGTATTTATGTACTGATGATGGTTCTAATTCTGTAGTAATTTAGGTGGAGTAATTCTTAACATATCAGATAATGTACTGACAAGTTATGAATTATTGCATCTATATTTATACTGAACATTAAAATTTTGTATGTTTGAGGTAGGCAAAAAGATAAGAGTCCTTACCTCAGTGTGCTATGTAGTCTGATGATGATTCTGTAATCTAGTGAAATACTTTGATAACATCTGCCATATTAACAGTATTTAAAGAGTTATCACTTAGTATTATTTGTGGTGTTATGAACCATAGGGAATATCTACTATCTTGCATGCATGAAAATGTGGATTTAACTTTGGTTACCATTACTTTAATTTTATGTGTGAAAGATGGGTGTGTAACTGGATGTGGTCTACAAAAAAGGTGTGATCTAAAAAGGGGCATGGCTTCACGAAATCAAATAAGGAAACTGCTAAATGTTTGAATCCAACCCCTGGAAAGATTAATCATTCATTAAATCAACCACACTAATAGTCCACTGTACCTTGGTCTCCCGGAAATCCAGGAGAACCTGCACTTCCCATTGGTCCTGGTGGTCCAGTTACAACACTTAGCTTGCCAGGTTCACCCTTGCTTCCTAAAGAGCAAACATAACAATGCAGACAATAATTAGTTGAATGGATTTCAGTAAAGTTAATGTTGCATTATGAAATATTCCACACACATGTAGCAAATGTAAATTTGAAACTTTACGTGATACCATGAGGCAGAATTCTTCTAATTTGCTTTTTTTATGACATGTAACACGTTAAGTGTCATATTAACCTTTGCTACATCTGTAAATATTTATCGTACTTACCTGGGTTACCAGGTAATCCACCAAACCCTGGTACTCCAGGTTCTCCTCTTTCTCCAACTGTCCTGGTGGACCAATTCCTGGAGATCCTTGTAAACCTCGCTGTCCAGGAATCCCAGGGAATCCACTGTCTCCAGGGGCCCACGCTCCCCTTTGGCACCAATTGTTCCCTGAATTGTATAAGTAGCAACATAGACCTTGTATTTGGACCATTTCTTGTCATATGTTATACATAATATGTAAAATGTTGAATATGTTCAGAATATCTACTGGCTGATACAAACAAGAGAAATAGGGATCATAGACACTTTACAAAATAAATTACACAATATTATTTAAATTAATTAAAAAATATAATTAGCATGATATAAGTATGATTTAAAGATTGATCACTGGTAATATAGTGGTGCCACAATGCTACATGAAGAATCTCCACTGAAAATTCAGGGTATATACAGAGTAGTCAAATGTAATTTAGGTTGCCCATATGTGATGATACTGCAAGCTCCATTACTTGTGCGGTTCTAGAACTTTCCACATAGAACTACGACCCCCATCGTTTTGCCAGCACAGAGCAAAGCCACTCCTCTCATTCCCCCCACCTCAGGAATTCTTCAGGAATTTCCTTTGTCTCAAAACCCTGCAGGAAGGTTCCATACATATCATGAGAATTCATTCTTTTGGTCATAACTTGCAGGGAGCTTACGCCAGAGACACTAAAGCTACGGTTTTGAATCAGGCGTCCATCAGGCGTCGTTCCCGTGGTACTGGTGAACCCGTAACTCCAACAGAACCCGAGAAATGGAATTCTCGGATGCACCATGAACTATCTCACCCAAGTTTGGGCTCATTTGAACAGTCATTTCAAAGTAAGATCATTGATAGGTCTGCCATTATTCTGCTAGGTTCCCAGGATGAGGTACGGTCCTTATGATCTTCCAGAACTTAAAGCTAGAACTTCTAGCCCGGGGAGGTGGCCAGAAAACCATCCCCTTTTGTGAGGTCACCAGCCCACATGTATAAGTCTTGCAGTGAGCCCCCCCTATTCATTCCAGGCTGTGATGACGTGACTAACAGATCTGCAAATGAACTATGATGTGTGGCTCCCCCCCAGCCTGTCCTGCCTGTAACTGCCTAAGTGCCATGTAAGTTTTTCACCTTTAATCCTGTTTTGTTTTAACTGTATTGTACATAACTGTATTGTCTCAGCTTGTTAAATCTTTTTATATTGTATAAACACTGCCTGCCTCTTAGGAATAAACCTATAAATTTATTAGTTTGTTTCTCCTGCTCTATAAACGAATTTGCACGTGCCTGAAGTACTACGCTACTGATTTGTGGTTGCTACGGACCCTCTTGATAAATTGTCCATTAAGTAAATCGTAGCTGTGGCAGCTAAAAAGAAGGGGTGTAAAGTGTTAACCTATTGGGTGGCGTTGGCAGTGACGGAGCGGGTTTTATAAGTGTACTGCCTGGCTGCGGCCCAGAGTAATTATAATTCCCTCAATGCAGCGTGCCCAATAGCCAGCACACATCCAAGTGGCCCGTCTGGCGACTAATTATCCTAAGTGCAGTTCCCTGACTGACCTGAGGGTAAGGGGGGCGCCAGAGAGCTGCAAGTTCCTAAGTGGAAGTGTGATAATTATAAATCCCTGCAGATTATTCCTGACACATTGGGTCGGACGGCAGCAGCCATCGTGTGTGTGCGCGTTTTCGTCACTTTGGTGGCAGCGGTGGGATTATAGAGCATTAGTGATCTGGTCTGAGCAATCATTCCTCTCACTAAAAAAAAAAAAACTTGCACGGTTCTTCAGGGATCCTGCAACTAAAGTTTTGGAGAACAAGCTCAGTGTTTATTAGTCCTGAGACAATTGTGTGTACTTGCGGTTACCCCTCCCTTTCTCTTTGTTTTCTATCCTATCTTTTATTTGGCAAACATGGCTACAAGAGGAGCAAGTTGGTACGAAAAGCATAGCAGGGTCACTCTTGTGGGAATCTGCATGTACCACGGCCTTGATCACACGAACCAAACCAAAGCCCAACTGGTCCAGGCCCTGAAGGAACTGGACGAGCCTCAGAGCGTGGCGGGCGCAGGAGCCGGCCCAAGCCAAGGTGGTGCTGCAGCAGAGGCCCAAACCCTGAATGCTTATACCCAGGGCGGGTTGGACCCTTACCTGCAGGCAGCCCTGGAGGAACTCTCCGCCGACAACCATGATGGACGCCTGAAGCTGATCCAGCAAGCTCAAGAGAGAGCCGACCAGCGAGAGGCCGACCAGCGAGAGGCTGAGAGAGCCGAACGGGAAGCTCAGAGAGCCCATGAACTGGAGCTGCTCAGACAAGGGGCAATGCCCTCCACAGCCCGGAGCGGTGCGCCCATCAGCGCTCAGAGTCCGAAGCCCCGGCCGGAGCACTTTCCCGTGATGGAAAAGGACGGAGACTTGGACACTTTTCTGCGGGCCTTTGAGAAAGTCTGCAGACAGTACCAGCTGCCTGAGGACCAATGGGCCAGGTACTTGACCCCCGGGCTAAAGGGCAAAGCTCTGGAGGCGTTTGCTTCACTCCCATCAGGCCAAGATGGTGACTATGTGGCCATTAAGCAGGCCCTGATCGCCAAGTACCAGCTAACCCCTGAGGCATACCGAAAGAAGTTCCGGAACCTCCAACGTGGCCCACACGACAGTTATAGCGATGTGGTGCAAGGACTCAGGACCCACTTTAACCAGTGAATCCATGGCCTGTCAGTTGACACCTTTGAGGAGCTGAGGGACCTGATGATCAAAGACCAGTTCCTGCATCTGTGCCCAGCTGAGATTCGACAGTTCATCCTGGACCGAGAACCAGAGGACGCGGTCAGAACAGCACGGATCGCCGACAGCTATGAGGCCAACCGGAAACCCGAGGTGCGGAAGCCCGTCACCGCCCGCTGGGGAGGGGGTAAGCCTGCAACCAACCTCAGTGCCCCAGCCAGCCGTCCCCCTGGAGGCACTATCCCCTTTGCCAGCGCCAGTCCTACATCAGACCCCCTCCAGTGTTTCTCCTGTAAACGAACTGGACACATCAGCGCCACCTGTCCGGAGAGGCAGAAGAACCCCCCAGCCAAGGCCTTCGGGCCCAACGCCTCTGTTCTTTTGGTGGGTGGTGTGGAGGGTGGATGACAACGTGCCAGGGTGGATAAAAATCATGATATTTTTAAAAAAATTAAAAAAATCAGATTTTTTTTATTTAAATCGGATTTTTTTGATTTAAATCGGATTTTTTTGATTTAAATAGGATTTTTTAATCAAGTTGTACACAAGCAAAACTTTGTCTTTTTGCAAATCAAATTATTTTACACAAATAAAAATATTAAAACAGTTGATGATTATGAAACCTAATAATTTTTATTTGCACTATTAAACAATCAGAATTGAACTACAGAGAGTAAGTACTTTTTAACAATAGCCTATCTCTAACGTTTGAAGTAAGCAAACATCTTCAGTGAATACATCAGTCCTTTAAGCCTACTGTTTATTTAGGACTTTTAATAGGAAAACTAGTTGTCCTGCTTTAGCAGTTCCTAAGCGGTTTCGGACTGGTGTTGTGTGCACAAAACCAAATGAAGAAAACAATCTCTCTACTCCTGCCGATGAAGCCGATGCAGTCAGTAGCTGAGTAGCTACATTTATTATCTTCGCTGGAAGAACAAGTGATTGCGACCACCACCAGTCCAGTGGTTTTAGTTCATTAACGACGTTATCTGCAAACATGTATTTTTGAAATGGTGCAGATTCACACTTCAATTTCAGCACAGTTGCCACAATGTCATGGTTGTATTGGCGAGCCACTCCATTGCAGAGTTGATTTCCGCCTCAGATAGTTTTTTCCCTCTGTAGATGGGATGCAAGATATTGGCTAAATAGTGTTCTTCTTTTAATGCTTGGTCCTTGCGGTGGTGTATTGCAACCTTTACATTGTTTGAGAGGTTCAAGCGATCTAGCGAACCTTCTAAATCTTTCCAAACTTCTGTGGCATCAGCTATGGTTGCAGTATCTTTCTGCATTTTATCCAACGCAATAGATATTGGCTTTAACCTTTCCAAAAGGTCCTCGGCATTTCTCTTCACACCAAGATTTAATACTTTGCTTCGTATATTAGCATCAATTTTATCCCGATGTGTTTCGCAAATGGACACTAATTTTGACCAGTTGTTAATAAACAGTTCCAAGCATTCAGCCAAGGTATTCCATCTAACATCTTGTGGTAGAACCAACTTCAGTCCTCCCATTTCCTTGTAGGTTGCATGTGCAAAATGATTATTGCGGAAATATTTAACAATTTCTACAACATGTTCCTTGACACCCGAAATATGCAGGTCTTTTGCCAAAAGATGCAACAAATGGGCAGAACAACCGTATGTAATGACATTTGTGTCATCCTCATGTGCCAGTTCCGCTCGCATTTTTGCCACATTGCTTGCGTTATCAGTAACTAAGCTCCTTACTTTACATCCAAACTGTTCTTGGCATTGGTGAATTGAGTTCTTAGCAATTTCAAGTAAATATTCAGCAGTATGTGAATTTCCAGATGTGTCGATTGTGTCTGTAAGGTAAGTTTCACCATCTTCTGTTGTGACACAAGTGCAAATTATGGGGTCGTTGTGGATGTTGCTCCAACCATCCAAGCTCATGTTAACAACTTTGTCTTTCAAATATTTTGTACAAGCCGCTCTTTCTTTGTCGTATACAGCCTGAAGATATTTTCCTGAGATATCAAATCTACTTGGTGGTTTGTAGCCTGGTCTTATTCCTTCGATCATTTGTACAAACAATGGGTGTTCAACTAGTCGGAAAGAAGAATTGGTTGCAAATATGAATTTAGCAATTAATTCATCAAAATGTTCTTTCTGGCTCGTCGTAGTCTTTAAGAGGAATTTTTCTACAATTTGCACGCAAAGTTTTTTGTTGGGCTGCTTTGTTGAAGTTGTACCCAGATATTGATTGTCACGTGCAGCACAAGCCATATTTGACCCTGAAAGCACAGTAATTAAAAATATAATTCGACTGCGTATTTGAAGAAATATAACGAAAATATTTTGAAACAAACTTTTTGAACAATGTAATGGTCCTCGTCCTATAAGGGCTGTCTCAAAAGTTATGCTACTCAAGTTTCCGGTGAAGTTGCTGTAATACTAGTAATATCAGAGCAACTGAAAAAAATTATGTCACAAAAGTTTTAAAAATGTTTTTTTAAAAAAATGGTCAATTTGGCAGACTTCAAAAGTGAATTGTAGCCTACAATAAAAAAAATAGGCGTATATACACTCTTATTTTTACTTAACGTTAATCTTCTGTGAAATATTGCCTTAACATAAATTTAAATTCTATACTCCAGAACTAGTGCTAGAAATTTTTCTTTTCATAGACTTTAACCATCCCAGTAAAACGTCTGTTAAAATAGGTTGTAATTGCCAGACTTACCACTAGTGCTAGGGTCCTGGTGCATAAGAAGCTGTGGGGGTTCATTGACATTAGTTGTATCACTATCAACATCTTCACTTCCCTTCTGGTTGCAGTTTTCATAATGTGATTTCAAACGGCAAACAAGTCCTTGGATATCCTTTTGACAGTATTTGCACTTTGCTCTCCCACCTTTCTTTCCAAGCTCTGCTGGCATCTCAACAAAATGAACCCAAATAGGGTCTCTCTTACGACCTGCCATGGCTCACGCAGATCACTTCTGAAGTTTGATTGTTACTACAGCCAAGTACTGCTGACTGACTATCCAACAAGTTTGGGCATGTCAACTGAATGGAAAAAGAAACTGAAACCAAGCTACAGAAAGTGAAACCAAACTAGAAGTGTGGAGTTAATTGAACAATGATTGAAAGTTTTAGATTTTAATCGTGATTTATATTAAAAAAATCTTTTGATTTAAATCAGTGATTTAAATCATGATTAAAATCACGATTTAAATCGATCTGATTTAAATAGAAAAAAATCATTTGATTTAAATCATGATTTAAATCGTTGATTTAAATCGGCGTGATTTAAATCAATCCACCCTGCAACGTGCAACCCGTCCGCGTGGGGGCCCGTCTTGCTACAGGCCTCAAGGACACCGGGGCTGAACGAACCCTCATCCGACCCGAACTGGCGGCCCCTGAAGAGTTGATTCCGGGGAAAACCCTAACTGTCACCGGGATTGGGAGCGTCCGCTGCCCCTTGCCGATAGCCCGGGTTTTCATTGACTGGGGTGCCGGGAGCAGGGTGAAGGAAGTGGGGGTGTCCGAAAACCTGCCCACTGATGTTTTATTGGGGACTGATCTGGGGAGAATGGTGGCGTACTATGTCCCTGACACCCCTCCCCAATCTGAAAATAAGGTTAACGTTAACCATGATGTTGATGTTGATGGGAAACTGAATGTGTTACCTGCCAATGCTTTGCGAAATGATTATGCAACTGATAACCTTTCTTTCCCTAGGAATGATGCTGATAGTGATGTATCAGTGCCATCTGAACCTGTTAACCCTTTCTCTGAAGTGGTAGATGTGTCCACAGGTCCAAGAGCGTTCAGCCACGTCGCTCTGTGGAGTGAGATGGCTGAGGAACCCCTAGCAGGAGCAAGCGACAGTGCTCAAGGAAATGGGGAGGTACATGGGAACCGTGAGGAAGGTGACTCCATGACACTGACCAGTGCCACTGAGGAAGGTAACTGGCCCATAAGTAGCACTGATCCTGAAGTGTTGGGGGTGGATGGGGAGGTAGAGCCCATAGCAGCGCAGGCTGATGGGTCTATAGAAATCCCCGGGGAGGCTGCATATGTAGCTGCTGTCACCCGCAGTCAGAGTGCCCGGATCGCAGGTAGCGCCCTGCCATCTGGACCCTCCTCCGCTACAGGAGAGACTGAGCCAGAGGTGGACCCAGAGCCGGTCCCAGAGGGTCCCAGTGAGGAAGGAACCCTGACGTCACTTCTGGCTGCCTCCAGCCAGGAGTTCCAGGCCGCTCTGCACTCAGATGCGAGCCTGGAGAACTTGAGGCACCTCGCCGAGACGCCCACCTCCGTGACTGATAAGGAGAGGGTGTTCTGGGAACGAGGAAGGTTGTACCGGGAGACAGTACCCGGAGATTCCCAAAAGAAGTGGTTGAGGGAAAAACAGCTGGTCGTCCCGCACCAGTTCCGAGGTGAGTTGTTGCGGATTGCCCATGAGATTCCACTCACTGGACACTTGGGGATCAGCAAAACTAAGGCTCGGCTGTCTCAACACTTCTATTGGCCCAAGATGGGGACAGATGTGACTAACTACTGCCGCTCCTGTATCACCTGTCAAAGAGTGGGGAAGGCGGGGCCTGCTCTTAAGGCTCCCCTGATCCCGTTGCCAGTGATACAGGAGCCTTTCCAGAGGATCGCGGTGGATATTGTGGGCCCGCTGGCCGTCCCCAGCAGCTCTGGAAAGCGATACATTCTGACTGTGTTAGACTACGCTACCCGGTACCCGGAGGCAGTAGCTCTGTCCTCAACTAAAGCAGATAAGGTGGCGGATGCACTGGTGACCATCTTTTCACGGGTAGGATTTCCCAGGGAGATGCTTACCGATCGAGGGACCCAATTTATGTCTCGCCTAATGGTGGGTCTCTGCAGGAAAATGCAGGTGACGCGTATGGTATCGAGTGCGTATCACCCTCAGACCAATGGTTTTTGTGAGCGCTTTAACGGTACCCTCAAACAAATGCTCCGCATGCTGGTTGAGACCCAGGGACGCGATTGGGAGCGGTACCTCCCACACCTGCTATTTGCCTACAGAGAAGTCCCGCAGGCCTCGACGGGGTTCTCCCCCTTTGAGCTCCTGTATGGCAGGCGAGTCCAGGGACCCCTTGGGTTGATAAGAGAATCCTGGGAAGATGAGCCAAACCCCACGGAAGTGTCCATTGTGGATTATGTCATGCGCTTCCGTGACAAGATGCAGACCTTGACGCAGTTGGTGCATGACAACATGACGCAGGCTCAGGCTGACCAGAAGCACTGGTACGACCAGAACGCCCGGGAGCGGACCTACCAGGTGGGTCAAAAGGTATGGGTGCTGGTCCCCGTACCAACGGATAAGCTTCAGGCAGCCTGGGAAGGCCCGTACGTCGTGCACCAACAGCTCAACCCAGTCACCTACATGGTCACGCTTGACCACACTCGGGGTAGGTGCAAGGCCTTTCACGTCAACATGATGAAGGCCCATCACGAACGTGAAGCCTGCGTCCTACCGGTCTGCAACCTGCCCGAGGGCGGGGAGGAGGACCCCCTCCTGGACATGCTGGCCCAAGCCAAGGCCAATGGGTCCATTGAGGACATGGAGGTAAATGCCTCGCTAACCGTCTCCCAGCGGTTGCAGTTGCTGACCACTCTGGAACCCTTCCGGGCCGTGTTCACTAACGACCCGGAAGGACCAAGTTGGCAGTCCACGAGGTGGACACCAGGAATCATGCCCCATTACGGCGGACACCTTATCGGATCTCTGAGGAGGTGCAGCAGATTATGCGCCAGGAGATCAATGAGATGTTGCAGCTGGGGGTGATCCGACAGTCCAAAAGCGCGTGGGCCTCACCTGTAGTTCTAGTGCCAAAAAAGGATCGGACCGCCCAGTTCTGCGTGGACTACAGGGGGCTCAACAGCCATCACTACTTCTGATGCGCACCCAATGCCACGCATCGAGGATCTGCTGGAGCGGTTGGCGAATGCCAAGTACATATCCATCATGGATTTAAGCCGGGGATACTGGCAGATTCCCCTGAGCCCTGCGGCGCAGGAGAAATCCGCCTTCATCACCCCTTTTGGACTGTACGAGTCCACGGTCATGCCTTTCGGCATGAAGAATGCCCCTGCCACTTTTCAGCGGATGGTCAACCACCTGCTTCAGGGACTGGAGGAGTACGCTGTGGCGTACCTGGACGACATTGCAGTCTTCAGTTCCACCTGGGAGGAACACCTTCAGCATCTCCAGGAGGTGCTCAAGCGTATTCACCAGGCAGGTCTGACCATCAAGCCGGGAAAATGCCAGATGGGCATGAGGGAGGTCCACTACCTGGGGCACCGGGTAGGCGGGGGTTCCATGAGTCCGGAGCCAGAGAAAGTGGACGCAATCGTGTCCTGGCCTACCCCCAGGACCAAAAAGCAGGTGAAGTCCTTCCTGGGCACTGCAGGGTACTATAGGCGTTTCGTATAGAACTATAGCGCCATTGCAAAACCCTTGACGGACCTCACCAAGGGCGGTCTACCCCAAACAGTCAGCTGGACAGAAGGCTGTGAGGTGGCATTCCGAGCTTTGAAAACAGCCCTGTGCAGCTCTCCAGTGTTGAAAGCCGTCGACAGCAGTCGGCCATTCCTGGTACAGACCAACGCCAGCGAATTTGGCCTCGGTGCTGTACTCAGCCAGGTTGATTCGGGGAACCAGGAGCACCCCGTGTTGTACCTGAGCCGGAAACTTCTGCCGAGGGACGTGGCATACTCCACCATCGAGACAGAGTGCCTGGTATTGGTCTGGGCACTGCAACGTTTGCAGCCCTACCTGTATGGACGCACCTTCAAGATGGTCACCGACCACAACCCTCTGAGCTGGCTGCACACAGTGTCCGGAACCAATGGTAGGTTGCTACGCTGGAGCCTTGCCCTACAGCAGTATGATTTTGCCGTACAACACAAGAAAGGCAGCGATCATGGGAATGCTGATGGGTTGTCACGGCGTGGCGAACCCGCTGAGGTGCGCATGGCGGATTACCGACAGGTCATGCCTCCTTAGCGCACTCTAAGAGGGGAAGGTGTGATGATACTGCAAGCTCCATTACTTGTGCTGTTCTAGAACTTTCCACATAGAACTACGACCCCCATCGTTTTGCCAGCACAGAGCAAAGCCACTCCTCTCATTCCCCCCCACCTCAGGAATTCTTCAGGAATTTCCTTTGTCTCAAAACCCTGCAGGAAGGTCCCATACATATCATGAGAATTCATTCTTTTGGTCATAACTCGCAGGGAGCTTACGTCAGAGACACTAAAGCTACGGTTTTGAATCAGGCGTCCATCAGGCGTCCTTCCCGTGGTACTGGTGAACCCGTAACTCCAACAGAACCCGAGAAATGGAATTCTCGGATGCACCATGAACTATCTCATCCAAGTTTGGGCTCATTTGAACAGTCATTTCAAAGTAAGATCATTGATAGGTCTGCCATTATTCTGCTAGGTTCCCAGGATGAAGTATGGTCCTTATGATCTTCCAGAACTTAAAGCTAGAACTTCTAGCCCGGGGAGGTGGCCAGAAAACCATCCCCTTTTGTGAGGTCACCAGCCCACATGTATAAGTCTTGCAGTGAGCCCCCCCTATTCATTCCAGGCTGTGATGACGTGACTAACAGATCTGCAAATGAACTATGACATGTGGCTCCCCCCCAGCCTGTCTTGCCTGTAACTGCCTAAGTGCCATGTAAGTTTTTCACCTTTAATCCTGTTTTGTTTTAACTGTATTGTACATAACTGTATTGTCTCAGCTTGTTACATCTTTTTATATTGTATAAACAATGCCTGCCTCTTAGGAATAAACCTATAAATTAGTTTGTTTCTCCTGCTCTATAAACGAATTTGCATGTGCCTGAAGCACTACGCTACTGATTTGGGGTTGCTACGGACCCTCTTGATAAATTGTTCATTAAGTAAATCGTAGCTGGTGGCAGCTAAAAAGAAGGGGTGTAAAGTGTTAACCTATTGGGTGGCGTTGGCAGTGACGGAGCGGGTTTTATAAGTGTACTGCCTGGCTGCGGCCCGGAGTAATTATAATTCCCTCACTGCAGCGTGCCCAATAGCCAGCACACATCCAAGTGGCCCGTCTGGCGACTAATTATCCTAGGTGCAGTTCCCTGACTGACCTGAGGGTAAGGGGGGCGCCAGAGAGCTGCAAGTTCCTAAGTGGAAGTGGGATAATTATAAATCCCTGCAGATTATTCCTGACACATTGGGTCGGACGGCAGCAGCCGTCGTGTGTGTGCGCGTTTTCGTCACTAATGCTACATGAAGAATCTCCACTGAAAATTCAGGTTATATACAGCGTAGTCAAATGTAATTTAGGTTGCCCATATAAACTAAGCAGTTATGTATAAGATTACTTAGAAAAAGCCAAAACAATATACATTCATATATATGTAGTTATTATGGTTCCTAAGTATATGGCACAATAAACTATCGGTAGTTGAAAAAAGGACAAGATGTCAATGCCTCAAGATATATGGCTGTGCAGTAGGAAACAGTACAAAGTGCATGCATTCAGAATAATGCAGTGTAAAGGTACTGTCACACTAAGCGAGATCGCTACTGCGTCACCGATTTTATGACACAGCGATCTCGTTAGCGACTTAGCTGTTTGTGACATTTAGCAGCGATGTGGCCCCTGCTGAGATGTCGTTGATCGCTTATGAACGTTCTGAGCCGTTTTTTGGTCGTTGGTGTCCCGCTGGTGAGCCTGAATCGCTGAGTCTGACACCCTTTATGAACGACTTTACCAGCATCGCAGGTGGGACTAGGTTTTCCCAACGACCGCAGAGGTCGTTATACAGATCGCTGATCTCTGATGAGATCTTTGTGTTTGGAATCTAACTAGCGACCACATAGCGATCGCACTAGCGATCTCGCCGGTCGTGTCGTTGTCGTGATCGCTAGTGCGATCGCTAAGTGTGACAGTGCCTTAAGTCTAAATTATACTTGCCTATATACCCTGGATTTTCACTGGGAATTGTTCATTTAACATTATAGTACTTATATTGTGCCATACTCATACTCATTATGGTTTTAAAATTGTGTAATTTTATAATGACTCCTATTTCTCTCATTTGTATCAATGAAGTGGCGCTGTCATGCTATTATATACTGCTTAAACATGCAAATCTGAAACCAGTTTTGTATAACATTTTTGAATAGTTTTTTGTTGTTAGCTTTAAAGGAGTTAGTCACTACTTGGACAACCCCTTTTCAATCCCAATTGTAAAAGTTATAACACTTATACTCACTTTTAGTGCCGGCGCCGTTACCCGAGAGAGCCAGTGCTGACACCGCTGGAATGACGTTGGCACAGGAGTAAAAATGTTATTTTCTTACATAGGGTAATCATGGGGATGGAGAAGGGGTTATCCAAATAGTGGGCAACCAATTTAACGAAAGCTGTCAAATTATTTTTTTATAATCTACATATGAATCAAAACAGCTTAAAATGTTTGTATTTCTTTAAATTAACGCTGGTTACCAGCTTTTATGACATATCAGATTATTTTCATGTGATAACTGTTGAATTTTAGTCTCTATTTTTAATAAAACACTGCTTCAACAAACTATTTAATCAGTAAGCAGAATCATTCCTTTATCTTATGAAATGGACATTATTTGATGCACTATTGTACTCTTGGAGGCCTAGTAAAGGGCTTTTCCGAAATCCATTTCAAAATCTAAACCTCCAAAATGTCCGTAATATTAATATATCATTATAGATCATTTATATTGCCAGAAAATCATTTTATGCAGGTAAATAAAAAGGAAAAAATAAAAAATAAATATATATTAAATGAAAAGAAGAACGTAATGCTGTTTGCAGAGAAAACAGGGCAAGCGCTAGAAGAGCTAAAGCCAGTAATGAAGTGAGACTTGCAAGGGAGACCAAAAGCAGTGAAAAAAGGATTTTGGGGGTATGTCAAAAGCAAAAGAAAAGTCAAAGATGCTAGAGGATTTTTACAGGATGAAAGGGGTGAAGTGGTCAAAAATGATGTCGAGAAGGCCAATCTTTTAAATACCTATTTTGCATCTGTGTTCTCTAAAAAGGCAATTGTAAGTAACATCAACTGTTCTTTGTGGTGTCATTGAAGGAATTAAGAATCCATACTATGCATAAACAGGAGAGATGCAAAATGTATGTATGGGGTCCACCTAGTGCCACAAACATGAATCCGGGTGCAAGGCCTTGTATGGAAAAAAACAAAAAGCAAAACAAAGAAAAAGACCAAACAATGATAGGTCTGCACACCTGGGCAAAGTTTAAGATGAAAAAATCATATGTCCCATACACCTAAAGTGTTACAAATATATATGGATAAATACAACCCTTTTAGATTGGGTGGCTCTACATCTGCGGTTTGTTGACTAGACCTCACAGGGTTTTGTATAGGTCTTTATGGCCACATAAATGGCCATATGTCCTTTCTAATTGCCATTGTATATACTTTTTCTAGCTAGAAGTCCTTTCTACATCTGGACTTTCGGATCAGAATTTTGCATTCATTCATCTCTATTTTTTCTTTGATCTCTTCCTTATTCTGCTTTTGCACTGCAGCGCATGGATATTTACTGTGCACTGGCAGCGCATTGGCCACCTCTGTTAGGTCCGGCAACTCATGGTTGCCGGGGTAGACCGGTCTACCTCACTGCGCATGCGTATTCTATCTACGTGGGTTTCTGCCCTGGGATCTCGCGAGATCACGGAGTCGGCATATCGGCGCCATGTTTGAGCCTGCATGGTCCTGCCTTCCATTATGGCGATATTGGTTGTTATGTTTTGGAGGGATTTCCGCCCTCCATTTGACACGTTTGTGGAGCACTCACCGGTATATGATAGAGGTAATATGCAAGGGTATAAATATACATGTTTTGGATGGGCAGGCTCACTTCCCCTGACGAAGCTGCCCTTCAGCAGCGATACGCGTGGGGCTTTTTCCCACGTGCCTTGCTCCTGGCTCTCGCTATTTTCTGCCATTAACGGCATATTGACTCCCTCTTGGGATTGGTTTGCAGGTCTCTGGGACTGGGATGCAATCTTTTTGCTCCCTTCATACTAGTGTATGATTATATCTGGGGCACATCTTCTATTGTGAGTATGGACAGGAGATTTTCTGCCTAGCTTTTCCAATGGCTCTTTATTATTATCTTTCCATCAGGATGCAATTATCTTAGCCCTGTTAGACTGCAATTTCCATGCCCTTATTCATGCATTTTCTAACTGTGTGTGTTATATGTATACATTCTTTACTTGATTGAACTTATTGTTGGACTCTGTCCACACATGGTATATGCATTTATTCATATTTATTGAACTTATTGATGGATTCTGTCCACACATGGTATATGCATTTATTCATATTTATAGAACTTATTGGCGGATTCTGTCCACACATGATATATGCATTTATTCATATTTAAGAGTCATTATATTGATTTGCCCAAGCCAGGGCCCAGGTGTGTGGTGTCTCATGGCACATTATGTGTTTTTTAAGTGATTGTATTCATTGTGTGTCCTGTTGTTCCAAAATAAAATTTCATGTGATTTTTTCATCTTAAACTTTGCCCAGGTGTGCAGACCTATCATTGTTTGGTCTTTTTCTTTGTTTTGCTAAACAGGAGAAATGGTGATGGAACACCTAGCTAATTTAAATTAATTTAAATCTTCTGGTCCAGATGAATTACTGTACATCCTATAGTACTGAAGGAGTTATCAGAGAAAATTGTAGAATCACTAGCCAGAATCTTTGAAAAATCCTGGGAAACAGGAGAAGTCCCAAAAGATTGGAGAAGGGCAAATGATGTCCCTATCTTCAAAAATGGAAAGAAGATGTAGCCAGGAAATTACAGGCCAGTGAGCCTTACTTCTATACTGGAATTTTTGAATACATTATTTAACAACATTTATATAAGAACTTGGATAAGAATACAGTATACATTAATTAGCCAGAGCCAGCATGGGTTTGTAGCAAAAAATTCATGCCAGACTAATTTAATTTCCTTCTATGATGGAATCACTGACTGGGTGGATCAAGGAAATGCGCAGATATAGTATATCTTGACTTCAGCAAAGCATTTGATAATGTATCTCATACAATCCTTATTGAAAAAATAACCAAGTATGGGATTGACAAGGCTACGGTTATTTGGATTCATAACTGGCTTAGTGATCATACTCAAAGAGTGGTAATAAATGTTTGCACATCCAATTGGAAGAGTGCTTCAAATGGGGTACCACAAGGCTCTGTCCTGGTCCCATGTTGTTCAACATTTTTATAAATGACTAGCTGAAGAGCCCGGCGCTGCCCGGGCATAGTACCTAACTAGGTTAGTTATAACAAATTGTAAGATTATATCTATATAAAGTATTCAGCTTCTCCCCATTATGTAGATAGGGCCAAATAGTTTGGCGATTTGGACGTGCGGGGGTTAAAATTTCATTCAACACATAGCCTATGATGCTCTGGGGTTGAGATGTGCGGGCATGCAAAATTTATGCCGTAAGTACAACGGTGCAGATTCCTATCCGGGCCAAAATATTTGCGATTTGGAAGCGCGGGGTTAAAATTTCGACTCAAAACCTAGCCTATGACGCTCCCGGGGTCGAGACGTGCGGGTGTGCAAAATTTCATGCCGTAAATGCAGATTCCTATGCGACATACACAAGCATTCAGCTTTCTCCCCATTATGTAGATAGGGCCAAAATTGTTTGGCGATTTGGAACGTGCGGGGGTTAAAATTTCCATTCAACACATAGCCTATAATGCTCCTGGGGTTGAGATGTGCGGGCATGCAAAATTTCATGCCCGTAAGTACAACGGTGCAGATTCCTATCCCGAGCCAAAATTATTTGCCGATATGGAATGCGCGGGGTTAAAATTTCTACTCAAAACCTAGCCTATGACGCTCCCGGGGTCGAGACGTGCGGTGTGTGCAAAATTTCATGCCCGTAAATGCAGATTCCTATGCCGGACATACACACAAGCATTCAGCTTTCTCCCCATTATGTAGATAGGGCCAAAATTGTTTGGCGATTTGGAACGCGCGGGGTTAAAATTTCGATTCAAAACATAGCCTAGGACTCTTTCGGGGTCGAGACGTGCGGGCGTGCAAAATTTCATGCCCGTAAGTGCGACGGTGCGGATTCCAATCCCGGACAAACATACCCACATACATACATACACAAATACATACATTCTGCTTTATATATTAGATCTAGATATGGGAACTGATCAAATTTGCAGATGATGAAAAGCTAGGAGGGATAGCTAGCACTAGAGAAGAAATAACATAATGGTATTTAATAGTGAAAAATGCAAGAGTCTATATCTGAGCAAGAAAAATGAAAATTACATCTACAGAATGAGAGGAACAGAACTAAGCAACAGCATGTGTGAAATGTACTTGGGTATGCTAATAGATAAAAGGCTGCACATGAGTCAACAGTGTGATTCAGCAACAAAAAAGGCAAACACAATTCTAGGAAGTATTAAGAGAAGCATAGAGTCTATATTACATGAAGTAATTATCCCCCTCTACTCTTCCTTGGTCAGCCCACATCTGGAATACTGTGTCCAGTTCTGGGCAACACATTTTAAAAAAATCCATTGAAAAACTGAAACAAGTTCAGAGAAAAGCTGCCAGGATGGTCAGCGGACTGCGAAGTATGTCCTACAAGGAACGGTTAAAGGATCTGGGAATGTTTAGTTTGCAAAAAATAAGGCTAAGAAGAGACTTAATATCGTAGAGGGATCATCCTCATTCTCATTTGCACATGGAAACACTAGAAGCAATGGAATGAAACTGAAAGGGAGAAGATACAGATTACAATAGATATTAGAAAAAACATTTTGACAGTGAGGGTGATCAATGAGTGGAGCAGGCTGCCACTAGAGGTGGTGAGGATGAACAGACAACTGTCTGAGATGGTTTAGTGAATCCTGCATTGAGCAGTGGGTTGTACACGATGATCCTCGAGGTCCCTTCCAACATTCTATGATTCTATAAACACAATGCTAACCATGGGGTGTTTACATCCTGATGATGATCATTCCTTTGTCTTCACAAACTACACTTCTCATGAATCTTTTCCTTATCTGAGTACTTTCACCTCATCCCATGACTGTTACTCCTCCCCTGTGTTCCCTATATTACAGATAGTGCAGCATGTGCTTCTCCTTACTACTGCACATTGTGAGAATCTGCAATTGTATGCTGCTGTCTCGGATTGCCATTGTTTCCTTTGCTCAGCTGCATCCTACTTAACACTTCAGTACATCAGTCATCTTATCCCGTTCCCATAGCAGATTGCTCCTCTCAACCCCCTATAAACAGTAGCATTCAACAGTATTTTACTCTTTTTAGCACCTTTATATACAGTAGCATCCTGAAGTACACCATTTATCTCAGCTTCTGCATATACAGCAGCATCCTACAGTATAAGTGCTCCTATTAGCTCCTCTATATAGTTATGCAGTATCATTCTGCAGTATATCCCGCCTCTCAGCTCCTCTATATACAAATTTTCCTGCAGGGCAATTGTCAGAAAAGTAGTATGTGTTTAAGGCATTGACCCGTCGGGGTGACGCGTGGTGTGCTGCTCTCTCCCTCTTCACCTGTTTATATCATCCACTGGCCCCCCGGGTGGCTTCCTCTGACATTAGTGGTATGTCTGCTTTATTTCATACTAGCTGAAAAGCCCGGCGCTGCCGGGCATAGTACCTAACTACTTTTAGTTATAACAAATTGTAATGATTATATCTATATACAAGTATTCAGCTTTCTCCCCATTATGTAGATAGGGCCAAAATAGTTTGGCGATTTGGAACGTGCGGGGGTTAAAATTTCCATTCAACACATAGCCTATGATGCTCCTGGGGTTGAGATGTGCGGGCATGCAAAATTTCATGCCCGTAAGTACAACGGTGCAGATTCCTATCCCGGGCCAAAATTATTTGCCGATTTGGAATGCGCGGGGTTAAAATTTCGACTCAAAACCTAGCCTATGACGCTCCCGGGGTCAAGACGTGCGGGTGTGCAAAATTTCATGCCCGTAAATGCAGATTCCTATGCCGGACATACACACAAGCATTCAGCTTTCTCCCATTATATAGATAGGGCCAAAATTGTTTGGCGATTTGGAACGTGCGGGGGTTAAAATTTCCATTCAACACATAGCCTATAATGCTCCTGGGGTTGAGATGTGCGGGCATGCAAAATTTCATGCCCGTAAGTACAACGGTGCAGATTCCTATCCCGAGCCAAAATTATTTGCCGATTTGGAATGCGCGGGGTTAAAATTTCTACTCAAAACCTAGCCTATGACGCTCCCGGGGTCGAGACGTGCGGGTGTGCAAAATTTCATGCCCGTAAATGCAGATTCCTATGCCGGACATACACACAAGCATTCAGCTTTCTCCCCATTATGTAGATAGGGCCAAAATTGTTTGGCGATTTGGAACGCGCGGGGTTAAAATTTCGATTCAAAACATAGCCTAGGACTCTTTCGGGGTCGAGACGTGCGGGCATGCAAAATTTCATGCCCGTAAGTGCGACGGTGCGGATTCCAATCCCGGACAAACATACCCACATACATACATACACAAATACATACATTCTGCTTTATATATTAGATCTAGATATGGGAACTGATCAAATTTGCAGATGATGAAAAGCTAGGAGGGATAGCTAGCACTAGAGAAGAAATAACATAATGGTATTTAATAGTGAAAAATGCAAGAGTCTATATCTGAGCAAGAAAAATGAAAATTACATCTACAGAATGAGAAGGAACAGAACTAAGCAACAGCATGTGTGAAATGTACTTGGGTATGCTAATAGATAAAAGGCTGCACATGAGTCAACAGTGTGATTCAGCAACAAAAAAGGCAAACACAATTCTAGGAAGTATTAAGAGAAGCATAGAGTCTATATTACATGAAGTAATTATCCCCCTCTACTCTTCCTTGGTCAGCCCACATCTGGAATACTGTGTCCAGTTCTGGGCAACACATTTTAAAAAAAGCCATTGAAAAACTGAAACAAGTTCAGAGAAAAGCTGCCAGGATGGTCAGCGGACTGCGAAGTATGTCCTACAAGGAACGGTTAAAGGATCTGGGAATGTTTAGTTTGCAAAAAATAAGGCTAAGAAGAGACTTAATATCGTAGAGGGATCATCCTCATTCTCATTTGCACATGGAAACACTAGAAGCAATGGAATGAAACTGAAAGGGAGAAGATACAGATTACAATAGATATTAGAAAAAACATTTTGACAGTGAGGGTGATCAATGAGTGGAGCAGGCTGCCACTAGAGGTGGTGAGGATGAACAGACAACTGTCTGAGATGGTTTAGTGAATCCTGCATTGAGCAGTGGGTTGTACACGATGATCCTCGAGGTCCCTTCCAACATTCTATGATTCTATAAACACAATGCTAACCATGGGGTGTTTACATCCTGATGATGATCATTCCTTTGTCTTCACAAACTACACTTCTCATGAATCTTTTCCTTATCTGAGTACTTTCACCTCATCCCATGACTGTTACTCCTCCCCTGTGTTCCCTATATTACAGATAGTGCAGCATGTGCTTCTCCTTACTACTGCACATTGTGAGAATCTGCAATTGTATGCTGCTGTCTCGGATTGCCATTGTTTCCTTTGCTCAGCTGCATCCTACTTAACACTTCAGTACATCAGTCATCTTATCCCGTTCCCATAGCAGATTGCTCCTCTCAACCCCCCTATAAACAGTAGCATTCAACAGTATTTTACTCTTTTTAGCACCTTTATTAACAGTAGCATCCTGAAGTACACCATTTATCTCAGCTTCTGCATATACAGCAGCATCCTACAGTATAAGTGCTCCTATTAGCTCCTCTATATAGTTATGCAGTATCATTCTGCAGTATATCCCGCCTCTCAGCTCCTCTATATACAAATTTTCCTGCAGGGCAATTGTCAGAAAAGTAGTATGTGTTTAAGGCATTGACCCGTCGGGGTGACGCGTGGTGTGCTGCTCTCTCCCTCTTCACCTGTTTATATCATCCACTGGCCCCCCCGGGTGGCTTCCTCTGACATTAGTGGTATGTCTGCTTTATTTCATACTAGCTGAAAAGCCCGGCGCTGCCCGGGCATAGTACCTAACTACTTTTAGTTATAACAAATTGTAATGATTATATCTATATACAAGTATTCAGCTTTCTCCCCATTATGTAGATAGGGCCAAAATAGTTTGGCGATTTGGAACGTGCGGGGGTTAAAATTTCCATTCAACACATAGCCTATGATGCTCCTGGGGTTGAGATGTGCGGGCATGCAAAATTTCATGCCCGTAAGTACAACGGTGCAGATTCCTATCCCGGGCCAAAATTATTTGCGATTTGGAATGCGCGGGGTTAAAATTTCGACTCAAAACCTAGCCTATGACGCTCCCGGGGTCGAGACGTGCGGGTGTGCAAAATTTCATGCCCGTAAATGCAGATTCCTATGCCGGACATACACACAAGCATTCAGCTTTCTCCCCATTATGTAGATAGGGCCAAAATTGTTTGGCGATTTGGAACGTGCGGGGGTTAAAATTTCCATTCAACACATAGCCTATAATGCTCCTGGGGTTGAGATGTGCGGGCATGCAAAATTTCATGCCCGTAAGTACAACGGTGCAGATTCCTATCCCGAGCCAAAATTATTTGCCGATTTGGAATGCGCGGGGTTAAAATTTCTACTCAAAACCTAGCCTATGACGCTCCCGGGGTCGAGACGTGCGGGTGTGCAAAATTTCATGCCCGTAAATGCAGATTCCTATGCCGGACATACACACAAGCATTCAGCTTTCTCCCCATTATGTAGATAGGGCCAAAATTGTTTGGCGATTTGGAACGCGCGGGGTTAAAATTTCGATTCAAAACATAGCCTGTGACTCTTTCGGGGTCGAGACGTGCGGGCGTGCAAAATTTCATGCCCGTAAGTGCGACGGTGCGGATTCCAATCCCGGACAAACATACCCACATACATACATACACAAATACATACATTCTGCTTTATATATTAGATCTAGATATGGGAACTGATCAAATTTGCAGATGATGAAAAGCTAGGAGGGATAGCTAGCACTAGAGAAGAAATAACATAATGGTATTTAATAGTGAAAAATGCAAGAGTCTATATCTGAGCAAGAAAAATGAAAATTACATCTACAGAATGAGAGGAACAGAACTAAGCAACAGCATGTGTGAAATGTACTTGGGTATGCTAATAGATAAAAGGCTGCACATGAGTCAACAGTGTGATTCAGCAACAAAAAAGGCAAACACAATTCTAGGAAGTATTAAGAGAAGCATAGAGTCTATATTACATGAAGTAATTATCCCCCTCTACTCTTCCTTGGTCAGCCCACATCTGGAATACTGTGTCCAGTTCTGGGCAACACATTTTAAAAAAAGCCATTGAAAAACTGAAACAAGTTCAGAGAAAAGCTGCCAGGATGGTCAGCGGACTGCGAAGTATGTCCTACAAGGAACGGTTAAAGGATCTGGGAATGTTTAGTTTGCAAAAAATAAGGCTAAGAAGAGACTTAATATCGTAGAGGGATCATCCTCATTCTCATTTGCACATGGAAACACTAGAAGCAATGGAATGAAACTGAAAGGGAGAAGATACAGATTACAATAGATATTAGAAAAAACATTTTGACAGTGAGGGTGATCAATGAGTGGAGCAGGCTGCCACTAGAGGTGGTGAGGATGAACAGACAACTGTCTGAGATGGTTTAGTGAATCCTGCATTGAGCAGTGGGTTGTACACGATGATCCTCGAGGTCCCTTCCAACATTCTATGATTCTATAAACACAATGCTAACCATGGGGTGTTTACATCCTGATGATGATCATTCCTTTGTCTTCACAAACTACACTTCTCATGAATCTTTTCCTTATCTGAGTACTTTCACCTCATCCCATGACTGTTACTCCTCCCCTGTGTTCCCTATATTACAGATAGTGCAGCATGTGCTTCTCCTTACTACTGCACATTGTGAGAATCTGCAATTGTATGCTGCTGTCTCGGATTGCCATTGTTTCCTTTGCTCAGCTGCATCCTACTTAACACTTCAGTACATCAGTCATCTTATCCCGTTCCCATAGCAGATTGCTCCTCTCAACCCCCTATAAACAGTAGCATTCAACAGTATTTTACTCTTTTTAGCACCTTTATATACAGTAGCATCCTGAAGTACACCATTTATCTCAGCTTCTGCATATACAGCAGCATCCTACAGTATAAGTGCTCCTATTAGCTCCTCTATATAGTTATGCAGTATCATTCTGCAGTATATCCCGCCTCTCAGCTCCTCTATATACAAATTTTCCTGCAGGGCAATTGTCAGAAAAGTAGTATGTGTTTAAGGCATTGACCCGTCGGGGTGACGCGTGGTGTGCTGCTCTCTCCCTCTTCACCTGTTTATATCATCCACTGGCCCCCCCGGGTGGCTTCCTCTGACATTAGTGGTATGTCTGCTTTATTTCATACTAGCTGAAAAGCCCGGCGCTGCCCGGGCATAGTACCTAACTACTTTTAGTTATAACAAATTGTAATGATTATATCTATATACAAGTATTCAGCTTTCTCCCCATTATGTAGATAGGGCCAAAATAGTTTGGCGATTTGGAACGTGCGGGGGTTAAAATTTCCATTCAACACATAGCCTATGATGCTCCTGGGGTTGAGATGTGCGGGCATGCAAAATTTCATGCCCGTAAGTACAACGGTGCAGATTCCTATCCCGGGCCAAAATTATTTGCCGATTTGGAATGCGCGGGGTTAAAATTTTGACTCAAAACCTAGCCTATGACGCTCCCGGGGTCGAGACGTGCGGGTGTGCAAAATTTCATGCCCGTAAATGCAGATTCCTATGCGGACATACACACAAGCATTCAGCTTTCTCCCCATTATGTAGATAGGGCCAAAATAGTTTGGCGATTTGGAACGTGCGGGGGTTAAAATTTCCATTCAACACATAGCCTATGATGCTCCTGGGGTTGACATGTGCGGGCATGCAAAATTTCATGCCCGTAAGTACAACGGTGCAGATTCCTATCCCGGGCCAAAATTATTTGCCGATTTGGAATGCGCGGGGTTAAAATTTCGACTAAAAACCTAGCCTATGACGCTCCCGGGGTCGAGACGTACGGGTGTGCAAAATTTCATGCCCGTAAATGCAGATTCCTATGCCGGACATACACACAAGCATTCAGCTTTCTCCCCATTATGTAGATAGGGCCAAAATTGTTTGGCGATTTGGAACGTGCGGGGTTAAAATTTCCATTCAACACATAGCCTATAATGCTCCTGGGGTTGAGATGTGCGGGCATGCAAAATTTCATGCCCGTAAGTACAACGGTGCAGATTCCTATCCCGAGCCAAAATTATTTGCCGATTTGGAATGCGCGGGGTTAAAATTTCTACTCAAAACCTAGCCTATGACGCTCCGGGGTCGAGACGTGCGGGTGTGCAAAATTTCATGCCCGTAAATGCAGATTCCTATGCCGGACATACACACAAGCATTCAGCTTTCTCCCCATTATGTAGATAGGGCCAAAATTGTTTGGCGATTTGGAACGTGCGGGGTTAAAATTTCCATTCAACACATAGCCTATGATGCTCCTGGGGTTGAGATGTGCGGGCGTGCAAAATTTCATGCCCGTAAGTACAACGGTGCAGATTCCTATCCCGAGCCAAAATTATTTGCCGATTTGGAATGCGCGGGGTTAAAATTTCTACTCAAAACCTAGCCTATGACGCTCCCGGGGTCGAGACGTGCGGGTGTGCAAAATTTCATGCCCGTAAATGCAGATTCCTATGCCGGACATACACACAAGCATTCAGCTTTCTCCCATTATGTAGATAGGGCCAAAATTGTTTGGCGATTTGGAACGCGTGGGGTTAAAATTTCGATTCAAAACATAGCCTAGGACTCTTTCGGGGTCGAGACGTGCGGGCGTGCAAAATTTCATGCCCGTAAGTGCGACGGTGCGGATTCCAATCCTGGACAAACATACCCACATACATACACAAATACATACATTCAGCTTTATATATTAGATATGATTTTCTATTTATCTAATGATAGCGGACGTGCATATTGATACATTTTCTCATCATATAGAGGTTTGCCAGGCCATGTGTGTTTTTGACTTTGATCTGAGGGAATAATTTTCTACTATTGAATTTCATTACATACGTGTAATATTGTATGCCAATTGAGTAGCACCACGCGTCCCATACTTAAACGTTTTGCACACTGCACTTTAGTGTTTCACCCTGTTTACATGTTCTCTATATTGATAAATAAAATTGATTGTTTTATATTTCACCCTGGACTCTTTGGTCATATTTTTCCTCTGTTTCTGTCCTGCGCTATTAGCGACCTGTCCAATGTATTTTGTCCTGATTTTTGGGCATCGTTTTGAATTTTGTTGCTAATATTATTTAATATCATTTGTATTACATTATGATACCGCTCTCTATGTTGAAGTGTGTTCTTATGGTTAGTACCTAGTAGCACCCCCTTTTGCAAGTATCACAGCTTGTAAACTCTTTTTGTAGCCAGACAAGAGTCTTTCAACCCTTGTTTGAAGGATTTTCATCCAATCTTCCTTGGAAATTCTTCCAGTTCTGTGATATTTCTGGTTCGTCTTGCATGCACTGCTATTTTGAGGTTTAGCCACAGATTTTCAATGATGTTCAGATCAGGGGACTGTGAGGGCCATTGTAAAATCTTCAGCTTGGGTCCTGAATCCTGGGGTTCTGATTTGCCTCTCTAGCAATCCTATGAGCAGCTCTCATTGAAATTTTGCTTTATCTTTCATACCTTATGTTGACCTCCACTGTTCCGTTAACTGCCATTTCCTAATTACATTTCATACTGAGGAAAGGCCAACTTGAAAAAGCTTTGCTATCTTCTTATAGCTTTCTCCTGCTTTTTAGGCCTCCATCATTTCCATTTTCAGAGTTCTAGGCAGCTGCTAAGAAGAAAACATAGCTGCTGTTTTTTAGCACAAGGTTAGAGGCTGGGTTTTTATAAAGCTGGGAAATTTGCAGCACCTGGCCTTTACTAATGATGATAGTAAACAAGCCATAACCCTAACAGATTAATTAAGGTCTGTCTGAAACCTTGGTTACAGTTATCTGAGCACAAAGGGTGGCCAAACTTTTGCATCGACCCATTTTACTTTTTGTAATTTTTAAAATGTAAAAAAATTATAATATATACCGTATTTTTCGGATTATAAGACACACTTTTATGATGTCCAAAATTAGGGGAAAACACGGATTTTGGTAAGAACTTACCTGTAAAATCCTTTTCAGCGAAGGAAGGAAGAGAGACACAGTATTCATTACTGATGGGTAGGCGGAGCCCCAGATCAGGATGTCACCTCAGATCAAAAGAGTGCTGACTGGCTGGCCCCTCCAGCTCGGGCTCCTCCTACTCAGCTCCAGTCGTACCAAAGCTTTGAGGAAAAGAGCCAAGATCACCAGCGGAGCAACATAACCCCTTCTGAAAGAACTTCAGAGAAAAAAACACAAGGATACAGGTTATGCATGCAAAGAAAGCCAAAAACCACAGAGTTCCAGGTACTACTCACGGAACCTGACTACTGCGATGAGCTGGCGATGCTGGAACAGAGCCTTAGTGCGCTGACCTCAGCCCAGATAATCGCTATCAGATAAGGGTCGCGCTGCATCTGAAAACATCAACACACTTCTGCCTTGGGAGGGTGCTGTGTCTCTCTTCCTTCCTTCGCTGAAAAGGATTTTACAGGTAAGTTCTTACCAAAATCCGTGTTTCAGCTGCAGATGGAAGGAAGAGAGCCACAGTATTCATTACTGATGGGACGTCCCAAAGCAGTTCAAAAATAAGGGTGGGAAAAACCAATAAAAGGCAGAAACCCAACAACTTAACAACAAAGCGCAACCAGCGCTAAACACAAGTTCATCTAGAACTTTAAACTACAGCCGCCTGCAGGACCCTACGTCCGAGGGCTGCATCAGCGGAAGCACTGACGTCCACTTTATAAAACTTTGTAAACGTGTGGACAGAGCGCCAAGTTGCCGCTCGGCAGAGCTGCACTGCCGAGGCACCTTGATGAAAAGCCCACGATGAGGCCACAGCTCTCGTAGAATGAGCTCGAATCTTAATCGGGCAAGATTCACCCCGAAGACGGTAAGCTTCCAAAATAGCTGACCGGATCCAACGAGCTATAGAATCCTTGGAAGCTCGTTGACCACGCCGACGACCTGCTGGAACCACAAACAGGGAGTCCGTCTTACGAAAACCTTGAGTAATAGATAGATAAAACTTCAAGGCCCGCACTAAATCCAATGTGTGTAAAGCTCGCTCTTTCACATTCTTCGGATCCGGGCAGAATGAAGGCAACACAATATCCTGGTTGACATGAAATTGTGACACCACTTTAGGCAAAAAAATCACCCCGAGTGCGAAGCACTACACGATCCGGAAAAAACTCCAGAAAAGGAGGCGAACAAGAAAGAGCTGCCAACTCAGAAACTCTCCTCAAGGAAGTGACAGCAACAAGGAAAGCCACCTTCCAAGAAAGTAAAGAAAGGCTAGCAGAAACCATAGGCTCAAAAGGTTTATGCTGAAGAGCTTCCAAAACAAGGTTGAGCGCCAAGGAGACACGGGTGCCTTCCGCGGCGGAAACTTACGAGATATACCTCGGAAAAAGGAGAGCACGTCTCTATTTGAAGCAATGGTTCTCCGAAACAATAAGGACAGAGCAGAAATCTGACCTTTCAGAGTGCTTACTGCCAAACCCTTGTCTAGCCCATGCTGTAGAAAAGCCAACAGGTTGGGAATGGAAAATTTTCTCGGGTTCCGAGAGGACCCCAAACACCACGAAAAGAAGGTTTCCCAAATTTTGTGGTAAATCCTAGTAGTAGCCGGACATCTCGCAGCACGAAGGGTAGCAATGACCTCGGCTGAGAAACCTCTACGGGTCAAGATTTCGGTCTCAAGAGCCACGCCGTCAAACGCAGGGACATCAAGTCCGGATGACAAACGGGCCCTGAGTCAACAAGTCCGGTTGAAGAGGGAGTGGAAAAGGAGGTGCCGCCAACAGCGACATTATTGTCGAGAACCACACCCTTCTTGGCCAGTCTGGAGCTATCAAAATAGCTGGAATTCTCTCTAGTCTGATCCGACGCAGTACTAGAGGAAGTAAGGATATCGGCGGGAATACATAGATCAGCTCGAACTGATCCCACTGAGCCACTAGAGCATCCACCGCCACCGCCTTCGGATCCTTGTACCTGGACATGAATGTCGGTAACTTGGCATTGAACCTGGATGCCATCAAATCCACTTGGGGGGTTCCCCAGCGAGAGCACAGTAGTGCAAAACACATCCGGATGGAGGCTCCATTCCCCGGAATCCATCCTTCTGCGACTGAGAAAGTCCGCTGTAACATTCTGAACCCCTGGAATGTGAATCGCCGAAATGGCTGGTACATTGGCCTCTGCCCAAATCAGAATTCGGGACACCTCTACCATGAGTCTGGAACTCCTTGTCCCACCTTGGTGATTGATATACGCGACAGCCGTCGCATTGTCTGTCTGCACACGGACTGGCAGACCGCTCAAAGGGACCGTCCAATGTTGGAGGCAAAGGAAAATCGCCCTCAATTCCAGGATGTTGATCGGAAGCACAGACTCTTCCGATGACCATACCCCCTGAATCCAGAGATTGTTCCAAACACCCCCCAGCCCGTCAGGCTGGCATCGGTGGTTATGACTGACCACTTCGGAGGGAGGAAAGACTTCCCCAGGGAGAATGCCCCTGGACGTAACCACCATTCTAGAGAATCCCGCACCGCGCGAGAAATGGTGACACTGCAATCCAGCGATTGCGACTGATTCCATCGACTCAAGATGAACCTTTGAAGAGTCCTGGAGTGGAACTGGGCAAAAGGAATTGCCTCCATGGACGCCATCAGTCCTAGAAGACGCATACACTTCCGTAGAGACATTGCCGTTGAGGATCTCATAATCTGTACATGTCGAAGAAGACATGACTGTTTGTCTGGTGGTAGGGAAACTACCGACCGAAACGTGTCGAGATGCATTCCCAAAAAGAGGATTGTCCTCGATGGTTCCAGGGACGACTTCTCCCAATTGACCAGCCAACCGAAGTCCTTCAGAAACTGAAGAGACAAATCCCGAGCCGTCAACGCCTCCTCCTCCGAGGAAGCCATGATCAAAAGATCGTCCAGATAAGGGAGAATCGTAAACCCCTGTCTTCGAAGGATTGCCATGAGAGGCGCCAGAATTTTTGTAAAGACCCTTGGCGCTGAGGCTAAGCCGAACGGCAGAGCCACGAACTGGTAATGATTCCGACCTATGGCAAATCGAAGAAAGCGCTGATGAGCCTTTCCGATGGGAATATGCAAATAGGCGTCGCGAATGTCGATTGACACCAGAAAATCGTTCTGTGACAGAGCTGCCACAACGGAACGAAGCGACTCCATGCGAAATTTCCGGGCATGGACATGCCGGTTTAATCGCTTGAGATCCAGAATCGGGCGAAATTTGTTCTCCTTTTTGGGAACTATAAAAAGGTTGGAATAAAAACCTTTTCCTCGGTCCTCTGACGGAACCGGTATCACTACACCCTTTTGTAGCAGAGATTCGACCTCTCGCTGTAGAGCGACAACAAGCTCGGGATCCGACGGAACGCGAGACTGACAAAAAACATTTGGGGGTCGAGAAGCAAACTCTATGAAATAGCCTGCCGACACAATCCGCGTTGCCCAGGAATCTGGAACGCGAGCCATCCAAGTCGCCTTGAAAAGAAGCAGGCGACCCCCCACTCGAGAATCCTCGAGTGGGCCCCTGGCGTCAATTAGACTTTGCGGGCTTCTTGTCAAGTTCCCGCCTGTCCTGGCGGAAACTCTGCTTCCAGGAAGTACGAGTTTTCTGAGAGGATTTCTTTCCTGAGAAGGAAGGACGACCCGATCCCCACGAGGAGTGACTAGATCGTCCTCGGCCCCGAAAGGACCGCCGACCACTATAGACACCAGGCCTACTGGACACCGAGGCCATGGCCCTACGCTGTGGTAATGCTGATTCCTTCGCCTTAGCCTTGGAAATCAGCTCTGTGAGGTCAGATCCAAAAAGATGGCCACCCTTGTAAGGTAAGGCCAACAACCCTTGTTTGGAAACTGCGTCCCCGGCCCACTGTCTGAGCCATAAAGCTCTTCTGACTGTGACCGCTGAAGCTTGCGCTTTGGCCAGCAGAGATGCCGTATCCAGACCGGCATCAAAGATATAACAGGCTGCCGTTTCTAACCATTCACAAGTTTCCCGTATCTCAGATAACGGAGATTCATTGTGCAACTCCGTCTTCAGACGTGCCAACCAACTTAGAGAAGCTCTAGCAGCACACATGGATCCTAGCACTGCTCGGAATCCATGACCCGCAGCCTCATAGCTTGCTTTTGCCGCCAATTCTGCTTTTCTATCCAAAGGCTCCTGTAAGCTCGCTTTTCCCTTAATAGGGAGTAATGAGGATTTATTAAGCTGAGATAAAGACACATCCACCTCAGGAGCAGAAGTCCAATTAGCCTTTAACTCCGCAGAGCAAGGATAAAGTGTATCCAAGAAATGCGTTCCATGGAAACGCTTATCTGGACATAGACGTTCCTCCTCTATTACACTATTAAGCTCATCCAGAGCTGGCAATGTTGTACGCGAAGCACGGGACTCCTGGAACATGCGTGCTGATTTACCAGGACGACTAGTTACCTCCTCCGGTAACTGTAATATATCTCTCATGGCTTCAATTAATGCCTCCGTACGCTTCGCCATAGAGGAACGCCCCTGCGGCTCGTCCGCATCTGAATCGGATATTTCTCCATCCGAATTTAAAGGGGAACTCTGCCCAATATCAGATACGTCTGACTCGCTCCGTGTAGAGGCCGGTAACGGCCTGCGTCGCTTCCTCTGAGAAGAATTAGCAGACACATATTGACCTAAAAGGTCAGACAAGTTGTTGATCGATCGAGCGATATCGTCCAATTTTTCACCGCTGTCGACCGCAGCGCTAGACGCTGTGGAGGTCTGCGTATCTGATTGCCGCAATGGCACTGGGACGTGATCCGCGGCATCTGAACTCTGTTCAGACATGTCTCACCTGTATGAACAGGCCAAAGCGGTAATACCAGCAAAAACTATGCGGTTTTCTTTTTTTTTTTTTTTTTTTATATGCTGAAGGGTTAACGCTCCACCAGGCAGGGTTACCCCAGCGGTATTCAGTCAAAAAAATTTTTCTGGTAGAAATAACCCTCAGAAGGGTCAATATTGCAAACTCACCACAACATATATATATGAAGTGTGAGTCCCAGCCAATTTTATGTCTCTAATGAGACTGCAGCTGCAGGATAGCGATCGCTGCGCTGCAGGGTGAGGAATCAGCACTCACCCAGCTGGCCGTGGTGTCTTATGAGGAGAGGAGCGGTTTGAGGAGCCCAGGAGCCTGTGTAATGGCCGCCACAGTGAGGGAGTCGCAGGAGAAACGCCAGAGCGCGCGTCTTCCTGCTCAAAAGACCGGGAATAGATAGGCCACGCCCCCTGCTAGCTCAAATGTTGAGCGCGAACTCCCCCGCTCCTGCTCCCTCTCTGTCCTGCAGCTATCTGCCTGCGGACAAAAGATCACCACGTCTACAATGTAACAGCGCTGTCACAGCAGCGCTGAAGCATACTGACATACAGTAGTAGCGCTGTCACCGCAGCGCTGAAGCACTCACACATTATTATAATAAAAATTGTGTGGAAAACTCATCAGCTCAGCGCCACAGGGACCCCTAAGGGTTTCTGGCGCTATGCCCATGCTTCCCCCCAGGGCGGGAAGCGCAGTGACCCAGCGTGTGGTTTGCGCCCCCGCCAGGGAAAACTCTCCTCATCCCCCAGGGCCGGCAAGGATACTGCAGGGACCATTATGTAATTACAGATCCGCCAAGGGAGAGGCTGGTGAAAAAACACTGATAAACATGTAATAGCGCTGTCACCGCAGCGCTGAAGCATACTGATATACATGTAATAGCGCTGTCATCAGACGCTAAAGCACTCACACATTAATAATAAAATTTTGTGTGGAGTACTCACCAGCCAAGGCGCCACAGGGACCCTCAGGGGTTTCTGGCGCTATGCCCATGCTTCCCCCCAGGGCGAGGAACGCAGTGACCGCACGTGTGGTTTGCGTCCCGCCAGGGAAGCTCTCCTCATCCCCCAGGGCCGGCAAGGATTCTGCAGGGACTTTGAGTAAGTACAGATCCGCCAAGGGAGAGGTTGGGGTACAGCAGCGCTGGTACCCTGAGACCTCTAGACCAACTAGTGATCCAGGTCTCCTGTCCGAATATAAAATAATAAAATCTTCTGAGGAGCTGCATTAGCAGCGACCATCCTTCTGGACCTCAAATCTTAGACTGGAGCTGAGTAGGAGGAGCCCGAGCTGGAGGGGCCAGCCAGTCAGCACTCTTTTGATCTGAGGTGACATCCTGATCTGGGGCTCCGCCTACCCATCAGTAATGAATACTGTGGCTCTCTTCCTTCCATCTGCAGCTGAAAATGTTGGTGCGTCTTATAAACCGAACATTGTTCTTACCGAGGGATCAATGCTGCGGGCCCGGAGGTGGGGGTGTTGCAGTGGTGCTGCAGTGGTCCTGCGGTGTGTGATGGTGGTATGGCAGCGAGCGGTGGTCCTGCGGTGGTGGTACAGTGGCGTGCGGTGGAGGTACGCGGTGAGCGGTAGCCGTGCGGCAGCAGCATATGGCAGCCGCCATTCTTCTTCCGTGGTCCAGCTTCTCACTCAGCGTAGGCGCAGCCGAGATCTCCATCCGCGCCTGTCTCTATGCGATGTCTCCAGGAAAATGGCCGCGGACGCAGTGCATATGGAGATCTCGGCACCAAGATCTCGGGAGATGAGATCTCAGCGCCAAGATCAACATCTGCGCATGCGCCACCCTGGCAGCCGTTTTCCCGGAGTCCACTGCATAGTAAACATTGCAGGGGCTCTGGGCTTTTACAAAATGTTGGCTGAACCCCCGCACCACCGAACCCCCGCAGCGCCACTCTTTCCCCCTCCAGCAGCGGCCCTGGGACTCTGCTCCACTGCGGCCTGCACCACCGAACACCCGAAGCGTCGCACGCCCGAACACCCTTTTCTCCCAGTCTGAGGTCTGCAGCAATGCCCCACTCCTGTCTCTGCCAGCAGCGACCTTGGGACCCCGTTTCACCGCAGCCACCACCCCGGTAAGCACTAAGACTCATGGATTGTAAGAAGCACCATCATTTTATTAAAAAAAAGTTTTTTTTTCCTATTTTTCTCCTCAAAATTTGAAGTGCGTCTTGTAATCTGATGCGTCTTAAAAACTGCAAAATACGGTATATATTTTTTCCTAAAATACAAAGGAAATGTGTCATCTTTAACTTTCAATATATATTGAAAGTTAATATATATAAAAATATATATTTTATATATTTTTTTCTCATAAAATACAAAGGAAGTGTGTCATCTTTAACTTTAGCCCTTTTAGAAAGCATTTCATTTTCAAGTTGCTTAACTGTTCACAATAACAGTAATTTTGAGCAGGGGTGCCCAATTTTTTACGTGCCACTGTATATATCCTTATGTATGTCCGGTATATCAATCAATGACAATTTTGTCTTCATTTTATATATACTTTCATCACATATGCACTTAGACTATCATTCATGATCTTTTTATTACTATGACAGACCTCTAAGTGTTAAATGTTCCAATAAACATATTTTCCTTTGTTTTTTTCAAAACTAAGTTGTTACGAGTATCAGCCAAATATAAATATTGATGATAATTTTATGTCCTATACAGTCTAGGTATCTTCTATGTACTTTTAGTATGGCCATTTTCCATTTGTATCCATCTTTTTGCATGTTTCCCATGCTGGTCATGCTTATGGAATCCTTTTTTAGTGTTGTGATTCTCTTTTAATGATTACTTAATGAAGGATACGCATTTTTTATTTTGGCACTTGTTTCTCCTTTCTCCCCTCTACATGCAGTAGCATTATGCAGTACATCAATCCACTCAGCCGCTCTATATACACAGTCCTATCCTGTAATACATGGCTCCTCTCAGCCCCTCTATATACATTATCATCCTGCAGTATATCATTCCTCTCAGCCCCTCTATGTAAAGTTTTATTAGCGAAGCTAGTAACTCATTAACAACAAAACATGTATTCCCTAAGCATTGTGCCTGATAAAATCAGAATATACAGTTAATCAAGTTCTTCAGCAAAATGCAGTTTATGTTTACAAACCAGTCTCTCCTTCTTTGATGTGAGTAAAGGTTCTCAAGTTTGATGTCCGCTAGAAGTATACTGCTGACTGGGTAAGTGTATGAAGGATGTATCCTCACATGCACAATGAAGGGAATCGTTTTTGCTGCTGTTTGGGGTCACTGTTGTGATCCTTGGCACTTGTGAGTCTAACAAAATAAAAAAATATCTTGGACAACCCCTCTAAGGCAGGTCAATAAAACTTTACACAGATAAAACTCTGTGTGCGGCTCCCCTTTTGTGCTCCGGTTTCATAAATAGGACGTGTACTATATGGACACTGTAATAAAGTCTGAAATAATGGCATGGACATTGCAATAATGTTATTTCTCTCTGAATTGCTTGTTTGAATATCATTTCAGTTGCCATTGCCATAAAGTGCACACATCCTGCTACAGAATATACCGGAAGGAAATTGTATTTCCAATACGGCCACCACCAAAATGTTGTAAAAAAAAAAAAAAAGTAATTCTATTCTACATACTGTATTAACATCAAATCAATGAAACAATATGATACATGAGACACTGCCTTTACTCTTTAGACAAAAAATGGGATAAAAATAAATTTCTCATACCGAAACACCTTTGGGACCTGATTGTCCAGGCTGACCATCTCTTCCTGGCCTTCCCTCTCTACCAGGCGTACCTTGCAGCCCAGGTAAACCAGCGTCTCCTTTATCTCCTTTTAGTTTTGGTTCAAAATAAACTTCACCAGGGGATCCTTTTGCTCCAGGTCTCCCCATTAGACCTGGTACACCTTGTGATCCCTACAAAAACATATGTTATTATTATTATTATTACTATTATTATTATGAAATAGAAGAAGAAACAGAACATTAAAGAAGGCTTAAGCCATCATATTTTGCATTTTACAGTAGTAAAATCTTTCTGAGTGCTCAGATGATAAGGGCATAAGCACACGTCAGGTTATAGACGCCAGCATACCCATATAGTTTTTGCTACAGGAAGATGCTTTAAGAAAACGCTGGCAGTGTTTTTCCTGAAGCATCCTCTCTTGCGTCATATCTGTCGTTATCGCAGCAGCTTTGCCATTAGCAGTTATTTCATGAGCAGAAGACACTAAAAGAATGGAATAGTCACTGAATCGGATAAAGAAGTTGTAGAAAGACTGAAATTATGAGCAGTCAGTTGTTTTGACATTGCTGTGCTTATGTGCTTTTCAGGTGGGTTTCAGGGGAAATCCTCCTGAAAGTCGTGTGTACATATTGTAAAAAGAAGATGTATAAGTCATTTTTCTATTATTATTTAAGAACACACGATCCATTACTTCCTACTTCTACTTCTCTACTATGACATTCTATTTGGCCTACTAATCAGAAGAGGCACCAGGAATGCATTTCTTAACCAGCTAACAAATACTCAATACTTACAGGTAAACCTGGTGGGCCATCATAGCCTGGTTCTCCTCTGTCTCCCTTGTTTCCTGGTTGACCAGAAATACCTTAAAAAATACATGTATATATTATCTGGATGGGTTAATATTATCAGCTTTTTGAAAAAAAAAATGTACTTGGTGTTAATTCCAAATGCAAAAGAGTGGACTTCCAATTTAAAGCGGTTTTCCATGCTTCTAGTACTGATGATCTATCCTTACATTAGTTTATTAATAGCAAGTCACTGAAGGTCCAACGCCTGCTATCCCCATCAATCAGTTATCAGCTCCATCAGTAGCCAGATGAAAAAAATATTTACTGTTTACATCAAGCCACAGCCGATGCTTATAACAGCTGATCGGTGAGAGTGCTCAAACCTCACTGATAAGATAGGTTATCCATATCAGAAGCCTGATGAATTCTTTAAAAACTATATTGGTTTTCCTGGACTATTTTATTTTTTTCCTGTTGGGCTAAGAACTGACAGGCAGTTACTGACTACCTGTCTATTATGCCCAGCGATGGCTCAGAGCAGTCATCAACCGTTCCTGTCGACAATTAGCTGCTCCCCCATCAACAGAGTGGCTCTTCCTCTTACAGGCTGCTCTGTTGAATGGGCGCGCCTGACATGGTCATACTGATTGACAGCCGAGTTCCTGCAGTTAAGTAGCCCGGAGCCAGCTGTCAATCAGCATGACATCGACAGTCATACTCTGTACAGTCATGGCCAAAAGTTTTGAGAATGACACAAATATTATATTTTCACATGATCTGCAGCCCTCTGGTTTTTATGTGTGTTTGACAGATGTTTTTATCACAGACAGAAATATAATTGCAAACATATGAGTAACAAAAGCTTATATTGACAGTTAGAATGAGTTAATGCAGCAAGTCAATATTTGTAGTGTTGACCCTCCTTCTTCAGGACCTCTGCAATTCTCCCTGGCATGCTCTCAATCAACTTCTGGACCAAATCCTGACTGATAGCAGTCCATTTTTGCACAATCAATGCTTTCATTTTGTCAGAATTTTTAGGTTTTTGTTTGTCCACCCGTCTCTTGATGATTGACCACAAGTTCTCAATGGGATTAAGATCTGGGGATTTTCCAGGCCATGGACCCAAAATCTCTATGTTTTGTTCCCTGAGCCATTTAGTTATCATCTTTGCTTTATGGCAAGGTGCTCCATCATGCTGGAAAAGGCATTGTTGATCGCCAAAATGCTCTTGGAGGATTGGGAGAAGTTGCTCTTGGAGGACATTCTGGTACCATTCTTTATTCATGGCTGTGTTTTTAGGCAAGACTGTGAGAGAGCCGATTCCCTTGGCTGAGAAGCAACCCCACACATGAATGGTTTCAGGATGCTTAACAGTTGGCATGAGACAAGACTGGTGGTAGCGCTCACCTTGTCTTCCGAATGAGGCATTTTCCAGATGTCCCAAACAATCGAAAAGGGGATTCATCAGAGACAATAACTTTACCCCAGTCCTCAGCAGTTCACTGCCTGTACCTTTTGCAGAATATCAGTCTGTCCATGATGTTTTTTCTGGAGAGAAGTGGCTTCTTTGCTGCCCTCGAGACCAGGCCTTGGTCCAAGAGTCTCCGCCTCACAGTGCGTGCAGATGCACTCATACCTGCCTGCTGCCATTCCTGAGCAAGCTCTGCACTGCTGGTAGCCCGGTCCGCAGCTGAAACACTTTTAAGAGAGGGTCCTGGCGCTTGCTGGTCTTTCTTGGGTGCCCTGGAGCCTTTTTGGCAACAATGGAACCTTTCTCCTTGAAGTTCTTGATGATGCGATAGATTGTTGACTGAGGTGCAATCTTTCTAGCTGCGATACTCTTCCCTGTTAGGCCATTTTTGTGCATTGCAATGATGACTGCATGTGTTTCTTTAGGCCTCTTTCACATTTCCGGCGGGCGCCTGGCGGCGCCCCCGGCATTTTGCCGCAACGCCGCATCTGAAAATCTGATGCGCCGCATGCGGCTTTTTTCGCATTGACATGCATTAGCGCCGGATGGCGCCGCATGTCAATGCGTTGCATGCGGTTTTGTCCGGATGCGGCGCAAATGTACATTGTGGCGTCCGGAAAAAACGCTGCATGTAACGTTTTTTGTTTTTGCCGGATGGTTTCTTATCTCTCCAAGCATCAGAAACCATCCGGCAAAAAACCGCATGCGGCCGCCGGAAGTGTGAAAGGTTTTCACATGCGGCGCTGCGGCAAAATGCCGGGGGCGCCGCAAGGCGCCCGCCGGAAATGTGAAACTAGCCTTAGAGATAACCATGGTTAACAGAAGAGAAACAATGATGCCAAGCACCAGCCTCCTTTTAAAGTGTCCAGTGGTGTCATTCTTACTTAATCATGACAGATTGATCTCCAGCCATGTCCTCATCAACACCCACACCTGTGTTAATGGAGCAATCACTGAAAAGAGGTTAGCTGGTCCTTTTAAGGCAGGGCTGCAATGATGTTGAAATGTGTTTTGGGGGATAAAGTTCATTTTCTAGCCAAATATTGACTTTGCAAGTAATTGCTGTTAAGCTGATCACTCTTTATAACATTCTGGAGTATATGCAAATTGCCATTAGAAAAAGTGAAGCAGTAGACTTTGTAAAAATTAATATTTGTGTCATTCTCAAAACTTTTGTCCATGACTGTAAACAGAGCACGGTGAAAGAGACGCAACTCCTCTGTCGTCATGTCATCACCACATTGACCGCTGTGAGATGGCAGAGATCGGCGCCAGGCACCACAGGCAAATAGTTAGCAGCTACCTGTGTATAAGTTCTTAGTCCCATAAGAAGAAAAATTGTTAATTGCTAATTATTTTTACAAAATATCTTTATTGTATTAAAAATTCTTCTTTTAAAACAGCAAATCAGCAAATGATCCCCTGATCTGTAAAAATACATCTTTGTTTCTGTCTATGGAATTTTTCCTTTGCATTATCTTGAAAAATATGAACTTATATTGGGATGCACACTTTGAAAAAAAACAGTAAAAAAATAAAAATTGTACTTAAATGGAATCTGTCAGGGGTCATAGGAAGCTGAATAAAATTATAACTTGAGATCTGCGATTTGATGTCTTATTCCAGAAAAATCCCCATTTTTATTATCTGTAAATGAGCTGGTCAGGACTATGGGCCAGACACTGATCTGCACCTCCAGAGCTTATCTTAAATAAATGGCTGCTTTTTGCTCTCCTGATATCACTGCAGAGCTGTGTGTGATCATAACTGACACATCTGCAGGTTCCTCTGCTTCAATATTATAACAATACAGCAGAGCTATGAGAGCTGCAGGTGCTAACGTGTTTGCTATGAGACAAAGTTCAGTTCTACTGTTCTTCGTAAGTTACATGCCTCACACTGGTAATGCCTCCTTTCATTTAAAATAGTCAGATGAGGCAGATTCTAAGAGAGATCAGTGTTCTTAAGAGCTCATTTACATATAAGACCAATGTGGATTTCGATAGAATAAGACATCAGATAGCAGATATCAAGGTATTATTTTATTCAGCTTCCTATGACATGCATGCCAATATAGATGATTTAGGAGGATTGATCCTACTGACAGATTCCCTTTAATTTTAATTATTTAAATTGATTGTCCAAAAGGAAAATATTTTGATTGATATGGATTGATTAACCCCTTACTGCTGAAGTCTTGTTTTCACATTCCTGACAAAGACCCATTTATCAAATCTGACATTTGACTTTCTATGGTAATAATGTTGGAGTACTTTTACAAATCACAGTGATTTTGAGATTGTTTTTTGCGACTCATTATACTTATTGACAGCTGTAAATTTAGGTTAATAAAATTTACATTTATTTATGAAAATAAATTTGAGACCTCTGTGTAATACTTTGGACAGTGATGGGGTGCTGTTGTCATGATGCATTGTCATCAAGATAATGGCATCCCTCTTGTCCTTACACTTCACCACCAGCAGGTTGTCGCTATTCACCCTTTCTGGGCAGCTGCCCAATTAGAGGTGAGCCGCCCCAGGACTCTGTTGGGGAACTCGGATCCGAGCCTATTAACTTCTATGAGGAATGTCACGGCAACACAGCTCAGTCCGTGGTCCTGGGCGCTCACCCAAAAAGGGGAAATATTTACAGGGGAATGAATGTTCGTGTAATTGGTCGTGACGCCACCTGTAGTATCTGGTCAGGGGGACCAGCGCTGCTGTGCAGATCCTCTGGAAGGGATGGGGTTGCGCAGCTAGATGTTAGGCCTCCTACAGGTGAGGTTGTGTCCTCCAGGGCAGATAGATATGTAGGAATGCAGGACGAAGGGAAACCCGGCAGGGAAGGGACAAGAAGGTGGACACACACACACACAAGTCACTTCGGTACCTTTACTGAAGATGTTGCAGGTACATCCCGGAGCACGAAAGAGTGAATGTTGCACATCCAGATTCTCCCACTGAGTAGGTATATGGCCTCCTGTTCCTTGCCTTTCTGTAATGAAGTTCTGGCCGGCATATAGCTGGGCCTAACTTAATCTCTGTCCTGCACCTGGCTGACCTGTGGTTAGACCTCCTCTTGAAGTACACAGTCCCTGCTTGCAGGGCCCTGCTTGCCTGAACTTCGTCCTCCTGGCCCTGTTACGTATCAGCTCTGTGGTGCTCCTGGGACTTGTAGTCCTCCAGGAACTCCGGTGGTCTCCTACTGGGTCGTGGAGATCCCTGTAGGCTTGGACCCGGCGTCCGGTATGTACTTGCTGGGGTGAGCTGGTTGGGCTTGTCTACCCCTTTGTTACTCTCCTCTTGCCTTCGGCCTACTTGGGCCCTCACACGATTATACACACTGGCAGTTGGTGGGCTGCCTCTTCTGCCGCTCTCAGAGCGTCGGCACTCTCCTAGCTCTCTAACTTGAGCTATTGAGTCTCTCACTGAAAATTCCACTCTGCTCTGCATTGAACTGAGCTGCACTGAGCAGAACTCCGCTGCACTCTGCTCTGCAGACAGACTCTAGACTTCAGACTATCTGCCTAACTTCCTGCCTTCACCCTCTTTTATATTCCTATCAGGCTCCCTCTGGAGGACTGAGGAGAGGGGTGAAGGTGTGTGTATGCATAGTGAGACCTCTAGTGGTTCAATCCTTCATACACCCTTCTAGGATTTGTGGAACTGAGCGAAGCTGGACTCCACAGAGGCCTATGGAAGCCTCTCTGATTTTAAGTACGGTGCCATATGCAACAATAGCACTGGCTGAGAGGGACTTGAAGAGTGGATGCTAGTGTAGAAGTTGCCCAAGTAAATGTGGTAAACCTGATTCAGCAATGGATACATCCCCTACCAAACAACTTTTCAACTCACTCCCAGTACAGTGAGCATTCTGTGGGGTACCACAGGGGTCAGATATGGGACCTCTTCTTTTTAATGTATTTATTAATGACCTTGTAGAGGGTATACAGAGTAGAATACTTGCAGGTTAAAATAAACTCTGTAAGGTAATCAACACACAGGATTATAGTTTAATATTACAGGGGTATTCATGTAAGATGGAGGCTTGGGCTGAGAAATGGCAATTGAAGATTCTTTATTGGAAGATCAGTGAGGCTATGGAACTCCACATGATGTTTGAAAGCTTGATTTACTAAGAAAAATATGACATTACAATTTACAAGTACTAGTTTCTGTGTTTTGGAATGTTAATCAAGGGAACTAGTCTTATTGCTGTATGTGAAGTTGGGAAGGAATTTTGATAACTGTAAATGTATTTCCTCTCTGCCGCAGCGCCAATAAAACAGCTAGGAAGAATTTTAATGCTATTTACCTGCAGACCCGCCCCATATATCTGCATGTAAGTAACAATTTTTAATATGACAGATGCCCTTTAACCAGCTAATATATGTAAGCTTCAGTAAATGAACATAAAAAGTGAACCATTGAAAAAAAATAATTGGTTCTTCCCTCAGGGCATGCTCATTTGTTTCAACTGAGCTTATTTCTATTTCGAGAAAAGGAGGTGTGATGCACCATAAAGGCAGAAATCATACCTGGTTCGCCAGGAGGACCTTGAGGCCCTGGTGGTCCTGGTAGAGGTGATGGTAATGTGTCACAAGCAGGGCAAGCATCTCCCTTGTCACCTATATGCAAAATGAAAATTATTTTTAATATCATAATAGAAAGGGTGCACTTTTAAAAACCTATTGATTGCCTGATACCATGTGACGCACTACTATACAATCCTTTTGTTACTCACAAGTCCTGGCTCCTCCAGCGGGTTTTGTTTCCGTACTCTATGGCCAGCACCTTTTATGCTAGTGCACACCTTGTTACTGGAGTAGCCAAACAAGCACTACTTATATCAAGAATCTTAGACTCTTTAAGATCAGCTCAGGCAGCTAGCAATCACCTGATTATTCAGGATTTATGGCATCTTGCTACCAAGTTGTTTTCTTGTAGTTAGCCTCATCTTCCTTTACACTCTTCCAGGTGTTTAATTACTTACCCTGTCTACAGTCTAGCAACTAGTCACTATTTCCTAGCTCGCGCCAGCAATTTCCGGGGATACTGCACTCTCAACGGATGTGTCAAGTTTTAGCTTGTCTCTGCTATTTTGATGCTGCTCATATTTGTTACTCTGGTATTTCTAATAATTTTCTAATTGCAGCTTTTCAAGTTGCCAGTTTGCCTCTGATATTCCTGTGAGTAACTGCATCTCTGAAATCAAGTTATTAGTTTGCTTACACATCTTTACTGTTACTACCACCGCATATCTGCAAGCAAGTTAACAGTTTGCCTACAGTTCTGCCATTCCTGTGTGTAACGTCACTTATGCAAGCATGGTACTAGTTTACTTATATATCTTCACTGTTCCTGTTCAACCTAGAAAAATATTAAGAATTGAGGGTCCTCAGTGGTTGATACCTTTTAATGGCTAATTGGCTAACAAGATACAAAGATATACATCTTTCCTGTATGAAAATGGAGGATACCAAATGCACCACATCTTTAAGGAACTAAAACCATTTCTGAAGAAACGTGCCCAAATGGACAGTGACATTTTTTTCTTATCTAAATGCAAAAAGGAGAATCTAATTCCCAAAGGACTCTGGATTACAAACCCAATTCTTCATACCTACAATACCCATTATGCACAAAACCTTTGTCACAGGACTTCTGAGAGACTAAGGAACCACCTTTACCATGTCTGCTAAAGCATAAGGAATAAAGTCCAAGGGCAATTTGAAACTCTGAGGAAAACACTTACAGAAAATACAGAGCAAAAATTACAACAATACTGTTCAATCTACACATTTGATAGATCTGTATCCAGTGATCCCAGCCTTGGTTGCCCATCTGCTGTCCTTCATACTCTGCTATACGGGTTCTCACTGATCCAAAGGCAGTATGATAAGCCCAGCTCAGGAGCATCATTGCCTCTTTTCCATGCTGCCCACCCTAACTTGTGCCATGAAAAATTCCCTTCACCAAATGAGCCTTTACCATAATGAGCCTTTACTACCCTTATTAGTAGGGAATTAAGGGTGCAGCTTAAAATAAAAATACTCTATTCTGCTGTTTCTGTTCATTCCTCAAATCAATCTCAGACAGTCAAATTTCCAACAATCTCAGCGCCATCGTCACTTGGCATAAACAATGTCACCTGACCACTGTTGCTGATCGGGTGCAGCTTGCCCTTCACTATTCTGTCAGAATGTAAGATCAGTGTTTCTTCCACTCTTATTGAATAGTGAAGGCTGAATTATTAATAAAAATGCCTCACTGAGTATATTTACTTTGATTTTAAATTTGCGGATTTGCAGATCAAGCCTGTCAATTGGAGTGAATGGTTCAGTGAAAAGAAATGGATAGCAGCTGGATGCTATCCACGTAACAACCTACTGCTGACCATTTGTCAGTGAGCAGTGGAAAGGAAGAGCTTCGAAAAACCTTTACAAGCTTTTTAATTGTCAGATAAATGGATGACGTAAAAGTTGACACAGACCAAAAATAGATCTAGCACACTATAAAATGACAATCTGTTGTTCAAAAATGTGAAGGAAAATAAATATCTGAATGAGATATATAGAAAGTGCTTAGCTCACCCTCAAAATAGCACTCCAGTACTCTGGACCAAGGAAACGTGCTGTTCAGACGTAGTGAGTGAATAGCAAACAAGGAGAAATTCCAGCTCTACGGTGAACAGAAAAATGTATTTCATAGAACTCCAAGGGTGAAATTCAGACATCAAATGTCATGTACAAAATCCATAAAAACAATGTAGAGCTACGCATTTCAGATGAGAACCATCCTTAATCATGATAAAGGATGATTCTCATATGAAATGCGTAGCTCTACATTGCTTTGATGGGTTTTGCACATTATATTTGATGTATAAAATTATACTTGAATTTCTAATAAATTTTTCTGCACACCGTGGAGCTGGAATTTCTCCTTGTTTGATATCTGAATGAGGCCTCATTGTTCATGATCTATCATTCTAGCTTCAACTGTAAGGTTCAGATTTTCCTTGCTAGTTATTCCACAAGTAATAATACAATGAAAATGTCCTTTATATAGTCTTTGACTGACTATAACTGAAGAGTGAATAAGAATTCGCAGGTTATATATTTTTGGACTATTTACATATAAAACAAAAATCGTACCTTTCTGACCCCTTTCCCCAGTGAAGCCTTGTTCTCCTGGTGTTCCAGGGGATCCGGATTCACCAGGCTGTCCGGGAATGCATTCCTGTGTAGGGTCTATCAATAATAGCAATTTTATTTACATGGGGCCAACCTATTCCGAAACACTTTACAATTGATACATGTACAAATAATCAGACATTAAAGAGTAAGGCTATGTGCACACGTTCAGGATTATTTGCGTTTTTTTAGCGTTTTAGCGGCGGAAAAACGCTTAAAAAACACATGCATTAAGCATCCTATTATTAGAATGCATTCCGCAATTTTTATGTACATGCTGCATTTTTTTCCGCGGAAAAAACGCATCGTGGAAAAAAAACGCAGCATGTTCATTCTTTTTACGGAATCGCCGCCACCATGCGCAAAGTAAACGGTTCAAGTGCAGATGGTACCCAGGGTCTGGAGGAGAGGAGACTCTCCTCCAGGCCCTGGGTACCATATCCCTGGTAAAACAATAATTAAAATAAAAAATAGTGATATTCTCACCTTCAGACGGCCCCGCAGCCTTCCCGCTCCTCAACAATGCTCCCGGCAACTCCTGTTCCCAGGGATGCCTTGCAACAATGACCCCAGATGACGTAGCGGTCTCGCGTGATGCTACGTCATCTGGGGTCATTGTAACTAGGCATCACTGGGAATGGGAGTTGCCAGGAGCGTCAAGAGGACCAGGAAGGCTGCAGGGGCCGCCGGAAGGTGAGAATATCACGATTTTTTTTTTTTTTTTAACACTAGATCTTTTTACTATTGATGCGGCATAGGCAGCATCAATAGTAAAAAGTTGGTCACACGAGTCAAAGCCTATGTTTGACTCGTGTGACCAACCTGTCAATCAGTTTTCCAAGCAATGCTACAGATCGCTTGGAAAACGCTAGCATTCTGCAAGCTAACTACGCTTGCAAAACGCTAGTTTTTAGCAGGAATACGCATACCTATAAAATGCGTATTTCCCGCGGCAGGGAGGTGCGGGATTGCCGTGGAAATTTCCGCGGCAATTCCCGAACGTGTGCACATAGCCTTACACATGATTCAACAATTCAAACAAGAGGAGTAAGGGCCATGCTGGCCAGAATATATGAGGAAATATGGGGGACACAAAAGGTAAAATCTGCATATAGGATATGGACCAGCCATCTTTTAAACAAGACAAAGGTATTCATATAATGATACATTAATCGGTCATCAGTCAGTAACTGTATATGTTCGATATATGGTGCTACTGCATGTATGATATGTGCGCGAAAAAATGATATGAAGAATAAAGAAATTATAATGTAAAACAGATTTAAAAAAGACTGAAAGGACAAGTAAAATGTATTACTGACTAGCACAGTTGTAGGTGAAAGGCATACGTGCTTGACCATGAGAAGGCATATGTGTATCTAGCTTTTCCTTTTAGAATGGTTACTTTTCCACATTATCACTGTGTCCTGCCCAACCTGTAGTAATGGTACATGTTGAGCAGTTTAGTTTAATGAATCAATGAATAGAGTATATATCGGGACACAGTTTTTGATTTTATATATAGGTCCAGAGATATTTGTGCAGTGAAGTTTTGGTATTTTAGCTGTTTACCAAAGCATATTCAAGATACAGTTATATAATAAGTAAGAGCTTAAAGTGCAGACTCCCAGCTTTAATTTGAGGGTACCACATCCTAATTGGTGCATGGGTTTAGGAATTAGAGCTCTTCAATATGTAGCTGCCTCTTTTTAAAGGGATCAAAAGTTATTGAATAATTATCTCAAAAGATGACTGCCTTGGCTATTCCATGGTTAATCCATCATTAGTTATGCAGGTAAAAGACCTGGAGCTGATTCAAGGTGTGGCATTTGCATTTGGAAGCTGCTGCTGTGAACCCACAACATGTGGAAAAAGGAGCTCTCAATGTAAGAGAAACAAACCATCATTAAACTGAGAAGAAATCCATCAGAGAGATCACAGAAATATTAGCAGTGGCCAAATTAACAGTTTGGTACATTGTGCAAAAATAAAGAGGGCACTTGTGAGCTTGGGGACGCAAAAGGCCTGGACATCCACAGAAGACAACAGTGTTGGATGAGCTCAGCATCCTTTCCATGGTGAAGAAAAACAACTTCACAATATCCACCCAAGTGGAGAACACTCTTCAGGAAGGAGGTGTTTTAGTATCTAAGTCTACCATAAAGAGAAGACTTGAGAGCAAACACAAGAGCCCAAGGTGCAAACCATTAATAAGCCTTAAAAATAGAAAGGCCAGATTAGACTTTTCCAAAAACATCTAAAGAAGCCAGGCCAGTTCTGAAAAAGCATTCTTTGGACAGATGAAACTAAGATCAATCTGTATGAGAATGATAGGAAGAAGAGAGTATGGAGAAGACTTGGAACGTATCATGATCCAAAGCACACCACATCCTCTGTAAAACATGATGGAGGCAGTGTGATGACATGGGCATGCATGGCTTCCATTAGCACTGGGTTACTAGTGTTTATTGATGATGTGACCGAAGACTGGGGCAGCTGGATAAATTATGAAGTGTACAAAGTTATACTTTCTGCTATCAACAAATGCTGCAAGGTTGATTGGAATGTGTTTCACAGTATAGATGGACAATGATCCAAAACATGCTGCGAAAGAAGTTTTTTAAGACAAAGAAGTGGAATATTATGCAATGGCAGAGTCAATCACCAGATCTCAACCCCATGCTTAAGGCAAAAACTCAAGGCAGAAAGACCCACAAACAAGCAACAACTGAAGTGAGATGCAGTAAAGGCCTGTCAAAGCACAACTAAGGAAGAAACCCAGCGTTTGGTAAGATCCATGGCTTCCAGACGCCAGGTAACCGTTGACTGCAAAGGATTCTCTACAAAGTATTAAAAATGGACATTTTATTTATGGTAAAGTTAATTTGTCCAATTACTTTTAAGACTTTGAAATGAGGAAACTTTGTAGAAAAAATAGTTCCAATTCCTAAACATTTCACAGGATATTTTTGTTCAACCCCTATAATTGAACCTGAAAGGCTACACTTCAATTGTATCTCAGTTACTTCATTTTAAATCGAAAATAGTGGCACGCAGAGCCCAAATCACAAAGATTCGGTCACTGTCCGAATATTTCTGGACCTAAATGTATATGTGATGTATATATATATACAGTACAGACCAAAAGTTTGGACACACCTTCTCATTTAAAGATTTTTCTGTATTTTCATGACTATGAAAATTGTAAATTCACACTGAAGGCATCAAAACTATGAATTAACACATGTGGAATTATATACTTAACAAAAACGTGTGTAACAACTGAAATTATGTCTTATATTCTAGCCACCTTTTGCTTTGATGACTGCTTTGCACACTCTTGGCATTCTCTTGATGAGCTTGATGAGAGGGTGTGTCCAAACTTTTGGTCTGTACTGTATATATACATATATATATATATATATATATATATATGTATATATACAGTATATATATGTATTTACATACAGCATTTTGAAAAAAGTATTGAACACGTCACCAGCATCTGGTCAGAACTTAATGTCTATAGAACCTTTAGAAATATATTTACTTATATTTATTTCACCCAGTGTATACATATACATATGATTGTGTGTGTATAAGTGTCTATAGATTTAACTACAATTCCACTAACATAAGTAAAAAGACCCTTTTGATCCCTCAGCATAATTTCTTACCTATTGCACCTGGTGGACCAGGGAATCCAGGAGGTCCACGTAGCCCCTCGCTACCTTTCTGTCCAGGTAGGGATAACCCAGGGATTCCAGGTTCACCCTTTTCCCCTCTTTCCCCTGTTAATCCTGGAGACCCATGTGGTCCGGGAATTGAAATACCTACATATGACAAAAAAACAACAATCATAGATAAAGTTTTACATTAAAGATACTAAGCATATAAAAATCACTTCTGGTTGTGCCAACTAATATATTATATTTATAATATAATTGATTTTTTCTCTTGAAACATAGCTCGTACCTCAACCTAATGCTTTTTAGTCAACAGACTGACCCAAAGACAATTGACCCAAAAACATTTAAAGATACTTTATCAGTCCATCACCCAGACTTCAGCACCTACCCAGACTTTATCACCAAATACTTTACCATCCAAAACAAATAAATACCCAAACCTTCATCAGACCCCAGCTTTCAGGATTAAACACTTCATCTGATGCCAAACTCTTATCACCTTAAAGAATAACCTTTATTTTAATTTTTATTACAAAAATACATAATACACAGTAACTTTTTAACATATCTTAGACAAATTTGCTCCTTCCACCTCCGGAATTGATCTTTTACTCTCATCCCATAAGTAAAATCTGTAAAATCTGCATTCAGTGAAGATTTTCCAACTATTGAGATGACAGTTTGTGGCTTTTAAAATTCTATGGAGGAAGGAGGAGCTAGAGACAGACACAGACATTCTGCTGCAAGTTCTCTGGAAACGACAGTTATTGCTCTCCATAGAAATTTATCAGCATCAACTGTCATCTTTGAACTAAGTAAAAGGAAAATGTGTATTCAGTGAAGTCAGATTTTAGCTGTGAATTGAGAATTTTGTGAATGAATGATCAGTTCAGGAGGAAAAAGCAGCAGATTTCAGTGATAAGATATTTTAAAAAGTTTCTTATTTCCATGTATACAATTAATTTATAAATAAAAAATAAAATGATGGTTACTTTTTAAACTTCATCAGACTTAAGATTTCAGCACTTAGTAGTTCATCTAATTCCAGACTTTATTGAGACTTAAAACCTTCTCCCATTTCAGCATCCTACAATAAATAAGACTTCAGAATCCAACAATGTACGAGATTTAAAGTGGTTCATTCACCAGATTTCAAAATACAAAATATTTTACATTATTTACATGTTAAATCGATCTCTCAGAACTGGTGAGACTTCAATTGTTCTATTGAGAGAAGCTGATGAGAATCTTTCTGGCAGATGATCTCCAGTTTGCATACTGCTTACTGGTGTCACATGACCATGAGCTTGATCTTTCAAATGAGAGGACTAATGTAATGTTTCAAATGATCCGCTAATCTCCAGTCACATAGGGGCACTGCCGAACTTCAGCTCAGGGAAAGAAAACTCCTTAAAGGGAATCTGTCAACATGTTTTTGCTAAGTAATATGAAGACAGTAGGAAATAGAGTCTGAAACACAGAATTCAGGGATGTGTCACTTGTCAAAGTGCATAATGTTGTTTACTAACTGTGAAGGATTTATCACTATGAAATTAACATTGCTGGACAACAAAGCAGTAAGCACCTCAATGTCTATAGCTAAGTACACAGAGAACCTGGCGTGGGCGGGGTTAGCTTTCTCAGCTCTGCTTCATTCTAAATCTAAAAGCCAGGATTGTGTCAGAACGGCTGCACCCAGTAATCTAAGTGATACATTGATGTATTCAGCTCCTCTTCCTCTACATCATGCTGCTCTCAGATGATGTAGCAAAAAACTGCTGCCAGATTCCCTTTAAAGTTGAGCATTTTCTCATTATGTATGTAGAGTGAGAAAACTCATGAGTTTCAGAGTATTCATTCTCTGACCTCCATGTCTGACTGATATTTGTTGCTTATATTGTGTAGTGTGAGATTTCAGCAGCAAGAGGATCTGTCAATATGGCTACATAGAATAAGTTGAAATTTCATAAAGGATTACACAGTCATTCCGGCATGGATTATAACATCCTTATCAAGTCTAAGAGATCTATTAAACAATGCATGTAGCTTGTACTGTGAAATCTGGTGACGGATCTGCTTTACCCATTCTCACCACAGACACAATGGCATGACACAGACTGGCTGCATGGCACTACTTTATAGATCTGCTCATCAAGTTCCTATACAGATAGATAGATAGATAGATAGATAGATAGATAGATAGATAGATAGATAGATAGATAGATAGATAGATAGATAGATAGATAGATGTGCATATACATTGGGTTCGGAAAGTATTCAGAACTCTTTAAATTTTTCACTCTTTGTTTCATTGCAGCCATTTGGTAAATGCAGAAAAGTTCATTTTTTCTCATTAATGTACACTCTGAACCCCATCTTGACTAATAAAAACCAGAAATGTAGAAATTTTTGCAAATTTATTAAAAAAGAAAAACTGAAATATCACATGGTCATAAGTATTCAGACCCTTTGCTCAGACACTAATATTTAAGTCACATGCTGTCCATTTCCTTGTGATCCTCCTTGAGATGGTTCTACTCCTTCATTGGAGTCCAGCTGTGTTTAATTAAACTGATAGGTGTTGTGAATGTGCTAGAAATGAATTCTGAGCAGAAGCTCCCTCTGGTGGTTACAAACAGTACTGAACTATCCAATGAAGATTGTGAAGATTGGCGATCAGGTGTTACTGACTGGTCTTATATAAGGGAGGTTCCCTCCCATCAGGGTTGCCGGTGATCAATTGTTCTGGTCTCATCTTTGATTTCTGTTCACTTTGTAGCTTGCTGTTTCGTGCCTGCATCTTCTGCTAACAGATAAGACATTTTCTTCTTTTAGTTTTTTGTGCTTGCTTTTTGCATTTTGTCCTGCACTTCTGTGGGGGTCTGCCGGGTCCCCTCCGGGGGCTTGTGCTCCTCTCAGTTTAGTTCGGCCACTGTTGTTTGTTCATTTGCCTTTTCCAGTTTTTTCAGTGGCTGCTGTTTAGTTTTTGTTACACCAGAGAACTAATTTAGGTGGTAGAGGTCGTGTGATCTCAGATGTTTTTGTAATTAGTAGAGTTGGTACTTTTCAGGGTTTTTTGGGATTGCAGTAAGTGTCCTTCCTATCCTTTTCTATTTAGGAAGTTTGGGCCCCAACGTTTGCTCATACTATTTTCTGTCTGTGTCTGTATTTCCTCTTGTCTAACCGCCATTACATGTTTGGGGGCTTTCTATGTTCTTTGGGGATCTGCTCCGGGGCAGATAGTTTTCCTCTTTCTGTCTTTAGGTGTAGTTAGCTTCTCAGGCTGTGACGAGGCGTCTAGGACCGAACGTAGGTACGCTCCACGGCTGCCTTTAGTTGTGGTGGTTAGTCAGGGTACTGCAATCCCATAGATTCCAACCTCTCTGGTGTATTTCCTTTTTTGCCTGCTCTCCTCAGCTACCAAATCATAACAGTATCACCGTCCTAAACTGAAAATTATATGGTACTCACAGAAGGGAAAAATATTGTGGAAAGAAAATGTCTTATCTGTTAGCAGAAGATGCAGGCACAAAACAGCAAGCTACAAAGTGAACAGGAATCAAAGATGAGACCAGAACAATTGATCACCGGCAACCCTGATGGGAGGGAACCTCCCTTATATAAGACCAGTCAGTAACACCTGATCGCCAATCTTCACAATCTTCATTGGATAGTTCAGTACTGTTTGTAACCACCAGAGGGAGCTTCTGCTCAGAATTCATTTCTAGCACATTCACAACAGATAGGACTTGATTTGTAATGGCAATATATAAGACCTCACAGCTCACTGTGCATATCAGACCAAATGAGAATCATGAGGTCAAAGTAACTGGCCAAGGAGCTCAGAGACAGAACTGTTGCAAGGCATAGATCTGGCCAAGGCTACAAAAGAAATTCTGCAGTACTCAAGGTTCTAAGAGCACAATGGCCTCCATAATCCTTAAATGGAAGAAGTTTGGGACCACCAGAAGTCTTCCTAGACCTCGCCGTCCAGCAAAACTGAGCAATCGTTGGAGAAGAGCATTGGTGAGAGAGGTAAAGAAGAATCCCAAGATCACTGTTGCTGAGCTCCACAGATGCAGTAGGGAGATGGGAGAAAGTTCCACAAAGTCAACTATCACAGCAGCCCTCCGTCAGTCTGGCCTTTATGGCAGAGTGGCCCGATGGAAGCCTCTCCTCAGTGCCAGACATATGAAAGCCTGCATAGAGTTTGCTAAAAATAACACATGAAGGACTCCCAGACTATGAGAAAAAAGATTCTCTGGTCTGATGAGTCAAAGATAGAACTTTTTGGTGATAATTCTAAGCAGTATGTGTGGAGAAAACCAGGCACTGCTCATCATCTGCCCAATACAATCCCAACAGTGAAACATGGTGGTGGCAGCATCATGCTATGGGGGTGTTTTTCAGCTGCAGAGACAGGACGACTGGTTGCAATTGAAGTATTCATGAATGCGGCCAAGTACAGAGATATCTTGGCTGAAAACCTCTTCCAGAGTGCTCTGGACCTCAGACTTGGCAAAAGGTTCACCTTCCAACAACAAAATGACCCTAAGCACACAGCTTAAATAACAAAGGCGTGGCTGCAGAACAACTCTGTGACCATTCTTGACTGGCCCAGTCAGAGCTCTGACCTAAACCCAATTGAACATCTCTGGAGAGACCTGGAAATGGCTGTCCACCAACGTTCACCATCCAACCTGACATAACTGATGAGGATCTACAAGGAAGAATGGCAGAGGATCCCCAAATCCATGTGTGAAAAACTTGTTGCATCATTCCCAAGAAGACTCATGGCTGTACTAGCTCAAAACGGTGCTTCTACTCAATACTGGGTAAAGGGTCTGAATACTTATGACCATGTGATATTTCAGTTTTTCTTTTTAATAAATTTGCAAAAAATTCTACATTTCTTTTTTTTTTCTTTCAAGATGGGGTGCAGAGTGTACATTAATGAGAAAAAAATGAACTTTTTTGCATTTACCAAATGGCTGCAATGAAACAAAGATTGAAAAATTTAAAGGTGTCTGAATACTTTCTGAACCCACTGTATATACAATATATAAATATATATAAATTGTAATGTAGCGGTAGCACACTATGCAGTGACGAGGCAGTGACCCAGCAAAGTCCAAAGCAAAAGTCTCTTTAATGTTCAATTCACATAAACAGCATCATTAATGTCCAACTCACAGCACTACACAATACAAGATATCCTCCGGATCACAGCTGGAAACCATATCCTCAAGTTTGCAGTAAATAAACACGCCAGTCCTCGTCCTTGACTTGTTGCCATGGGCGACTACACCGCTGTGCACGCTGTGGGTGCCAGGCTCTTCAGCTGTCTTGGCTGCTTGGCTCCGCAGGCCTATGTTGCCTCAAACAGGAGCAGCTCTGAAAAGCCGACTGCTCTGCACTCTAACAAACACCAAATGACTCTGGCCCTGACACACCCAAACCCTATACTGCAGGGTTTTTCAACTAGAATCTGTGGCCTTCAGCCACATGGAAAACCCGGACAAGGAATAAAACCGACTGCACGACTATCATCCTGCAGTCTGTTTCAAAACACCAAAAGCCCAGAGCAGGTTTTCCCTAAATCTGCCTTGGACAGTCAGCATGTCCAAGACCTATACTCACTTTAGTCTGCGTTGCAACCACAGCTACGCCTGTGACTGCAATGTACTCTCATGGCCTCAATACACCTTTGTGCACAATCTGGGGGAACATCCAGCGACCCCTACCTGTAACACCAGTCAGTGCTTCACAATATATACAGTATATTTATATATTTACACACTGCTCAAAAAAATAAAGGGAACACTTAAACAACAGAATATAACTCCAAGTAAATCAAACTTCTGTGAAATCAAACTGTCCACTTAGGAAGCAACACTGATTGACAATAAATTTCACATGCTGTTGTGCAAATAGAATAGACCACAGATGGAAATTATTGGCAATTATCAAGATACACTCAATAAAGGAGTGGTTCTACAGGTGGGGACCACAGACCACATCTCAGTACCAATGCTTTCTGGCTGATGTTTTGATCACTTTTGAATGTTGGTTGTGCTTTCACACTCATGGTAGCATGAGACGGACTCTACAACCCACACAAGTGGCTCAAGTAGTGCAGCTCATCCAGGATGGCACATCAATGCGAGCTGTGGCAAGAAGGTTTGCTGTGTCTGTCAGCGTAGTGTCCAGAGGCTGGAGGCGCTACCAGGAGACAGGCTAGTACACCAGGAGATGTGGAGGGGGCCGTAGGAGGGCAACAACCCAGCAGCAGAACCGCTACCTCCACCTTTGCACATGGAGGAACAGGAGGAGCACTGCCAGAGCCCCGCAAAATGACCTCCAGCAGGCCCCAAATGTGCATGTGTCTGCATAAACGGTTAGAAACAGACTCCATTAGGATGGTCTGAGTGCCCGACGTCCACAGATGGGGGTTGTGCTCATAGCCCAACACCGTGGAGGACACTTGGCTTTTGCCACAGAACACCAGGATTGGCAAATTCGCCACTGGCGCCCTGTGCTCTTCATAGATGAAAGCAAGTTCACACTGCGCACATGTGACAGAAGTGACAGAGTCTGGAGACGCCGTGGAGAGCGATCTGCTGCCTGCAACATCCTTCAGCATGACCGGTTTGGCAGTGGGTCAGTAATGGTGTGGCATTTCTTTGGAGTGCCGCACAGCCCTCCATGTGCTCGCCAGAGGTAGCTTGACTGCCATTAGGTACCAAGATGAGATCCTCAGACCATATGCTCGTGCGGTTGGCCCTGGGTTCCTCCTAATGCAGGACAATATCAGACCTCATGTGGCTGGAGTGTGTCAGCAGTTCCTGCAAGATGAAGGCATTGAAGGTATTGACTGGCCCGCCCGTTCCCCAGACCTGAATTCGATTGAGCACATCTGGGACATCACATCTTGCTCCATCCACCAACGTCACGTTTCACCACAGACTGTCCTGGAGTTGGCGGATCTTTAGTCCAGGTCTGGGAGGAGATCCCTCAGGAGACCATCCGCTGCCTCATCAGGAACATGCCCAGGCGTTGTACAGTAGGGAGGTCATACAGGCACGTGGAGGCCACACACACTACTGAGCATCATTTTGACTTGTTTTAAGGACATTACATTCCACATTAATTTTGGGGGTGACTCCAAATCCAGGCCTCCTTTGGTTAATAAATTTGATTTCCATTGATGATTTTTGTGTGATTTTGTTGTCAGCACATTCAACTTTATACAGAACAATGTATTCAATGAGAATATTTCCTTTATTCAGATCTAGGATGCGTTATTTGAGTGTTCCCTTTATTTTTTTGAGCAGTCTATTTGTTTTACATTAGCTGTAGCGGTACTACAGTCATGGCCAAAAGTTTTGAGAATGACACAAATATTAATTTTTACAAAGTCTACTGCTTCACTTTTTCTAATGGCAATTTGCATATACTCCAGAATGTTATAAAGAGTGATCAGCTTAACAGCAATTACTTGCAAAGTCAATATTTGTCTAGAAAATGAACTTTATCCCCCAAAACACATTTCAACATCATTGCAGCCCTACCTTAAAAGGACCAGCTAACCTCTTTTCAGTGATTGCTCCATTAACACAGGTGTGGGTGCTGATGAGGACATGGCTGGAGATCAATCTGTCATGATTAAGTAAGAATGACACCACTGGACACTTTAAAAGGAGGCTGGTGCTTGGCATCATTGTTTCTCTTCTGTTAACCATGGTTATCTCTAAAGAAACACGTGCAGTCATCATTGCAATGCACAAAAATGGCCTAACAGGGAAGAGTATCGCAGATAGGAAGATTGCACCTCAGTCAACAATCTATCGCATCATCAAAACTTCAAGGAGAGAGGTTCCATTGTTGCCAAAAAGGCTTCAGGGCGCCCAAGAAAGACCAGCAAGCGCCAGGACCATCTCTTACAAGTGTTTCAGCTGCGGGATCGGGCTACCAGCAGTGCAGAGCTTGCTCAGGAATGGCAGCAGGCAGGTGTGAGTGCATCTGCACGCAGTGTGAGGCGGAGACTCTTGGAGCAAGGCCTGGTCTCAAGGAGGGCAGCAAAGAAGCCACTTCTCTCCAGAAAAAAACATCATGGACAGACTGATATTCTGCAAAAGGTACAGGCAGTGGACTGCTGAGGACTGGGGTAAAGTTATTTTCTCTGATGAATCCCCTTTTCGATTGTTTGGGACATCAGGAAAACGCCTCATTCGGAGAAGACAAGGTGAGCGCTACCACCAGTCTTGTCTCATGCCAACTGTTAAGCATCCTGAAACCATTCATGTGTGGGGTTGCTTCTCAGCCAAGGTAATCGGCTTTCTCACAGTCTTGCCTAAAAACACAGCCATGAATAAAGAATGGTACCAGAATGTCCTCCAAGAGAAACTTCTCCCAACCCTCCAAGAGCAGTTTGGCGATCAACAATGCCTTTTCCAGCATGATGGAGCACCTTGGCATAAAGCAAAGGTGATAACTAAATGGCTCAGGGAACAAAACATAGAGATTTTGGGTCCATGGCCTGGAAACTCCCCAGATCTTAATCCCATTGAGAACTTGTGGTCAATCATCAAGAGACGGGTGGACAAACAAAAACCTAAAAATTCTGACAAAATGAAAGCATTGATTGTGCAAGAATGGACTGCTATCAGTCAGGATTTGGTCCAGAAGTTGATTGAGAGCATGCCAGGGAGAATTGCAGAGGTCCTGAAGAAGAAGGGTCAACACTACAAATATTGACTTGCTGCATTAACTCATTCTAACTGTCAATATAAGCTTTTGTTACTCATGTTTGCAATTATTATATTTCTGTCTGTGATAAAAACATCTGTGAAACACACATAAAAACCAGAGGGCAGCAGATCATGTGAAAATATAATATTTGTGTCATTCTCAAAACTTTTGGCCATGACTGTACATCGAGTTGAAGGAGCTTTATGAAACATTGATTCATAGAAAAGTATTAGTAACACACTGATTTGATACAAGTAATTTTGAATTTAGTTATCCCAGCATAGGATTGTTCATCCTTATTTTAATCTAAATCACAATATATATTGCCTAGCTCAATGGCACTTCCAATTACTGACAAAATCAAATTAATGATGGGAAGTTTTCAATATAAAAACAAGAATTTTATTTAGAATGTATTAATAGACATATATAGATAAAAATTCACTATGGGGACAACAATATGCAAAAAAATGGCCTAAACAAATAGGTACAAACAAATGGACAGAGGTATTCAGCAGTGCATATAAATTTATCCTATATTTAAAGCCACATTGGCTAAAACGGAGCTAAATATCATATAGCTTCCAAGTATATTATAATTGTAAATGTATCAAGTTAATGCAGTATATCCTTAAACAAAATGTTACACAATGTTCAAAAGAGGTCAAATAAGTTTCTCCCACCAGGGATATCAGCTCTATGTGATATTATGCAGGTGCAGAGCATGCAACAAGTGCTATGATAAATAAGCTAATCGGTGCAGCAATACAAAGTAAAAATCAATGTGTAAGCTGCTGGTAGGAGACCGTACCTGGATATGGCCGTGGCACCCCTGACGCGCGTTTCGCGTTTAGCTTGTTCACACGCTACCTTGTGAACAAGCTAAACGCGAAACGCGGTCAGGGGTGCCACGGCCATATCCAGGTATGGTCTCCTACCAGCAGCTTACCACATTGATTTTTCCTTTGTATTGCTGCACCGATTAGCTTATTTATCATAGCACTTGTTGCATGCTCTGCACCTGCATAATATCACATAGAGCTGATATCCCTGGTGGGAGAAACTTATTTGACCTCTTTTGGACATTGTGTAACATTTTGTTTAAGGATATACTGCATTAACTTGATACATTTACAATTATAATATACTTGGAAGCTATATGATATTTAGCTCCGTTTTAGCCAATGTTGCTTTAAATATAGGATAAATGTATATGCACTGCTGAATACCTCTGTCCATTTGTTTGTACCTATTTGTTTAGGCCATTTTTTTGCATATTGTTGTCCCCATATTGAATTTTTATCTATATATGTCTTTTAATACATTCTAAATAAAATTCTTGTTTTTATGGTGAAAACTTCCCATCATTAATTTGATTTTCTTATTTTAATCTAGCCTGGGAAACGTGTACCAGCTCACCAAAGACCTTTATCAACTCATGTCTGTTATGCGGTTGGTAGAAATAAGAGGCAAAACGCATTGGACTGCAAGAGGGATAGAGTGCTCTTCAATCGGTGTTGTTGTTCTTTTCCCTTTGCATATTTGTGTCATGGATATAAAAAGAGCATGAGGGAGTCTCTTTGTAGTACTGGTGTAGAACTGCCAGTATCAGCACAGAGAAGGCAGGTGAAAAGGGAAAAGTTCTGAGTCTTATACACAGGAGGAAAGACAAGTCTTCTAAGATTCCAGGAGAATTCTCTATTTTGGTTTTCTAGATATCTTTTGATAACTAGAGATTTGTTTTATACAGTACCTGGTTGTCCAGGGCTTCCTGGTATTCCTGCTGCACCTTTAGAATAAAAACAAACAATGTTTGTTATTAAAAAAAATATATTATTATTATATAAGATACTGAAATTAAAAATCACAACTCAGAACCGAAAACAAAATGTAAACATTCGAAAGCTTAGTCTAATTACCTTTAGCACCCTTCTCTCCTCTGCTACCTGGATAACCAGGTGGTCCTGTGTCTCCTTTTTCTCCAGTAACAGTATGTTGGCCATCATGTATTACCTCAAGTACATAATAAAAATAAAATGGTCACCACAATTGTATTGTAAAATTGAATTATTCATGTTTTTGCTTTCTGTAAGATAATTCTGCGAGTACTGAATATAAATGCTTGAAATGATAAATAACATCTATATTCAAAACCCACAACTTACTATTCCTGGTGGTCCTGGTGGTCCAGAGTCACCTTTTTCTCCCTAACAAAACAAAAATAAAGTGGTTTCCACATATTTAATCTAATGTAAGAATATTCTCTGCAATGTTTTATTACTTTAGTTTCTTAGATACAAGTCTAACAATTTTTACATCTACACATTGGAGCAAACAGTATTCTATACAAATTGTGCACAAAAAAAACAAAAACCAAGTAGATGAAGTGCAGTGAATGCTCTAAGGGTTAAAACATGCACTTAAATGTAACAATCTCCTACCTGGATCATAATGTTTGGCAAAAAAAGAGAACCTAATAACTACACCTCTGTGAGCACAGTGTGAGCACATTGCACTTACTCTTTCTCCATCCTGTCCTCGGATTCCATCAAATCCTGGTCTTCCAGGTACACCCTAAATATGTTAAGAAATACATTAAACACTGAAATTGTACACCAGCAATTTAATTACTTTTGCTAACATTTTTTAAATTAATTTGATACTTTATTTGTCTTTAAAAAAAATATTATTTTTAAATAATATATTAATTGAAAACAATGTTATATTTCACAAATAATAACCATTTTTCACAAAAACATAATCCCCCTTACAGTAGTACCTGAGGGATAGAGGTTTCTATAGAATCACACCAGTGATGCAGCATAGGGGCCAGAGCTAACTCTCAGTGCAGGAAGCCCCTCTATGGTTAGGGGAGTTTAACCTTTGCATAACATGTCATAAACCTATTATGGACCACCATATTTTGAATATGACATGAGGAAGATGCATTCATGTTTAATCTGGACAAATATA
>JARQOD010000002.1:223300275-223317353 GCA_033576555.1 Oophaga sylvatica | reverse complement strand
TGAACAAAACAGAAATGTAGAAATTTTTGTAAAGTTATTAAAAAAGAAAAACTGAAATATCACATGGTCATAAGTATTCAGACCCTTTATTCAGACACTCATATTTAAGTCACATGCTGTCCATTTCCTTGTGATCGTCCTTGAGATGGTTCTGCTCCTTCATTGGAGTCCAGCTGTGTTTAATTAAACTGATAAGACTTGATTTGTAAAGGCGCACACCTGTCTATACAAGACCTCACAGCTCACAGCGTATGTCAGACCAAATGAGAATCATGAGGTCAAAGGAACTGGCCAAGGAGCTCAGAAACAGAATTGTGGCACGGCACACATCTGGCCAAGGTTACAAAAGAATTTCTGCAGTACTCAAGTTTCCTAAGAGCACAATGGCCTCCATAATCCTTAAATGGAAGAAGTTTGGGACCACCAGAAGTCTTCCTAGAACTGGCCGCCCAGCCAAACTGAGCAATCGTGGGATTGGAGCCTTGGTGAGAGAGGTAAAGAAGAACCCCAACATCACTGTGGCTGAGCTCCACAGATGTAGTAGGGAGATGGGAGAAAATTCCACAAAGTCAACTATCACAGCAGCCCTCTACCAGTCGGGCATTTATGGCAGAGTGGCCCGACGTAAGCCTCTCCTCAGTGCAAGACATATGAAAGCCCTCATAGAGTTTGCTAAAAAACAGATGAAGGACTCCCGGACCATGAGAAATAAGATTCTGTGGTCTGATGAGATAAAGATAGAACTTTTTGGTGATAATTCTAAGTGGTACGTGTGGAGAAAACCAGGCACTACTCATCACCTGCCCAATACAATCCCAACAGTGAAACATGGTGGTGGCAGCATCATGCTGTGGGGGTGTTTTTCAGCTGCAGGGGCAGGACGACTGGTTATAATTGAAGGAAGCATGTATGCGGCCAAGTACAGAGATATCTTGGCTGAAAACCTCTTCCAGAGTGCTCTGGACCTCAAACTTGGCCGAAGGTTCACCTTCCAACAAGACAATGACCCTAAGCACACAGTTAAAATAACAAAGGAGTGGCTTCAGAACAACTCTGTGACCATTCTTGACTGGCCCAGCCAGAGCCCTGACCTAAACCCAATTGAGCATCTCTGGAGAGACCTGAAAATGGCTGTCCACCAACGTTCACCATGCAACCTGACGGAACTGGAGAGGATCTGCAAGGAAGAATGGCCGAGGATCCCCAAATCCAGGTGTGAAAAACTTGATACATCATTCCCAAGAAGACTCATGGCTGAACTAGCCTAAAAGGGTGCTTTTACTCAATACTGAGCTAAGGGTCTGAATACTTATGACCATGTGATATTTCAGATTTTCTTTTTTAACAAATTTGCAAAAATTTCTACATTTCTGTTTTTTTTCAGTCAAGATGAGGTGCAGAGTGTACATTAATGAGAAAAAAATGAACTTTTTTGAATTTACCAAATGGCTGCAATGAAACAATGAGTGAAAAATTTAAAGGGGTCTGAATACTTTCCATACCCACTGTATATAGCAGCATTTACAGCATTTACAAGGAAAATGCCGCAGGACTGAATTAGTCCCTTAGATGCTGCAGATTAGACTGAGGAAGGGGACTTTCTCTGTCACCCCTTCATTGCCCCACAATGTGATTATTCGGTGGCGATGAGTAGAGATGAGCGAATTTGTTCCGATTCGGTTCCAAATACAATCGGCATGGGAGTAGAAATTACCGAATATGTTCGGAACCGATCATTAAACATACATTCAGCACGAATAGTGTTCAAACATGGCACGAATATGTCAAAGTCAGATTCGGGGACAAAAACCGAACAAATGCGCTCATCTCTAGCGATGAGTTTCCATGGTATCCAGAGGTCTAAAAGAGGCACAAAGGCATTTCACTATTCTTAAAAAAGCTTTGAGATATTTATTTACTAAAAAAACATTTACACTAAAAAAATAATACACATATTAGGTATTAACACATCATTTAGGGCTCATTCAGACACCAGTTTTTCATGTGCTGTATGTGGTTTTCATGAATAGCTCTTGCACCTATGATAGTCCATGTGGTAAATTTACACTTTCTTCAGACCGAAAAGCCTTTAGACTTGCTTGATATTGATCTGAGTGTTGGATCATACTCAACAATGCAAATGTATGAATCTGGGTAAAATTTGGACAGCACAGTGTACTGTCCATTTTTAACCAACTGTATGATAGAAGAAGCTTGAAAACGTCCATCATTTACGGTAATTATTTTTTTTAATCCAAGAAAAACTGATGAAATTCTGACCATACTCTAATGGTAAAAACTGACACACTGACCAAACTGATGAAAAATAATGATCAAACTCAGACTATTTTTTTCGTATAAGAAAAATCACTGAGACATGAAGGAGCTCTTAAGCCTCTCCTTGGATATTGTACTTCTACGGTGGATGAAGTGAAGCTCACACCAAAGTTCAGTCTTACCTGGTGCATATCAAACCTATTTGGATATAACAATATACTATAACATACATCTGCACTATTGTATATTGTAACTGTATACTTACATTTCTTTCTTTATTTTTTTTTGTTTCCAGGGAGCACCTGGTCAACCTGGACCTCCAGGGCCAAAGGTATGTATAGGTTATATCTTAATGATAAAAACAGCTAATGTTAATATAAACTGTTCTGTAAGGATCTTTTATTTTGTACCTCTCCAGGGTCAAATGGGACTAGGTTTTCATGGACCACCGGGTGAAAAGGTAAGTAATGTCTTTTTTGTTATAAGTAGATAAGGGGAGATAAATCAGTACCAGATCAAATAAATTGTGCCCCAAGGACTTCAGTTTTGGACTTCACTGTAAGTGGGCCTTGTTGCAATTTTTTTGTCATTTATTTTTTGAGTTAAACAAAGCAAAAAAAAAGTCTGACATTTGGCTTAATGAAATCATGAACTAATTCATTCATTTAGCTTTTTAAGTCTGTCTTTCAAAGTTTCATCTAAACACAATTTAAAAGAGTTCTGATCTAATACTGGTTGCCAACTTGTGCAATTTGGCATTGCTCCTCAAATGCCATTTTGCTAGGAGCAGGTTACACGTGTCCACCACCATCAATGGTGAACCAAACTCAACAGCCTTATTTATACCTACGAGACTGATGATTTGGGGTCAGGTTACCTGCGGATGATCTGGACATCACAGTCCTTGCTCAAACCATGAATGTCAGATGTGTGAAACTGGTCTTACTCAAATTAAAATTAACCGTATACTGGCTTGAATGTTTTATTGGAGGCCCATGATCATTAATGCCTATAAGTAGTCATTAAGTCTAGATCATTCTCAGTTTTCCACTGTTTCTATTTTATAATCTTTTCTATTGCCCAAGTGCAAGCATTCCTTTATATACAGTCATCTCAGCACAATACAATTTTTATTGTGTGATGTTACAAAAAATTGAAATGGAAGAAATTGAACAGTGAATTTCCCTGAGCACAGTTATGATGCTCCTTTACTTGTTTGATGCTTGTTCAAGGGAAAATGCTGCTAATAGTAATGACTGTTTACAAGCATAGTTGAAAAATTCAGCGTAGTTGTCATGCAGTTGGAAAAGTGATCCAGATGGGAACTAAATTGTTTATACATTCAGTACATCTGGTTTGCTAATCAGGCCACTGCATTGATTGGTAGTCCAGAATGTGCTTCCTTTTTATTTTATATGTACTATACTGCTTACATTGACAGCTTTGAGTAGACTACTTACGTTAATCAAATATTCATGTGTCTCACCTTAGGAGGACCTTATTATTGTTTTTCTCTTTTCATTTTAATATTGTGGGCGCTCTGTCTTTTTATCTTAATTTTGACAGGGTGAACCTGGACCACCAGGGCCTCCAGGTCCTCAGGGCCATGCATCTGCTGAGAACAGTTCAGTGTGGTATCGGGAAAAGGTAATATATCTTTTGATACAATACCATAATCAATATTCTATGTGAGAACTATAATTTTTAATTTCTGCAAAATGGCGACAAAAATGTTGCAATTTTATCTCAGTTGCGGCAAAAAAATGCACCCAGCCACAACGTGTGAATGCAGCCTAATGCTAGGTACACATTGCGTTATGGCATTACGGCTAACGGATTGCGTTACAACGCGGCATTAATTCGATGTAACACATCCGTTAATGCACCCATAGACTGCCATAACGTAGCACATCGCTAACGCATGTCATAATTGACATGCTGTGACGGACCCTCGGACCCCATAACGCGATCAAAAAAAGGCAGTTGCGCTAGCGCAGTCCGTTTAACGCATGCGTTGAACGGACTGCCCTAACGCAATGTGAACCTAGCCTAACAGAAGCAAAAGGTTTAGTGGCATTGGACCCCATTGAACATCTGTGGAGAGATCTTAAAATTGCTGTTGGGAGAAGGTACCCTTCAAATATGAGAGACCTGGAGCAGTTTGCAAAAGAAGAGTGATCCAAAAAGGTGTAAGAAGATTGTTGATGGTTATAGGAAGCGATTGCAGTTATTTATTCCAAAGGGTGTGCAACCAAATACTAAGTTGAGGGTGCCAACAATTTTGTCTGGCCCATTTTGGGGGTTTTGTGTGAAATTATATCCAATTTGCCTTTTTTTCTCTGTGTTTTTTTGTTGATTGGTCCAATACACACAAAGGAAATAAACGAGTGTATAACAAAAAAGATGTAATTGCAATAATATTCTGGGAGAAATACCGTACTTCATTTTCTGGATCAATTTCAAGGGAGCCAAAACTTTAGGTCGTGACTGCATAATAATTATAATGCTCTGTATGATCTTGTCCCACATCACAGGGAGAAAAAGGCATGCAAGGTGATAAAGGTGATCAAGGCAATAGGGTAAGTGTTTCTTCATGGTGTTTTTATTGAAATCTCTTGCATTTATATATGTGGGCCATTAGAGGTGGACTTGGCACTTAATTTTTTATGGTGTAGATGATGCTGTGGCCCACACTCACTAGATGGGGATTGTGTTTGAGAGATAACGATGCTGCTCCACTCACCAATCTAGTGGAGAGTGGCACCTGTTACACTTACAGTCATCACTCATATTAAAGTGCTGTACAAGAATGCATAATATGATGTGAGCAGTACTAAATAATAGGTATGGGAAGAGAAGGACGCCATATCATCCATACTCACTCCATTGCGCCCTGCACTCAGCGACCCAGCGGAAAACGGCTCCCACTACATTAACCTGTGTGTCTGGCTCACCTGCTCCTGCTATACCATCCTATAACAGGCCAGTGGGGCAACATGCTAAGGGATATCAACTTTGGTTTGTCCTAGATATTTTGAGTATTTGAAATAGTTGATGACTTTGCATTAAAACTATTATTCCTAATTATTCATGAGCAGGCATATTTACATATAGATTGCAGTTGTTGTCCTGGAACAAGAACTCTGCAAGGTGGATGCATTTTTTTGTATTACAGTCACTGTCCTGAGATGAGCTATCTCCCATTGCAAATGTATTCATATATTTACTATTTAATGTATATATTAGAGATGACCTATTTAAAGGAAACCTGTCAGCACTTTTGGCTGATATAAGATACGGCCACTGCCTTTCAGGACTTATATACAGCATTCTATAATGCTGTAGATAAGCCCCCCTCCAACCTGCAAAATAGGAAAAGTAAGTTTTATTATACTCACCCGGGGGGCAGTCCGGTCCGATGGGTTTTGCAGGTCAGGATCCGGTGTCTCCCATCTTCATGCGATGCCGCCCTCCTGCTTGCTTTACAAGCTCCCCTGCATCGCGCTCCTGTGCAGGCGTATTTCTCTTCCCTGTTGAGGGCAGAGCAAATTCCTGCAGTGCGCAGACGCTGGGACTCTCTGACCTTTCCCGGCGCCAGTGCACTGCAGTACTTTGCTCTGCCCTCAACAGGGCAGATAAGTACACCTGCGCAAGAGCGCAATGCCAGGGACCATGAAGGCAGGAAAGCGGCATCAGAAGAAGATGGGAGGAGCCGGACCCGTGACACCCATCGGACCAGACCGCCCCGCAGGTGAGTGTAATAAAACTTATTTTCCTATATTGCAGGTCAGATCGGGGGCTTATTTACAGCAATACAGAATGCTGTAGATAAGCCCTGAAAGGCAATGGCCGTATCTTATATCAGTCAAAGTGCTGACAGGTTCGCTTTAATTCTCTCAAGTCCCCATAAAAATACCCTCTGCCTTTTAACACATTGCAGAAGATTGCATCAGTAAAAGAAAGTTGACATGACCGCAAGCGCAAGCGAGCAGGCTTCTCCATAATACCTTGCAACTACAGATCACATGGTATAGCGCAACCAATCAGGAGAGAATATCATATCCTGTATAAAAGCTTAATGCAGCTGACATTTTAGGTTGGTGAATTTGAATTTCTAAAGATTTGAGCATTTCTTTCTCATATCTTTGTTTATTTTTATTTTAGGGTGATCCTGGATTAAGTATTAAAGGTGAAAAAGGAGAACCTGGAAAACCAGGGCCTAGAGTAAGTGCTGTCATTTAAACTTTAATACTGAGAACCAAAAGCATATATGTATTCTAGGAACTGCCAGTGGGCTGGTGAAATAAAGGGGTACTCCCATCTCAAGATCCTATCCCAATATGTAGTAGGTGTAATGGACCACTGATATAGTGACAGTTAGCTAGTTGCTAGTGATTGTAACCATGGTTACCTAAGGTCCTGCAATGCCCGCAAATAAGGAAAGAGACATAGCAAATCAGAAAAACTATACTGCATTTCTAATTGGAGGCATTTGCTAATATTATTATTATTACACCTACAACATATTGGAGAGAGGATATTGGAGATGGCAATACCCCTTTAATTGTGCTTTATGTTCCATGTGGTCTCAAGCCTCCCAGGACTATCCTTATTCCTAGCATAGTATTAACCTGCCTATTTATTACAGGCACCTCTTAATGTGCCTATATATGTTAGACAGAAATAAAATTGATGGCTGAACAATCATTGAAGATGTCATTATCTGTTGCACAAAACTTGCACCAATACAGTCATAAACATTTCAGTCCATACATGTTTGATGAAGGAAGTCAAGGATAATTGATCTTTTTGGGATTGTTCTTGGCATATTCTTTCATGGAAAAATATATGGTCAGTTATAATGATTGTTCATTGTTAAATTTCATTTGATGAACATTCCTATGTTACAATATGTGACAATCATAGTGCACAGTGTGCGCTGTCAACATTCTCCAGTGCCAAAGTCAGGAGCAGGCGGTCATGTGACCACACACATGCAATTTGTATACTTCCTGCCACATTCCAACTTGGTTTCTTCTGCCTTGCTCAATTCAACTGTATTGCGTGAGGCGGCGCACGTCTAGTCGGCATGTGACCACTTGTATCCTAAACCCTTATGTGCGGTCACGCTCATGCCTGCATTCAGCGCTGGAAAATCCTGACAGCGCGCAGACTGTGAGCTCTGAAGATTTCCAAGTATACAGTCACATAGAGTGACTGCAGACTTTAACACCAAGCCTGGACAATCCCTTCAATCTGAGACAAATGTGTATGGCCACCTTTAGCAAGCATAAAATTGGAGGAACCAAGCCAAAAATCTTTTTTTAAAAATCAGAACATAAATATGTGCGTGTTCTCGATTTATATTTTTCATGCCTTTTATTTAGGGAAAACCTGGTAAAGATGGTGAAAAGGGACAAAGGGGACATGATGTAAGTATTTTATTCAAAAATAATAGCATTAGAATATATTATTAGGTAATTTTATGAATTGTTTAGTTATTTTTATTATATTTGTCCAGATTAAACATGAATGCATCTTCCTCATGTCATATTCAAAATATGGTGGTCCATAATAGGTTTATGACATGTTATGCAAAGGTTAAACTCCCCTAACCATAGAGGGGCTTCCTGCACTGAGAGTTAGCTCTGGCCCCTATGCTGCATCACTGGTGTGATTCTATAGAAACCTCTATCCCTCAGGTACTACTGTAAGGGGGATTATGTTTTTGTGAAAAATGGTTATTATTTGTGAAATATAACATTGTTTTCAATTAATATATTATTTAAAAATAATATTTTTTTTAAAGACAAATAAAGTATCAAATTAATTTAAAAAATGTTAGCAAAAGTAATTAAATTGCTGGTGTACAATTTCAGTGTTTAATGTATTTCTTAACATATTTAGGGTGTACCTGGAAGACCAGGATTTGATGGAATCCGAGGACAGGATGGAGAAAGAGTAAGTGCAATGTGCTCACACTGTGCTCACAGAGGTGTAGTTATTAGGTTCTCTTTTTTGCCAAACATTATGATCCAGGTAGGAGATTGTTACATTTAAGTGCATGTTTTAACCCTTAGAGCATTCACTGCACTTCATCTACTTGGTTTTTGTTTTTTTTGTGCACAATTTGTATAGAATACTGTTTGCTCCAATGTGTAGATGTAAAAATTGTTAGACTTGTATCTAAGAAACTAAAGTAATAAAACATTGCAGAGAATATTCTTACATTAGATTAAATATGTGGAAACCACTTTATTTTTGTTTTGTTAGGGAGAAAAAGGTGACTCTGGCCCACCAGGACCACCAGGAATAGTAAGTTGTGGGTTTTGAATATAGATGTTATTTATCATTTCAAGCATTTATATTCAGTACTCGCAGAATTATCTTACAGAAAGCAAAAACATGAATAATTCAATTTTACAATACAATTGTGGTGACCATTTTATTTTTATTATGTACTTGAGGTAATACATGATGGCCAACATACTGTTACTGGAGAAAAAGGAGACACAGGACCACCTGGTTATCCAGGTAGCAGAGGAGAGAAGGGTGCTAAAGGTAATTAGACTAAGCTTTCGAATGTTTACATTTTGTTTTCGGTTCTGAGTTGTGATTTTAATTTCAGTATCTTATATAATAATAATATATTTTTTTTAATAACAAACATTGTTTGTTTTTATTCTAAAGGTGCAGCAGGAATACCAGGAAGCCCTGGACAACCAGGTACTGTATAAAACAAATCTCTAGTTATCAAAAGATATCTAGAAAACCAAAAATAGAGAATTCTCCTGGAATCTTAGAAGACTTGTCTTTCCTCCTGTGTATAAGACTCAGAACTTTTCCCTTTTCACCTGCCTTCTCTGTGCTGATACTGGCAGTTCTACACCAGTACTACAAAGAGACTCCTCATGCTCTTTTTATATCCATGACACAAATATGCAAAGGGAAAAGAACAACAACACCGATTGAAGAGCACTCTATCCCTCTTGCAGTCCAATGCGTTTTGCCTCTTATTTCTACCAACCGCATAACAGACATGAGTTGATAAAGGTCTTTGGTGAGCTGGTACACGTTTCCCAGGCTAGATTAAAATAAGAAAATCAAATTAATGATGGGAAGTTTTCACCATAAAAACAAGAATTTTATTTAGAATGTATTAAAAGAACATATATAGATAAAAATTCAATATGGGGACAACAATATGCAAAAAAATGGCCTAAACAAATAGGTACAAACAAATGGACAGAGGTATTCAGCAGTGCATATACATTTATCCTATATTTAAAGCAACATTGGCTAAAACGGAGCTAAATATCATTAGCTTCCAAGTATATTATAATTGTACAATGTATCAAGTTAATGCAGTATATCCTTAAACAAAATGTTACACAATGTCCAAAAGAGGTCAAATAAGTTTCTCCCACCAGGGATATCAGCTCTATGTGATATTATGCAGGTGCAGAGCATGCAACAAGTGCTATGATAAATAAGCTAATCGGTGCAGCAATACAAAGGAAAAATCAATGTGGTAAGCTGCTGGTAGGAGACCATACTGGATATGGCGTGGCACCCCCGACTCGCGTTTCGTGTTTAGCTTGTTCACAAGGTAGCGTGTGAACAAGCTAAACGCGAAACGCGCGTCAGGGGTGCCACGGCCATATCCAGGTACGGTCTCCTACCAGCAGCTTACACATTGATTTTTACTTTGTATTGCTGCACCGATTAGCTTATTTATCATAGCACTTGTTGCATGCTCTGCACCTGCATAATATCACATAGAGCTGATATCCCTGGTGGGAGAAACTTATTTGACCTCTTTTGAACATTGTGTAACATTTTGTTTAAGGATATACTGCATTAACTTGATACATTTACAATTATAATATACTTGGAAGCTATATGATATTTAGCTCCGTTTTAGCCAATGTGGCTTTAAATATAGGATAAATTTATATGCACTGCTGAATACCTCTGTCCATTTGTTTGTACCTATTTGTTTAGGCCATTTTTTTTGCATATTGTTGTCCCATAGTGAATTTTTATCTATATATGTCTATTAATACATTCTAAATAAAATTCTTGTTTTTATATTGAAAACTTCCCATCATTAATTTGATTTTGTCAGTAATTGGAAGTGCCATTGAGCTAGGCAATATATATTGTGATTTAGATTAAAATAAGGATGAACAATCCTATGCTGGGATAACTAAATTCAAAATTACTTGTATCAAATCAGTGTGTTACTAATACTTTTCTATGAATCAATGTTTCATAAAGCTCCTTCAACTCGATGTACAGTCATGGCCAAAAGTTTTGAGAATGACACAAATATTATATTTTCACATGATCTGCTGCCTCTGGTTTTTATGTGTGTTTCACAGATGTTTTTATCACAGACAGAAATATAATAATTGCAAACATGAGTAACAAAAGCTTATATTGACAGTTAGAATGAGTTAATGCAGCAAGTCAATATTTGTAGTGTTGACCCTTCTTCTTCAGGACCTCTGCAATTCTCCCTGGCATGCTCTCAATCAACTTCTGGACCAAATCCTGACTGATAGCAGTCCATTCTTGCACAATCAATGCTTTCATTTTGTCAGAATTTTTAGGTTTTTGTTTGTCCACCCGTCTCTTGATGATTGACCACAAGTTCTCAATGGGATTAAGATCTGGGGAGTTTCCAGGCCATGGACCCAAAATCTCTATGTTTTGTTCCCTGAGCCATTTAGTTATCACCTTTGCTTTATGCCAAGGTGCTCCATCATGCTGGAAAAGGCATTGTTGATCGCCAAACTGCTCTTGGAGGGTTGGGAGAAGTTTCTCTTGGAGGACATTCTGGTACCATTCTTTATTCATGGCTGTGTTTTTAGGCAAGACTGTGAGAAAGCCGATTACCTTGGCTGAGAAGCAACCCCACACATGAATGGTTTCAGGATGCTTAACAGTTGGCATGAGACAAGACTGGTGGTAGCGCTCACCTTGTCTTCTCCGAATGAGGCGTTTTCCTGATGTCCCAAACAATCGAAAAGGGGATTCATCAGAGAAAATAACTTTACCCCAGTCCTCAGCAGTCCACTGCCTGTACCTTTTGCAGAATATCAGTCTGTCCATGATGTTTTTTTCTGGAGAGAAGTGGCTTCTTTGCTGCCCTCCTTGAGACCAGGCCTTGCTCCAAGAGTCTCCGCCTCACACTGCGTGCAGATGCACTCACACCTGCCTGCTGCCATTCCTGAGCAAGCTCTGCACTGCTGGTAGCCCGATCCCGCAGCTGAAACACTTGTAAGAGATGGTCCTGGCGCTTGCTGGTCTTTCTTGGGCGCCCTGAAGCCTTTTTGGCAACAATGGAACCTCTCTCCTTGAAGTTTTGATGATGCGATAGATTGTTGACTGAGGTGCAATCTTCCTATCTGCGATACTCTTCCCTGTTAGGCCATTTTTGTGCATTGCAATGATGACTGCACGTGTTTCTTTAGAGATAACCATGGTTAACAGAAGAGAAACAATGATGCCAAGCACCAGCCTCCTTTTAAAGTGTCCAGTGGTGTCATTCTTACTTAATCATGACAGATTGATCTCCAGCCATGTCCTCATCAGCACCCACACCTGTGTTAATGGAGCAATCACTGAAAAGAGGTTAGCTGGTCCTTTTAAGGTAGGGCTGCAATGATGTTGAAATGTGTTTTGGGGGATAAAGTTCATTTTCTAGACAAATATTGACTTTGCAAGTAATTGCTGTTAAGCTGATCACTCTTTATAACATTCTGGAGTATATGCAAATTGCCATTAGAAAAAGTGAAGCAGTAGACTTTGTAAAAATTAATATTTGTGTCATTCTCAAAACTTTTGGCCATGACTGTAGTACCGCTACAGCTAATGTAAAACAAATAGACTGCTCAAAAAAATAAAGGGAACACTCAAATAACGCATCCTAGATCTGAATAAAGGAAATATTCTCATTGAATACATTGTTCTGTATAAAGTTGAATGTGCTGACAACAAAATCACACAAAAATCATCAATGGAAATCAAATTTATTAACCAAAGGAGGCCTGGATTTGGAGTCACCCCCAAAATTAATGTGGAATGTAATGTCCTTAAAACAAGTCAAAATGATGCTCAGTAGTGTGTGTGGCCTCCACGTGCCTGTATGACCTCCCTACTGTACAAGCCTGGGCATGTTCCTGATGAGGCAGCGGATGGTCTCCTGAGGGATCTCCTCCCAGACCTGGACTAAAGATCCGCCAACTCCAGGACAGTCTGTGGTGAAACGTGACGTTGGTGGATGGAGCAAGATGTGATGTCCCAGATGTGCTCAATCGAATTCAGGTCTGGGGAACGGGCGGGCCAGTCAATACCTTCAATGCCTTCATCTTGCAGGAACTGCTGACACACTCCAGCCACATGAGGTCTGATATTGTCCTGCATTAGGAGGAACCCAGGGCCAACCGCACGAGCATATGGTCTGAGGATCTCATCTTGGTACCTAATGGCAGTCAAGCTACCTCTGGCGAGCACATGGAGGGCTGTGCGGCACTCCAAAGAAATGCCACACCATTACTGACCCACTGCCAAACCGGTCATGCTGAAGGATGTTGCAGGCAGCAGATCGCTCTCCACGGCGTCTCCAGACTCTGTCACTTCTGTCACATGTGCGCAGTGTGAACTTGCTTTCATCTATGAAGAGCACAGGGCGCCAGTGGCGAATTTGCCAATCCTGGTGTTCTGTGGCAAAAGCCAAGTGTCCTCCACGGTGTTGGGCTATGAGCACAACCCCCATCTGTGGACGTCGGGCACTCAGACCATCCTAATGGAGTCTGTTTCTAACCGTTTATGCAGACACATGCACATTTGGGGCCTGCTGGAGGTCATTTTGCGGGGCTCTGGCAGTGCTCCTCCTGTTCCTCCATGTGCAAAGGTGGAGGTAGCGGTTCTGCTGCTGGGTTGTTGCCCTCCTACGGCCCCCTCCACATCTCCTGGTGTACTAGCCTGTCTCCTGGTAGCGCCTCCAGCCTCTGGACACTACGCTGACAGACACAGCAAACCTTCTTGCCACAGCTCGCATTGATGTGCCATCCTGGATGAGCTGCACTACTTGAGCCACTTGTGTGGGTTGTAGAGTCCGTCTCATGCTACCATGAGTGTGAAAGCACAACCAACATTCAAAAGTGATCAAAACATCAGCCAGAAAGCATTGGTACTGAGATGTGGTCTGTGGTCCCCACCTGTAGAACCACTCCTTTATTGAGTGTATCTTGATAATTGCCAATAATTTCCATCTGTGGTCTATTCTATTTGCACAACAGCATGTGAAATTTATTGTCAATCAGTGTTGCTTCCTAAGTGGACAGTTTGATTTCACAGAAGTTTGATTTACTTGGAGTTATATTCTGTTGTTTAAGTGTTCCCTTTATTTTTTTGAGCAGTGTGTAAATATATAAATATACTGTATATATTGTGAAGCACTGACTGGTGTTACAGGTAGGGGTCGCTGGATGTTCCCCCAGATTGTGCACAAAGGTGTATTGAGGCCATGAGAGTACATTGCAGTCACAGGGTAGCTGTGGTTGCAACGCAGACTAAAGTGAGTATAGGTCTTGGACATGTGACTGTCCAAGGCAGATTTAGGGAAAACCTGCTCTGGGCTTTTGGTGTTTTGAAACAGACTGCAGGATGATAGTCGTGCAGTCGGTTTTATTCCTTGTCCGGGTTTTCCATGTGGCTGAAGGCCACAGATTCTAGTTGAAAAACCCTGCAGTATAGGGTTTGGGTGTGTCAGGGCCAGAGTCATTTGGTGTTTGTTAGAGTGCAGAGCAGTCGGCTTTTCAGAGCTGCTCCTGTTTGAGGCAACATAGGCCTGCGGAGCAAGCAGCCAAGACAGCTGAAGAGCCTGGCACCCACAGCGTGCACAGCGGTTGTAGTCGCCCATGGCAACAAGTCAAGGACGAGGACTGGCGTGTTTATTTACTGCAAACTTGAGGATATGGTTTCCAGCTGTGATCCGGAGGATATCTTGTATTGTGTAGTGCTGTGAGTTGGACATTAATGATGCTGTTTATGTGAATTGAACATTAAAGAGACTTTTGCTTTGGACTTTGCTGGGTCACTGCCTCGTCACTGCATAGTGTGCTACCGCTACATTACAATTTATATATATTTATATATTGTATATACAGTGGGTTCAGAAAGTATTCAGACACCTTTAAATTTTTCAATCTTTTTGTTTCATTGCAGCCATTTGGTAAATGCAAAAAAGTTCATTTTTTTTCTCATTAATGTACACTCTGCACCCCATCTTGAAAGAAAAAAAAAAGAAATGTAGAATTTTTTGCAAATTTATTAAAAAGAAAAACTGAAATATCACATGGTCATAAGTATTCAGACCCTTTACCCAGTATTGAGTAGAAGCACCGTTTTGAGCTAGTACAGCCATGAGTCTTCTTGGGAATGATGCAACAAGTTTTTCACACATGGATTTGGGGATCCTCTGCCATTCTTCCTGTAGATCCTCATCAGTTATGTCAGGTTGGATGGTGGAACGTTGGTGGACAGCCATTTCCAGGTCTCTCCAGAGATGTTCAATTGGGTTTAGGTCAGAGCTTGACTGGGCAGTCAAGAATGGTCACAGAGTTGTTCTGCAGCCACGCCTTGTTATTTAAGCTGTGTGCTTAGGGTCATTTTGTTGTTGGAAGGTGAACCTTTTGCCAAAGTCTGGGTCCAGAGCACTCTGGAAGAGGTTTTCAGCCAAGATATCTCTGTACTTGGCCGCATTCATGAATACTTCAATTGCAACCAGTCGTCCTGTCTCTGCAGCTGAAAAACACCCCCATAGCATGATGCTGCCACCACCATGTTTCACTGTTGGGATTTGTATTGGGCAGATGATGAGCAGTGCCTGGTTTTCCTCCACACATACTGCTTAGAATTTATCACCAAAAAGTTCTATCTTTGACTCATCAGACCAGAGAATCTTTTTTCTATAGTCTGGGAGTTCCTTCATGTGTTATTTTTAGCAAACTTATGCAGGCTTTCATATGTCTGGCACTGAGGAGAGGCTTCCATCGGGCCACTCTGCCATAAAGGCCAGACTGACGGAGGGCTGCTGTGATAGTTGACTTTGTGGAACTTTCTCCCATCTCCCTACTGCATCTGTGGAGCTCAGCAACAGTGATCTTGGGATTCTTCTTTACCTCTCTCACCATGCTCTTCTCCAACGATTGCTCAGTTTTGCTGGACGGGCAGGTCTAGGAGACTTCTGGTGGTCCCAAACTTTTCATTTAAGGATTATGGAGGCCATTGTGCTTTAGAAACCTTGAGTACTGCAGAATTTCTTTTGTAGCCTTGGCCAGATCTATGCCTTGCAACAGTTCTGTCTCTGAGCTCTTGGCCAGTTACTTTGACCTCATGATTCTCATTTGGTTGATATGCACAGTGAGCTGTGAGGTCTTATATATTGCCATTACAAATCAAGTCCTATCTGTTGTGAATGTGCTAGAAAATGAATTCTGAGCAGAAGCTCCCTCTGGTGGTTACAAACAGTACTGAACTATCCAATGAAGATTGTGAAGATTGGCGATCAGGTGTTACTGACTGGTCTTATATAAGGGAGGTTCCCTCCCATCAGGGTTGCCGGGTGATCAATTGTTCTTGTTCATCTTTGATTCCTGTTCACTTTGTAGCTTGCTGTTTTTGTGCCTGCATCTTCTGCTAACAGATAAGACATTTTCTTTCCACAATATTTTTCCCTTCTGTGAGTACCATATATTTTCAGTTTAGGACGGTGATACTGTTATGATTTGGTAGCTGAGGAGAGCAGGCAAAAAAGGAAAATACACCAGAGAGGTTTGGAATCTATGGGATTGCAGTACCCTGACTAACCACCACAAACTAAAGGCAGCGTGGAGCGTACCTACGTCGGTCCTAGACGCCTCGTCACAGCCTGAGAAGCTAACTACACCTAAAGACAGAAAGAGGAAAACTATCTGCCCCGGAGCAGATCCCAAAGAACATAGAAAGCCCCAAACATGTAATGGCGGTTTAGACAAGAGGAAATACAGACACAGACAGAAAATAGTATGAGCAAACGTTGGGGCCCAAACTTCCTAAATAGAAAAGGATAGGAAGGACACTTACTGCAATCCCAAAAAACCCTGAAAAGTACCAACTCTACTAATTACAAAAACAATCTGAGATCACACGACCTCTACCACCAAATTAGTTCTCTGGTGTAACAAAAACTAAACAGCAGCCACTGAAAAAACTGGAAAAGGCAAATGAACAAACAACAGTGGCCGAACTAAACTGAGAGGAGCACAAGCCCCCGGAGGGGACCCGGCAGACCCCCACAGAAGTGCAGGACAAAATGCAAAAAGCAAGCACAAAAAACTAAAGAAGAAAATGTCTTATCTGTTAGCAGAAGATGCAGGCACGAAACAGCAAGCTACAAAGTGAACAGAAATCAAAGATGAGACCAGAACAATTGAATCACCGGCAACCCTGATGGGAGGGAACCTCCCTTATATAAGACCTCTCAGTAACACCTGATCGCCAATCTTCACAATCTTCATTGGATAGTTTCAGTACTGTTTGTAACCACCAGAGGGAGCTTCTGCTCAGAATTCATTTCTAGCAAAATTCACAAACCTATCGTTTAATTAAAACAGCTGGACTCCAATGAAGGAGTAGAACCATCTCAAGGAGGATCACAAGGAAATGGACAGCATGTGACTTAAATATTAGTGTCTGAGCAAAGGGTCTGAATACTTATGACCTGTGTTTTTTCAGTTTTTCTTTTTAAT
>JARQOD010000002.1:223242170-223300175 GCA_033576555.1 Oophaga sylvatica | reverse complement strand
GGAAGTCTTCAAACAGAGGCTGGACAGACATCTGTCTGAGATGGTTTAGTGACTCCTGCATTGAGCAGGGGATTGGACACGATGACCCTGGCGGTCCCTCACAACTCTAAAATTCTATGATTCTATGAAACACTGGCAGGGAAAACCACAAAAAACTGGTCCAGGGTAATTAAAAAGTAAGACTACTTTCATTATAACATGGCATTTCCCCAACCGACGCATCCTCCTGTTTCTGACTGTTTTTTTTAATCTTGGAAAACCCCTTTAATTTTTAACCATTTTTTGAGGTGGAGTGCACAAAATTCCATGACACCATGGTCATTTTGAGATGTTAGCCGCCTTGGTTAAATGAAATGTTAATTTTTGTAAAACAGGTCATTACTCTTGTGGTGAATTATATGAACATTTTAAAATATTAATTTTCTATTTTTTTCTTAAAATATTTTTTAATAGCAAAAAAAGTGTGAGTTTTTTAACATTTGTAAACACTTTTTTATTTTTTTTAGCCATAAGGGGGACTCAACTATGTTATTTCTTTTACAAATCCTTTAGTTTTATCACTTACATATGGTCTAATGGACACATACTTATGGGGTTCCTTAGATCTGCTGTGGACAAAGCAACCCATAAGTGACTGACAGAGGGAGACTTCACTTTTTTTGGACACATTGGTCACTATTAACTATTGTATCTTAACCCCTTTGCCCCCGAGGGTTGTTTACATGTTAATGACATGGGGCAATTTTTACAATTCTGACCACTGTCCCTTTAAGAGGTAATAACTCTGCAATGCTTTCTTGGATGCCAGTGATTCTGACAATGTTTTCTCGTGACTTATTGTACTTCATGATAGTGGTAACATTTCTTTGATATGACTTGCGTTTATTTGTGAAAAAAATGGAAATCTGGCGAAAATGTTGAAAATTTTGCAATTTTCCAACTTTGAATTTTCATGCCCTAAAATCACTCAGATGTCACCCAAAATACTTAATAAGTAACATTTCCCACATGTCTACTTTACATCAGCACAATTTTGGAACCAAAATTTTTTTTTGTTAGGAAGTTACAAGGGTTAAACGTTAAACAGCGATTTCTTATATTTACAGCACCATTTATTTTTTAGGGACCAATCCACATTTGAAGTCACTTTGAGAGGTCTATATGATAGAAAATACCCAAAAGTGACACCATTCTAAAAACGGTACCCCTCAAAGTGGTCAAAACCACATTCAAGAAGTTTATTAACACTTCTGGTGCTTAACAGGAATTTTTGGAATTTTTTTTAAAAAATGAACATTTAACTTTGTTTTACAAAAAATTTACTTCAGATCCAAATTTTTTTTATTTTCCCAAGGGTAACAGGAGAAATTGGACCCCAAAAGTTATTGTGCTATTTTTCCTGAGTACACTGATACCCCATATGTGGGGGAACCACTGTTTGGGCACATGGCAGAGCTCAGAAGGAAAGGAGCGCCATTTGACTTTTCAATGCAAAATTGGCTGGAATTTAGATCAGTCGCCATGTCGCGTTTGGAGAGCCTCTGATGTACCTAAACAGTGGAAACCCTCCACAAATAACATCATTTTGGAAACTATATCCCCCCAAGGAACTTATCTAGATGTGTGGTGAGCACTTTGAACCTCCAAGGACTTCCCAGAAGTTTATAACGTAGAGCCATAAAATTAAAAATTCATATTTTTTCCACAAACATGATCTTTACACCCCTAATTTTTTTATTTTCCCAAAAATAAAAGGAGAAATTGGACCCCAAAAGTTATTGTGCAATTTGTCCTGAGTAAGCTGTTAGCCCACATGTGCGGGTAAACCACTGTTTGGGCGCATGGCAGAGCTCGGAAAGGAAGGAGCACCTTTTTGACTTTTCCAATGCAGAATTGGCATCGGAAGCCATGTTGCGTTTGGAGAGCTCCTGATGTACCTAAACAGTGGAAACTGTTATGTTTCGGTAGCTGAGGAGTGCAGGTAAAAAAGGCAATACACCAGAGCAGTTGGAATCTATGAGATTGCAGTACCCTGACTAACCACCACAACTAGAGGCAGCCGTGGAGCGTTCCTACGTTGGTCCTAGACTCCTCGTCACAGCCTGAGAAACTAACTACACCTAAAGATAGAAATAGGAAAGCTATCTGCCCCGGAGCAGAACCCCAAAGATAACAGAAAGCCCCCAAACATGTAATGGCGGTTAGACAAGAGGAAATACTGACACAGAAAGAAAATAGTATGAGCAAACGCTGGGGCCCAAACTATCTAAATAGAAAAGGATAGGAAGGGTACTTACTGCAATCCCAGAAAACCCTGAAAAGCACCAACTCTACTAATTTCAAAATCACCTGAGATCACACGACCTCTACCACCTAAATTAGTTCTCTGGTGTAACAAAATAAAAACAGCAGCCACTCAAAAAACTGGAAAAAGCAAAAGAACAAAACTCAGTGGCTGAACTAAACTGAGAGGGCAAGCCCCCGGAGGGGACCCTGAAGGCCCCCAAAGAAGTGCAGGACAAAATGCAAAAATATAGCACAAACACAAAAGAAGCAAAAGTCTTATCTGTAAGCAGGAGATGCAGACACGACACAGCAGGCTACAAGGGAAACTGGAATGAAGGATTCAGACCAGAACAATTGATCACCGGCAACCCTGATGGGAAAATGACTTCCTTATATAAGACCAGTCAGTAACACCTGATTCCCAGTCCTCACAATCTTCACTAGCACCGCTTGTAACCACCAGAGGGAGCCTCTGCTCAGAACTCATCTCAAACGCATTCACAACAGTACCCCCCCTTGAGGAGGGGTCACCGAACCCTCATTTGAGCAACCAGGTCGGTCAGGATGAGTTCTATGATACGCACGGATAAGTCTCCTAGCATGGATGTCCGAAGCAAACACCCAAGAATTGTCTTCCTGACCATAACCTCTCCATTTAACCAAATACTGGAGTTTCCGTCTAGAAAAACGAGAATCCAATATTTTCTCAACCACATACTCCAGATTGCCCTCAACCAAAACAGGGTCAGGAGGCACAGCAGCAGGAACCACTGGCTCAACAAACCTCTTCAACAAGGACTTGTGGAACACGTTATGGATCTTAAATGTCCCTGGAAGAAGCAAACGAAAAGAAACAGGATTAATAATCTCCATGATCTTATAAGGTCCAATGAACCTAGGCTTAAATTTAGGAGATGCTACTCTCATAGGAATATTCTTTGAGGACAACCAGACCAAGTCCCCCACTTTAAACCGAGGACCATCAGTCCTATGCCGGTTAGCAAACCGCTGGGCCTTCTCCTGAGAGAGGACAACCTCTCCACTACCTGGTCCCAAATCTGTTGCATACGCTCCACAACAGAGTCAACACCTGGACAGACAGAAGCCTCCGTCTGTCCTGAAGAAAATCGAGGGTGAAACCCAGAATTACAGAAAAACGGAGACATCAAAGTGGCAGAGCTAGCCCTATTATTAAGAGCAAACTCAGCCAAAGGCAAAAAAGAGACCCAGTCATCCTGATCAGCAGACACAAAGCATCTTAGATAAGTCTCCAATGTCTGGTTTGTTCTCTCAGTTTGACCATTGGTCTGAGGATGAAATGCCGAGGAGAAAGACAATTGAACACCCAGTTTAGAACAAAAAGTCCTCCAAAATCTGGAAACAAACTGGACACCTCTGTCAGACACAATGTTCTCAGGAATGCCGTGTAAACGAACCACGTGCTGAAGGAACAACGGCACCAATTCAGAGGAGGAAGGCAACTTAGGTAATGGCACAAGATGTATCATTTTGGAAAACCTATCACAAATTACCCAGATGGTGGTCATTCTCTGAGAAACAGGAAGATCGAAATGAAATCCATAGAGATATGGGTCCATGGTCTCTTGGGCACAGGCAATGGCATCAACAAACCACTAGAGCGAGAGCAAGGCTTGGAGCGAGAGCAAGTCCCGCAGGACTGCACAAATTCCCTGACATCACGAGACAAGGTAGGCCACCAAAAGGACCGACTAACCAAGTCTCTGGTACCAAAAATTCCGGGATGCCCAGCCAATGCGGAACAATGAATCTCAGACATCACACTCTTTTTCCATTGGTCCGGGACAAACAATTTTCCAACAGGGCAGCGCTCGGGCCTATCCTCCTGACACCCCTCCAGAGCAAGTCTCAAATTGGGCGAGATGGCGGAAAGAACTACACCCTCTTTCAAAATAACAGAAGGATCAGATAACTCAGGAGAGTCCGCAAGGAAACTCCTCGAGAGGGCATCCGCCTTAACATTCTTAGTGCCAGGAAGAAAGGAAACCACAAAATTAAAACGTGTGAAAAACAAGGCCCACCTGGCCTGTCTAGGATTGAGTCGCTTGGCAGATTCCAGATAGACCAGATTCTTATGGTCCGTAAGGACCACCACCTGATGTTTGGCTCCCTCCAGCCAATGTCTCCACTCTTCAAAAGCCCACTTCATGGCCAATAACTCCCGATTACCTACGTCATAATTACGTTCAGTAGGAGAAAATTTTCGAGAGAAAAAGGCACAAGGGTTACTTTTAGAGGTCTCTGGATCTTTTTGGGACAAAACGGCACCTGCCCCAATTTCAGAGGCATCAACCTCCACCTGAAATGGCAGAGAAACATCAGGCTGCCGTAGAACAGGAGCAGAAGTGAATCTCTGCTTAAGTTCCTGAAATGCAGAGACTGCCTCAGGAGGCCAATTCACCACATCAGAACCCTTTCTGGTCAAATCAGTTAATGGTTTAACAATAACCGAGAAATTACCAATAAATTTACGATAAAAATTGGCAAAACCCAAAAATCTCTGAAGAGCCTTTAATGAAGTAGGTTGGACCCAATCACAGATGGCCTGAACCTTGACCGGGTCCATTTCAATAACAGATGGGGACAAAATGAATCCCAGAAATGAGATCCTCTGTACGCCAAAAAGACACTTTGATCCCTTCACATACAGAGCATTCTCTCTCAAAATCTGGAATACAGTTCGAACATGTTTCACATGAGAGTCCCAGTCATTAGAAAAAATCAAGATATCATCCAAATAAACAATCAGAAATTTGTCCACAAAATCCCTGAAAATGTCATTCATGAAGGACTGGAAGACGGAAGGAGCATTAGTGAGCCCAAAGGGCATCACTAGGTACTCAAAATGCCCTTCAGGGGTATTGAATGCCGTCTTCCATTCATCCCCGTGCTTAATGCGAATAAGGTTATACGCCCCCTGAGGTCAAGCTTGGTAAACCAAGTAGCGTTTTTCACCCTGGAAAACAGGTCAGAAATCAAGGGTAACGGGTATTGATATTTCACAGTAATATTGTTCAAGAGACGATAATCAATACACGGCCTTAATGAACCATCTTTTTTGGCCACAAAGAAAAAACTGGCACCTAAGGGTGAAGAGGATGGTCTGATATGACCCTTCTCCAATGATTCCTTGATATAAGACCGCATAGCGTCATGTTCAGGTACAGACAAGTTAAAAAGGCGACCTTTAGGGAATTTACTACCCGGCACTAATTCAATAGCGCAGTCATAGCTCCTATGGGGAGGCAAGGATGCAGATTTACTTTCGCTAAACACATCAGAAAAATCAAACAAAAAGTCAGGAACATCCTGAGCCTGGGGGGAGGCAGAAAAAACAGGAGTGTTGGTATTAACACATTGGCAGCCCCAACTGGTTACAGACACAGATTTCCAATCCAAAACAGGATTATGAGACTGTAACCAAGGGAAACCCAGCACGATAATGTCATGCAGATTATATAGAACCAAAAATTTGCAGCACTCCTGGTGATCAGGTTCAACCCTCATTATCACCTGAGTAGAAAACTGGGGTTTATTCTCAGCCAAAGGGGTAGAATCGATCCCCAGTAGGGGAATAGACTTCTGTAGGGGTATCAAGGGAAACCCACAACGTTTAGCAAAATCATAATCCATCAGGTTAATAGCTGCTCCAGAATCAACGAAAGCCTGAGCAGAAAATGAGGACAGAGAGCATATCAGAGTGACAGTTAATAAAAACTTAGTCTGAACACTACCCAAGACAACTGAGCGTGCAAAACGTCTTCCCCGCTTAGGGCAGACTGAAATAGCATGAGAGGCATCACCACAGTAGAAACATAACCCATTGCGCATTCGAAACTCATGACGCTGTGCCCCAGACACCACTCCATCACACTGCATGGGTTCAGAAGCTGGTTCACAAGGCAACACCATTCCACGCATACTTCTCCGCTCACGCAAACGTCTGTCAATTTGAATCGCTAATGACATAGAATCATTGAGACCAGAGGGGACAGGGAATCCCACCATAACATCCTTTACATTATCTGACAGACCCTTCCGGAAAAGGGCCGCCAAAGCGTCGTCATTCCATTTGGTCAGGACTGCCCACCTACGGAATCTCTGACAGTATAACTCAGCGTCATCAAGCCCCTGATTTAATGCCAACAAGGTTTTTTCAGCTTGATCAGTGACATTAGGCTCATCGTACAATAACCCCAAAGCCTGAAAAAACGCATCAACATCACTCAAAACAGGATCCCCAGGTGTCAGGGAAAAAGCCCAATCCTGAGGATCTCCGCGCAGGAGAGAGATGATAATTTGAACCTGCTGCGCTGCGTTTCCTGAGGACTTCGATTTTAAGGCAAAAAACAATTTACAATTATTTTTGAAATTCTGAAACTTAGCTCGATCCCCTAAAAACAAATCTGGCATGGGGATCCTAGGTTCCACAACAGGCAACCTAGCAAGATATGCAGCAATACTCTGAACCTCAGTGGCAAGCTGATCCACACGGCCAGACAACTGTGCAAACTCCATTGGGAGAAAAGATCCTCCCCAGCACCCAGAGATACAGAGGAAAAAAAAAAAAAATGCAACAAACAGAAAAATATCTCTGACAACTCTGACAACTTTTTTTCTTTCACAATATTTTTTTCCTTCTGTGAGTACCATACAATTTCAATTTTTAGGCTGGTGATACTGTTTTGTTTCGGTAGCTGAGGAGTGCAGGTAAAAAAGGCAATACACCAGAGCAGTTGGAATCTATGAGATTGCAGTACCCTGACTAACCACCACAACTAGAGGCAGCCGTGGAGCGTTCCTACGTTGGTCCTAGTTGCCTCGTCACAGCCTGAGAAACTAACTACACCTAAAGATAGAAATAGGAAAGCTATCTGCCCCGGAGCAGAACCCCAAAGATAACAGAAAGCCCCCAAACATGTAATGGCGGTTAGACAAGAGGAAATACTGACACAGAAAGAAAATAGTATGAGCAAACGCTGGGGCCCAAACTATCTAAATAGAAAAGGATAGGAAGGGTACTTACTGCAATCCCAGAAAACCCTGAAAAGCACCAACTCTACTAATTTCAAAATCACCTGAGATCACACGACCTCTACCACCTAAATTAGTTCTCTGGTGTAACAAAATAAAAACAGCAGCCACTGAAAAAACTGGAAAAAGCAAAAGAACAAAACTCAGTGGCTGAACTAAACTGAGAGGGCAAGCCCCCGGAGGGGACCCTGAAGGCCCCCAAAGAAGTGCAGGACAAAATGCAAAAATATAGCACAAACACAAAAGAAGCAAAAGTCTTATCTGTAAGCAGGAGATGCAGACACGACACAGCAGGCTACAAGGGAAACTGGAATGAAGGATTCAGACCAGAACAATTGATCACCGGCAACCCTGATGGGAAAATGACTCCCTTATATAAGACCAGTCAGTAACACCTGATTCCCAGTCCTCACAATCTTCACTAGCACCGCTTGTAACCACAAGAGGGAGCCTCTGCTCAGAACTCATCTCAAACCCATTCACAACAGGAAACCCTGCACAAGTGACCCCATTTTGGAAACTAGACCCCCTAAGGAACTAATCTAGATGTGTGATGAGAACTTTGAACCCCCCAGTGTTTCATTAAAGTTTATAATGCCCGGCCGTGGAAAGAAAAAACATTTTTTTTCCACAAAAATGTTTTTTAAACCCAAATTTTTTATTTTCCCAAGGGTAACAGGAGGAATTGGAACCGAAAATTTGTTTACCAATTTCTCCTGAGTATGCTGGTACCCCATATGTGGGAGAAAACTACTGTTTGGGCATAGGTCAGGGCTCGGAAGGGAAGTAGTGACGTTTTGGAATGCAGACTTTGATGGAATGGTCTACAGGCGTCATGTTCCATTTGCAGAGCCTCTGATGTTCCTAAACAGTGGAAACCCTGTCACAAGTGACCCCATTTTGGAAACAAGACCCCCTAAGGAACTTATATAGATGTGTGGTGAGAACTTTGAACCCCAAGTGTTTCACTAAAGTTTATAATGCCCGGCCGTGAAAAAAAAACAAAAACATTTTTTTCCTACAAGAATGATTTTTTTAGCACACAATTTTTTATTTTCCCAAGGGTAACAGGAGAAATTGGAACCCAAAAGTTGTTGTCCGATTTCTCCTGAGTAAGGTGGTACCCCATATGTGGGAGAAAACTACTGTTTAGGCAATGGCAGAGCTCGGAAGGGAAGTAGTGACGTTTTGTAATGTAGACTTTGATGGAATGGTCTGCGGGCATCATGTTGTGTTTGGAGAGCCCCTGATGTGTCTAAACAGTGGAAATGCCCATAAGTGACCCCTTTTTGGAAACTAGACTCCTCAATAAACTTATCTAGATGTGCCCTAACAGTGGCAATGCCCAACAAGTGCCCCCTTTTCGGAACTAATCTACTGTTTCCTGGTATGTGAATTTTATAAGTGACCCCGGATCTTACCGCAGCTCAGTCCAGCTGGGAACAAAGCCCAGTGACCGGATGTAACTGCGGTGACTTCAGTGAGATCCCCGCTAGCACTGTGATCCGTGAGCACTCACAGTGCTAGCGGGGATCTCACTGCATCTCACCGCAGCTCAGCGCGGCTGGGAAGGGAGCCCAGTGACAGGAGGTAACCTCATTCACCAGTGGTTCTCAGCATGGACGGTCGCATCTTGGCACCATCCAGGTTGAAAACTAATGTTTTTATGTTTGGCAGCTGTCACACTCTAAAAGATGCTTTTTATTTCAAAAAATAGTTTTTGCATCACATTTTGAGAGCTAGAATTTTTCCGTATTTTGGCCCACAGAGTCATGTGAGGTCTTGTTTTTTGCAGGACGAACTGACATTTTTATTGGTACCATTTTCGGGCACATATTTTTTGATCGCTTTGTATTCCGATTTTTGGAATGAGCAAAAACCTGCAATTCATGAATTTCTTTTTTGGGGGGTTTATACTGTTCCGTGTGTGGTAAAATTGATAAGGCCGTTTTATTCTTCGGGTCAGTACGATTACAGCGATACCTCATTTATACCTTTTTTATGTTTTGGAGCTTTTATACAATAAAAAATAATTGTTTTTGCATCACTTTATTCTGAGAGCTGTAACTTTTTTATTTTTCCGCTGATGGAGCTTTATTGCGGCTTGTTTTTTGCGGGACAAGATGACGTTTTCAGCGGTACCATGTTTACTTATATCCGTCTTTCTGATCGTGTGTTATTCCACTTTTTGTTCTGCGGTAACAGTTTTATAGGTCGAGTTGTTTGTGTACTTTTATTTTTTTTTGTTTCTTTTCATTCAAATATTTATTTATGATAGAATATATATTTTTTATTATTTTTTATATTTCTACAATTATGTAAAAAAAAATAATTTTTCTTAACTTTTTTACTTAGTCCCACTATGGGACAATCATTTTTTGCAGGCTGATCACTTCTATAGCATGCAGATGAAGCAGCATCTGCATGCCATAGAAGCTGTCAGTGCTGCACTGACAGGGAGACTTGCTGATCATGCACTGCGCATGATCAGCAAGTTTACTTAGCTCCCGTGAGCCGGATGTCATCACGCCGTGGGGTCTCCGATCCAAAGGCAGAGGGGCTGTCAGCCCCTGTGCCGGCTCCCGAATGCTGCGATCTTGATAGATCGCAGTATTTCGGGCCTTAAAGTGTCGGGAGCGGTCTGTGACTGCTCTTGGCACCTAGTGCCGGGTGTCCGTGGTCAGAATTAGCTGACACCCGGCAGCGATCGGCCGTGTTCCCCGCATGAGCGTGGCCGATTGCGATCACATACTATACTGTCCATGGTCAAATTCTGCCAGGTCACATAGACGGTATAGTACGTCTACTGTCAGAAAGGGGTTAAAGTTTAAACTGGGATTGTAGTTATCTTTCAAGTGAGGGCAGTACGGTGGCCCAGTGGTTAGCATTGCAGAGATGGGATCCTGGGTTCAAATCCCACCATGGACATCTGCAAGGAGTTTGTATGTTCTCCCCATGTTTGCGTGGGTTTCCTCCGGGTTCTCTGGTTTCCTCTTACATTCCAAAGACATACTGATAGGGATCTAGAATGTGAGCTCTAATGGGGATAGCACCAATGTCTGTAAAGCGCTGTGGAATTAATGGCGATATATAAATGAGTAAGATAAATAAAAATAAATAGATAAGTGTCTTGTTATCATAATGTACTTGATGGTTCTGACACTTTGTATATGCTGGAGTGCGGCAATTTCAACTGCCTCCATGAAGAATCTATGACATATCACTTATATTGGAAGCTGCTTTTTGCTTTAATTATTGTATTGTTAACGTTGTTACTTATGACTTGTGTTTTGAAACTGTTAAACTGTAAAGCGCTGCGGAATATGTTGGCGCTATATAAATAAAGATTATTATTATTATTGCATCTATGTAAAGATAAATTAATGCTTTTTTCTGACTTACTGTACATGACTAGGGAAAACAACCAAACCAAACCACCAAGACTGAGAACATTAACTATACTATTGCATATTTGACTAACTAAAGGTATCGTTCTGTAGTACATATAAAGCATAGATCATATAGTATAGCCACTTTGAGAACTGGAAATTTTGGTTTTAAACTGAAGCATATTTTTATTACTTTTCCTCTTTGTATTTCAGCAGTCATAACGTTTTATATTTTTTTAATACAGTATCTGTATGAGGCTTGTTTTCTTGTGGGTAGAGATGTACTTTATGTAGATGCCATTTATTGCTACATGCAATGCCATTAATTTTTATAATTTTTTGCATAAATACAGAAAAAGGCAATTTCAGTTTTACATGTTGTAATGGTCATAACAATAATAATTATGCATATATTATTTTATCTTGACCTAGAATAACTGTAACATGATTAAAGGTCTGTTCCCTCAGTCCCTTCCTTGAATGCAGCATTAATCACAGCATTTAATAGGTTCAATAGTGGAGATCAGAGGAATAGTCATGAGAAAAACTAAGCACGCCTTCTTTGAACTCTATGGTATTAGGACATAATAAAAAACATCTTGTCCTAAGAAGGTCTTAAAATTAGGTAAGTACAAGCTCAGATGAAGAACAACACATGTCATATGGCATTATTTATTTCCCAAAAACGTATGCCAAAATGCAGTGTGTGAAAAATTAGTTTTTCTCATGATTATACATTTCATCTATGTGGCTAAATCAGTGTAAACAGGGGACTGGAATATATATATGATAGGTCTGTATTTGCAAGGGAATCTTGTCCGTGATCTGAACACAGTGGCTGTATATAGGTGGGTTCTATCTTAGGTTCTGCATACCAGTCTAGGGTCTGTCATAAGGTCAATATCTATATTTAGGGAGTCTGGTGTATGGACCATAATAATTTCTGGGTATGGTAAAAAAGATCTTGTATACTACTTGTGAATAAATGCTATTGGTTAGGGTATGCCCAATATAAATGGGCAGGGCATAATGGAAAACTAATTTCTGCTTCTTGTTTCCAACTGAACAGAAATCAAGATGCAGCACCAGTTTTGTCACACAGCAGTGACCAATGGGACTCCACATGCCCTACTAATTTATAATTGGGTCTGTCCAAGTTCTGCTGTAGCGTCTGTTTTTTTGACAGGAAGAATAATGCTGAATGCTGCCCTATTCTTACCATCATCTGCGATGGAGCTGATGACAGTAGTTTAAACACAGCCTTATAGATGATTGCTTCCTTTTAGGTACTTGTATGGATCATTTTGTCACCAGGGGGTACTTGGCTTGAAAAAATAGAAAACGCCAGAAAGTCAGAAAGGGCTCTCTAATTTGAAAAATTGTTTTCTTCTCGCCAATCCTTAATAAAACTTGTGTGCAAAAATGATTATAAATGACAGGTTATAAAACATTTGGTGTAGTTACTGTCAATTTAAGCCAAGTGTTGTAGAAACAAAATATAAGGCATACGTATCATAGATATTAATAGACTATTAAATACTTTGGCTAGCTAAGCCTATCCATGAGATGGTAATGTCAGTGCTGTCCAGGGTCCTGATTAATAAAGTTAGGACTCACAACTTAGTGACCAAAACATCTGTAATTCCTTAATTATCAATTAATAATATCATGTAAATTAGCCTTGGCTGTTGTATAAAGACTTACATGCATTCTGGTTATTAAGGTGGATAGTTGAAAAGAGTAAATAATTTGGCACAAAACATTTAATTCATTCATGAACTGCATGACAAACAAGTGGTTTACGTATTATTTCTACATTTGGGTGAATTTCCTCTCAATTTAAACAATTTATATATGTGAAATAAGGTAATAATAACATAGTAATACAAACTAGGGACAAGAGTTAGGTTAAAGCATTTTTGTAAAAATCAAAAGCCAAAAGTAATGCTATGCATGATGCTTGGAAAAGCATGGCTAGTATTGAAAGGCTCCAACAACAGCCTTAAGCAACCATCAGAAAGGTGCTGGGAAGTGCTGTGGATCATATTAGATAATCATTAGTTATCAGTTAACATGCTCCAAATTACCTTTAAAAGCAATCTGTGCAAAATACATGCTTGTCTGACATATTCAAATAAGCACTCCTCCCATCAAAGTTTTTATCGTCTTAATATATGGCAGTCATCATATTATACAGCACTGTACAGTTGCTCATTTTAACCTTCTTCCCAGTTAATTCTTCTTCTCCCGGAAGTCCGTTTTACTGTTCAGAGTTCTAGGGGAAGTTTGGGAGGACAGATGGTCTGCCAATCCTGCCGATCAGCAAGTTTGGCCAACATTTATCTCGTGTATTGGGAGCTTGCCTTTCAAGTTGCTCTAGACAGGTGGTTACAAAGTGTTGCCTGATGTGGAACGAGGTATGATGTGGCAATCACCTGTTAGTCTTCATTACTGCTCTCTCTTATCATTCGCAATAAATTGCACAGAATAGATCATCCTTAAGCATACATGAACTATCTCTTGAAATTCCCCAGGACATCATTTATAGATAACATGATAGATTCAAAAAGTTAAAGATGTAGAAAGTCAGATAAGAATTATATACGTGAAGTTACCTGTTAAACCATTTTTAGTGTGAATGTTAGCAAGCGCTGTAGTTCAGAGCGATTCCAATAAATCTTTTTTTCATTACAATAGACTTATTTTATTCTACTTGGCTAACCTAATATTTGGCTAACTATTGTGTCTTAAAAATACAAACTTTTGTCACTATGGGATATGGGAATATTTGGCTTCCTTTTCAGGACATGACTTACTTGTTCCCAATGAGCAATTTAGAAAACCTAGTAAACAAGCACAGACACAAATATTCTGCATGGAATTATACTCCCTAACTCAGGGTTGGCACAATGCCATGCAAACCAGCATAGGAATCCTTTAGAAGCAGAAACAATATTTACAAGATTAAAATATGCTTAATTCATATCTCTACACATTCCTTTCCTGCACAATTTTATTAATATGTGTCTAGCACATGTTTATTGTATCTGTCTATATTTTTCCCTTTTCATATGTAAAGCGCCATGGAATAAATGGCGCTATATAAATGATAATAATAATAATAATAATAATAATAAAATATGTGCCATAAATGATCTGTATCAAGATAGCTTTTTATCCTATTATTAATTTTGAAGTTTGAATGAAAACATGCATATATACAATACGCAAAAGGGTATTAGGATACTCTTACAATAAATCAGAAAGGTTTTCCCATTGCAGTGAATAATAGAATATCATGATCTTCAAAAACATGTAGACAACCTCACGCCATATGGCTTCTTTCCCTCACTGCATTGATCCTCTGAAACCGGGTGTACATCTCCCGGCTTCAATGAGGCGCATCGAGCATTATCGTAAGCCTTCCTCACTTACGCCGCGGCATGGGGGACTTGACAGGAACTCTTTAAGTGACAACAGTACAAGGAATACACATACCCATGAAGTAAACTCTCCTGCTGGAATGGGCCAGCCCTAAGCAATGTTGGCTCTTACTATATACACAGTATATACTTATATCATTCATACAATATTCTTCTATGTGATTGTACAAATAGACTTTATATCATTTACCTCGTACATGCTCCTGCTGTCTATGCAACCATTTTATAGCTGATCTGTTTTTATTATTAAAGTATTTTTGATATTGTTCTATATTCATGAGGCTTTTTTTTTTGTATGTTACTCTATAAGTCAAACATTAGGTTCACATGTTGTGGGTGAGAGGCAGCCATGATGCCAAAGAAACCACCATGGCGAGCTGATAATGAAGCTGCTCTTAGCTCCAATCAGTTTGTAAGCCCTACCCATCTACACGTCGGCATGGATTTTTTTCTGTATTTTGGTGTGATCAATGGATGTGAACTCATCATTATGACTGAGACTTTCTTGAGGGCTTTGATTGTTAAGTGCATGTAGAGAAAGCGGCCAAATTATATACTGAATATATATTGTTGCATTTTATTAAGAAACACATATGGAATTTAAGAGGTCTGCGCTTAGATTTTATTCACATTGGTGTTTGTGTTGGCAATAAGGCAAGAATATTGAAGCCTGTAGCGCTATTACTGCAAACAAAATTTCCAGAACTTCAATGAGAACCTGACGGACCCCATGATTCTTCTGGAAATGCATCTGGCATCACTGTCATGACTGCATTATAAACAAAAGCCATGACGATAGTTTTAACAGCGTGTAAAACCAAAAAATCACTTGCATATTATAAATTATTACTGCTTTGATCCTATTTCAATCTAAAATAAATAGAAAAGACTTATTGTCTAAAAAATATATAAACACCCATGGGAAGGCAACACAAGTAGCTTGTTTGAGGTTACTGAGAAAGAAACAGTGCAAAAATTATTCACTTGGTGATATTTCGGCATTAGTCTCTTCACTTGTACCCATTTGGAGAATCTGATGCCTATTATGCCAATCCAGTCACTAATATTACCTGAAAGTGTCACGCTGTATAGCAGATATATATATATGTGATGTCAGTAATCTATATCAAAAGGGCAACATACTATATAACATGCGCATAGATATATGATAACATAGAATTACCTGACAGAAAGTCCAGTGGGTCAATACGGAATCCGTTATACGCTGTCTCCGGCTAGAGGGTGACCGGGGTCTATGCTGACCCTAAACTGGGGTCCTAACTAATCCCTCTACCTGGAGGTACTGTTAAAGGTACAGAGGTCCAGGCCACCAGCGTAAACCCTGTCTCCTATCAATCCCTGCCAACTGTAATCTAGTCCTAAAAGGACCCTGATTACCACCAAAGGGAATGAACAGGTAACGGTTAATGAACAGAAAGACATACAAGAAAGACAAGGAATAAAGTAAATAAAGTCTTACATACAACACTCACACACAGTAGGAACACCTAAGGTCTCAGAGATAAACTATAAGCTATAAGAGTAAAAACAACTAAGGAGCTCTTAGCTTAAATATTCTCAGAACCGATCCAGTCTGCTACACTACATGAATGCTTTCACCGGCATCTAACACCCAGACTGGCAGGTATATAAAGGAAGCTAATTAGAACATAATCAAAAGCAGCCGGGCGAGGCTGGACCTAGTCTTAGCAAAGAGCTAGGTAAAATTAACTCCCTCATTACCAAACACAAAGAAACAGCAACTCAGCTGTGAGAAGTCAGAGTGTGTAATCGCGACGATCCTCGTGGCGATACACCCATGACAGTACCCCCCCCCTCTACGAGGGGACTCCGGACCCTCAGGGCCAGGTCTGCCCGGGTGAGTTGTGTGAAAGGTCCGAACCAATCGATCTGCGTTAACATCAGACGCAGGGACCCACGTCCTCTCCTCAGGACCATACCCCTTCCAATGAACCAAGTACTGAAGGGATCGGCGACTGAGACGTGAGTCAATGATTTTCGACCATGAAATTCCACGTTATCATTGACCACCACTGAAGGAGGAGGTAGAGGTGACGGTATGACTGGTGCCACATACTTTTTAAGTAATGACTTGTGAAACACATTATGAATTTTAAACGTAGGAGGGAGGTCCAGACGAAATGCCACAGGATTAATTATGGAACTGATCCTGTACGGCCCGATGAATCTGGGACCCAACCTCCAGGAGGAAACTTTAAGTTTTATATTCCTGGTAGACAACCAAACTAGATCGTTCACCTTCAGATCTAGACCAGAAACTCTCCCCCTATCAGCCATCCGTTTGTAACGGTTCCCCGTAACCTTCAGTCTTAACCGATCTGGAACTATCAGTCTCCCTGGAAGTCCCACAGGGGCGTCCCCCTGAGCCCCCAATACCTCCCCCTCAAGCTCAGAGCATACAGCTGACACTACAACTCCCTCCTGAGGAATAGGAACCGGATCATCCGTCTTCCCGGCCCCTGGGAAAGTACGAGATAAGGCATCAGGAAGCAACTTTATTGAGCAGTCATATGCGCGATGAGGAGGTAACTCTTTACACCCCTCCTCTGAGAACATCTCCCCAAAGTCCTCCAGAAAAGGAGACAAAGTCCTAGGCACAACCGCACCGATGACCGTGCTCATGCAGTTATTCCTGCAAAATTCACCCCACTGGCTTATCTTTCTGGATTGCCAATCAATCACTGGGTTATGTTTAGCCAACCAAGGAAGTCCCAACACAATAGGAGTAGGTAGACCCTCCAACACATAACAAGACAATTGCTCTTTATGTATTGCCCCTACTCGAAGATCTATGTTATGAACAGCTTGTACCAAGCTACCTTGACCGAGAGGTCTAGAATCAATAGAGACTATAGGAACCGGTTTGGCCAATACACTCAGTTGCATACCATGCACCTGGGCAAACCGAGCGTCCATCAGATTAGCCCGGACCCACTATCAAGAAAAACAGAAATCCTCTCAGTTCTAGTACCAATCACCACCTCCGCAGGCACGAGAAACTGAGAGGGATTTGGGGACGAAATACACACTCCCAGGTTAACTCCTTTGCTCAAAGAGGCCCGGGATGGACACCCCCCAACAAAATGTCCCTCTCTCCCGCAAAAGAAACACCTTCTAGTCTTGCGGCGCACCGCCGATTCCCTCCTACAAAAAGATGTCCCTCCCAACTGCATGGGCTCCTCAGAACAGACCAGGGGAACCTCAGTATAAGGGACTTTAGTAGTAGGTGGAGTCATCACGGGAGGCGGAGTTACCTCGCGTCTTCCCCGAATTCGTCTATCAATGCGAATAGCGAGGGCCATAGCAGCCTCCAGTGATGGAGGAGAATCATACTGAGCCAACACATCCTTTAATTTGTCAGACAACCCTTGACAAAACTGGCTCCTAAGAGCTGGGTCATTCCACTGAGTATCTGTTGCCCATCTACGGAACTCAGAAGAATATTCCTCCGCTGGACGATTTCCTTGCCGTATTTTACGTAACTTTGTTTCAGCAAGGGAAACACGATCCAGATCATCATATACCAGACCCAGGGCAGTAAAAAATCGATCCACTGACTGGAGATCTGGGGAGCCTGGAGGAATAGAGAACGCCCAAGATTGAGGGTCCCCTTGTAAGAGCGAGATAACAATTCCCACCCTCTGCTCTTCACTCCCAGATGACCGAGGCCGCAGCCGAAAGTACAATTTACATGCCTCCCGGAAAGTAAAAAATTTGTCCCGCCCACCAGTGAACCTGTCCGGGAGAGCAACCTTAGGTTCAGATCTGGTTTGCTCCGGGGGGGACAAAACCTTGGACTTAATGTCTGCAAACTCCATGGACAACCCCTGCAACTGCCGGGCCAGCTGGGCTACTGGATCCATGACAGCTGGGGAGAATCTTTAGTATGGGCCGGTGAAAATGTCACGCTGTATAGCAGATATATATATATGTGATGTCAGTAATCTATATCAAAAGGGCAACATACTATATAACATGCGCATAGATATATGATAACATAGAATTACCTGACAGAAAGTCCAGTGGGTCAATACGGAATCCGTTATACGCTGTCTCCGGCTAGAGGGTGACCGGGGTCTATGCTGACCCTAAACTGGGGTCCTAACTAATCCCTCTACCTGGAGGTACTGTTAAAGGTACAGAGGTCCAGGCCACCAGCGTAAACCCTGTCTCCTATCAATCCCTGCCAACTGTAATCTAGTCCTAAAAGGACCCTGATTACCACCAAAGGGAATGAACAGGTAACGGTTAATGAACAGAAAGACATACAAGAAAGACAAGGAATAAAGTAAATAAAGTCTTACATACAACACTCACACACAGTAGGAACACCTAAGGTCTCAGAGATAAACTATAAGCTATAAGAGTAAAAACAACTAAGGAGCTCTTAGCTTAAATATTCTCAGAACCGATCCAGTCTGCTAGACTACATGAATGCTTTCACCGGCATCTAACACCCAGACTGGCAGGTATATAAAGGAAGCTAATTAGAACATAATCAAAAGCAGCCGGGCGAGGCTGGACCTAGTCTTAGCAAAGAGCTAGGTAAAATTAACTCCCTCATTACCAAACACAAAGAAACAGCAACTCAGCTGTGAGAAGTCAGAGTGTGTAATCGCGACGATCCTCGTGGCGATACACCCATGACAGAAAGAGTCTAAACCAAATACCACGTTAATGCTCAAATAGTTATCTGCGCTAAAGAAAGCTAAAGAAAGTTATAAATAATATGTTCCTGTTCATTTATCCTTTCAAATGTTAGATACTATAGTTCAGCATGTAAAACTTGTAGTTTTATTTTCCGCCAAGACATCTGTAAAGATTTCACAAAGAACTAAAAAGTTCAATGTGTACTCTATCTTGGCAGTATCCAGCTCCTCACCAGATGTATTCCCTGCATGATTCTGCTTCAACAACAAAAGTATAAATTGTAGATGCTTTAAATTAATAAATTTAAAATAGTTGTATTCAACCTCTGTGTGTTGTACTTCAACCTATGTGCTAAATGGAAGGACTTCAACTAAAACTGAGCAAAAAGAATATCAGAACCCTGGCTCAGCAGCCACGTCATCACTACTTTGTGGCACAATGCATTCATGACATTGCGTAGGCCTATTAATCAGAAGAGGCGCTCAAGATGCCAGAGATAGTAGATTTGCAGAGCTCTGGTCAAACAGCCATGCTCTACCAATGTGGCAGCTGTTCTTGCAAATCTATTTGCTCAACTCAAACTTCAACTTATGTGCTAAATGGAAAGGCTTCAACTAGGGCTGAGCCTTGCTCAGCAGCCACGTCATCTCTACTTTGTGGCACAATGCATTAATGATATCGCAGGGGCCTATTAATTAGAAGGGATACTCAGGATGTCGCAGACAGTAGGAGGGTTGCAGAGCTATGGTCCAATGGTCATGCACTACCGATGTGGCAGCTGGACCAGTGTCTTGCAAATCTTGTTGCTCTTCTCGAACTTCAACTCATGTGCTACGTGGAAGGAACTTACTCTTAGACCTGTGACGGGGACAAGGGGGCAAAAAACGTCTACGTCTGGAGCAAAAAAGGTTTAAGCATAATCACAGATGCAGATACTTTACTGGAAGAGCAGTGAGACTATGGAACTCTCTGTCGTATAATGTTGTAATGAGTGATTTCCTACTAAAATTTAAGAAGGGACTGGATGCCTTTCTTGAAAAGTATCGGGTATATACACTAGTTTTCTAGATGTTGCGTTGATCTAGTGAGCTAGTCTGATTGCCATATGTGGAGTCGGGAAGGAATTTTTTTCCCCAATGTGAAGCTTACTGTTTGCCACATGGGATTTTTTGCCTTCCTCTGGATCAACATGTTAGGATAGGATATGGGTTGAACTAGATAGACTTAAAGTCTTCCATCAACCTTAATAACTATGTTACTATGTTACTATATGTGCTAAATGAATAGTACCATAAAATTAAAATTCGCCAGATTTGACAAATTTTTATATTTTTACTCCAAAAAGAATAGGCAGTGTTTACAAAAGTATAAAAATATATTATAAAGTGAGACAAATTACAATATGTACAAAGCAATTATTAAATAAAAAGTATGAAAGATGAACAGAAACTTACAGAGATCTTATATCATTCCATGGTAAACCATGCGGCAGGGAGGAGGGTCATACATCCCAATGTATCCAGTCAGGATCTGGTAGTTAACTTCCCAGTCAAAAAGAGAGAGCGAGCCTCCTAAATGGGCTACATAAACTTATACCTCTGTTCATGACATCACTGAGGGGGCGGAGCTATGGGATATACTCTCCTTTTCACAAGTACTGAAAACTTACTAACACGTTATTAAGTTCATATCTCAGGATGGGAATCTTGTAGAGCGACGACCAAAATTATCACTTTCCTCAGCATGAAGTTAGCGTTCATTAAAATCCAAACACAACTTGCTTATGTGCCTCGGTTAAGCAGTAATACATCTCTCATATTCTGCTGGTTCTGGATCCTAGAGATTTCACTGGGTTATAGATCTATCGGTGTACATTCAGAATATGTAAGCTTTATACTTATAACACTACGTGGGGTCATTATGTTTGATCCTAAAGGAACATAGTACCATGCGTTTTCAGGGCTGCTCCAAACCAGTTTTTAGCTGGTCATAAAGGTATTCATGGGGGCGGCTGCTAACTTCAGCAGCTCACATTACACCAGTGGGCGTGTTAGGGTTCGAGTTCCCGCTGCTGTACAAGGGGAGTCTCGAACCAGTCCCGCTGTGGTCCCCCATCCATCTCCGGCCGCAGTGGAGCCTGCTCAGCAAAGGCGTCGGTCCCAGCGTCTCACCCGGTCTAATAATGTGCAGAGACTTGCTGCTGCCTCTCCAGGTTCTGCTATTGTAGACAGTACTGGTCAGCGGCGAGCAGACGTCTTTAGGACTAAGTCCTGTGTTTCCCCTTCTGAGCATGCCCAGAGTAAGGTCTCTCATTGGAGATCAGGGGTCACATGCTCAGGTACTGCAGCAGCTCCTATTGGTCCGCCAGGAAAGTCCTGAAACTACATGTGTTCTGGAACAGTTTCTCATTGGTCCTTTTCTGGCAGGTCCTGTAGTTGCTACTATAAAAGGGTTGCATGGCCTTGCGGCCATGCGCTAGTAGCAATTGCATTATGTGCTTTGCGCCAGTGTGATCATGCACGCATGAGGTTAGGGCTCGGCTGAAATAAGCCCCTAGAATACCGGCATCTCCGGTGAGGAGATTCATATGCACGTGTTCAGGGCTTGGCTGAAATAAGCCCCTAGAATACCGGCTTCTCCGGTGAGGAGTTGTTTGTGTTGCTGACTGCATGACCACGGACTGCTATCCGCACAGCAGTTATCTGTGTAGCCCTGTGGTGTTAATGGAACAGTCGCTATCTCGGCGGCTTTACCGCAGCGACTCTGTGGTGTAACAGAGTTCGCTTATACAGCCATATAGTGCCACAGTATCTATGTTTGCGACTTTGTGAAGTAACAGAGTTCGCCTTTACTGCCATCTTACTAGCAGCAGGCTCTGCCTGCACGGTGGACCCCGGGCTGCGAACGCACCCACTATTTATATTTATTTGGTGCGTTCCGCAGACCCTAACAGTGAGTAGCTGGAGTGAGAGGAGAGGAGGGAGCATAGAGGATGAGAGCTACAGCCTGTAATGTCAGCAGGGAGAAGGGGGCTGTGAGGGGGGGTCAAAGCTGCAGCATCTGTTATGAGCTGGCAGGCACAAGCAGATGTAGCAGAGTTCAATGTGAGTGATTGACAGTAAGACTTGCGTCATATTTTTTGACAAACAAGTTACCCAAGTTTCCTAGCTCTGGTGAGCCGGATGTTGTCATGACGATATACGATCTCCATGGGAACGATCGGGACCCACGTGATGAAGCAGGGCCTCTGATCCAAAGGCAGAGGGGCTGTCAGCCTTGCGTTGGCTCCCGGAACGCTGCAATCTTGTTTGATCGCAGCATTTTGGGGGTTAAAGTGCCGTGAGCGGTCTGGAGAAGTGGGAGTGTGGGGGAGAACAGGATGGAAAATTGAGAGCATGGGGGGACTGTATAGAGAAGTGGGGGAACAGTATGGAGAGGTGGTAGCATGGGGACTGTATTGAGAAGTGAGAGCATAGGAGAGACAATATGGAGAAGTGGGGGAACAGTATGGAGAATTCGATTCATGTACTGACAATGGATATGGCATTGGATTCATGTTCTGATCATGGTTCTATTGTGTACAAATGTAGTAATCCAAAACTTGTCAGAGATTGTCAACAGGCTGAGGCTGTCACCTTTCTGCCACTGCCACCATACTGGGGCTGTCACCCAGCAGAGGCTGTCACCCTGAGTCTAACACTTGCTACTACAATCACTTTGCCTCTGCCATCACCCAGCTGCTGAAGTGGGAAAGGTAAGTGACTTATAGTGCTTAAAGTTATAGAGACTTTTACTGTATATGAGGTATGTTAATGTGAAGGCACAGTATCGTGTGGGCAGTATGCAGAGTAGGGAAAGTGTGATTCTAGTGTTGTATTCATCTATTGATGGTGGTTATGGAGCTGCATTCATTTACCAATAGTGGTTCTCGTGCAGCATTCATGTACTGACGGTGGTTCTCGTGCTGCATTCATGTATCAATGGTGCTTATGGTGCTGCATTCATATACCAACAGTACTGGTGCTGCATTAATGTATTTACAGTAGTTCCCCTGCTGCATTCATTAACTGACAGTGGTTCTCGCGCAGCATTCATTAACAGACAGTGGTTCTGGTGAAATATTCATATACCGACGGAGATTCTGGTGAGTTATTCATGTATTGCTGGTGGTTCTAGTAAGGTATTCATGTACTGACAGTGGTTCTTGTGCTACATTCATGTGTTGATGGTGGTTCTACACTCATGAGCTGAAGGTGGTTTTGATTTTTTACAAATACAGCAAACCATAATGTGCTCTATGACTATGTCAAAACATAAAAAACTAAAAACTTAGAGATTTGAGATTATGAGGAGAATGTGGTGTGTTTCTGCTTCAAAACCTCAGTTTGAGTTAGCGTGTGTTCACAATGATTTTTTTGAACAGATATTGAGCTCTCCAAAACCTCCTCAAATACACAACACTTGGTATTGGTGATGTAATAATGTACTGATGGTGGTTCTGGTGATGTATTCATGTAAGTACTCCTTTAATATTTTTGCGCCCATGGGATTGGTTAAGTATGGCAATGTGTCCCTTGGACCAAAAAATGTTGTGCACTCGTGAGTTAAGCGGCGCGGTAGAGCAGAGAGACATGTACCCCTTGAACTACCGATCTCAGTTCTGTAGGCCGCAGGTCGCTTTAAGACTATGGTCTACAGAACTGATGCACTGGCAGAGGCACTAGCGCAAGCACAGAATGTCAGAGTCTGATGTCCTGTGAGTGCATCGGCGCCATGACAGCACGTTAGTCCATCTGGTGGACTCATTAGGTTCCTGGATAAGAGAGAATATGATGTTTTTTACTTTATTTAAAACTTGTGGTGTGACTGTGGGGTATCATGCAGTTTGGGGGTTACTTTGAGGAACCCTGAAACTGTGTGGAGGGCCCTCATATATTGTAGGGACCACTTTAGGGGACCTTATAAAATGTTGGGGCCATTATCCAGTTTGGGGGCTAATGTGGGGGCCATTGTACAGTTTGATGGCTAATATGGGGTCCATTACAGTTTGGAAGCTAATGTGTAGGCCGTTATATATTTTTGGGGCTAATGTGGAGGTCATTAGACAGTTTGGGGGCTAATGTGGGAGCCATTGTACAGTTTGGGGACAAATGAGGTGTCTGTTGTAACATTTGTGGACTAGTGAGGGGACCATTATAGAATTAGGAGACTAATTTGGGGGCCATTATAGAGTTTGTGGGCTAATGTGGGGGTCATTATACAGTGTAAGACATTATGTAAAAGGCACAGTGGTGGGCATTACTATGTGGGCCACTGCAATGAGCACTGTTATTGTGCAAAACAGCAGGTGCATTAACAGAGACACATATGGCAGCAGTGGCTCATTATTGAGGTATAAGCAAAATGAGGCAGTTGTGCAAGTTGGGGATAGATGGGGATGGTGCTGAAAATGTGAGAAGGCAAATGTATCCTTGTTGTAATCTCTGCAGATGGGTTGTGGAAAGAGAACGTGTCATGTTGGTCTGGGCCAGATGGAAATAACAGTAAAAATAAACGACTCCATCAGAAAGAACATCAGTTGTAAGTCAATATCTATAACTGTACTGTAATCACTTGTATGTTCTCCAGGACTTGTGTCTACCACTATATGGTCACCATATGGCGCTAATATCAGTATTAGTCTTTGTGTAGAGATTTATTTTCTGTAAGAGCCCGATTCTCTGCTGAGGTACCCCTTTACCTACAATTATGGTGCGCCACAATAGTTGTAATCAGGCTTAGCGGTTAGAGGCCCATTCAGATGTTTTGCCCACCTTAAGCTCAACCCCTAGCTACTCAACTGCCAAGTATATTTAAATAAAGGATTATGCAACTGCATCAATGGATTTGGACACTAGATATATGATTTTTATTAGTGCAATGTGCTTCTTTTGAAAAGTCATCTTGTGCTTGTAGACTATATGTAAACCTATGTGCTAAATTTATAATACTTCAGTCTATGTTCTAATATATAGTACTTTAACCTATATAGTAAATGTGCAGTACTTCAGCCTGCATGCTAGATATATAGTACTTCCTACAACTACTGTACGTTTGAACAATCCATGCCATGTATACATCTTCTTAGATGCAATAAAGGAATTTTGTCTATTCAAGAATTTTTTAAACATTTTAGAATAGGCTTAAATATTAAGAAGTTATATCTTACACACAGCTCCTTTTCCATTGCTTCACAAGCACTTGATGGTCTTTGTACTTCTTGCTGTACTGATGACATTTCTTTATGGTCATGTAACCACTGTAGTCAATTACTAGTTGTAGCAGGTAACTGCTATGGTCAGTGATCAGCTGCGGCTTGGAGTGGGTTTAATTATCAAAATAAATGGTACTAACCTTACTGTTCTTCTGCCACCACTGTTCAAACACTTCACAAGCCTGCTAAGGTCTCTGTACTTCCTGCTGCAATGACGTTATGTGACAGCTGCAGTCAATCACTAGCTGTAGCTGATAACTGCTCTGAACTGCGATCATAAGTCCATGCTAGGAAGTCATCACTGCAGAAAGAAGTAGTGAGACCAAGGGAAGGAGCGGAAAGCATCATAATAAATTGGGTGTCACATCAGTAAAGTGAGCATGAATTATTTTATTATATTACCCACTAGAAATAGGCCCGATGCTATTGCATCCAGAGTGCGGTGAAATGAAGATTTGTGTATCCTTAGTGGTGCTAACACCGCCGGGAGATCGGCAATACCGCTAACAGCTGATAGATCGGCAACCCGGCAGCGGGCGACCAATCACATCAGCTGCTAGCGGTATTCAAATCTGGCACCAATACCGCTAGCAGCTGATTGGTCGCCAGCCTTGGCGGGGGATTCAAATCCCGCGCAGCACCACTCATTGGCTGAACTGCCGGTGGCTGAGTCAATGAGCGGCGCGGGATTCAAATCTCCGCCAAAGCCATGCGGCACCGCTCATTGGCGGCTCAATGAGCAGCTCGGTATTCAAATCCTCCGTCCCGCCGGCTGAACCAATGAGCGGTGCCACACGGATTTGAATCCCCCGCCAAAGCCGCGCAGCCAGGGGCGGCTCAGCCAATGAGCGGTGCCGCGCGGCTTTGGCGGGGGATTTGAGGGTATATGCACAAGTTGCAGATTTGACTGCTGAATTTTCTGCACAAAACAGGACCTCTTGGCAGAAAACGCAGATGCATTTTTGATGCGTTATTCATGCTTTTTTTTCATGCGGATTTGTATGCGTTTTTGTAAGCTAAATAAAGATATAGTTAAGAAAAAAAAAGGTTTGTGACGTCATTTCTTGTCCAACCTCTTTTATATTTGTCCAACCTGTGCTCCATTACACACACAGATAGATAGAAGATAGATAGATGATAGATAATAAATAGATAATAGACAGAAAGATAATAGATAAATAGATGATTACTGGCTATTAAAACAGGGGGACCCCAAAAATAGGGGTCCCCAGTAATTTAAAGCCAGAAAGGCTATGCAGACAGCTGCGGGCTGATATTCATAGCCTAGGAAGTGGCCATGGATATTGGCACACCCCCCTGGCTAAAAATACCAGCACCCAGCCGCCCCAGAATTGGCACATCTGTACGATGCACCAATCCCGGCACTTAGCCCCTCTCTTCCCACTCCCCTGTAGCTTGTAGGTTATGGAGTAATAAGGGGTTAACATCACCTTGCTATTGTAAGGTGACATTAAGCCCGGTTAATAATGGAGAGGTGTCAATAAGACGCCTATCCATTATTAATCTTATATTAATAAAGGGTTAATAATAAAAAACACACGTAAGAATAAAGTATTTTAATTAAATAAAACACAACACGGTTTTCATATCTTTATTACACGCGCAGATCCAAGTGACGCCCTCGATCTCATGTAATAAAAAGTAAAAAAATAAAACAACCGTATACTCCCTGTCCAACGCAGTCCAATTAATAATGAATGTCCCACGACGGTCTTCCCTATAGAACAGTAACATCAGGTGATGCCAAAGCTCTGTAGGGCCACCCAGTGATGCACTGACAGGAGACAAATGGCTCCTGCAGTGCATGACTGAGGTTACCTGAGTTAATTCTCTCACTTTATGGCAATGCTGCGTGGGAATTTTCTCACCCAGCATTGCCTCTGAGAGAATGAACGGAAGTGACGTCATTCTCTCCCAGCGTCTGAGCGATACACACAGCGGAGGATTCCCTCCGCTGTCAGTGTATCACAGGGCGGTGTAGAGCGCTGACATCACCCGATGTCAGTGTTCCACACCGCAGATCGTCATGGGACACTCGTTATTATCTGGACTACGACGGACAGGTGATGTATGGGTTGCTTTATTATTTTATCTTTATTACAGGAGACTATGGCATCAGGGATTAGGTGATTGGTGATTATGTACTCTATGTTATGTGTTGTATGTTATATGCATGTTCTGTATGTTATATGTTATGTGTATGTAATGTATGTTCTGTATGTTATGTGTTATATGTTGTATGTATGTTATGTCTTATATGTATGTTCTGTATGTTATGTGTTATATGTATGTTCTGTATGTTATGTGTTGTATGTTATATGTATGTTATGTGTTGTATATTATATGTATACATATTATATGTATGTTATGTGTTGTATGTTATATGTATGCTCTGTATGTTATGTGTTATATGTATGTTCTGTATGTTGTGTTGTATGTTATATGTATGTTATGTGTTGTATGTTATATGTATGTTATATGTTATATGTATGTACTGTATGTTATGTGACACACAAGGCAATATCAATAAGATAATAATAAATAAAATAATTAAATATTTATAAATACACTTAAATATTTCTCATTGATATAACCCAGAAAAAAGGATGGCAGACCATCCGGGTATATACAACAAATAACACTGCGGAACGGCGGGATGGCAAAATGGTGGAATGCAAAGAATAATGCTAAAATGAGTAAAAAATAAAAATTTAAATGTGTAGAAAAATGTAATATAAAATATAACATAGACATAAATTGATATTAAACAGCCTTTATTGGCTAAATACAAATACCACATCAATGATATATATATATATATATATATATATATATATATATATATATACAAAGAGAAATTAAATAAAATTGTCACACTCAACAATTTTATATAAATAAATGAATAAATGACCAAAGCTAAATGGGTCTAACCAGGTGGATGTTCACAAATGCACTCACATCAGACGTTTGAACTAAAGTGCAGGTGTCTGAATAAACAAACACAACAGTGATGTGCTTTTTTATATATATATTATATATATATATATATATATATATAAGAAAAAAATGCAAAGCTAGTGCAAAAAGATAATAAGTGCAATAAGGGAATAATAAACTATAAATAAAAAATAAATAAAAAATCCCCCTGACGAAGGATTTAAGTTCCGAAACGTGCGTAGGGGCACGCTTTTGTTGCACACTCCAATTTTGTCCTTGGATCCCAGGTATATTATTGGCACATTTTTATTGATGTTTGGCTCTTTCTTATTTTTATAGCACATGTTTTAACATATTGTATTTCAACATATTACCTTATGTGTGTCATATAGTTTTTCTGAGCTTGAACTCTTGCTATGTGCCTTGGTGTTTTTGCACATTCACTGCTTTGCGATTTTTTTGCACATTATATATTATATTGATTAAATTAGTGTGCATCACTGTATTTTTTATTTATTTTTTATTTATAGTTTATTATTCCCTTATTGCACTTATTATCTTTTTGCACTAGCTTTGCATTTTTTCTTTTTTATATATAAAAAAAGCACATCACTGTTGTGTTTGTTTATTCAGACACCTGCACTTTAGTTCAAACATCTGATGTGAGTGCATTTGTGAACATCCACCTGGTTACACCCATTTAGCTTTGGTCATATATTCATTTATTTATATAAAATTGTTGAGTGTGTCAATGTTATTTAATTTCTCTTTGTATATATATATATATATATATATATATATATATAATATACATATATATATATATCATTGATGTGGTATTTGTATTTAGCCATATGTTAATAAAGGCTGTTTAATATCAATTTATGTCTATGTTATATTTTATATTACATTTTTCTACACATTTTAATTTTTTATTATTTTTTATTCATTTTAGCATTATTCTTTGCATTCCACCTTTTTTGCCATCCCACCGTTCCCTAGTGTTATTTGTTGTACTGTATGTTATGTGTTGTATGTTATATGTATGTTCTGTATGTTATGTGTTATATGTATGTTCTGTATGTTATGTGTTGAATGTTATATGTATGTTATGTGTTGTATGTTATATGTATGTTCTGTATGTTATGTGTTATATTTATGTTCTGTATGTTATGTGTTGAATGTTATATGTATGTTATGTGTTGTATGTTATATGTATGTTCTGTATGTTATGTGTTATATGTATGTTATATGTATGTTATGTGTTGTATGTTATATGTATGTTATGTGTTGTATGTTATATGTATGTTCTGTATGTTATGTGTTGTATGTTATATGTATGTTATGTGTTGTATGTTATATATATATTATACGTTATGTGTTGTATGTTCTGTATGTTGTGTATGTAATGTGTTTTTTTTTACATTCAACACAAAGCCGTTGTATGTGTTGTTATGTTCTGTATGTTGTGTATGTTTTTTTTAACATTCAACACATTAGCCGGATGATGGGACTACTACTGTCCCATCATTGGCTAATATGTCACTCACTGACAGTGTAGTCCCATCGGACGATGCCTGCATACACACACACATACCAAAGCCGGGCAGCACCGCTCAGCCAATGGCGGGGGATTTGAATCCCGCGCCGCTCTTTGGCTGAGACGCCCGCCGGCTCTGCCAATGAGCGGTGCCGCACCGCTTTGGCATGGATTTGATGCGGCGGCTACACGTCAGTGAGTGGATCAAATCCCAGCCATTGGCGACTGTAGTGTCCCGCTTTCGGTATGTGTTGAATGTAAAAAGCAGCATACTACCGATAGACTACACTTGGGGCAGATTGAATCCCGCGAGCTTATTAGCCAATGAGGGCAGTAGTAGTCCCACCCGGCTAATGGGTGAATGTAATCACCACAACACGCTACATGGCTCACGGGGGCGTGATCCCAGCCATATGGTAGCCCGATTGGCTTATCCCCGGACATCGGCTGGGTGGGGATGCCCACGCTTGGGAATATCCCAGCCGCCATATCGGAATACCCATAACTTGGGTGTTTTAATATGGCGGTCGGCGTACTTCCGGTCGCGGTGCATTGTGGAAGCGACACAAGCGCCGCAAGGGTGTGACAGAATTTATTGGTAATTATATATTAGATTATGAGTTGTTTGTTAAGAAAAGTTTTTCCTGGCTGAACAATTCCAATAGTATTTTTCATAATGTTAATAGGTTTTTGCATGTGGCATCTATCAAGGATGCAGCACGTTGGATGGGGTACCTAATCATGTGTGCACACAAAAGGTGTTTTCAATGTATTTTAAAGTATGTGTTCTCTTTGCGTCATTCAATACATATTTAGATTTTTTTCATATATATATTAGAGGTAGTGTTTCCAATACCCCACCTTTTTTTAAAGTTTTAGTGACAGGTCAAGTTGACAAACAGTAGGAACTAAGGAGTTTTTGGTAAGCTGAATATATTATAGTGCATTTAAGACTTTTTTTAACCTAATATTTAAAACTAATTTAAGACAGTGTTTAGAATTATATAGTTTTTGTCTGTAAGGCAATGCACATAGACAAATGGTTTTTAAAAGCAATCTAAATAATTCTGAAAACTCACTTCCATGTCATACTCTGATTCTGCACACACTATTTTGGAATGTTCCCATTTCTACTTCACACAAAGTACCATTTATATTGCAGACTTAAAGACGCTGCATCCATTCTTACTAAATAGCCAAGGGTAAAATTTTCACATAAAGGTCAATAGTCAATTGAACTAAGACAGATTTCCAAGTTAATGAAAGAAGAGCTTTATGGTAACTTTTAGAATAGAGCAAAGAACAATTACTCTCTATGCAAAGGAAAATGTCTTACACATAGCACATTACTAAACTTTTCAGTAACACCCCTAATATATGGAATTTATAACGCTGTAATACATATGAGAAAAACTCGTATTCAATGGTAACATCTCCGAACACAATCTCTCTCCTTTTGTATAGTTTTATGACATTGGAACACAGTAGATAACTTTTTTGTTCAACATAAAAGGCTCTTTCATGTCAAGGAAGAAAACAAAACTCTACATACTCTACACAGCCACATACAATGTCATATCCTGCCTCGAGTTGATAAAGCTAATGCTCTAAGTTTATCAACTTGATTATTTAATTGTATTCTCCATTTCCAGTTGATTTTTTACTCCCAGAACTTCATTACTACCTTTAAATGTGAAATAAAATAACAAACTCCAGGGCTTCCACTACAAATAGAAATAATGTGTAAGAATGTCTGTTAGGAATCCACGTTCTCCCAGGTGGCAACGGGCAATAAGTGTGTATCTGCTCACTCAAAAAGTAATATCAATAATGTACAAGTTTAAACTGACTCAATGTGTGCCAGAAAAATATTTAGAGTTGAGAGTCCTCAGTGGTTGATACCTTTTAATGGCTAACTGAAAAGATGGTAACAAATTGCAAGCTTTCGAGACTACTCAGGTCTCTTCATCAGGCTAGACTAATACAAAATCTGAAGAATCACATATTTATACACAACACAGCACAGAAACAATGCAATGGGTAAGACAAGTGACGTGAAGCAGAATAGTCATTATGGAAGAGGGATGAGCATAAATATTGGAACAGTTCATAGATAAGGAGTGTGAAAGTTTTATTGCCCTCTGATTGGGGTCTGGTAATGTTATGTGATGTTCTCACAGGGTCTTTGGAGTAAATTCCTTAATTGATGTAAAACGTCATAAATCCGTGTGACAGGTTCATTCCAGCATTAAGAGTGTCAAAGGTCACCATCAATTTGTATTCGCAAACTCTTCTGTGTCTCTGAGATGTGAAACTACCTTTCAGTATAAGTAATTTCATATCCAACACTTACAGAAAGCACAGAGCAAAAATTACAACAATACTACAAAAAACTACAGACCTTTCTGATTCATAACAAGGAAAAGAAACTACACAAATTGCGCCTCAATTCAGGACTCTATACAAACAGATCCAAAACAAAGCCAAAACCTGACAACCTGTACAACCACTCCATTCCAGACACAAAAGCATCTAACTATGCCATCAATCTCTCGGATTACAAACCCAACAAGGTGGAACTGGCCATGCTTTCTAGATGACTCTCATTTTGTCCCACTAAGGCCCTGGATAAAACTGAACTCTGCAGAGATATGGAACATTTTTTCAGGAGACTGCGCCTTAGGGAATACTTCAATGATACAGAAGATTCAGAAAACACTCGGACTGAAGGAAAAGGGATCCCAACAACCAAGAAGAGGTCAGACTGGACACCTCCTCCTGGACGCAACCTTCATTTGGATAAATATATAGACTCATTCAGATATTTGATAAAATTCACCATCATAGACACCAACAGGAGACAAGCATCAAACATCAGTGCCAAGGAGAGAAAGGCCATACAGTCACTGAAAACCAACAGAGAAATCATCATTAAACCTGCTGACAAGGGAGGTGCAATAGTCATGATGAACACATCAGACTATATGAAGGAAGCAAACAGACAACTTACGGACACACACTACAGAAAACTGGAGTCGGACCCTACACAGGACTATTACAAGGAACTAAGCAAGTTGGTATCTTGTCTGCCTGACAAATCCTTAAGAACCGATGACCTGATACCAGAGAGTCCAAGAACAGGGACATTCTACATGCTTCCCAAAATCCACAAAGCTGGAAATCCAGGGAGGCCGATTATTTCATGTGTGGACACCCTTACTGAGCAGGTATCTGGATGAGTAGAGGGCATTCTTAACCCCTTACTGCCATCAGACGTACTATCCCGTCCATGGTACCTGGGCCCGTATGACCATGGACAGGATAGTATGTCTCGTGCGATCGGACGCGCTCCCGGGGGGAGCACAGCCGATCGCGGCCGGGTGTCAGCTGATTATCACAGCTGACACCCAGCACTATATGTCAGGAGCGGTCACGGACCGCTCCCGGCACATTAACCCCTGGCACACCGCGATCAAACATGATCGCGCTGTACCAGGGGGCACAGGGGAGGATCGCGCAGGCAGGGCACTCCCTGAGACCCTCAGAGCAGCGCGATGTGTCGCGCTGTTCCGAGGGTCCGTCCTCCCTCCAGGTCCCCGGATCCAAGATGGCGCCGGGGTCCTGCAGGGAGGCGGCTTCCTCAGTGCCTGCTGAGAGCAGGCACTGAGAAGCCTGCAGCACTGCCAGAGCGATCGCTGGTGTGACAGAGTGCTGTGCACACTGTCACACCAGCGATCTGCTAAAATACTGTGATGTCCCACCCTGGGACAAAGTAAAAAAGTTAAAAAAATGAAAATAAAAAGTGGTAAAAAAAATCATAAAAAAAAAAAAAATATTCCCCAATAAATTCATTTCTTCCTGTAAATAAAAAAAATAAAACAATAAAAGTACACATATTTGGTATCGCCGCGTCCGTAACGACCCCCCCTATAAAACTATCCCACTAGTTAACCCCTTTAGTGAACCCCTTAAAAAAACTAAGCAAAAAATCAATGCTTTATCATCATACCGCCGAACAAAAAGTGGAATAACACGCGATCAAAAAGACTGATATAAACATGGTACCGCTGAAAACGTCATGTTGTCCCGCAAAAAACGAGCCGTCATACAGCATCATCAGCGAAAAAATAAAAAAGTTATAGCTCGCAGAATAAAGCGATGCAAAAATAATAATTTTTTAGATAAAATTGCTTTTATTCTATAAAAGCCCCAAAACATAAAAAAATGATATAAATGAGGTATCACCGTAATCGTACTGACCCGAAGCATAAAACTGCTTTATCAATTTTACCACACGCGAAACGGTATAAACGCCTCCCCCAAAAGAAATTCATGAATTGCTGATTTTTGTTCATTCTAACCTCCCAAAAATCGAAATAAAAAGCGATCAAAAAACGTCACATGCTCAAAAATGGTACCAATAAAAACATCACCTCGTCCCGCAAAAAATAAGACCTCACATGACTCTGTGGGCCAAAATATGCAAAAATTATAGCTCTCAAAATGTGGTGATGCAAAAAACTACTTTTTGCAATAAAAAGCGTCTTTTAGCGTAACAGCTGCCAATCACAAAAACCCGCTATAAATAGTAAATCAAACCCCCCTTTATCACCCCCTTAGTTAGGGAAAAATAATAAAATTAAAAAAATTTATTTATTTCCATTTTTCCATTAGGGTTAGGGTTGCGGCTAAAGTTAGGGTTAGGGTTGGCGCTAACGTTAGGATTAGGGTTAGGGTTGGGATTAGGGTTAGGGGTGTGTTAGGGTTAGGTTTGTGGTTAGGGTTGGGACTAGGGTTAGGGGTGTGTTGGGGTTAGGGTTGGAGTTGGAATTGGGGGTTTCTGCTGTTTAGGCACATCAGGGGCTCTCCAAATGTGACATGGCGTCTGATCTCAATTCCCGTCAATTCTGCGTTGAAAAAGTCAAACGGTGCTCCTTCACTTCTGAGCTCTGCCATGCGCCCAAACAGTAGTTTACCCCCACTTATGGGGTATCAGCGTACTCTGTACCCCAAGAGTTATTGTGCAATTTGTCCTATTTCTTCTGTTACCCTTGGGAAAATAAAAAACTGGGGGCGAAAATATCATTTTTGTAAAAAAAAAAAAATGATTTTTTTTTGTTTTTACGGCTGTATGTTATAAACTTCTGTGAAGCACTTGGGGCTTCATAGCGCTCACCACACATCTAGATAAGTTCCTTGTGGGGTCTATTTTCCAAAATGGGGTCACTTGTGGGGGTTTCCACTGTTTAGGCGCATCAGGGGCTCTCCAAATGCGACATGACGCCCCCAGACCATTCCATCAAAGTCTGTAATCCAAAACGTCACTACTTCCCTTCCGAGCCCTGAAGTGCGCCCATACAGTAGTTTTCTCCCACATATTGGGTATCAGCGTACTCAGGACAAATTGGACAACAACTTTTGGGGTCCAATTTCTCCTGTTACCCTTTTGAAAATAAAATATTTGGGGCGAAAAAAATCATTTTTGTAAAAAAAAAAAGGATTTTTTATTTTTACGGCTGTACGCTATAAACTTCTGTGAAGCACTTCGGGCTTCAAAGTGCTCACCACACATCTAGATAAGTTCCTTGTGGGGTCTATTTTCCAAAATGGGGTCACTTGTGGGGGGTTTCCACTGTTTAGGCGCATCAGGGGCTCTCCAAATGCGACATGACGCCCCCAGACCAATCCATCAAAGTCTGCAATCCAAAACGTCACTACTTCCCTTCCGAGCCCCGACGTGCGCCCATACAGTAGTTTACTACCACATATTGGGTATCAGCGTACTCAGGACAAATTGGAAAACAACTTTTTGGGTCCAATTTCTCCTGTTATCCTTGTGGAAATAAAATATTGGGGGCAAAAAAATCATTTTGTAAAAAAAAAAAAAAAGATTTTTTTTTTTTACGGCTGTACGTTATAAACTTCTGTGAAGCACTTTCGGGTTCAAAGTGCTCACCACACATCTAGATAAGTTCCTTGTGGGGTCTATTTTCCAAAATGGGGTCACTTGTGAGGGGTTTCCACTGTTTAGGCACATCAGGGGCTCTCCAAATGCAACATGACGCCCCCAGACCAATCCATCAAAGTCTGCAATCCAAAACGTCACTACTTCCCTTCCGAGCCCGACGTGCGCCCATACAGTAGTTTACTCCCACATATTGGGTATCAGCGTACTCAGGACAAATTGGACAACAACTTTTGGGGTCCAATTTCTCCTGTTACCTTGTGAAAATAAAAATATTGGGGGCAAAAAAATCATTTTTGTAAAAAAAAAAAAGATTTTTTATTTTACGGCTGTACGTTATAAACTTCTGTGAAGCACTTGGGGGTTCAAAGTCTCACCACACATCTAGATAAGTTCCTTGAGGGGTCTAGTTTCCAAAATGGTGTCATTTGTGGGGGTTTCCACTGTTTAGGCAGATCAGGAGCTCTCCAAACACGACATGGCATCCAGCCAATTCTGCATTGAAAAAGTCAAACGGCGCTCCTTCCCTTCCAAACTCTGCCATGCACCCAAACAGTGGTTTACCCCCCACATATGGGGTATCAGCGTACTCAGGACAAATTGCACAATAACTTTTGGAGTCTTGTTACCCTTGGGAAAATAAAAATTGGGGTGAAAAGATCATTTTGTGGAAAAAATATGATTTTTTAATTTTACGGCTCTACGTTATAAACTTGTGTGAAGCACTTGGGGGTTCAAATTGCTCACCAAAGATCTAGATAAGTTCCTTAGGGGGTCTAGTTTCCCAAATGGGGTCACTTGTGGGGGTTTCCACTGTTTAGGCACATCAGGGACTCTTCAAATGCAACATGGCGTCTAATCTCAATTCCAGCCAATTTTGGTTGGAAAAAGTCAAATGGTGCTCCTTCCCTTCCGAGCCCTGACGTGCGCCCATACAGTAGTTTTCTCCCACATATTGGGTATCAGCGTACTCAGGACAAATTGGACAACAACTTTTGTGGTCCAATTTCTCCTGTTACCTATGGGAAAATAAAAAATTAGTGACTAAGAGATAATTTTTGTGGGAAAAAAATAGGATTTTTTATTTTCATGCCCGGGCATTATAAACTTGTGTGAAGCACTTGGGGGTTCAAAGTGCTCACCAAAGATCTAGATAAGTTCCTTAGGGGGTCTAGCTTCCAAAATGGGGTCACTTGTGGGGGGTTTCCACTGTTTAGGCTCATCTGGGGCACTACAAGTGGAACATGACCCCCATCAATGTTTGCATTCCAAAACGTTACTGCTTCCTTTCCAAGCCCTGCCATGCGCCCAAACAGTTTCCCCCCCCACATATGGGGTATCAGCGTACTCAGGACAAATTGGACAACAACTTTTGGGGTCCAATTTCCTTGGGAAAAATCAAAAATTTGGGACTAAAAAATCATTTTTGTGGAAAATTGTTTTTTTTTTCACACCCAGGCATTATAAACTTTTGTGAAACACTTTGGGGTTCAAAGTGCTCACAACAGATCTAGATAAGTTCCTTAGGGGGTCTAGTTTCCAAAATGGTGTCACTTGTGGGGAGTTTCCACTGTTTAGGCGCATCAGGGGCTCTCCAAACACGACATGGCCTCTAATCTCAACTCCAGCCAATTTTAGTTTGAAAAAGTCAAACGGCGCTCCTTCCCTTACGAGCTCTGCCGTGTGCCCAAACAGTGGTTTTCCCCCACATATGGGGTATTGGCGTACTCAGGAGAAATTGCACAACAACTTTATCTGTCCATTTTCTCCTTTTACCCTTGTGAAAATAAAAAAAAGTTTGTAAAAGATCATTTTTGTGGCTAAAAAGTTAAATATTAATTTTTTCGTTCCACGTTGCTTCAGCTCCTGTGAAGCACCTGAAGGGTTAATAAAATTCTTGAATGTGGTTTTGAGTACCTTGAGGGGTGCAGTTTTTAGAATGGTGTCACTTTTGGGTATTTTCTGCCATATAGACCCCTCAAAGTGACTTCAAACGTGAGGTGGTCCCTAAAAAAATGGCTTTGTAAATTTTGTTGTAAAAATGAGAAATCACTGGTCAACTTTTAACCCTTATAACTTCCTGACAAAAAAAATTTTGGTTCCAAAATTGTGCTGATGTAAAGTAGACATGTGGGAAATGTTATTTCTTAACTATTTTGTATGACATATTTCTCTGTTTTAAGGGAAAAAAATTCAAAGTTTGAAAATTCCAAAATTTTCGCCATATTTGCATTTTTTTCAAAAATAAACGCAAGGTATATCGAAGAAATTTTACCACTAACGTGAAGTACAATATATCACGAGAAAACAATCTCAGAATCGCGAAGATCCATTGAAGCGTTCCAGAGTTATAACCTCATAAAGAGACAGTGGTCAGAATTGTAAAAATTGGCCCGGTCATTAACGTGCAAACCACCCTTGGGGTGAAGGGGTTAAACCCCTGGTAAAGGATACACTCAGCTACATTCAGGACACAACTGACCTACTGAATAAACTAGCAGCAATAGGTCCCCTACCAGAAGGAACCATCCTGACCACCATGGATGTGGAATCTTTGTACTCTAATATCCCACACCAGGATGGATTAAATGCCTGCAAAGACTTCATGGAAAACACCGAGAATGATGCTGATTCAATTCACCCTCACCCACAATTACTTTGAATTTGACAACAAGATCTATTTACAGGAGACTGGCACAGCTATGGGAAGTAAAATGGCTCCACAGTATGCAAATCTTTTCATGGCCAAGCTTGAAAGCGACTTTCTATCCTCATGTCCCATCAGGCCTCTGGCCTACTACCGCTACATTGATGATATTTTAATCATCTGGACAGAGTCTGAGCAACAGCTAAAAATGTTCCATGAACAGTTCAATCAATTTCATCCCACCATCAATTTAACACTCAACTACTCCAGCACTGAAAATAACTTTTTGGACACCATCATTAAGCTAAAGGACAATGAAATAGAGACATCCCTGTATCAGAAGCCAATTGACCGTCCAACATACCTTAAATGGGACAGTTTCCATCCAAAACACATAAAAAACTCTATTGTCTACAGCCAAGCCATCAGATACAACCGTATATGTTCCAACCCCATGGATAGAGATGAACAACTTGGTCGCCTTAGAAAGACCTTTTTAAATCAGGGCTACCATCCAAGAACAATTGAAAACCAAATTACAAGAGCCACCAGAATATCAAGGAATCACCTGCTACATTACAAAACTAAAGAAGAAAATAACCGGGTGCCTCTAGTGGTCACCTACAATCCAAATCTGGAGGTGCTAAGGGGAGCTGCATGGAAACTACAACCTTTACTACAAAAAGATGCCCGATTACAATCCATATTTCCAGATCCCCCCCACTACTGTGTTTTCGGCAGCCCCCAAATCTAAGAAGCATCATTGTCAGAAGTTCCCTGTCCTCCCCAACAGCTGCAGGAACCTTTCCTTGCAACAAGAAGAAATGCAAAACCTGTCCATTTATAATGACCACGGACAAGATAAAGATCCCCAACTCCCATCGGGACTACAAGATACCAGGTACTTTCAGCTGCATCACATCTAATGTGGTGTACCTAATTATATGTACTAAATGTCCAACTGGGGGTCTGTATGTGGGAAAGACTGGGCAAAAACTGAGAACAAGGATGAATTCTCATTGCCACACAATAAGAGAAAAAAGAATGGATCTACCTGTGGCAAAACATTTTTGTTCCCCTGATCATAGCATGTTGGTTATGAAATTACTTATACTGAAAGGTAGTTTCACATCTCAGAGACACAGAAGAGTTTGCGAATACAAATTGATGGTGACCTTTGACACTCTTAATGCTGGAATGAACCTGTCACACGGATTTATGACGTTTTACATCAATTAAGAAATTTACTCCAAAGACCCTGTGAGAACATCACAAAACATTACCAGACCCCAATCAGAGGGCAATAAAACGTTCACACTCATTATCTATGAACTGTTCCAATATTTATGCTCATCCCTCTTCCATAATTACTATTCTGCTTCACGTCACTTGTCTTACCCATTGCATTGTTTCTGTGCTGTGTTGTGTATAAATATGTGATTCTTCAGATTTTGTATTAGTCTAGCCTGATGAAGAGACCTGAATAGTCTCGAAAGCTTGCAATTTGTTACCATCTTTTCAGTTAGCCATTAAAATGTATCAACCACTGAGGACTCTCAACTCTAAATATTTTTCTATCTACTGGCTAACACGGTACAAAGATATACATCTTTACTGTATGAATGTGTGCCACACGCTGTACATAAGATTGCTTCGGGATATACTGCTAGGCTAACCTGTACACCTCTACAAAGTCTGCAAGAAAGGATGATAGATTCATTAGTCATGGTACATGGTAGAAGGTAGATGTGTGATCACACACCGGGATGAGATCTAGCACTTATAGCACCCAGACCGGCAGCGTCTCAACACTGAATGTCATCACAGGGTTTGACCCACGTCCACCCTCTACCATCTACAGATTCCTTCACCACGACTGACGAATCTATCATCCTCGCTTTTAAGGACTGTGTTAAGGTGTGTATGTCAGTCTAGCAGTATATCCCAAAGGAAAACTGACTTGTTCTCATTTTTTTGGGCTATCACTGGAGCAGTGATATGGAGGTGCGGATTATATGATTCATTATGTAGAACTGAATAAACACATTGAGTCAGTGTATCTTTCACTGAGTTTCCAGGAACTCTAACAGTGGGCATGCCTTATATAGGTCACCAATACCATTAAAATTGCCAAGTGAAGTCAATGACTTTGAATATACAGTCATGGCAGAAAGTGTTGGCACCCTTGAAATTGTTACAGAAAATGAAATAGTTCTCCCAAAAATTATGGCAATTGCACGTTTTGTTATACACATGTTTATTTGCTTAGTGTGTATTGGAACAACAGAAAAAAACTGAGGGAAAAAAGGTAAATTGGACATAATTTCACACAAAATCCCTCAAAATGGGCTGGAGAAAACTGTTGGAACCTTTCCAAAATTGTGGCTAAACAACTTTGTTTCAACCATGTGATGCCCATTCAAACTCACCTGTGTCAAGTGACAGGTGTGGACAATATGAAAATCGAATCACATCTGAATCCAGATAAAAAGGGGAGATGACTCAAACTTTGCATTGTGTGTTGTATGTGTGCCACACTAAGCATAGAGATCAGAAAGAGAGGAGAACTGTCTGAGAACTTGAGAACCAAAATTGTTAAAAAAAATATCAACAATCTCAAGGTTACAAGTCTATCTCCAAAGATCTTGAAATTCTTTTGGCCTTGGTGCGCAACATAATCAAGAAGTTTACAACCCATGGCACTATAGCTAATCTCCCAGAATGTGAACGGCAGACAAAAATTGATGAAAGGTTGCAACGCAGAATAGTTTGGAAGGTGGATAAGCAACCCCAATCAAGTTCCAGAGAAATTCAAGCTGTCCTGCAGGCTCAGGGTGCATCAGAGTCCGTGAGATCTATCAGTCGACATTTGAATGAAATGAAATGCTATGGCAGAAGACACAGGAGGACCCCACTGATGAGAGACATAAAAAGCTAGACTGAAGTTTGCCAAAATGTACGTAAGCCAAAATCTGCCTGGGAAAGCATCTTGTAGATTGATGAGATCAAGATAGAGCTTTTTGTTAAAGCACATCATTCTACTGTTTACTGAAACCTGAAAGTGGACTACAAGGAAAAGAATACAGCACATACAGTCAAATATGGTGGAGGTTTAAAGATGTTTTTGGGTTGTTTTGCTGCCTCTGGCACTAGGTGCCTTGACTGTGTGCAAGGCATCATGAAAGCTGAAGACTATCAAATGTTTTTGGGTCGCAATGTAGTGCCCAGTGTCTGAAAGCTGGGTATATGTCCTAGGTCATTGGTCTTTCAGCAGTATAATGACCACAAACATATTCCAAGAAACTCACAGAAATGTATGAAAACAAAGAGCTGGGGAGTTCTGAAGGGCCAGCAATGGGTCTGGATCTAAATCCCATTGAACACCTGTGGATAGATCTTAAAATTTCTTTCGGGAGAAGGCACACTTCAAATATGAAAGGCCTGGAGCAGTTTGCAAAAGAAGAGTGGTACAAATTTCCAGCTGAGAGGCATAAGAAGCTTGTTGATGGTTATAGGAAGTGATTGATTTCAGTTATTTATTCCAAAGGGTGTTCAAGCAAATATCAAGTTGAGGGTGCCAACAATTTTGTCTAGCTCATTTTTGGGATTTTGTATGACATTATTTCCACTTTGCCTTTTTTTCTCAGATTTTTTTGTGTTGTTCCAATACACAAAATGAAAATAAACATGTGTATAACAAAACATGTGTAATTGCAATAATTTTCTGGGAGAAATATTTCATTTTCTGGAACAATTTCAAGGGTGCCAACGCTTTTGGCCATGACAGTATTGTGAAAATAGCAAGAAATGGATATCACGTACAACTGATTGTACAATCCTGTGTTGAACTTTTTTTTATATATGGGGGCTTAAGTTCAATGTGCTATAGTATGAAACACAGTGGCAAATGTCAGGCTTTACAGTTCTGTGTATATCTATCTATCCTATGCATTAATAGTCAGGATATGTCAACAATATATGATAGGATAAAATACAACCTCTAGGACACTCATCCATTTGAGGGTCTCATGACCACCATTCACAGACTGTACTCTTCAATATACTGTAATAAAGAGATGGACACTTTTGTTTAGGCTGTGATTTTGAAAGTTTATGTGAGGTATGGAAACAGATGGATGCTGCTTGCTTCCCAAAGTTGAGAGTTATACCTGTCCTAAAGATATGCCATTAGTGCCTATAATGGAAAAAAACTTTTTAACAAGATACAAAATTAGCATTGTAAGCTTCCATGGATTGACCATAAAGTATTAAGAATATAAAAGCATTTAAATGTTTATGTTGGAATAACAAATCCTCTACTTTATTTCACAAACTTTCCAATATTACACACCCCTGACTGTGGCATTTGAGATTCTAGGATAAATTCTCATGAAAAGAAATAGTTTTTCTATTCATCTGTGTAATGTGTACCTTAGAGCAAAGGCCAATGTCAATTAAAACTCTTACCATATTATATACGCACTCATAAAGATTCTCTGGAAGATTTAAACAACTACACATATGATGGATACACAAAATGATTGTATATCCATCATATCACAAAGAAACTATTAGGGGTTTCCTTATGGCAACTGATTTTAAAACCAAAAAAAGTTACGGTGATCTGCGTCATCCCAGTAAGCTACGGTGCCCTGTTTTGGGTCACATGACCAATGAGGCCTGTGATTGGCTGCAGATGCACATTGTCTAGAACAGGATATATAAAAAAAATAAAAAAAAACTTTTTGACAGTTAAAGCGATCAATGAGTGGGACAGGCTGCCACGAGAGGTGGTGAGTTCTCCTTCAATGGAAGTCTTTAAACAGAGGCTGGACATACATCTGTCTGGGATGATTTAGTGAATCCTGCTTTGAGCAGGGGGTTGGACCAGATGACCCAGGATGTCCCTTCCAACTCTACCATTCTATGATTCTATGTCCATGGGGTTAGAACAGGGGAGCATTCCTCAGCATTATATTGATTCATACCATCCTAGCTATTTACAAGATTCTTTCCAGAAGTCAGACAACCCCACATTATTATTATATGCTATTTTCTATTAAAAGAATGTATTATTTCCTTTATGAGACAAGGCTCTTTTATTAATGCTTCCATAAATTAAAATTATTAATGTTCAAGTATATCCTTACACTCAGAGATTCACACAGAAATATTCTTCTGATGTCTGACAATATAGACCTCTGCTGAAATTGAAATTGACCCCATTTAGATATATTTTTTTACATCTTACTGGCTCTAATATTATAAATGAATATAGCAATTCTAATAAAACTTTTTTTTACATTTGTTCAATTATAATTACAATGAAGTCTGGAAGAAAAAAATGTGACTGACCATGAACAACCTAGCTTTGTTAGCTTCTTCAAGTGTAGTGATGTACCAGGTCATGAGTAAGAGTTTATTGTGTCTGATGGCAGGACACATTTCCTTTTAGAACTATTAATAAAACTTCATTGAATTCCATTGTTGTGTCTAACTTAAGGGAATTCCTGATTCACATTGTCGCAAGAGCTTTCCAAAAAGTCCTGTGACATTTCCTCTAAAGAAGCTGCATATTTTATTTGATTAAAAAAATTGCAGATGATTTTCATATTGGTAACAATGTTAAAGATGTTGCTTCAAACGTATTAGCAGTTTAACAAATTTCCTTTATATGATGCATCTTTTAGAACTTTCGCCTAGTCTAACTACATTGCTGTTCTCAAAAGAAGCCATTACTTTTTTTTTATCAGGGCGTTGGTACAAAATGAAACAGAAAAGTATTCATTCAGAGCTTTGGCAGCTTTAAAGTTTTTTTTTTATTAAATTACCACCATGTATGGTCATAAAATGCACCAGATTTATTATAGTGACAATGCTTTTTGATAAATTTGGTGCATCTTCAGAATGTCTAGTATACTGGTAATTTTAGCAACCTGCTAGCTAGTTGTTAGTACACAGTGCTATATAAGGTGACAACTGCACTATACGAAGAGGATAAAATCTTTGACGGGAGTTCTTCTATAAATGAAGAATGAGAATCACAAAAAACAACAACCCTCTAATCCAAAATTTTTTCTTATGTGTTGATTTGGTAAGTATGGATTAATTTGAGATTCTTTCAGAAAGATCTTGCAGCAAGGTGAATGATTTCTCTTTGGTTAGACGCAGCAAAGTTTCTTAATATTTCAATTGCTTCACTTCTTTATAAGCTTATCACTTCTCATTCCACCAGTAGTCAGAAGAACTTCATGTAAATGTAATTGTACAACTCCTATTACAATCATCTGGCGGCTATACTGACGTTGACATATGCTGTCCCACTTTTGAACTTTCGATGTTATACTTAGCAGACTCAGCATATGGTAATTGTTTACCACTTGATTCTCAGATTATTTTTTTTTACCAAACTAGTTTCTATAGTGTTGGCTTAAGGGAAGCTCAATTCAACAAATTTTCATTATTTGCTCAACCTTGTAGTGCTGTCATATTTTCGCCTAGCCACAATCCAGCACCATCTTTCCCTGACAGACTGTGCAGTAAATTTTGCAGTGGAGCTCCCAGGAATGTCACACAGTCACCCAAGCAATCGTAGTGCAAGGAATTCTTTCTATGGGCATGTTCCAACGGGCAGTAACCGGCAGCGCTTTGGACACAAGCACATGTCCGCTCCGTCCAAAGCGCTGCCGGCTTTTGAACACAGGTGATTCCGCATGCGTTCATTGAGCCGTGCGGAATCACCGCATCCAATACATTGTACGGAGACATTTATCTTGCTAAGACTGAGCGTCTCCGCAAGATAAATAGACATGCTGTGGTCTGGAAAGACCCCCTGCATGTCAGTTTCCGCCAGGAAGCAGCGGGTGCTGGTGCACGCATAGTGGAGATGATATTTCTTCAAATCCCATCCACTATGCTGTAACATCTGGCTGCAGTGGGTTGGACGCTGCAGATGTATGCAGCGCCCAACCAGCAGTGTTTACTGACCATGGGAACATACCCTAAGTCTTCCATGCACTGACGTTAGTGGCAGTAAGTGTATTGTTATACTCCTGTAGTTACCCTTGAAAGCTATGCCTGATGCGTGTGCTGCAACTCCAGATCCATACTCTTGGCTATTCCAGACTATGCTCTTGTATTATCCTTGGGAATGCCTTACAATGTGCACCGCAATGCAGTCTATATAATACATATTACGGTTTTCCAGTTAAAGGGGTAGAACGAAGTCCAAAGTAATATTCAAATCCCTATCTATTTAATGCTGTAATCAAAACTATTTTCTAATATAATTGAGAATTAAAAATTCCCAATTCTTCCCTAACTACTCTAAAGCCTTTACAATTTTTATTTTCACTTCCTTTTTGATGACGATTCGTTTGAGAATCTAAGTGCATGCTGGGATACTCAAACAAAGCATCATCATGGGGCAAATGTTATGAATGTGCTAGAGATGGTTTCTGAGCAGAGGCTCCCTCTGGTGGTTACAGACAGTACTGAGCCTTTCAGCGAGGAGTGGCAATCTGGAATCACGGACAGGTCTGATATAAGGGAGGTTCCCTCCCATGATGGTTGCCGGTGATCAATTGTTCTTGTCTCAATTGTGGTTCCTGGTTCATTTGGAAGTTTGCTGGAGTCTTGTGTTGTGAATGGTTTGAGATGAGTTCTGAGCAGAGACTCCCTCTGGTGGTTACAAGCGGTACTGGTCTGTTCAGTGAAGATTGTGAGGACTGGGAATCAGGTGTTACTGACTGGTCTTATATAAGGGAGTCACCTTCCCATCAGGGTTGCCGGTGATCAATTGTTCTGGTCTGAATCCTTCATTCCTGTTTCCCTTGTAGCCTGCTGTGTCGTGTCTGCATCTCCTGCTAACAGATAAGACATTTTCTTCTTTTTGTTTTTGTACTATATTTTTGCATTTTGTCCTGCACTTCTGTGGGGGCCTTCTGGGTCCCCTCCGGGGGCTTTTGCCCTCTCAGTTTAGTTCAGCCACTGATGTTTGTACTTTTGCTTTTTCCAGTTTTTTCAGTGGCTGCTGTTTTGATTTTGTTACACCAGAGAACTAATTTAGGTGGTAGAGGTCGTGTGATCTCAGGTGATTTTGAAATTAGTAGAGTTGGTGCTTTTCAGGGTTTTCTGGGATTGCAGTAAGTACCCTTCCTATCCTTTTCTATTTAGTTAGTTTGGGCCCCAGCGTTTGCTCATACTATTTTCTTTCTGTGTCAGTATTTCTTCTTGTCTAACCGCCATTACTTGTTTGGGGGCTTTCTATTATCTTTGGGGTTCTGCTCCGGGGCAGATAGCTTTCCTATTTCTATCTTTAGGTGTAGTTAGTTTCTCAGGCTGTGACGAGGCGTCTAGGACCAACGTAGGAACGCTCCACGGCTGCCTCTAGTTGTGGTGGTTAGTCAGGGTACTGCAATCTCATAGATTCCAACTGCTCTGGTGTATTGCCTTTTTTACCTGCACTCCTCAGCTACCGAAACATAACAGTATCACCGGCCTAAAAATTGAAAATTGTATGGTACTCACAGAAGGGAAAAAATTTGTGAAAGAAAAAAGGTTGTCAGAGTTGTCAGAGATATTTTTCTGTTTGTTGCATTTTTTTTTTTCTCTGTATCTCTGGGTGCTGGGGAGGATCTTTTCTATCAATGGAGTTTGCATGGTTGTCTGGCCGTGTGGATCAGCTTGCCACTGAGGTTCAGAGTATTGCTGCATATCTTGCTAGGTTGCCTGTTGTGGAACCTAGGATCCCCATGCCAGATTTGTTTTTGGGGGATCGAGCTAAGTTTCAGAATTTCAAAAATAATTGTAAATAGTTTTTTGCCTTAAAATCTAAGTCCTCAGGGAACGCAGCGCAGCAGGTTCAAATTATCATCTCTCTCCTGCGCGGCGATCCTCAGGATTGGGCTTTTTCCCTGACACCTGGGGATCCTGTTTTGAGTGATGTTGATGCATTTTTTCAGGCTTTGGGGTTATTGTACGATGAGCCTAATGTCACTGATCAAGCTGAAAAAGCCTTGTTGGCATTAAATCAGGGGCCTTATGACGCTGAGTTATACTGTCAGAGATTCCGTAGGTGGGCAGTCCTGACCAAATGGAATGACGACGCTTTGGCAGCCCTTTTCCGGAAGGGTCTGTCAGATAATGTAAAGGATGTTATGGTGGGATTCCCTGTCCCCTCTGGTCTCAATGATTCTATGTCATTAGCGATTCAAATTGACAGACGTTTGCGTGAGCGGAGAAGTATGCGTGGAATGGTGTTGCCTTGTGAACCAGCTTCTGAACCCATGCAGTGTGATAGAGTGGTGTCTGGGGCACAGCGTCATGAGTTTCGAAAGCGCAATGGGTTATGTTTCTACTGTGGTGATGCCTCTCATGCTATTTCAGTCTGCCCTAAGCGGGGAAGACGTTTTGCACGCTCAGTTGTCTTGGGTAGTGTTCAGACTAAGTTTTTATTAACTGTCACTCTGATATGCTCTCTGTCCTCATTTTCTGCTCAGGCTTTCGTTGATTCTGGAGCAGCTATTAACCTGATGGATTATGATTTTGCTAAACGCTGTGGGTTTCCCTTGATACCCCTACAGAAGTCTATTCCCCTACTGGGGATCGATTCTACCCCTTTGGCTGAGAATAAACCCCAGTTTTCTACTCAGGTGATAATGAGGGTTGAACCTGATCACCAGGAGTGCTGCAAATTTTTGGTTCTGTATAATCTGCATGACATTATCGTGCTGGGTTTCCCTTGGTTACAGTCTCATAATCCTGTTTTGGATTGGAAATCTGTGTCTGTAACCAGTTGGGGCTGCCAATGTGTTAATACCAACACTCCTGTTTTTTCTGCCTCCCCCCAGGCTCAGGATGTTCCTGACTTTTTGATTGATTTTTCTGATGTGTTTAGCGAAAGTAAATCTGCATCCTTGCCTCCCCATAGGAGCTATGACTGCGCTATTGAATTAGTGCCGGGTAGTAAATTCCCTAAAGGTCGCCTTTTTAACTTGTCTGTACCTGAACATGACACTATGCGGTCTTATATCAAGGAATCATTGGAGAAGGGTCATATCAGACCATCCTCTTCACCCTTAGGTGCCGGTTTTTTCTTTGTGGCCAAAAAAGATGGTTCATTAAGGCCGTGTATTGATTATCGTCTCTTGAACAATATTACTGTGAAATATCAATACCCGTTACCCTTGATTTCTGACCTGTTTTCCAGGGTGAAAAACGCTACTTGGTTTACCAAGCTTGACCTCAGGGGGGCGTATAACCTTATTCGCATTAAGCACGGGGATGAATGGAAGACGGCATTCAATACCCCTGAAGGGCATTTTGAGTACCTAGTGATGCCCTTTGGGCTCACTAATGCTCCTTCCGTCTTCCAGTCCTTCATGAATGACATTTTCAGGGATTTTGTGGACAAATTTCTGATTGTTTATTTGGATGATATCTTGATTTTTTCTAATGACTGGGACTCTCATGTGAAACATGTTCGAACTGTATTCCAGATTTTGAGAGAGAATGCTCTGTATGTGAAGGGATCAAAGTGTCTTTTTGGCGTACAGAGGATCTCATTTCTGAGATTCATTTTGTCCCCATCTGTTATTGAAATGGACCCGGTCAAGGTTCAGGCCATCTGTGATTGGGTCCAACCTACTTCATTAAAGGCTCTTCAGAGATTTTTGGGTTTTGCCAATTTTTATCGTAAATTTATTGGTAATTTCTCGGTTATTGTTAAACCATTAACTGATTTGACCAGAAAGGGTTCTGATGTGGTGAATTGGCCTCCTGAGGCAGTCTCTGCGTTTCAGGAACTTAAGCAGAGATTCACTTCTGCTCCTGTTCTACGGCAGCCTGATGTTTCTCTGCCATTTCAGGTGGAGGTTGATGCCTCTGAAATTGGGGCAGGTGCCGTTTTGTCCCAAAAAGATCCAGAGACCTCTAAAAGTAACCCTTGTGCCTTTTTCTCTCGAAAATTTTCTCCTACTGAACGTAATTATGACGTGGGTAATCGGGAGTTATTGGCCATAAAGTGGGCTTTTGAAGAGTGGAGACATTGGCTGGAGGGAGCCAAACATCAGGTGGTGGTCCTTACGGACCATAAGAACCTGGTCTATCTGGAATCTGCCAAGCGACTCAATCCTAGACAGGCTAGGTGGGCCTTGTTTTTCACACGTTTTAATTTTGTGGTTTCCTTTCTTCCTGGCACTAAGAATGTTAAGGCGGATGCCCTCTCGAGAGTTTCCTTGCGGACTCTCCTGAGTTATCTGATCCTTCTGTTATTTTGAAAGAGGGTGTAGTTCTTTCCGCCATCTCGCCCAATTTGAGACTTGCTCTGGAGGGGTGTCAGGAGGATAGGCCCGAGTGCTGCCCTGTTGGAAAATTGTTTGTCCCGGACCAATGGAAAAAGAGTGTAATGTCTGAGATTCATTGTTCCGCATTGGCTGGGCATCCCGGAATTTTTGGTACCAGAGACTTGGTTAGTCGGTCCTTTTGGTGGCCTACCTTGTCTCGTGATGTCAGGGAATTTGTGCAGTCCTGCGGGACTTGCTCTCGCTCCAAGCCTTGCTCTCGCTCTAGTGGTTTGTTGATGCCATTGCCTGTGCCCAAGAGACCATGGACCCATATCTCTATGGATTTCATTTCCGATCTTCCTGTTTCTCAGAGAATGACCACCATCTGGGTAATTTGTGATAGGTTTTCCAAAATGATACATCTTGTGCCATTACCTAAGTTGCCTTCCTCCTCTGAATTGGTGCCGTTGTTCCTTCAGCACGTGGTTCGTTTACACGGCATTCCTGAGAACATTGTGTCTGACAGAGGAGTCCAGTTTGTTTCCAGATTTTGGAGGACTTTTTGTTCTAAACTGGGTGTTCAATTGTCTTTCTCCTCGGCATTTCATCCTCAGACCAATGGTCAAACTGAGAGAACAAACCAGACATTGGAGACTTATCTTAGATGCTTTGTGTCTGCTGATCAGGATGACTGGGTCTCTTTTTTACCTTTGGCTGAGTTTGCTCTTAATAATAGGGCTAGCTCTGCCACTTTGATGTCTCCGTTTTTCTGTAATTCTGGGTTTCACCCTCGATTTTCTTCAGGACAGACGTAGGCTTCTGTCTGTCCAGGTGTTGACTCTGTTGTGGAGCGTATGCAACAGATTTGGGACCAGGTAGTGGAGAGGTTGTCCCTCTCTCAGGAGAAGGCCCAGCGGTTTGCTAACCGGCATAGGACTGATGGTCCTCGGTTTAAAGTGGGGGACTTGGTCTGGTTGTCCTCAAAGAATATTCCTATGAGAGTAGCATCTCCTAAATTTAAGCCTAGGTTCATTGGACCTTATAAGATCATTGAGATTCTTAATCCTGTTTCTTTTCGTTTGCTTCTTCCAGGGACATTTAAGATCCATAACGTGTTCCACAAGTCCTTGTTGAAGAGGTTTGTTGAGCCAGTGGTTCCTGCTGCTGTGCCTCCTGACCCTGTTTTGGTTGAGGGCAATCTGGAGTATGTGGTTGAGAAAATATTAGATTCTCGTTTTTCTAGACGGAAACTCCAGTATTTGGTTAAGTGGAGAGGTTATGGTCAGGAAGACAATTCTTGGGTGTTTGCGTCGGACATCCATGCTAGGAGACTCATCCGTGCGTATCATAGAACTCATCCTGACCGACCTGGTTGCTCAAATGAGGGTTCGGTGACCCCTCCTCAAGGGGGGGGGTACTGTTGTGAATGGGTTTGAGATGAGTTCTGAGCAGAGACTCCCTCTGGTGGTTACAAGCGGTACTGGTCTGTTCAGTGAAGATTGTGAGGACTGGGAATCAGGTGTTACTGACTGGTCTTATATAAGGGAGTCACCTTCCCATCAGGGTTGCCGGTGATCAATTGTTCTGGTCTGAATCCTTCATTCCTGTTTCCCTTGTAGCCTGCTGTGTCGTGTCTGCATCTCCTGCTAACAGATAAGACATTTTCTTCTTTTTGTTTTTGTACTATATTTTTGCATTTTGTCCTGCACTTCTGTGGGGGCCTTCTGGGTCCCCTCCGGGGACTTTTGCCCTCTCAGTTTAGTTCAGCCACTGATGTTTGTACTTTTGCTTTTTCCAGTTTTTTCAGTGGCTGCTGTTTTGATTTTGTTACACCAGAGAACTAATTTAGGTGGTAGAGGTCGTGTGATCTCAGGTGATTTTGAAATTAGTAGAGTTGGTGCTTTTCAGGGTTTTCTGGGATTGCAGTAAGTACCCTTCCTATCCTTTTCTATTTAGTTAGTTTGGGCCCCAGCGTTTGCTCATACTATTTTCTTTCTGTGTCAGTATTTCTTCTTGTCTAACCGCCATTATTTGTTTGGGGGCTTTCTATTATCTTTGGGGTTCTGCTCCGGGGCAGATAGCTTTCCTATTTCTATCTTTAGGTGTAGTTAGTTTCTCAGGCTGTGACGAGGCGTCTAGGACCAACGTAGGAACGCTCCACGGCTGCCTCTAGTTGTGGTGGTTAGTCAGGGTACTGCAATCTCATAGATTCCAACTGCTCTGGTGTATTGCCTTTTTTACCTGCACTCCTCAGCTACCGAAACATAACAGTCTTGCCTGCATCTCCTGCTTTCAGATAAGATATTTTTTGCTTTTCTTTTTGTGCTTGCTTTTTGCATTGTTTTCTGCACTTTTTGTGGAGGTCAGCCAGGTCCCCTCCTGGGGCCTGAGCTCCTCACAGTTTTTCTGCAGCCACTGTTATTTGCTCATTTGCTTTTTCCTGTTTTTTCAGCAGCTGCGGCTTGGTTTTTGTTCACACTGAGATCTGATTTAGTGGGTGGCGAGATCGTGTGATCTCAGTATTTTTGTAATCAGAATTGTTGGATTTTTGTAGGGTTTTCTGGGTTGCAGAAAGTAATCTCTCCTGTCCTATCCTATTTAGTCAGCTTGTGGCCCCAACGTTTGCTCAGTCTATTTTCTGCCTATGATTGTATTTTCATCTTGTCTAACCGCCATTATATGTTTGGGGGCTTCCTATTTTCCTTGGGGATCTGCTCCGGGGCAGATAGCTTTCATGTTTCTGCCTTTAGGTGTAGTTATCTCTCAGGCTGTGACGAGGCGTCTAGGATCAACGTAGGAATGCTCCACGGCTACCTCTAGTTGTGTTGTTAGTTTAGGAATCTGCAACCCATCAGTTACCAACATCTCAGGTGTTCGGCTGCCCTGCTGTTGTTCCTGTCCTCCTCAGCTACTGAAACATAACAGGCAAAGCTGCAGTCCCTGCTGCAGCCCCTACCCCTTCCCTGAAATGAAGCGTCATCTGTGATGCTCGTTTCAGGGTCTGGGCTAATCCCTGTGAAAGTGTCCACTGTGTGATGTGCACAATGACAACTCTCTGTTCCTGAGAGATGTGGGATAGACAGTCTGTAGGAGTGCCAGCCAGGTGTAGGTGTTGTAAGCAATTAAGAAATCTAATGCTGCTCCAGCCGGGTACCTCGATTGGGATTACTATTGAGAAAGATTCTTGAAAACCCGGTCAGCAGGGCGCAAAAGACAGGAATCTTCTTAGTAAATGACAATCTTCATTTATTAAAAATTATTAAAAATTATGGTAAAACAATGAATCCACAACGCGTTTCAACGGAGTGAGTGTCTTCCTCAGGTGGAACTGTTGAAACGAGTTGTGGATTCATTGTTTTACCATAATTTTTAATAATTTTTAATAAATGAAGATTGTCATCTACTAAGAAGATTCCTGTCTTTTGCGCCCTGCTGACCGGGTTTTCAAGAATCTTTCTCAACTCTCTGTTCCTGGCTCAGATTATCAGTAACGATCTGGCAACAGAGTGCGTTGCTAGAATATCCGGCGTACAGAGACCAGTGACATCACTAACAGGAGTGGTGCTGGTCTCTGTATGCCGGGTTTTCTGACAATGCGCTTTGTTGCCAGATTGTTACTGCTGATCTGAGCTAGCAATAGAAAGTTCGCTATCATTGTGCACATCGCATAATGGACAGTGTGCAGGGACTAGCCCGCATGTGTTCATTGACCCTGAAACAAGTATCACTGATGACTCTGTTTCAGTGAAGGGGTAGATACTGCAGTAGGGACCATAGTCTCGGCTCCCTGATAACGCTTAGTCTGAGTATCTGAGATTCTCAAATGAAGCATCAAGTAGGAAGTGAAAAAAAAAATAAAAGCAGTTAGTGTGGTTAGGGAAGGATAGATCATTTTTAATTCAAGCATATTAGAAAATAGTTAAGATTATGGCACCAGATAGGGATTTAAGAAGAAAATTACTTTGGATTTCTGACCATGCCTTTAATATTTCAGATAAGCAAACCTAACAAGTGTCCACTACAGTCAGCATTGACCATTAAACTTCAGTACCAAAAAAAGTAACAGTTGATGTAAAATGAATAAGAACACTCTATGTCCGGTGATGTACCTCCAAAAAGGACTATAATGAGGGTAATCTGGCCATGCCCGCCCTGTCATTACAGACTTCAGTTACTAGTCGTGATTTCCCTAATTGTAATCCACCCCGGGCTGAGAATGGTAAGAAATTGCTGCATTTTTAAGACTGCTGCTTATAACAATAAAACTGTAAACTACAGGAGCACAGTGGATAGCACTGCAGCCTTACACCGCTGGGGTCCTGGGTTCAAATCCCACCAAGGACAACATCTGCAAGGCGTTTATATGTTTTCCAACATGCATGGATTTCCAACACTCCAAAGACATACCGATAGGGAATTTATATTGTAAGCCCCAATGGGGACAGCTATGATGATGTCTGTAAAGTGCTGTGAAATTAATGGCGCTATACTAGTGAGTAATATAAAAAATAATAATTAAACAATTAGCAAAAAATATTTGACTCAGAAATAAAAACATACAGGATATTCAGTAAGTTAATCATGTAGTCTTCTGTATATATTATAGAAAATGTGCACAATATAAAAAGCATTATAGTATATATAGACTTCTTGGGAGTTATAAGAAAGATTTTGGCTGCTGTTCCAAGAAAAAAAAATGGCTGAAATGAAATATCCGTGCGAACTACAGCTCCGCGCCAGAGCAGCCTTTGGAAATGTAATGTAGTTCAATTATTTGACAGATTTCAATAACATCTGTATTATATTTTCAGTCAGTTTCGTGATACACATTGCTCAGTGTTAATTTACCAAACAACCATTTTGTGCATTTGTTCTCCAATGCATTCATTAGCTTTATACAAATCCTTTGGGATGAAGGTATTTTCATTATCATAGTATAGCAGAGTTAATTGGCTATTTTATTGTGTATATGTTAGGCTAATTCAAGTTCTGCCTTGTGGAAATGTAAGATAATATTTTCACAGGGGTCCGAATAAGGGGCTTCATGGAATCTGAAGAAAGGCATATCCTCTGGTAGGAATTATGGCTATTACATTGCATCTGGAAATCTTTTCAGATGTCTAGGTAGCATGTGCTCTTCGCCCGAGCAGTCAAGCAACCACATCACAACAAGAAAATCACTTACAGGAACTTGCCTATAAAGTGAAGATGATTCAGAAAGTAAGACCCTCTTTAGGGTCAGCCATGGCGTGACAAATGTGCTGTAACAGCTGCTTTGTCATGGCAATAAATACATTGACAATACATTACTGTGTCATATTTCTGGAATTTTACAGTGGAAAGTTCAAAGTTGAAGTTCAACCACCTCTACTGATGAACCTTAAAGCTGTTGTCTCAGGATGCCAACCCTGTCCATGTGCCCTATTTCAGAATATGGGAGTCGTAAGGTGGGGAGGGTCTTCTTTCTTCATGAGCCAGAAAAGGAAGAAGCGCCAATGAGTCGTTCATGTCATGAATTTAATGCATGGCGGTTCATGTGAATGGCTCCCATGTTATGCTACATTACTTTTTTTTTTAGAAAGCATCTGCTTTTCCTTGCAATAATAGCAGATAATAGGACAGACGGATTGACAGCAATCAGATGCTTTCATCTTTATAAGGGGAAAATTCAACATGTATCCTGTGTTCTCTTGATCAAAATCAGACCCTGCACAATAAATATCCCTTTGCATTTTTTCAAGATTTAAGATCTTATAAACTGAAAATGAAACACGATTTTTAACAGTATGAAGAATAATTTCTTCAAAACAAATATCTTAGCAGTGAAAGTCAATCTTTTTTATTATTCTATAGTATTTCTAATTTTGCTATTAAAGGGGTATTCCCATCACCAAAATGCTACCCCAATATGTAGTAGGTGTAATAATAACATTAACAAATATATCCTATTAGAAATGTAGTATAGTTCTTCTGATTTGCTATGTTACTTACCTCATGTGCAGGGCATTACAGTAACTTAGGTATCCATGGCTACAACCACTAACAGCTGTCACTATGAATGGTCGTAATCATAGATACCTCAGCTACTAAAATGCCCTACACTTGTGGTAAGTGACACAGTGAATCAGAAGAACTATACATTTCTAATTGGAGGTATTTCCTAATAATTTACACCTACTATATATTGTTATAAGATATTCGAGATGGAATTACCCCTTTAAGATAACTAAACATACGACATGAAAAAGTCATGGCAAATAAGGTGTGCCCACACTATTTTCTGTGGTAGATTAACTGTGGCTGGCAACCGGCCTCCTGTGGCAACTCTGGTCTTGGTCGTTAACACTAAGGCAACTAAGAGGGTGCTGCTTTTATCCTTCATTACATACAGAGGTCAGGGCCTCCGGGACTATCAAATGTAGGTAAGACGTGCCTTATATCCTCATTGTATTTTTTTTTTTTTTTCATTTTTTTGATGGATTTTTGTTTTTGTTTTTAGTATTATTTACAGCAATTCAATACAAAACTGTTTAAATGTAGGTGGCTCTAAGTCATTCAAAGCTTTTGTAACCCATACATCTTAACATATGGGTTATTCTCCACTGGTTGATATGGACACAAAATCCCCTTTGTTCTGTTAAGCGTTATGCCTCTCAACGACACAAAAAAGAAATATCCAGAATCCTGTATTCTGTGAGCAATATTTTCACAGGATTTGCATTAGTATTAATCAATAGAGAGCAAACCCCTGTGAAAAAATGCCAACAGAACACAGACAATGAGTGCTGTCATGACTCAGGACGTGCTTGTTCTAGCTCCGTCCTGGTCAGGTCAGGGTTAAGGGAGTTCACCTCTTTCTGGTTCTGGGGTGGCTATTTAATGCTGGTAGTTCCTGGGTTCTGTGTCGGTGATACTTCCGTGTACCTGGTTAGAAGAAGCTGACCCAGGTGACTCTTCTGTAATTGTGCCTCTGTGCTTGTGAGCTTTACTGTGTATGGCCCGGTTTGTCCCTTGACTTCTGCCTCTGTTTTCTGCTCGGTACTGTTTTGTCCTTCCAGGTTCTGTGATCCCTCGGCTTGTCTCTGTTTACTCTTTTGTCTTGCCCCTGGGTATCTCGCTCTCGGCTGGCTTCTGACCCTTGGCTTACTACTGACTACGTTATCGTTTTTGCCCAGTACTCCGCACTCTCAGCATGTCCCCCGTCCTCACGCGTGGTGGCTCCGCCCCCATCATATCTCTTGTGATCACGTGACTTCTTAGTCTCAGGTCATGTGCACACTGCGTGCCTTAATCTTCATACTCCCTGGGCGCAAACCTGTGCCCCCTGTTACTACCCCTAGACTTTCCTCAGTGACAACGAACGGTGTCATTACAGGAGGAAGAGTAATGGTTACATGATTCTGGGTTGGCTAGAAGCCTGCTGTCAGGTCCCAGCGCCTTCAGCATTGGTGGCTGAGTTTCCCTTGTCGGTGGGCCCCCATGGCAGCTGCGAGAGCTATGGTGGCAGTGGTTCTGCCATTACAAAGTGACTGAGATCATGTCTTTAAATTACATTTCTCCATTGTAATAAGATCTTATATTTCTGGTACAACCCTGACCTACATGAACTGAAGATATGGGAACATGATGCTGTGCTTCTAATGCATTTTCCTTCCACATGCCTGGGTAGATTGATGGTATAGTTTTGTCTTTCAGTATTACGTTAACACTCCACATATAGTACATACAATAATGCCTGTATTAAAAGACGGTGATTTATTTACTAAGGCTTCCAGAAATCTATAAGCACATTTTTTCTAATTAAACCAATACTTTTCCATAACATTTGTTATGCATGTAAATAGGGTAGCAGCTAAAATACCATAATGTATTATATGCTGTTTTTCACATGAGTTATCCATGCGCATTTAAACAAGGAATGTTATTATGTAAAATCTGAAAACTATATTTCTTGCCCATTGCAAGAAAAAAAAAACAGACGGCAGAAAACCATGATCAAAATGTGATCTTGGCTTAAATTGGAAAGGTACGTTAAAAATCTTTGCATATATGAATAGTACAGTCAATTATAAGATACCCTGGCATACATTTTATTAGAGACTCCTGCATCCTTTTCACTCATGAGCCACTTCTTCCTGTTCTCTCTACCTCCTGAATTGATAATTCCATCTGAAAGAAAAGCAACTCAACTTTCTCTTGCTCAAGACATTACAGACTGCTGTATGTGATACATCATAGCTTCTAGCATCCTCCCACCAGCTCAGAGTCAACTGCAAAATAGAGATAGAACATGCAGAGTAGAAAACTGTTTAAAATGCAGGATACAAGTCATATGATGGCATGAGCTAGAGTTAATTGCTAATGTACACACATGCGCGCTTAGTGTGAGGTGTTGCTTGAAAGTATAACTATCTTTTAAAGGGAATCTGTCACCCCATTTTTGCCCTATGAGATAGGGCCACAGCCATCAGGGG
>JARQOD010000002.1:223087710-223242070 GCA_033576555.1 Oophaga sylvatica | reverse complement strand
GGTTTTGGTATTAGGATATTGGGGGCCCACCATTGGGCCTTCAATGCCCCTAACTGCACTCTTCTTTCCTTTTTTCCAAATGGTTGTCCCCGGGCCCAGGCCCCTTTTTGTTTAAATGGATTTGGCCGGGGTCCGTGAAATGTCTTTGGGGGATTAGGGAGGTACGGCCAGGGAGTCTAAAAAAAAAAACGGTTTTGGGGCTAAAAAATTGGGCCCTCCTAACTTGTCTAGGAGACAAAGTGTCTGCTATTTTGACGCGGAGAGGACTTCTCTTGCCTTCCCTGGGGAAGGGACCCTTCTCTGGAAAGCGGGCCCCGTGGCATCCTCCCAAGAGGGTCCGCTTTCCATGTTTGAGCGATTCCTGGTATACCTGTTGGGTTTTCTTCGCCCTGGTTGGTGTACTTTTAGTTTACAGACCCACCTTCTCCATAACCATAGGGTCCCTGCCACTTGCAAGGAGCTTACTATCCACTTAGCACAAGTCCCAAAACCCCGGGATCCCCAGGTTAAAGGACCTTACCCTGCCTCCCGGTTATAGCCCTGCCTCTGTGACTTTGTGCTGTTTCATATGTTTCTGGATAAGGTAGGGGGACTGGTCTCCTTTCTCTCTTGCATTTTGGCCACATGTTCTACACATTTTGTGGGGATTGGTTGGTTTTCCCCCAGGCCTTTTAGCTATATCGAGTAACCACGGGGATGTCTGCCAATAAGAGTTCAAAGGGTGAGAACCCCGTAGATGCCTGGGGCACCTCCCACACTGCAAACATCAGGTTGGCAACAAGAGATCCAGTCCTTACCATCTTTTAGAGATGCTTTTTTTTTAACTATTCTTCAGGGTTTTATTGAACCTTTCTACCAACCGTCTGTTTGGGATGATAACCGATGTGCGAAATGTTTAACACTTAACAAGTGGCAGAGTTCCTTCATGATTTTTGACATAAAGGGGGTCCCCTGATCTGTTAAGATTTCTTGAGGGATTCCCACCCGAGAGAAATACCCATAAGTTCTTTTGCGATTAGTTTGGCCGAGGTGTGTCGCAGGGGAATAGCCTCAGGATACCTGGTAGCGTAATCTAGAACTACGAGGATGTGTTGATGACCCTTGCTGATTTATTAACCCCCCCCCCAGATCCATGGCTATTCTCTCAAACGGGACCTCTATAATTGGTAAAGGCACCAAGGGACTCCGAAAATGAGGCTGCGATGGTTACCTGGCACAGGGACAAGAGTTAAAATACCGTTTAAACTTCTTCATCCCCGGACAGTTATCCACGGGTCTTGCGTCACTTTCTTCACCAGGACATTTACTGTCATGCAGGGAAAAAAAACATCCACACAAAAAAAAAAACAGCCTGACCTCACTGCGTAGCCCGCATTCTCCACCAATTGTAGGGATCCGCTCTGGTAGGCAGGGGCCGGGCCGCAGTAATGAGGAAAACACACAGGCTTTTAGTTTAAAGTTCAGTGGTTTTAATAACGGGTTCAACAAAAAGTCCGAAAAACAAAATCAAAATAGAACATAAATCACTCCAACTTGGAGAACCACTGTCCCAGACTCACCTTGCTTGGGGCGGGCTTAACTAAGCGGCTGAAGGTCCGCAGTGACCGCCAGGTGCCATTCCTGGGTGGTCTGGTACTCGCTTCCTGGTGCACACTGACACACTGTAACCAAAGAATCTTCCAGGCTGAACCCAGCCAAACTCCTTCCTTCCACCCCTCATACTCCCACAGCTTCCTGTTAAATAGGCCTAGTTCACACCCTCAGGTGAGTACACATCAGCTGACCTGATCACGTGACTATGACCTCATCAAAGGTCCTGTGATCATGGAAAATCCTGAGCAAACTTCAGTCTGCCAGAAGAAATATATCTCATCAGCAAGATCCCCTTTGGTGTACCACAATTTCTATAAAATCACTGAAGACTTTTAAATCATTTTATACTGCATTTAGGCTTCTACAAATACCTGGATATAGCTAGTCTAATTCTTAGCGCATCAGACATCAAGACTGAGCAACAAAAATTTAAAGGGATTTCTAGCTTATTTTTTATTTGTAGGCATTCTTTAGTAAAAACAGCAAAATGAACCATAATTTATGCCTGTTACTCAAGCATTAACTTTCTGCCTTTGTCCCAGGTCTGTGTTGACATAAATTCAGCGCAATATCATTCCACAACTTCGACCGTTGCAGCCAGTATTAGGCTCATTGTCTTATGCTAACCACATTGTTGAGCCCAGTGATTGGCTACAATAGTCCATGCTGTAGTCATAATGTCACCACTGTAGCCGTGTCAACAAAGACCGGGAGTGGCATTGGAGCTGCAGGAAAAGGGGTATGGCTCATTTTGGTATTTGCAAGCCGCGTGCCTATCAAATAAAAGAAAACCTGGAAGACCCCTTTATTACTATTCAGTGTCTTTAACATTGCTATGCAGAGTCTAAATGATGTTAATACATCTGCCAATGCTTTTACTTCTCACAGGAAAGGTATCCAGCAGACTTAACCGCAAACACCAGGGTTTAATTACTTTCCAAACTGAGATGGAAACATCAGGATGTAATTATTTCCATATATGGCTTCTTCATGTTTGCTTATCCATTGTTGAGTAATTACAAAGTAGTGCAGGGTTGGACAATTACCGTATTATCTGTAACAGGTATGTCAAACTTTAAATACACACAGGGCCAAAAACTTAGAAAAAGTTGTGGGCCAACCTTGATATTTATTAAAAAATGTCTACGATTGGGAATGTTTTTCTTATCAAATACAACGATAAACTTTTCATATATAAACAAACTTAAAGTTTGCTTAACCCTTAACGACCGCCGATACGCCCTTTTAACGGCGGGAGTTAAGGGTACGTAAACCAACAGCGCCGTTAATTAACGGCATGTGGAGAAAGTATATAGCGCCCCCAGAGTCGGATTTTTCTCGGGGTCTCGGCTACCGGGGGTAGCCGAGACCTCAGAGAACATGATTCGGGTCGGTTATTACTGACCACGCTTTTGCGATCGCCGTATTAACCCTATAACGGAGATCGCAAACAAAAAAAAAACAAGATTTTTCCTTTTCAATTTCTCTCTCTTTGATGTATCGCACATCAGAGGGGAGAGAAATGGGGTCCCCGGAATCCCGATCAGTCCCCGTGCCTCCTGTGTCCCCCCATGTCTCTCGGAGCTGCCCACGTCTTCTCCCGGCAAAGAAAATGGTGGGCACCTGCGCATTGCGCCCGCTGAGTCGGATTTTTTCCAGGGTCTCGGCTACCAGGGGTAGCCGAGACCCCAGAGAACATAATTCGGGTCCCCGCAGTCCTCGCTTTTTCGATCGCCGTTATTAACCATACAACGGCGATCGCAAAAGAAAAAAAAAGCCACAATCCTGCATGTAATTTTTCTCCCTCTGATGTGATCGCACATCAGAGGGGAGAGAAATAGGGTCCCCGGGACCCCCGATCCCTCCCGGTGTCCCCCATGTCCTCCTATGGCTCCTTGCAGCTCTCGGTCTTCTGCCTGCAAAGAAAATGGCAGGCGCATAAGGGCCGCCGAATTTGCCGGCCGGCAAATTCATTCATTCAGTGCAGGACATTTTGATCACTGTGATAAACGCTATCACAGTGATCAAAATAAAAAAAATAGTAAATAAAACCCCCTTTTATCACCCCCTTAGTTAGGGACATATAATAAAATAAAGAAAATATATTTATTTTCATTTTTCCATTAGGGTTAGGGTTACAATTAGGGCAAGGGTTACAATTAGGATCAGGGTTACAATTAGGGTTAGGGTTACAATTAGGGTTGGAATTAGGGTTGGGATTAGGGTTAGGATTAGGGTTAGGGTTGAGATTAGGGTTAAGGTTGGGATTAGGGGTGTGTTGAGGTTAGGGTTGGAGCTAGAATTGAAGGGTTTCCACTATTTAGGCATATCAGGGGTCTCCAAACATGACATGACGTTCAAAAAGTCAAATGGTGCTCTCTCCCTTCCGAGCCGTGAGTCCAAACAGTGGTTTACCCCAACATATGGGGTATCAGCGTACTCAGGACAAAATGCACACCAATTTTGGGGTTCTAATTTCTCCTGTTACCCTTGGGAAAATAAAAAATAGCTGGCTAAAAAAACATTTTTGAGGAAAAAAATTATTTTTTATTTTCACGCTCTACGTTATAAACTTCTGTGAAGCACTTGGAGGTTCAAAGTGCTCACCACACATCTAGATAAGCTCTTTGGGGGTCTAGTTTTCAAAATGGGGTCGCTTGTTGGGGGTTTCCACTGTTTAGGCACATCAGGGGCTCTCCAAACGCGACATGGCATCCAGCCAATTCTGTGTTGAAAAAGTCAAATGGCGCTCCTTCCCTTGCGACCTCTGCAGTGCGCCCAAAAAGTGTCTTACCCCAACATATGGGGTATCGGCGTATTCAGGAGAAATTGAACCACAAATTTTGTGGTTCATTTTCTCTTTTAACACTTGTGAAAATAAAAAAATTGGTTCTGAAAAGTTAAATGTTAATTTTTCCCTTCCACATTGCTTCAGTCCCTGTGAAGCAAGTAAAGAGTTAATAAACTTCTTGAATGTGGTTTTCAGCACCTTGAGGGGTGCAGTTTTTAGAATGGTGTCATTTCTGGGTATTTTCTATCATATAGACCCCTCAAAGTGACTTCAAATGTGATGTGGTCCCTAAAAACAAATGGTGTTGTAAAACTGAGAAATCGCTGGTCAACTTTTAACCCTTATAACTTCGTAAAACAAAATTTGTTCCCAAAATTGTGCTGAAGTAAAGTAGACATGTGGGAAATGTTATTTATTAAGAAATTTGTGTGACATACCGTATTTTTCGGACTATAAGACGCACCGGACTATAAGACGCACCCAGGTTTTAGAGGTGGAAAATAGGGAAAAATATATTTAAAGCAAAAAATGTGGTAAAATATTTAATAACATAATTAACATACTATTATATGTGGTGTTATTATATATAATAGTATGTTATTATGTAGGAAGCTACGGGTAGAAGATGGTGCTGCGGGACCAGTGTGGTGTCTGTAAACTACTATGTGAAGATGCTGGAGGGTGAGTATAAGGCCGGGTCACACATGCGAGAAATTTGCACGATTTTTGTGCGAATCTCTCTCGTGAACACCCGGCACTGCCGCTGGTACTCAGACTGGAGCGTGCAGCTGCATAGAAATACATGTAGCATAGAAAAACAGCAGCCGCACGCTCCGGTCCGAGTGCCGGCGGCAGTGTCGGGTGTTCATGCGAGAGATTCGCACAAAAATCGTGCAAATTTCTCGCATGTGTGACCACGGCCTAAGAATGGGGGCATAGAGCTTATATTTAAAGCCACACTCCAGCACTGATAACACTGGAGTGCTGCTTTTAGATCCCATGGGAGAACTATACCTCACAGCATGTCCTGCAGATCCTATGGCATGCTGGGAGTTATAGTCCACCACAAGATGGCAGAGTGCTTTTTAATGTGCTGTATTTACTAACTTTTTAATTATTTTTTTCTTGTACAGTGTGTCTGCAGGACCTGTGATGACATCATGAAGAGGCAGGGCTTTGTGTGGTCATGTAATGCTCCAGCCCGCCCTCTTCATGACCTCATCACAGGTCCTCCACAGGAGCATTCAGCATCGCATCAGCACAGCCCCTGTGCTGTCAGGTACGCGATGCCTCCTGCTGCACTCTGCTCCTGCCGCCTCCTTCTCCTTCAGACACCGATCTGCCCAGCTGCTGCAGGAATCAGGCACTGGGGAACCATGTAGCTCTGTCATTTGCTGTTCCCCGCTCACTGCTCAGCTGATAGGTGGGCGGGGAAGCGGCTAATGAATATTCACTGCACTTAAGTTTCGGGACCAGTGGTTTCCCCAGAGCTGGATTCCTGCAGCGGAGGTGATATTTTCCTGCCTCCTGCGATCCCTCTCCACCGCTGCCCCCTGCCCCCCACCCCACATGTTACATTCAGACCATAAGATGCACCCACACTTTCCTCCCAAATTTGGAGGAAAAAAAGTGCGTCTTATGGTCCGAAAAATACGGTATCTCTCTGATTTAAGAGCATAAAAATTAAAAGTTTGAAAATTGCTAAATTTTCAAAATTTTCGCCATATTTCTGTTTTTTTCATAAATTAACGCAAGTCATATAAAAATTTTTTACCACTAATGTGAAGTACAATATGTCACGAAAAAAACAATCTCAGAATCAGCAGGATTCGTTAAATCATTCCAGAGTTATAACCTCATAAAGTGACAGTGGTCAGAATTGTGAAAATTGGCCCGGTCATTAAGCTGCAAATTGGCTCTGTCACTAAGGGGTTAATCAATGATTCTGGAACAAGCAAAGCTTAAAGGAAATCTGTCACCAGGTTTTTACTATCCCATCTAAAGGAAACATAATATAGGGGCAGAGTCCCTGACTCCAGCTATGCATCACTTAGTGTGCTGCTTAATATAATTTTACTAACTTCAGAGTCAAGATGGTAGGGAGTGAACAAAAAAGATAAGATATCAGTACATAAGGTAAGGATAACAATGTACGAAAAAAACAAAACAAAATAGAGAATACATGAAATAGAACAATAGAAAAAAATCATGGCATGATCCAAAAAGACCTAAATAGGCAAAGCCCCACTAGAAGTGCCCCCTCTCTAGCATGTCAATAAAACTTAGCTTTTATTGCACTATATAAAAACAGTTATTTTATTGGGGTAATTAATTAAAAAGGCAATCCTAATTTGCCATAAGTAGATTAGATTATTTGACATATGTGTATAATTAAAACTATGGCAAATTAGAATTGTTATCGAAGCAAGGATCACCAAGCTACAACTTGCCTACATTGGACACATCATACGAAGAGAGTGCAACACAGGTATTCGGATGCAGTGACACAGAAGCACAGAGCAGGCGTTAATAATTACTTGTTTTATAAGTACAGGGGTAACCTCCTCGCAGGGAGCAACAAGAAATAAACAGGTAAAGAATGAGGGGTAAACAGGGAAAGAGTAATACAAAATGGCAGTCTATAAATTAATTCCACTAGAGTGACTCAGTTGTTTGTGAGTCAGATGGTTGGTTGGTTGCCGGCTGAGGCCGGTGTTGAGTTCTTCCGGCTTCCCCACCTAACAAATCGGTCTCACTTCTGGCGGCAGTCACCGGTCTTACCCGCTGAGCCCCTAGTCCGTTATGCTGCAAAATAGCAGAGTGGAGTCCACCACAATCCTCCACACGGCGTGCATTCCTCTGCCGCCCCCCCGAAACCTGGGAGTTTTCGCTGCACCCAGCCGCGATCGCTACTATGCAGCCTATCTTTCCCCACAGTCTGGCGTCGGTACTTTCTGACTCCTCTCTCTGGCGGGAAGACCCCTTCTTTTCCCGCACAAACCCTTTTATACCTCCATGGCTAGATACGCCCCTTCACAGGTTAAGGGTCTGCTCTGTCTCCAATTTATTTCCTCTCTGCAACAGTAGGTTCAGCCCCAGCAGTTCCGGACCCGATACCCTGTCAGCACCCACAGCCCGGTGTTCTCCTCTACAAGAGCAATCACTGGAGGACATTATATTCAGAAGAATATAAGGAACAAAATGAAAAGACCAGCAACGCAATGGCATGATACAATCAAAATAACGGCAGAGAAGACCCTGGTGGACCTATCTAGGCTTACACAAGATCTATTTTCCTAAAGAGCGTTCGTACATCAAGTCACCATGGCTTGAGATCGATCCAAAGACCACTAAATAATAATCCCAGTACTTTATTACCTGTCTCATCTGTCCCAACAGCTGCAGACAAGTACATTTCTAATTGTTATTGTCATTTATTGCATTACATGCTTCTAAACTGGCATCTTTCTGTTGGTCACATGATTCAATGTGTCTTTCCAATGTTTTCTTCCATTTACTTTCCATCCGATGCATTCCTATTACAGGCTTTGGATTTATCTATATTCTGACCACGCTCCAACACAATGATAGCAAAGGCTTGGTGACAATCTGTTTCTCTCCAGAGCCCAAAAGAGGGATGTATCAAATGGAAAGTCACTGGAAGACAACAGCATGAAAACGCATTGAATCACATGACCATCAGCAAGACGCAAGCTTAGACGCATGTAATGTAATAAATGACAATTACAAATATATTTCTCTGCAGCTGTTAGAACAGATGGAGGGAAGATATAAAATAGTGGACAAGTATTTCATTATAGTAGGAGTGAGAATAGCTGACTTTACAGTGGAATTAACACCAATTTCCTAGTGTGATTAGATTGAAGAAATTCTGTGTTCAATGCCATGCTATCTGCTTGAAGGTCTACACATTATTTTACAGATATAACTCGTGAATTTTATTTAAATGGTCACTAACTTTTAAAACAACCTGTTCTCGTTTCGCAGTACATGTGACGTAAATGAATACAGGATATCACATATCACTTTATTCAAAAATGCTGATGTTTTACTCCTGGAAAGTCTCTCTAAGGTGGCCACCACCAGGTGTCTCCCTCTCTTAGGCTGGGGTCACACTGGCGACAAAATCGGACGACTGCAATGCGATGAAAAATCGCATTGCAGTCGGACCTATGTTAATCTATGGAGCAGCTCCCAGTATCAGATTTTTTGTGGTCCGTTTTAAACGTCCGAGTGCAATCGCAGCATGCTGCGATTGTCACCGATTGTGGGTCGACTATCGCCAATGCAAGTCTATGGGAGCGATGAAAAATCGGATTACAAACGGACCACACTGTGTGACTTGTGATGAAATCGCATCGGTGTGCTTTAGAAAAGCCGGCAATTCATCCCTGCCTATACTGTAAAAGCACACTGACAGCTTTAATAAAGAATCGAATCAATACATATCCACACATAGAATCCACATATATATATATATATATGTCATTGTGACATATATATATATATATTTATAGTTCTTACACTTCTACATACTGTACTAGCCGCTAATTCAATTGCCGGCTTTAGTGAAATCCCAGAAGCCGACATGAAATGATACATTGTTTTGACACAGTTAACCATGTAATTTCAAGTATTTTGATATATGTTTTAAACTTACAATTACATAAGTATATTTGTGCAAAATTTCAGACATGTAGGGGTTAATTAAAGGTGTAAATTTGTTGTAAAAAAATGGTTTTTTTTACAACGAATTTACACCTTTAATTAACCCCTACATGTCTGAAATTTTGCACAAATATACTTATGTAATTGTAAGTTTAAAACATATATCAAAATACTTGAAATTACATGGTTAACTGTGTCAAAACAATGTATCATTTCATGTCGGCTTCTGGGATTTCACTAAAGCCGGCAATTGAATTAGCGGCTAGTACAGTATGTAGAAGTGTAAGAACTATATATATATATATATATATATATATATATATATGTCACAATGACATATATATATATATATATATATATATATATATCTGTGTTCTATGTGTATATATCTATTCTTTCTTTTGTGATTTAAATAATATTATTTTGGATCCATTATATGTCAGTTTTGCAAGCCTGCGATAAATTCTCACAAGTCGGATGTAAATCGGATGTTACAACTATGGTCAGATGCGACTAAATCGCATTTTTCCTGGAAAATCGGATGCCAGACGGATGACTGTTGATGACATTTTGCTGCGATAATCGTCCCACTAAAACGGTCAGCTTTTTTAGTCGCTGTGTGTGATTCCAGCCTTATACTTTGAGATGTACTGTTTTTAACCCCTTCACCCCGAGCCTGTTTTCGCCTTCCTGTCCATGCCTAATTTTACAATTCTGACCAGTGGCAATTTATGTGGTAATAACTCTGAAACTCTTCAACAAATTTCAGTGATTCTGAGATTGTTTTTATGCAACACTTTGTACTTCATGACAGTGATAAATTTAGGCCAATTTTTTTGTGTTTATTTGTGAAAATATCGGAATTTTGGATAAAATTTAAAAAAAAATAAAATTTTCAAGCTTTTAATTTTTATGCCCTTTACCCAGATAGGTATATCACACAAAATAGTTAATAAATATCCTAATACTAATCACATGTTTACTTTACACCAGCATCATTTTTGAAAGATAATTTGTTTTTGTTACAGTAAAGATGTATATCTTTGTACCGTGTTAGCCAGTAGATAGAAAAATATTTAGAATTGAGAGTTCTCAGTGGTTGATACCTTTTAATGGCTAACTGAAAAGATGGTAACAAATTGCAAGCTTTCGAGACTACGCAGGTCTCTTCATCAGGCAAAGACTAATACAAAATCTGAAGAATCACATATTTATACACCACACAGCACAGAAAAAATGCAATAGGTAAGACAAGTGACGTAAAGCAGAACTGTCATTATGGGAGATAGAGATGAACATAAATATTGGAACAGCTCATAGAACCGTTCTATGAACTGTTCCAATATTTATGTTCATCTCTATCTCCCATAATGACAGTTCTGCTTTACGTCACTTGTCTTACCTATTGCATTTTGCTGTGCTGTGTTGTGCATAAATATGTGATTCTTCAGATTTTGTATTAGTTTAGCCTGATGAAGAGACCTGAATAATCTTGAAAGCTGGCAATTTGTTACCATCTTTTCAGTTAGCAATTAAAAGGAATCAACCACTGAGGACTCTCAACTCTAAATATTTTTGTTTTTGTTAGGAAGTTAGAGGGGTTCAACTAAATTTTCCAAAATTTTGCAAAACCAATTTTTATAGGGACCATAGCACATTTGAAGTGACTTTGAGGGGCCTATATGACAGAAAATATTCAAAAGTGACACCATTTTAGAAACAAAATCCTTCAAAGTGCTCAAAACATTCAATATGTTTATTAACCCTTCAGATGCTTCACAGGAATTAACCACTTTACCCTCGAGGGTGGTTTACATGTTAATGACCGGGCCAATTTTTTCAATTCTGACCACTGTCCCTTTATGAGGTAATAACTCTGAAATGCTTCTATGGATCCCGGTGATTCTGAGAATGTTTTCTCGTGATATACTGTACTTCATGATAGTGGTAAAATTTCTTTGATATGACTTGCATTTATTTATGAAAAAAATCAGAAATTTAGTGAAAATTTTGAAAATTTCACAATTTTCCAACTTAGAATTTTTATGCCCTTAAATCACACAGATATGTCACACAACATACTTAATAAGTAACATTTCCCACATGTCTACTTTACATCAGCACAATTTTTGAACCAAAATATTTTTTTTGCTAGGAAGTTATAAGGGTTAAAAGTTAAACAGCGATTTCTCATTTTTTCACCATTTTTTTAGGGAACACATCACATTTGAAGTCACTTTGAGGGGTCTATATGATAGAAAATACCCAAAAGTGACACCATTATAAAAACTCCACCCCTCAAGGTGCTCAAGACTACATTTAAGAAGTTTATTAACCCTTCTGGTGCTTCACAGGAATTTTTGGAATGTTTAAAAAACAATGAACATTTAACTTTTTTCACAAAAAATTTACTTCAGATCCAAATTTTTGTATTTTCCTAAGGGTAACAGGAGAAATTGGACGCCAAAAGTTATTGTGCAATTTGTCCTGAGTACACTGATATCCCATATGTGTGGGGGAACCACAATTTGGGCGCATGGCAGAGTTCGGAAGGGAAGGAGCACCGTTTGACTTTTCAATGCAAAATTGGCTGGAATTGAGATCAGACGCTATTTCGCGTTTGGAGAGCCCCTGATGTGCCTGAACAGTGGAAACCCCCCACAAATGACATCATTTTGGAAACTAGACCCCCCAAGGAACTTATCTAGATGTGTGGTGAGCACTTTGAACACCCAAGGGCTTCACAGAAGTTTATAACGTAGAGCCATAAGATTCAAAAATCATATTTTTTCCACAAAAATATTTCACCCCAAATTTTTTATTTTACCAAGGATAACAGGAGAAATTAGACACCAAAAGTTATTGTGCAATTTGTCCTGAGTACGCTGATACCCTGTATGTGGGAGAAAACTACTTTTGGGCACACGTCGGAGCTCGGAAGGGAAGTAGTGATGTTTTGGAATGCAGACTTCGATGGAATGGTCTGTGGGCGTCATGTCGCATTTGGAGAACCCTTGATGTGCCTAAACAGTGGAAATGCTCCTCAAGTGACCCCTTTTTGGAACTAATCTACTGTTTCCTGGTATGTGAATTTTATAAGTGACTCCGGATCTCACTGCAGCTCAGCCGCGGCTGGGAAGAGCCCAGTGACCGCATGTAACTGCGGTGACTTCAGTGAGATCCCTGCTAGCACCGTGAGTGCTCACAATGCTAGCAGGTATCTCACCGGATCTCACCGCAGCTCAGCCCGGCTGGGAATGGAGCCCAGTGACCAGATGTAACTGCGATGACTTCGGTGAAATCCCCACTAGCACAGAGAGAGCTCATGATGCTAGCGGGGCTCTCACCGGATCTCACCGTAGCTCAGCCCAACTGGGAATGGAGCCCAGTGACCGGATGTAACTGCGGTGACTTTGGTGAGATCCCCACTAGCACCGTGAGCGCTCAAGATGCTAGCGGTGATCTCTTCAGATCTCACCGCAGCTCAGCCTGGCTGGGAACGGAGCCCAGTGACTGGATGTAACTGCGGTGACTTCGGTGAGATCCCCACTAGCACCTAGAGCGCTCATGATGCTAGCGGGGATCTCACCGGATTTCAACGCAGCTCAGTCCAGCTGGGAACGTAGCTGTGGCACGAGCTGACGTTTTTATTGGTACCATTTTCGGGCACATGATATTTTTTGATCGCTTTCTATTCCGATTTTTGGAAGACAGAATGAGCAAAAACCTGCAATTCATGAATTTCTATTTAGGGGGGTTTAATACCGTTTCGTGTGTGGTAAAATTGATAAGGCAGTTTTATTCTTTGGGTCAGTATGATGACAGCGATAGCTCATTTATATTTTTTTTTATGTTTTCGCACTTTCATACAATAAAAACTATTTTATAGAAAAAATAATTGTTTTTACATCACTTTATTCTGAGAGCTATAACTTTTTTATTTTTCCGCTGATGGAGCTATATGGTGGCTTGTTTTTTGCGGGACAAGATGATGTTTTCAGCAGTACATTGTTTATTTATATCTGTCTTTTTGACCGTGTGTTATTCCATTTTTTGTTCAGCGGTAAGATGGTAAAGCATTGTTCTTTGCCTTATTTTTTTCTATGGTGTTCAGTAAAGGGTTTAACTAGTGGGACAGTTTTATAGGTCGGGTTGTTGCGGACGAGGCAATACCAAATATGTGTACTTTAATTGTTTATTTTTCTTCATTCAAATATTTATTCAGAGATAGAATATATATTGAATTTTTTTTAAATATTGTTACAATTATTTTGAAATATTTTTTTTACTTTTTCCTAACTTTTCTACTTAGTCCCACTATGGGACAATCATTTTTTGCAGGCTGATCGTTTCTATAGCATGCAGATGAAGATCAAGAGTGTGCAAAGCAGCCATCAAAGCAAAAGGTGGTTACTTTGAAGAACCTAGAATATAAGACATAATTTCAGTTGTTACACACTTTTTTGTTAAGTATATAATTCCACATGTGTTAATTCATAGTTTTGATGCCTTCAGTGTGAATTTACAACTTTCATAAGTGAAAATACAGAAAAATCTTTAAATGAGAAGGTGTGTCCAAACTTTTGGTCTGTACTGTATGTCACACAGAATAGTTACTAAATAACATTTCCCACATGTCTACTTTATATCAGCGAAATTTTGGAAACAACATTTTTTTTTGTTAGGAAGTTATAAGGGTTAAAAGTTGACCAGCGATTTCTCATTTTTACAACACCATTATTTTTTAGGGACCACATTACATTTGAAGTCACTTTGAGGGGTCTATATGACAGAAAATACCCAAAAGTGACACCATTCTAAAAACCACATTCAAGAAGTTCATTAACCCTGCAGGTGCTTCACAGGAATCTTTGGAATGTTTAAAAAAAATGAACATTTAACTTTTTTTCACAAAATATTTTCTTCAGATCCAATTTTTTTTTATTTTACCAAGGGTAACAGGAAGGAGCGCCGTTTGACTTTTCAATGCAAAATTGGCTGGAATTGAGATCGGACGCCATGTTGCGTTTGGAGAACTCCTGAGCGCCTAAACAGTGGAAACCCCCAACAAGTGACACCATTTTGGAAGTAGACCCCCTAAGGAACTTATCTAGATGCGTTGTGAGCACTTTGAATCCCAAAGTGCTTCACAGAAATTTATAACGTAGAGCCGTAAAAGTAAAAAATCATAATTTTTCCACAAAAATGATCTTCTCGACCCCAATTTTTATTTTCCCAAGAGTAAAAGGAGTAATTGTACCCCAAAAGTTATTGTGTAATTTGTCCTGAGTACGCTGATACCCCATATGTGGGGGTAAACCACTCTTTGGGCGCATGGCAGAGCTCGGAAGGGAAGGAGCGCTGTTTGACTTTTTGAACGCAAAATTGGCTAGAATTGAGATCGGACGCCATGTCGCGTTTGGAGAGCCCCTGATGTGCCTGAACAGTGGAAACCCCCCACAAGTTACCCAATTTTGGAAACTAGATCCCCCAAGGAACTTGTCTAGATGTGTGGTGAGAACTTTGAACCCCCAGGTGTTTCACTAAAGTTTATAACGCCTGAGCTTGAAAATAAAAAAAATCATATTTTTTTCCACAAACATGATCTTTTAGTCCCCAATTTTTTATTTTCCCAAGAGTAACAGGAGAAATTGGACCACAAAAGTTGTTGTCCAATTTGTCCTGAGTACGCTGATACCCCATATGTGGGAGAAAACTACTGTATGGGCACACGTCGGGGCTCGGAAGGGAAGTAGTGACATTTCGGAATGCAGACTTTGATGGAAAGGTCTGTGGGCGCCATGTCACGTTTGGAGTGTCCCTGATGTACCTAAACAGTGAAAACCCCCACAAGTGACCCCATTTTTGAAACTAGACCCCCCAAGAAACTTATCTAGATGGTGTGGGAGAACTTTGAACCCCAAGTGCTTCACAGAAGTTTATAACGTAAAGCCATAAAAAATAAAAAAATCATCTTTTTCCACAAAAATGGTATTTTTGCCCCCAATTTTTTATTTTCCCAAGGGTAACAGAAGAAATAGGACCACAAGAATTATTGTGCAACTTGTACTGAGTATGCTGATACCCCATATGTGGGTGTAAACCACTGTTTGGGTGCATGGCAGAGCTTGGAGGGGAAAGAGCACAGTTTGACTTTTTCAAAGCAGAATTAGCTGGAATTGAGATCAGATGCCATGTCACGTTTGGAGAGCCCCTGATGTGCCTAAACAGTGGAAACCCCCAAATCTAACTCCAACCCTAACCCCAACACACCCCTAACCCTAATCCCAACCCTAACCCTAACCCTAACCACAAAACTAACCCTAACGGGAAAATGGAAATAAATACATTTTTTAAATTTTATTATTTTTCCCTAACTAGGGGGGTGATAAAAGGGGGTTTGATTTACTATTTATAGCGGCTTTTTATGTTTGACTGCTGTCACACGCTAAAAGACGCTTTTTATTGCAAAAAATAGTTTTTGTATCACCACATTTTGAGAGCTATAATTTTTCCATATTTTGGCCCACAGAGTCATGTGAGGGCTTATTTTTTCAGGACGTTTTTATTGGTACCATTTTTGAGCACAAGACATTTTTTGATCGCTTTTTATTCCGATTTTTGGGAGGCAAAATTAACTAAAACCAGCAATTCATGAATTTCTTTTTTTGGGGGGGGGGGCGTTTATACCGTTCCGCGTGTGGTAAAATTGATAATGCAGTTTTATTCTTCAGGTCAGTACGATTACAGCGATACCTCAGTTATATCAATTTTATATAAAAAATAATTATTTTTGCATCACTTTATTCTGCGAGCTATACATTTTTTACTTTTTCCGCTGATGACGTTGTATGGCAGCTCATTTTTTGCGGGACAAGATGACATTTTCAGCGGTACCATGTTTATTTATTACCGTCTTTTTGATCACGTGTTATTCCACTTTTTGTTCGGCGGTATGATGATAAAGCATTGTTTTTTGCCTTTTTTAAGGGGTTCAGTAAAGGGGTTAACTAGTGGGACAGTTTTATAAGGTGGGTCATTACGGACGCGGCGATACTAAATATGTGTACTTTTATTTTTGTTATTATTTACATAATAATAATGTGTTTATTGGGGAAATATTTTTTTTTTTATTTAGGGATTTTTTAAAAATATTTTTACACATGTTTATTTTCACATTGTCCCAGGGTGGGACATCACTATATAGTGTCAGATCACTGATCTGACAGTTTGCAGAGCACTCTGTCATATCAGCGATCTGACAGCCAGTGCAGGCACTGACAAGCCACCTCCCTGCAGGACCCAGAAGGACCCCCTCGGCCATCTTGGATCTGGGGCCTGCAGGGAGGAGGCCCTCGAAGCAACGCGATCACATCGCGTTGCTCTGAGGGTCTCAGGGAAGCACGCAGGGAGCCCCCTCCCTGCCCGATGCTTCCCTATGCCGTCGGAACACTGCGATCATGTTTGATCACAGTGTGCCGGGAGCGGTCCCTGACCGTTCCTGGCACATAGTGCCAGGTGTCAGCCCGTGAGCGCAGCTGATCGCGTATGACTATTCCGTCCATGGGAATTTAGTCCCAGTTCACATGGAAGGAATAGTACGTCAGATGGAAGAAAGGGGTTAAAGCAATTTGAAAGGAAAAAATGGAAATTTTACTTTTTCTCCCAAAAATGTTGATTTAACCCCAAATTTAGCATTTTTACAAGGGTAACATTAGAAAATGAACCATATAATTTATTGTACTCTCCTGAGTACACTGATGCACCATATGTGGTGGAAGATTACTGTTTCGGGGCAAGGCAGGGCTCGGAAGGGAAGGAGCACCATTTGACTTTTGGAAAAAGATGGGGGAAGAAACCTCCAGCGATGAAGGAAAGTTATTTTTTTTTGTAAAAAATGAAAAAACTTTTATTTGGTACAGTAGTACATTAAATCGACATGGATCCTGGTCACCACAACCTGGGATGAACAACCAACATGTTTCAGCTAAGAACCTTAATCATGGTATGTCATACCATGATTAAGGCTCTTAGCTGAAACATGTCAGTCCCAGACCTTCACACTACCACCACTATATTTTACTGTTGGTATGATGTTCCTTTTTTGAAATGCTGTGTTACTTCTACACCAAATGTAATAATGAGACATAAACCTTCCAAAATGTTCAACTTTTGTTTTGTCAGTCCACAGAATATTCTCCCAAAAGTCTGTTGAACTCATCTGTTCAAGCACGCATGTTCAAATGAGTGATGAGACAATACCTTTACCAGTTCAAGATCAGACCATTTACACCCGTACTTGAGCAGGCTGTCACAGTTCCTCTGCTCAGAGTGTGCTCCCTGTTCTTGGTAATTGCCCTGCTATTTTGGTGAGTTGTCTGGCCCAGATCACTGCCAGTCAAAAGCTTGTAATAAGCTTGTACTCTCTGGTGTGTTTTCGCCTGATCCCTGTGCTGTAAGTTCTGGTCTTCTACTGCTGACCTTTGGACCGTGTTCTGACTACCCGTTTGTTATTGCACCTTTGCTTATCCACTATTTCTCTAGTATTCTGACCCTGGCATGTGACGTGGCTTACGACTTAATATTTTCCCTTGGTTTACTACCTGCTTTTTTGGTATTAACCCAAGGACATCTGACTTCGCTGACTTATGACCTGTTCATGGGTCGTGACTAGCATCACACAGGAACAGTTTAATTTTTTTTTGTACATGCATTTTAAAGAGCTGTAAAAAAATGTTCTTGCTTGTATATTGAAATAATTTTTGCGTTGTTTTTTCATGGTACATGGGGTCTAATTTTTATGTTACTCCCATACTCTTTTTTTCCCGATATTGGGTGATATCGGTGGGAGAATAAAGATGATATGTATCTGTTTTTTAAAAAATTTTCAGAACCAGAAGAAACATTTGAAATATACTTTAAAATTTGTTCACCTTTCCTTGACAAAGGTAGGATTCGTAGCAGCTTTTATTTATGCATTTCTTTATTTATTTCTTGAGTTTTGTTTATTTATTTATGTACTAGCTGTAGTACCCGGCTTCGCCTGGGTTAATTAATAACTGCTGTTAGCTGTAACAAAATAGACTATGTTAACAAAAATTTATTCTGCACATAAAAATCACACACCAAAACGTGCGGGGGTTAAAATTTCCATTCAACACATAGCCTATGATGCTCCTGGGGTTGAGATGTGCGGGCATGCAAAATTTCATGCCCGTAAGTACAACGGTGCAGATTCCTATCCCGGGCCAAAATTATTTGCCTATTTGGAATGCGCGGGGTTAAAATTTCGACTCAAAACCTAGCCTATGACGCTCCCGGGGTCGAGACGTGCGGGTGTGCAAAATTTCATGCCCGTAAATGCAGATTCTATGCCGGACATACACACAAGCATTCAGCTTTCTCCCCATTATGTAGATAGGGCCAAAATTGTTTGGCGATTTGGAACGCGCGGGGTTAAAATTTCGATTCAAAACATAGCCTAGGACGCTTTCGGGGTCGAGACGTGCAGGCGTGCAAAATTTCATGCCCGTAAGTGCGACGGTGCGGATTCCAATCCCGGACAAACATACCCACATACATACACACATACATACATTCAGCTTTATATATTAGATTTATTTATTGTTTCATTTAGTTCACATATTGTGCCCCCATAAGGTCATAAATGATCGTTGAGGGGCATTTCAAGATATAAATACTGTTTTTTTTATTCTGATTTCCCCTGTGACTGGAGCTCATATTATCCCCAGTTACAGTAGAAATTCAGCCTCTTGGTTGCATAACAGAGCTGACTGGGTCTCCTAAGACCCTGCTCCCTCTCTACATCCAGCGATCACATGACCAAAGAAGAAAAGTGCCTTGAGGCACTACATATTACTTTTTCAGCACTGTGTATACAGCGAGCGAGAAGGCAAAGGAGATAATAAACCATCTCTGCTTTCTCCATAGGGAGTCCAGCTGTGTATGACAGTTGGCTTCCAGCTCCCGAGTAGCATGATCGTGTTCGACTGCTCTTCTATGCAGTGATATTTTAGAACGTTTCTGCCTTTAAAAGGTGCACATTTTTATGTATTTCAACTCCGTGCTATTTTAAACAACTGTCGCCACTTTTCAAAGAGAGTATAACAGGCAGGCATGGTTCGCTATGCAAATGAGCTTTAAGCCAGAGATATGAATTGGGACTTTTTAAAAATTTGTTAAAAAGTCACAAATTCTAGTCAGTTATGTTTGAAAAAATTGATGGAAATGACAGCAACAGAGCCACAAATAGAATTTTGAATAGTCCCTTTGTGATACCTTCCTTCTATAGTACTTAAAGATTCCAATATTTAACAATATAGTTACTAAAATATGACCATTGTATGCTCTCTGCAGTAATACCTACTGTGCATGTGACTGTACTTACAATGGGAACTTTCAGCAACATTTACATTTTATAACTGCTTACAATGGAAAAAACATTTGCAAATTAGCTTTTAGTTCATGGTCCAGTGACCAGTTACATTTTAAAGATACCCCTTGGGATACTTTACATAGCTTACCTATTAATGTTGGCCACCAGCAATAATGTTTGTACAGTTAATAATATTTTGGCTTGTGTGAATACCAGGTACAATTCTCTCATATGCATACATGAATACATGTACACATGACACAATCCATGTGAACTTCCAAAGGTTCTTATTAGCACATTAATATCTAATAGCTGGATTGCTTATTCTATGTATGGGTTTTTAAAACTGTATTCACAAATGGTGTTTTTGAAGAGGTTCTGTAGTATTTTTTGTAATGGTTTTGAAAAAATGACACCTATGAAAACACTCTTTTTAAATGATCATTAATGTGTTATGAATAGCAGTAGGGTAATGAGGCATGTCACAATCCAACAGCCCAATATCTGTTTTCCCCAACATCTGCTGTTGTACTATCATACATGTTAAATGGTTGGCCAGTCTCACCAAAATGTACAGGCTTGGATGATCTGTATGCTGATAATAGACTGTACAGTCATGGCCAAAAGTTTTGAGAATGACACAAATATTATATTTTCACATGATCTGCTGCCCTCTGGTTTTTATGTGTGTGTTTGACAGATGTTTTTATCACAGACAGAAATATAATTGCAAACATATGAGTAACAAAAGCTTATATTGACATAGAATGAGTTAATGCAGCAAGTCAATATTTGCAGTGTTGACCCTTCTTCTTCAGGACCTCTGCAACTCTCCCTGGCATGCTCTCAATCAACTTCTGGACCAAATCCTGACTGATAGCAGTCCATTCTTGCACAATCAATGCTTTCATTTTGTCAGAATTTTTAGGTTTTTGTTTGTCCACCCGTCTCTTGATGATTGACCACAAGTTCTCAATGGGATTAAGATCTGGGGAGTTTCCAGGCCATGGACCCAAAATCTCTATGTTTTGTTCCCTGAGCCATTTAGTTATCACCTTTGCTTTATGGCAAGGTGCTCCATCATGCTGGAAAAGGCATTGTTGATCGCCAAACTGCTCTTGGAGGGTTGGGAGAAGTTGCTCTTGGAGGACATTCTGGTACCATTCTTTATTCATGGCTGTGTTTTTAGGCAAGACTATGAGAGAGCCGATTCCCTTGGCTGAGAAGCAACCCCACACATGAATGCTTAACAGTTGGCATGAGACAAGACTGGTGGTAGCGCTCACCTTGTCTTCTCCGAATGAGGCGTTTTCCTGATGTCCCAAACAATCGAAAAGGGGATTCATCAGAGAAAATAACTTTACCCCAGTCCTCAGCAGTCCACTGCCTGTACCTTTTGCAGAATATCAGTCTGTCCATGATGTTTTTTCTGGAGAGAAGTGGCTTCTTTGCTGACCTCCTTGAGACCAGGCCTTGCTCCAAGAGTCTCCGCCTCACAGTGCGTGCAGATGCACTCACACCTGCCTGCTGCCATTCCTGAGCAAGCTCTGCACTGCTGGTAGCCCGATCCCGCAGCTGAAACACTTTTAAGAGACGGTCCTGGCGCTTGCTGGTCTTTCTTGGGTGCCCTGGAGCCTTTTTGGCAACAATGGAACCTCTCTCCTTGAAGTTCTTGATGATGCGATAGATTGTTGACTGAGGTGCAATCTTTCTAGCTGCGATACTCTTCCCTGTTAGGCCATTTTTGTGCATTGCAATGATGACTGCACGTGTTTCTTTAGTTATAACCATGGTTAACAGAAGAGAAACAATTATGCCAAGCACCAGCCTCCTTTTAAAGTGTCCAGTGGTGTCATTCTTAATCATGACAGATTGATCTCCAGCCATGTCCTCATCAACACCCACACCTGTGTTAATGGAGCAATCACTGAAAAGAGGTTAGATTGTCCTTTTAAGGCAGGGCTGCAATGATGTTGAAATGTGTTTTGGGGGATAAAGTTCATTTTCTAGCAAAATATTGACTTTGCAAGTACCGTAATTGCTGTTAAGCTGATCACTCTTTATAACATTCTGGAGTATATGCAAATTGCCATTAGAAAAAGTGAAGCAGTAGACTTTGTAAAAATTAATATTTGTGTCATTCTCAAAACTTTTGGCCATGACTGTAGACCTGAAAGGATGAAATCAGCAAAGGCCATATAACAACAACAGTTTATTGTTGTAATGCCACCTCTGCTGATTTTACCCTTTCAGGTATACAGCTTATTATCGGCAAATCTGTCCAAAGTAATTTTTTTTTTTGCTTCCATACAGTGACAGAAGAGCTAAATGACTTGAATAATTCTACTGTTTCCAAAGATAAAACAGCAAAATTATTGTATCAACAATAGATTAGAATATACGGTATTTAACAGATTTGAAGAACGCACTAGAACGCTAAGATCTAATGTTTGGCAATCTTTTACAATATGCTGGCTAAATCATGTTCTAAGAATTGAAGAGGCCGGAACTTTGTGTACTTCCTCATAGCTATTGTAGTATTGTCCTCAAACAGAGAATGTGAAAAATAAGACTTACCTTGAAGGGGTTGTCCGGCCTTGTGGTACAAGTCTATGTGACGGTAGACTTGTGAATCCTCGCAGCGCGCGCACTGCACATTTTTGAGAGTTCGGTGGCGCCAGGAGTGGGAGATCATATGTCGCAAGTATGTTATTTGCATACTTCTAGCCATATTCCCACTAGACATGTCCGACCTCACTCAATATACTTGCATTGAGCGAGGCCGCGAATGTCTAGTCGGCATGTGACCACATGTATGCAAATTGCATTCTTTTGGTCACATGCTCACCGCTCACGGCACCGGAGAATTCTCACAGCGTGTATGCGTGAATGCGCTGTGAGGATTTTAAAGCTTATAGTCATATAAAGTGACTGTAAAATTGCACCCTAAGGCCAGACAGCCTCTTTAAAGGGTTATTATATTCTTTTTGAGGAGGGCATTGCTCTGCAGTCTCATTCATTTATCATTGCCGAGAGAGGATGCTTTTGATTGACAGTTTAGGTCAAAAGCATCATCACTCTGCAGGCCCAAACTGTGTGCTCCTAATGCTGCTGAATGAGGCGCCTCTGCAGCATCTGAAGCTCGGGAGAACTAAAGTTGTCCAGGATCAGGAAGCCAAATTGTACTCCACAGATCCCAGCCAGTCTCAGTGCACTGCTTATATTTTCACTATGTAGAGACGTGTTAGCACTGTGCATGTTGGGCTACAATAGCTAGACAGCAGCAGTGGTCTGTCCTCTTGACAATGAGCAGTAAGCAATAAAATTAAGAAAGGGTGAAATTTTAAGAAAAAGTAAATTGCAACTTTTTACAAGCAGCTTGCAAATATACTCATCTTAGAAGATGGGAGCAGCTAGAATTTAGTAGAAAGATTTGCGCTGTCTTGGTCTGGCATCCAGTCCTTTACTCCATGGACTCCAGACCAGGGCAGTGCAAATCTTTTTGTCCAACTTTAGAAACAATACTTTGAACACAAATAGCAGTTATAAAATCAGCCCGTAGCCAAACTCATTCAAAGTGCTTGATACGCAGATGTTGTAAGCATACAGTAGTTCAGCATTTCAAGTAAAGGTACTGCCACACTAAACAATCCCGCTAGCGATCACGATAACGACGCATACTAATGCGATCGCTAGCGGATTGTTACCGCTAAATCGCTAAGAAAAGGTGCCACACTAGCGATATATACTTACCCAGCGGGAGCGCCGACGAGAAAATAGGGTCCGGAACGATTCCAGCGACGAGCGAGATCACAGCAGGAAGCTCGTCGCTGGCAGATGCCGCACTGAACAACATCGCTAACGGGATCGCTAAATAGTGACGTTTTTTAGCGATCCCGTTAGCGATATTGTTCAGTGTGGCATACCCTTAAGTAGAGTGGAGAAAAATGATTCACTAGACCCTGGTGCAGAAGACACTTCTGTAGTTGGTGGCCAACAGACCAGAGCCCTGCAGACCTCCTCCTACCTGCTGGCAGCCCCAGGATCTTCTGATTAGTAAACCCAGCTTGACATCATCATTGCGGTGTGATACATTCATGATGTCGTGCTGGGCCTACTAATCAGATCCACAGGTAGGAGGCCAGCAGAGCACTGGTTCCGCTGCACTGTACCAGAGCTACTAGTTGGAAACTTTAAAAAAATGCAAATATTTTCTAAAACACATAAAAAATTTAGCACTCAGTGCACTCCACTTTTTTAGCCCAATTATTACCATAATTAAATTTTTCATCCAAAATAGCTTCAAAAAGTAAAAAAGAAAAAGAATAATAATAATAATTTTATTTCTTTAGCGCCAACATATTCCCCAGCACTTTACATTAAAGAGGGGACTTGTACAGACAATAGACATTACAGCATTACAATAAACACAGATTAAAGTAGATACCAAGACGAATGAGGGCCCTGCTCACAAGCTTATAATCTATGAGGAAAAAGGGGAGACACGAAAGGTAAATGGTAACAATTGCTTTCATTGTTCGGACCAGCCATAGTGTAAGAATTGGGTGTTCATGTAATTCTGCATGAACCAGTTAACAGCCAAAGTACAGACACAGAGGGCTATTAAATGCATAAAGCGTGTGATAACATGATGCGAGGTACCTGGTTATGGTCAAAATTTTGAATGGGCCATACAGGGATAGTTAGGTTAATGCGTTGAGGCGGTAGGGCAGTCTGAACAAATGCGTTTTTAGGGCATGCTTAAAACTGTGGGGATTGGGGATTAATTATATTAACCTGGGTAGTGCAATCCAAAAGAATTGGTGCAGCACGTGAAAATTCTTGGAGACGGGAGTGGGAGGTTCTGATTATTGAGGATGTTAACCTCGGGTCATTAGCAGAACGGAGGGTACGGGTAGGGTGGTAGGCTGAGACGAGGGAGGAGATGTAGGGTGGTGCTGAGCCATGGAGTGCTTTGTGGGTGAGAGTAATAAATTTGTACTGGATTCTGTAGTGGATGGGTAACCTGTGTAATGACTGGCCACAAGGTAGAGGCATCGGTGTAACGATTGGTGAGGAATATGATCCTGGCTGCAGCATTCAAGACAGATTGTAGAGGGGAGAGTTTGGTAAGAGGGAGACCGATTAGTAGAGAAAGAACACAAAAAAGACATGCACCATTGACCAGCAGGCAAAGATCTTGTAAATTAAGGTGAAAGAGTGGCATTTATGGTGTGTTTTGTGGTTACATAAATGTTTTATATTGGAATACTCTTTTATATAGAACATGAAAACTAGTTCTATTTCAGATGGTGATTTCATGACCTCGTATTGTTTTACTGTGCCCCCATAATGTAGGAAAGCTAAAAAAAAATGACCCCCAGCTTGTAATTTTTCTCATAATGTAAGGGAGGTATTGCAGCCCCAGTCTAAGCTGCCCTCAGTTACATTTCTACCGGAAGCATGATGAGACAGTCATGATGAGCCCCTTTGTGCTCAGGCTAGATGAACCCCATGATTTAGGGTATGTTCACACATGTTGAATTTACCATAGGTTTTTTCCTGCTCTGCAGTCAAAAATCTACTCATGTTTTTTTCAGTAAGTTTTCAATAAATGTAAGCAAGGTTACAAAATCAGTCAGATTTTCAAATACCTTCATGTATCTTGGTGGATAAATTAGAGCAGTAATAAGCACCGGAAAAGAGCCTGAAAACTGCACTGTATGTACCTGATCCTCTACATGTACGAATGCTTTAAAAAATAAAAGTGTTAATAGTTTATTTTTATTAATAACAAAATATAAAGTAAATGAACAAAAATGAAATATAAATTAAACCAATATTTGGCTTTACCACCCTCTGCCTTAAAAAGAGCATCAGTTCCTCTAGGTACACTTGCAAACAGGTTTTGGTTTGAAGGAACTTGTCTGGAAAGTTGTTTCAAACATCTTGGGGAACTAACCACAGATCTTATGTGCATGTACTGTAGGCTTGCACAAATCCTTATGTCTTTTCATACAAGCCCACACAGACTTGATGATATTGATATCAGGGCTCTGTGTCTGGCTAAATCATCCAGAACTCCTTGTTCTTTATGTTGAAGATATGTATTAATTGCATTGGCTGTATATTTGGGGTCATTGTACTGGTGTACAATAAATTTGGAGCCAATCAGACATCTCCCTGATGGCAATACATGATGGATAAGCATCTGCTTGCATATGGACAACAAGAAATGGAAAATGTTGAGGACCGAAGAAGCAGTAATTGGCCAAGAAGATGACTAACAGTGCCATCAGCTCAGAACTGATAGTAACCAGGGGACCAAGCCCTCTGTTATTTGAAGAAGTCAAGCCAGAAGTCTTCATGGAAGAATTGTAGTCAAAAGCCATACCTTGATCATGGAAGCAAAACCAAGCAACTCAACTATGCACGAAAATACAGTAACTGGGGTACAGAAAAATGACTGAAATATTTGGCAGTAACAGAAGACGTCGAAGGACTGTAGAGAGGTACAATAATGAGAGCCTGCATGGAACAGTGAAGCATGGAGAAGGTTTCTTGGAAGTTTGGGGCTGCATTTCAGCAAATGGCATTTGGCCAAGATTAATGGTGTCCTCAATGCTGAGAAAAACAGATATTTAGCCATCTTGTAATATCATCATGGAGATGTCTGATTGGCCCCGATTCACTGTGCAGCAGCAAAATGACCCCCAAACATACAGCCAATGTCTTCAGTCTAAAGAACCAAGAGTCCTGGAAGTGATGATATGGTCCCCACAGAGTCCTGTTCTCATCAAGGAGTCTGTCCAAGGATACAGGAAGAGCAGAAGGATATGCATAAGCCTACATCCAAAGAAGATCTGTGGTTAGTTCTCCAAGATGTTTGGAAACCCCCTGACAAATTCCTTCAAAAACTTTGTGCAGGTGAAGTGAAAAGACTATCCGCTGAATTGAAGGCAAAAGCTGGTGGTTTAGATTCCTCTTTTGCTCATTCACTTGGCATTTTGTTAATTGATAAAACATAAACTATTAAAACGTCTATTCATGAAAGCATTCCTACTTTACAGCATTTTTTCCACACTTGCATAAAACCTTTGCACAGTTCTGTATATACATTCTATACATTCATAGCATATAATCAATGTGGCCCTCAGGGAATCAGTGCCTGAATTAATCAGAGAACTGGCGCTAGCAGTTTCACATGTTTCTTGCTCATGTTTATTGTACTTGTCTATATTTGCCCCTTTTCACATGTAAAGCGCCATGGAATAAATGGCACTATAAAAATGTATAATAATAATTATGGGTATAGCTGTTGTATCTAATCTTATTACACATCATTATGGGTATAGCTGCTGTATCTATACTTATTACACATCATTATGGGTATAGCTGCTGTATCTAAGATTATTACACATCATTATGGGTATAGCTGCTGTATCTAAGCTTATTACACATCATTATGGGTCTAGCTGCTGTATCTAAGCTTATTACACATCATTATGGGTATAGCTGTTGTATCTAAGCTTATTACACATCATCTCTCTCTGGTATGCTATCATCCACCCAGCTTTTCTCCTGCTTTTGACTGTCTATGAAGTGCATATAATCTCTAGCATTTCACTACTTACCCATCTTTCTGTTTCCACAATGTATCCATTCCCCTTGTGTCTTCCACGCATACCTGAGTAGTCAGTCCCTCCCCCCTTTTTATCACCTCTGCTTAACTGTGAACATGTGGTCTGGGTAATCATGCCACAACCCCCCTCATAGCTGATCCCTCTCAACTGCACATATATTCTGGGACATTTTACAGAGTGTCTGACCATGCATCTTTAATATTCCATCTTTCAAATTACAGATTTCTAATTACTATACTCTGAATTACAGTCATGGCCAAAAGTTTTGAGAATGACACAAATATTATATTTTCACATGATCTGCTGCCCTCTGGTTTTTATGTGTGTGTTTGACAGATGTTTTTATCACAGACAGAAATATAATAATTGCAAAACATATGAGTAACAAAAGCTTATATTGACAGTTAGAATGAGTTATTGCAGCAAGTCAATATTTGCAGTGTTGACCCTTCTTCTTCAGGACCTCTGCAATTCTCCATGGCATGCTCTCAATCAACTTCTGGACCAAATCCTGACTGATAGCAGTCCATTCTTGCACAATCAATGCTTTCATTTTGTCAGAATTTTTAGGTTTTTGTTTGTCCACCCGTCTCTTGATGATTGACCACAAGTTCTCAATGGGATTAAGATCTGGGGAGTTTCCAGGCCATGGACCCAAAATCTCTATGTTTTGTTCCCTGAGCAATTTAGTTAGCACCTTTGCTTTATGGCAAGGTGCTCCATCATGCTGGAAAAGGCATTGTTGATCACCAAACTGCTCTTGGAGGGTTGGGAGAAGTTGCTCTTGGAGGACATTCTGGTACCATTCTTTATTCATGGCTGTGTTTTTAGGCAAGACTGTGAGAGAGCCGATTCCCTTGGCTGAGAAGCAACCCCACACATGAATGGTTTCAGGATGCTTAACAGTTGGCATGAGACAAGACTGGTGGTAGCGCTCACCTTGTCTTCTCTGAATGAGGCGTTTTCCTGATGTCCCAAACAATCGAACAGGGGATTCATCAGAGAAAATAACTTTACCCCAGTCCTCAGCAGTCCACTGCCTGTACTTTTTGCAGAATATCAGTCTGTCCATGATGTTTTTTCTGGAGTCAAGTGGCTTCTTTGCTGCCCTCCTTGAGACCAGGCCTTGCTCCAAGAGTCTCCGCCTCACAGTGCGTGCAGATGCACTCACACCTGCCTGCTGCCATTCCTGAGCAAGCACTGCAGGTAGCCCGATCCCGCAGCTGAATCACTTTTAAGAGATGGTCCTGGCGCTTGCTGGTCTTTCTTGGGCACCCTGAAGCCTTTTTGGCAACAATGGAACCTCTCTCCTTGAAGTTCTTGATGATGCAATAGATTGTTGACTGGGGTGCAATCTTTCTAGCTGTGATACTCTTCCCTGTTCGGCCATTTTTGTGCATTGCAATGACGACTGCACGTTTTTCTTTAGAGATAACCATGGTTAACAGAAGAGAAACAATGATGCCAAGCACCAGCCTCCTTTTAAAGTGTCCAGTGGTGTCATTCTTACTTAATCATGACAGATTGATCTCCAGCCATGTCCTCATCAACACCCACACCTGTGTTAATGGAGCAATCACTGAAAAGAGGTTAGCTGGTCCTTTTAATGCAGGGCTGCAATGATGTTGAAATGTGTTTTGGGGATAAACTTCATTTTCTAGCCAAATATTGACTTTGCAAGTAATTGCTGTTAAGCTGATCACTCTTTATAACATTCTGGAGTATGTGCAAATTGCCATTAGAAAAAGTGAAGCAGTAGACTTTGTAAAAATTAATATTTGTGTCATTCTCAAAACTTTTGGCCATGACTGTAGACTAGAATTTGCCTGGAATTTGACTGTAAGTTGACAGAATATATAACCACTACCATGTTTCCTTTTCTTTTCACTTTCACCCCCATACTACTTACTTTCTTCCTATCCCATGTAATCCCCCCACTTAGTAAGGAAGTAGTCATTTCCCCCTCCATCCTCCCCAGCAATCTCACCTTTTCTTTAGAACTGTTCCTCCATGTACAATCCATTTTCTCCAGACACACACGGCCACACCATGTTTTATCTTGCTCCCACCTTCTAACGCTCTGTCTGTTACTCCTTATTGCTGGTGACATATCCCCAAATCATCCCCACACTCACTTCTAACGCCCTGCCACGATTCTCTACACGTTTTCTCAACCATGAAATCTCAAAAACCTCAATTTACCATTGCTCTCTGAGTCCCTCCTCCCTCTTACAGACATATCTTCACTTCATGACACAGATCATGCTGCCACCTTTTATAACACTACAATAACAGCAGCACTTGATTCGGCCGCCCCCCCTCACACATAGCAAAACTTGTACAATCAACAGGCAGCCCTGGCTGATTAGCCTCACCAAACAACTGAAATGGGCTTCCAGGGTTGCTGAGTGGAGATGGAAAAAATCCCGCTCTGCCCAGTACTTACAGTTATATGAAAAAGTTTGGACACCCCTATTAATCTTAAGCTTAATGTTTTATAAAAATTGGTGTTTTTGCAACAGCTATTTCAGTTTGATATATCTAATAACTATTGGACACAGTAATGTTTCTGCCTTGAAATGAGGTTTATTATACTAACAGAACATGTGCAATCTGCATTCAAACAAAATTTGACAGGTGCATAGTATGGGCACCTTTATCATTTTCTTGTTTTAAATACTCCTACCTACTTTTTACTGACTTACTAAAGCACTTTTTTTGGTTTTGTAACCTCATTGAGCTTTGAACTTCATAGCCAGGTGTATGCAATCATGAGAAAAGCTACTTAAAGTGTCCACTTGCATGTTGTTCTCCTGTTTAATCTCCTCTGAAGAGTGGCATCATGGGCTCCTCAAAACAACTGTCAAATGACCTGAAAACAAAGATTATTCAACATAGTTGTTCAGGGAAGGATACAAAAAGCTGTCTCAGAGATTTAACCTGTCAGTTTCCACTGTGAGGAACATAGTAAGGAAATGGAAGAACACAGGGACAGTTCTTGTTAAGGCCAGAAGTGGCAGGCCAAGAAAAACATCAGAAAGGCAGAGAAGAAGAATGGTGAGATCAGTCAAGGACAATCCTGAGACCACATCCAGAGAGCTGCAGCATCAACTTGCTGCAGATGGTGTCACTGTGCATCGGTCAACTATACAACGCACTTTGCACAAGGAGAAGCTGTATGGGAGAGTGATGCAAAAGAAGCCATTTCTGCAAGCACGCCACAAACAGAGTCGGCTGAGGTATGCAAAAGCACATTTGGAGAAGCCAATTTATTTTTGGAAGAAGGTCCTGTGGACTGATGAAACCAAGATTGAGTTGTTTGGTCATACAAAAAGGCGTTATGCATGGCGTAAAAAAAACACAGCATTCTAAGAAAAACAGTTGCTACCCACAGTAAAATTTGGTGGAGGTTCCATCATGCTTTGGGCTGAGTGGCCAATGCCGGCACCGGGAATCTTGTTAAAGTTGAGGGATGCATGGATTCCACTCAGTATCAGCAGATTCTTGACAATAATGTTCAAGAATCAGTGACAAAGTTGAAGTTACGCAGGGGATGGATCTTTCAGCAAGACAATGATCCAAAACACCGCTCCAAATCTACTCAGGCATTCATGCAGAGGAACAATTACAATGTTCTGGAATGGCCATCCCAGTCCCCAGACCTGAATATCATTGAACATCTGTGGGATCATTTGAAGAGGGCTGTCCATGCTCGGCGACCATCAAACTTAACTGAACTGGAATTGTTTTGTAAAGAGGAATGGTCAAAAATACCTTCATCCAGGAACTCATTAAAAGCTACAGGAAGCGACTAGAGGCTGTTATTTTTGCAAAAGGAGGATCTACTAAATATTAATGTCACTTTTCTGGTGAGGTGCCCATACTTATGCACCTGTCAAATTTTGTTTGGATGCAGATTGCACATTTTCTGTGCAGAAACATTACTGTGTCCAATAGTTATTGGATATATCAAACTGAAATAGCTGTTGCAAAAACACCAATTTTTATAAAACATTAAGCTTAAGATTAATAGGGGTGCCCAAACTTTTTCATATAACTGTAACTGCATACAAGCAGTCCCTAACCAGCTTCAAGTCCACGCTCACTGCCGCAAAACAAACTTACTTCTCATCTCTCATATCCTCCCTGTCTCACAACCCTAAACAGCTCTTCAACACTTTCAATTCTCTACTCCGTCCCCCAGCACCTCCTCCTTCTCCTCTCATTTCTGCTGAAGACTTTGCCTCTTTCTTTAATCAGAAGATTGATACGATCAGAGAAAGCTTTGGCCCACAGCCCCCATTGCCCCTCTTAGCTGCTCAGCACTGTTCCTCCAAAACCAACTTCTCCACCATGACAGAAGATCAGCTCTCCACCCTCCTATCAAGATCACACCTCACCACTTGCATGCTTGACCCGCTCCCATCCCACCTCATCCCTAGCCTCGCCACAGTCTTCACCCCTACGCTAACACACCTCTTCAACCTCTCACTTACAAATGGTGTCTTCCCCTCATCCTTCAAACATGCCTCGATCACACCCATTCTCAAAAAGACCTCCCTTGACCCATCCTCTGTGTCTAGCTATCGCCCGATATCTCTTCTCCCTTATGCCTCAAAACTACTGGAACAGCATGTCCATCTTGAACTGTCCTCCCACCTCTCCTCCTGCTCCCTCTTTGACCACTTACAATCAGGCTTCCGACTGCATCACTCAACTGAAACTGCCTTAACGAAAGTCACCAATGACCTACTAACCGCCAAGAGCAAGCGACACTACTCTGTCCTCCTTCTCCAGGACCTGTCTTCTGCCTTCTGTAGACCATTCCCTCCGGCTACAGATTCTCTCATCTCTTGGCATCACAGGCTTGGCCATATCCTGGATCTCATCATATCTAACAAACTGAACATTCAGTGTCTCCCTCTACCACAGTACCTCCTCACCTCGCCCCCTGTCTGTCGTGTTCCTTAAGGCTCAGTTCTAGGACCCCTACTCTTCTCCATCTACACCCTCGGCCTGGGACAGCTCATAGAATCCCATGGTTTGCAGTATCATCTCTACGCCGATGACACGCAGATCTACCTATCTGGACCTGACCTCACCTCCTTACTGACCAAAATCTCACAATGTCTGTCTGCTATTTCCGCTTTTTTCTCTGCTCGCTTTCTAAAACTGAACATGGACAAAACAGAATTCATCATCTTTTCCCCATCTCACTCTACCCCCCACCAGACCTATCCATCAATGTCAATGGCTGCTCACTTTCCCCAGTCCCACATGCTCAGTTCCTCGGGGCGATCCTCGACTCTGCCCTCTCTTTCAAGCCACATGTCCAAACCCTTGCCTCCTCCTGCCGTCTCAAACTCAAAAATATTTCCCGGATCCGTGCATTCCTTGACCATGAAACTACAAAAACACTAGTGCATGTGTGGAGCCCAGCTGTGACTGGATCCATATCTTCCAGAAGGGTGCATTGAAGGTAACCACCACTAGAGGTCCTGTATATACATTCACACACCTTCACCCATCCCTAGAGCCACCAGAGGGAGCTGTTTAGCCATATATAAGGAAGGTGAAGACACTGAAGAGCAGACAGTCTAGTCAGAGGGCTGCAGCCTGTAGTGTCACCTCGTAGACTAGTGAAGTGAAGCTTTAGTCACCTCAGAGGGTGAAGTGAGGTGCAGAGCTCAAAAGAGAGAGTTCAGCTGTTTAAGAAGGAACCTGAAGTCTGCAGCTTGAAGCTTAGTTCAAACGTGTGGAGGCTAGTACAAGTGGAAAGAAAGCCACTCCAGCCTAGTCAGAGCTGAGTCAAGTGAGTGCAGCTCAGTGAGCAAGCGTGCCGACGCTTAGAGAGCGGTGAAGAAGGAGAAGCAGTTCACCATCTGCTAGTGTGTGATCGTGTGAGGACACGAGTGGGACGAAAAGCGAGTGGAAAGCGAGTGAGGGACAGAGGAGCTTATACAGCTCATCCCAATTATTACCACCGGACACCGGGGTCCGAGCCTGTAGGGATCTCCACGACCCAAGCAGGACTGTGTACTTCGGGAAAAGGTCCAATCACAAGGTCAGCCAGGTGCAGGACGGAGGCCAAGCTAGGCCCAGCTACAAGCAGGCCAAGACCTTATCACATAAAGGCAATGAGAAAGGAGGCCACACACCTACTCAGTGGAGGAAACTGGATGTGCACCCTTCACCCTACAGTGCTCCGGAGAGTGCCTGCAACATCTTCAGTAAAGGTACAGAAAGAGACTTATGTGTGTGTGTCCATCTTATTACCCCTCACTGCCGGGTCCCCGTCTGTCCTGCATCCCTACACATTTGTCTGCCCTGAAGGACTCTCAGCCTTACCTGTGGAAGGCTTAACATCTAGCTGCATAATATTAACCCTTCAGTGGAACTGCATTGCAGCGTTGGTCACCCTGACCAGGTACCACAGGTGGCATCACGAATCCCCATACCAATATTCAATTCACCTTTAAATATCCCACATTAAAAGGTGAGCACCAGAGCCACGGACTGAGCTGTGTCGCCGTGACATCCCCCATAGTAGCCTATAGGCTCAGATCCGAGTACCCCAAGGCCCTGACGGTGGCTCACATGCCCTCAACATCTCCCGCCTCGACTACTGCAACCTCCTACTCTCTGGCCTCCCCTCTAGCACTCTGGCACCACTCCAATCCATCCTGCACTCTGCTGCCCGACTAATCCACCTGTCTCCCCGTTATTCCCCAGTCTCTCCTCTCTGCCAAGCTCTTCATTGGCTTCCTATCGTCCAGAGGCTCCAGTTCAAAACCCTAACTGACATACAAAGCCATCCACAACCTGTCTCCTCCATACATCTGTGACATGGTCTCCCGGTACATACCCACACGCAACCTTCGATCCTCTCAAGATCTCCTCCTCTGCTCCCCTCTTATCTCTTCTTCCCACAACCGCATACAAGACTTCTCCCGTGCCTCCCCTATACTCTGGAACTCTCTACCCCAACACATCAGACTCGCACCTACCATGGAAACCTTCAAAAAGAACCGGAAGATCCACCTCTTCCGACAAGCCTACAACCTGGAGTGATCCTCAGTCTACTGAACCACCGCACGACCAGCTCTACCCTTTCCTAGTGTATCCTCACCCATCCCCTGTAGACTGTGAGCCCTTGCGGGCAGGGTCCTCTCTCCTTCTGTACTTATATGTAGCTTGTATTGCTCATGTTTATTGTACTTGTCTATATTTGCCCCTTTCACATGTAAAGCGCCATGGAATAAATGTCACTATAAAAATGTATAATAATAATTATGGGTATAGCTGTTGTATCTAATCTTATTACACATCATTATGGGTATAGCTGCTGTATCTATGCTTATTACACATCATTATGGGTATAGCTGCTGTTTCTAAGCTTATTACACATCATTATGGGTATAGCTGCTGTATCTAAACTTATTACACATCATTATGGGTATACCTATTGTATCTAAACCTATTACACATCATTATGGGTATAGCTGCTGTATCTAAGCTTATTACACATCGTTATGGGGATAGCTGCTGTATCTAAGCTTATTACACATCGTTATGGGGATAGCTGTTGTATCTAAGCTTATTACACATCATTATGGGTATAGTTGCTGTATCTAAACTTATTACACATCATTATGGGTATACCTATTGTATCTAAACCTATTACACATCATTATGGGTATAGCTGCTGTATCTAAGCCTATTACACATCATTATGGGTATAGCTGCTGTATCTGAGCTTAGTACACATCATTATGGGTATAGCTGCTGTATCTAAGCTTATTACACATCATTATGGGATAGCTGTTGTATGTAAACTTATTACACATCATAATGGGTATAGCTGCTGTATATAAGCTTATTACACATCATTATGGGTATAGCTGCTGTATCTGAGCTTATTACACATCATTATGGGGATAGCTGCTGTATCTGAGCTTATTACACATCATAATGGGTATAGCTGCTGTATATAAGCTTATTACACATCATTATGGGTATAGCTGCTGTATCTAAGCTTATTATTACACATCATTATGGGTATAGCTGCTGTATCTGAGCTTATTACACATCATTATGGGGATAGCTGTTGTATCTAAGCATATTACACATCATTATGGGGATAGCTGTTGTATCTAAGCATATTACACATCATTATGGGGATAGCTGTTGTATCTAAACCTATTACACATCATTATGGGGATAGCTGCTGTATCTAAACCTATTACACATCATTATGGGGATAGCTGTTGTATGTAAGCTTATTACACATCATTATGGGGATAGCTGTTGTATCTAAGCTTATTACGCATTATTATGGGTATAGCTGTTGTATATAAGCTTATTACACATCATTATGGGGATAGCTGTTGTATCTAAGCTTATTACACATCATTATGGGGATAGCTGTTGTATCTAAACCTATTACACATCATTATGGGGATAGCTGCTGTATCTAAACCTATTACACATCATTATGGGTATAGCTGCTGTATCTAAGCTTATTATTACACATCATTATGGGGATAGCTGTTGTATCTAAGCTTATTACACATCATTATGGGTATAGCTGCTGTATCTAAACCTATTACACATCATTATGGGTATAGCTGCTGTATCTAAGCTTATTATTACACATCATTATGGGTATAGCTGCTGTTATACATAAACCTATAACAAAACTTCTCTGTAAGTATCAGTCCAATCCAATGTAACAATGTAACTTCCAGATCTCTGCCCTACACATGGCCGCACACGGGCAGGGAAGCCTCCGCTGCAGGCTGTGGGCACTGCGGCTTCTGGGTGACGGACAGTGTGCACTCACCGCAGCCTCGTAGCAGCTGAGGAGCTCCTGGAGCAGGCAGAGCAGCGCCAGCAGCTTGCAGCCCGTGGTCCAGCGCATGGTGCGTCCCGTCAGATAGGCTGCTATTACTGAGGTGCCAGCGGTCGGCCTGGCAGCATCTCCTCACGAGTGCCCTGTTCTCGTGTGAGAGCGCAATGTGGAATGGGCGCTGAGGAAAGTTCGCAGTTTGTTGGCGCTAACTCCCCTCCCACTGCAGCCCCCACCTCCTCACACGGGACCTCCATGAAGCGGGACCCCTCGTCTGTGCTGCAGAGCTCCCGTCCCAGCACAAGGACTCACTTTCCACCTCGGAGTGAAGCGCACGGTGCCGGGCACAGCTGGCATGAGAGGCTGCTGGTAAGTGACGGTGCCCGGGGCTGCTCTACCGCCGTGCTGTGGGTGCGGGGATGTAACCAGCCCCCCATGTTCTGCAGAGAAGAGGGGCTGCTGTCAGCTGGGGGCTCTCACCTTAATGAGCTGTCAGGATAGTAAGCAATGTCGCGACCGTGCCTACAGTATATGTGACTGGGTAGTGCTGCCCAGGGCAAGAAGTCTCCCATTAGTGTCTGTAGAGCCCAGCTCTGCTTGCTGTCAGTGACATGGCGTGGAACTAGTCTATGCCTTGTCTTACTACAAGTGCATGGCTGTCAGAGGATTGCTGGGCTGGTACACTGTAACGACCTGCAGCACTGGGACAATTATATAACAAGTAGTCTTTCTTTCACTGACCTGAGGGCTCCTCCTTAACCCCTTCACCCCCAAGGGTGGTTTGCACGTTAATGACCGGGCCAATTTTTACAATTCTGACCACTGTCTCTTTATGAGGTTATAACTCTGGAACGCTTCAACGGATCTTCGCGATTCTGAGATTGTTTTCTCGTGACATATTGTACTTCATGTCAGTGGTAAAATTTCTTCGATATAACTTGCGTTTATTTTTGAAAAAAACACAAATATGGCGAAAATTTTTAAAATTTTGCAATTTTCAAACTTTGAATTTTTATTCCCTTAAAACAGAGAAATATATCACACAAAATAGTTAAGAAATAACATTTCCCACATGTCTACTTCACATCAGCACAATTTTGGAACCAAATTTTTTTTTTGTTAGGAAGTTATAAGGGTTAAAAGTTGACCAGCGATTTCTCATTTTTACAACAAAATTTACAAAGCCATTTTTTTTAGGGACCACCTCACATTTGAAGTCACTTTGAGGGGTCTATATGGCAGAAAATACCCAAAAGTGACACCATTCTAAAAACTGCACCCCTCAAGGTACTCAAAACCACATTCAAGAAGTTTATTAACCCTTCAGGTGCTTCACAGTAACTAAAGCAACGTGGAAGGAAAAAATGAATATTTTACTTTTTAGCCACAAAAATTATCTTTTACAAACTTTTTTTTATTTTCACAAGGTAAAAGGAGAAAATGGACAGATAAGGTTGTTATGCAATTTCTCCTGAGTACGCCAATACCCCATATGTGGGGAAAACCACTGTTTGGGCACACGGCAGAGCTCGTAAGGGAAGGAGCGACGTTTGACTTTTTCAAACTAAAATTGGCTGGAATTTAGATTGGATGCCGTGTCGCGTTTGGAGAGCCCCTGATGCGCCTAAACAGTGGAAACCCCCCACAAGTGACACCATTTTGGAAACTAGACCCCCTAAGGTACTTATCTAGATCTGTTGTGAGCACTTTGAACCCTCAAGTGTTTCACAAAAGTTTATAAAGCCTGGTGTGAAAAAAAAAAAAATCAATTTTCCACAAAAATGATTTTTTAGTCCCGAATTTTTGAATTTTCCCAAGGAAATTGGACCCCAAAAGTTGTTGTCCAATTTGTCCTGAGTACGCTGATACCCCATATGTGGGGGGGGAAACTGAGCGCACGGCAGGGCTTGGAAAGGAAGTAGTAACGTTTTGGAATGCAGACGTTAATGGGGGTCATGTTCCGTTTGCAGTGCCCCAGATGAGCCTAAACAGTGGAAACCCCCCACAAGTGACCCCATTTTGGAAACTAGACCCCATAAGGAACTTATCTAAATCTTTGGTGAGCACTTTGAACCCCCAAGTGCTTCACACAAGTTTATAATGCCCGGGCATGAAAATAAAAAATCCTATTTTTTTCCCACAAAAATTATCTTTTAGTCACTAATTTTTTATTTTCCCAAGGGTAACAGGAGAAATTGGACCACATAAGTTGTTGTACAATTTGTCCTGAGTACGCTGATACCCCATATGTGGGGGGGAACCACTGTTTGGGCGCACGGCAGAGCTCGGAATGGAAGGAGCACCATTTGACTTTTTCCAACCAAAATTGGCTGGAATTGAGTTTGGATGCCATGTTGCATTTGGAGAGCCCCTGATGTGCCTAAACAGTGGAAACCCCCCCACAAATGACCCCATTTGAGAAACTAGACCCCCTAAGGAACTTATCTAGATTTTTGATGAGCAATTTGAACCCCCAAGTGCTTCACACAAGTTTATAACGTAGAGCCGTAAAACTTAAAAATCATATTTTTTCCACAAAATGATCTTTTCACCCCAATTTTTATTTTTCCAAGGGTAACAAGACTCCAAAAGTTATTGTGCAATTTGTCCTGAGTGCGCTGATACCCCATATGTGGGGGTAAACCACTGTTTGGGTGCATGGCAGAGTTTGGAAGGGAAGGAGCGCCGTCTGACTTTTTCAACGCAGAATTGGCTGGACGCCATGTCGTGTTTGGAGAGCTCCTGATCTGCCTAAACAGTGGAAACCCCCATAAATGACACCATTTTGGAAACTAGACCCCTCAAGGAACTTATCTAGATGTGTGGTGAGAACTTTGAACCCCCAGGTGTTTCACTAAAGTTTATAACGTACAGCCGTAAAATAAAAAATATTTTTTTTTTTACAAAAATGATTTTTTCGCCCCCAATATTTTATTTTCACAAGGGTAACAGAAGAAATTGGAACCCAAAAGTTGTTGTCCAATTTGTCCTGAGTACACTGATACCCAATATGTGGGCGAAAACTACTGTATGGGCACACGTCGGGGCTCGGAAGGGAAGTAGTGACGTTTTGGATTGCAGACTTTGATGGAATGGTCTGGGGGCGTCATGTCACATTTGGAGAGCCCCTGATGCACCTAAACAGTGGAAACCCCCCACAAGTGACCCCATTTTGGCAAATAGACCCCACAAGGAACTTATCTAGATGTGTGGTGAGCACTTTGAACCCCGAAGTGCTTCACAGAAGTTTATAACGCACAGCCGTAAAAATAAAAAATCTTTTTTTTTTTTTACAAAAATGATTTTTTCGCCCCCAATATTTTATTTTCACAAGGGTAACAGGAGAAATTGGACCCCAAAAGTTGTTGTCCAATTTGTCCTGAGTACCTGATACCCAATATGTGGGCGAAAACTACTGTATGGGCACACGTCGGGCTCGGAAGGGAAGTAGTGACGTTTTGGATTGCAGACTTTGATGGAATGGTCTGGGGCGTCATGTCCATTTGGAGAGCCCCTGATGCGCCTAAACAGTGGAAACCCCCCACAAGTGACCCCATTTTGGAAAATAGACCCCACAAGGAACTTATCTAGATGTGTGGTGAGCACTTTGAACCCCGAAGTGCTTCACAGAAGTTTATAACGCACAGCCGTAAAAATAAAAAATCTTTTTTTTTTTTTTTGCAAAAATGATTTTTTCGCCCCAATATTTTATTTTTACAAGGGTAACAGGAGAAATTGGACCCCAAAAGTTGTTGCCCAATTTGTCCTGAGTACGCTGATACCCAATATGTGGGAGAAAACTACTGTATGGGTACACGTTGGGGCTCGGAAGGGAAGAAGTGACGTTTTGGATTGCAGACTTTGATGGAATGGTCTGGGGGCGTCATGTCGCATTTGGAGAGCCCTGATGCGCCTAAACAGTGGAAATCCCCAACAAGTGACCCCATTTTGGAAAATAGACCCCACAAGGAACTTATCTAGGTTGTGTGGTGAGCGCTATGAAGCCCCAAGTGCTTCACAGAAGTTTATAATGTACAGCCGTAAAAACAAAAAAATATTTTTTTTTGTACAAAAATGATATTTTCGCCCCAGTTTTTTATTTTCCCAAGGGTAACAGAAGAAATAGGACAAATTGCACAATAACTCTTGGGGTCCAGAGTACGCTGATACCCCATATGTGGGGATAAACTACTGTTTGGACGCATGGCAGAGCTCAGAAGTGAAGGAGCACCGTTTGACTTTTCAACGCAGAATTGGCTGGAATTGAGATCAGACGCCATGTCACATTTGGAGAGCCCCTGATGTGCCTAAACAGCGGAAACCCCCCAATTCTAACTCCAACCCTAACCCCAACACACCCCTAACCCTAGTCCCAACCCTAACCACAAACCTAACCCTAACACACCCCTAATCCCAACCCAAATCCTAACTTTAGTGCCACCCTAACCCTAACTTTAGCCGCAACCCTAACCCTAACCCTAAAGGAAAATGGAAATAAATACATTTTTTTAATTTTATTATTTTTCCCTAACTAAGGGGGTGATAAAGGGGGGTTTTATTTACTATTTATAGCGGGTTTTATGATTGGCAGCTGTCACGCTAAAAGACGCTTTTTATTGCAAAAATAGTTTTTTGCATCGCCACATTTTGAGAGCTATAATTTTTGCATATTTTGGCCCACAGAGTCATGTGAGGTCTTATTTTTTGCGGTACGAGTTGACGTTTTTATTTGTACCATTTTTTGAGCAGGTGACATTTTTTGATCGCTTTTTATTTCGATTTTTGGGAGGTTAGAATGAACAAAAATCAGCAATTCATGAATTTCTTTTGGGGAGGCGTTTTTATTGTTCCGCGTGTGGTAAAATTGATAAAGCAGTTTTTATTCTTCGGGTCAGTACGATTATGGCGATACCTCATTTATATCATTTTTTTATGTTTTGGCACTTTTATAGAATAAAAACAATTTTATATAAAAAATAATTATTTTTGCATCGCTTTATTCTGCGAGCTATAACTTTTTTATTTTTTCGCTGATGATGCTGTATGGCGGCTCGTTTTTTGCGGGACAAGATGACGTTTTCAGCGGTACCATGTTTATTTATATCGGTCTTTTTGATCGCGCGTTATTCCACTTTTTGTTCGGCAGTATGGTGATAAAGCATGATTTTTTGCTTCGTTTTTTTTTTTTTTTTAAGGGGTTCACTAAAGGGGTTAACTAGTGGGACAGTTTTATAGGGGGGGTCGTTACGGACGCGGCGATACCAAATATGTGTACTTTTATTGTTTTGGTTTTTTTATTTACAGGAAGAAATGAATTTATTGGGGAATATTTATTTTTTTTTTTATTTATTTTGGATTTTTTTTATAACATGTTTATTTTTATTTTTTTTACTTTTTTACTTTGTCCCAGGGTGGGACATCACTGTATTTTATCAAATCGCTGGTGTGACAGTGTGCACAGCACACTGTCACACCAGCGATCGCTCAGGCAGTGCAGCAGGCTTCTCAGTGCCTGCTCTCAGCAGGCACTGAGGAAGCCGCCTCCCTCCAGGACCCCGGCGCCATCTTGGATCCGGGTCCTGGGAGGGAGGAAGCCCTCAGAACAGCGCGATCACATCGCGCTGGTCTGAGGGTCTCAGGGGGGCGCGCAGGGAGCCCCCACCCTGCGCGATCCTCCCCTGTGCCCCAGTACACCGCGATCATGTTTGATCGCGGTGTGCTAGGGTTAACGTGCCGGGAGCGGTCCGTGACCGCTCCTGACACACAGTCACGGGTGTCAGCTGTGATAATCAGCTGACACCCGCGGCGAATAGCTGCGCTCCCCTCAGGAGTGCAGCTGATCGCCTATGACGTACTATCCCGTCCATGGGCAGAATGGCACGGGTTTTATGGACGGATAGTGCGTCTAATGTCAGAGAGGGGATATATAGGGTACACTGGCTGGTGGGCACTAGGTGGGCACCAGAACAAACTGCAACAGTGATCTTATAATACTAAAATTACGCCAATGAATCCGCGCAGGGTGTGATCTGGGCACACATACACTATGGGTGCTCGTCACTAATAGTTCTTAGAGACGGTCGTCCCATGGGTAGCCCCCTTTAGATACGTCACCCAGATGAGCTTTTGGTGAGATTGTGACACTGTGCATTTTTGCAGCATCTTACAGATCCAGCAAAGTGGATGGGATTTACAGAGATCTCATGCACACTGTGCTTCTTTTTTACTCACGTAAACTGACCCGCGGTGCGAGTTTCACATCCGCAGCATGTCAATTTCTCCTGCAGGTACGGTGAGTTTTCTGTTCGGATTTCTCCCATAGTAAAGGATTTAGATGCAGAAAAAAACTCAGGTAAAACAAAAACAAAAACGGCGTTTCCACTGCGACAACACATCAAAAGTGCATGTAATCCACACATTTGTAAAGTAAATCAATGAAGTTTTGTCAAAGCAAATTACAAGAAAATATAAAAACAAAGCAGCTTTATTTAATTAGGTTGAACTTGATGGACCTAGATGTAACTATGTAAAGCAGGACACACCAGCAAGAAACAAAAACACTGCATAAAAAAATAAAAAACACTGTAAAAAAACAATGAAAAACTGCAAGGGACCTAATAATGAGTAGAAAAAAACACAGATGATGTCAGCTTACCCCAATGTTCATGATGCACATAAATATCCTCACTCCTCGCACGGATGTGGCAGAGCAACCATAGCAAGCAAAGAAAAAGAAAAAAATCCAGCGTGGAGCAGAGATGATTAAAAATAAAAAGTCTTTAATAAAGTTGACTAAAAATGAACAGCAATATCACGCAGTACAGACCCACAGAGATATGGCAGAACGATCTACGTGTTTCGACGTGTGTCTTTCTCAAGATCTGATCTTGAGAAAGACACACGTCGAAACGCGTAGATCGTTCTGCCATATCTCTGTGGGTCTGTACTGCGTGATATTGCTCTTCATTTTTAGTCAACTTTATTAAAGACTTTTTATTTTTAATCATCTCTGCTCCACACTGGATTTTTTCTTCTTTTTCTTTGGACCTAATAATGGGTGCAGAAATGTTTCTGCAGCATCAAACACTCACCAAAAGCGCATTGTGGGAACGTGGCCTTCAGGTTTATTTACTACTTTAGCAGCACTCACAAAAATGGGTCTAAATGTGCTCTAACTTTTCTACACAGCAGTGGATATACTATTGGTGCAACCTGTGCAGCTGCACCCAGGGCCCCAAGAGGTAAGGGGGTCTCTTCTTACTCCAAGGTGGATTATGATGTGCTATTGGACTCGACAGAGCCTACAAACTCTCCTTGCACTGTGGTCCTCTTCTGTCTGTGTTCATCCCTATTCCAATATATTGCAGGTCATATATAAAAAATGTCTTCTAGGTTTTGTGATCCTTACACTGCGTTTTCATAAATATCGGTTGTGGCCAGTCAGTATCCATATATTAAAAAACTAACCATAGCTCTTCCAAACAGAAAGAGACAAGTGTGAACAGGTGCAAGCTAAGAGAGACACTCTATATAAGTTAAATTAAGGATGCACTCTGTAAATATTGAGTATATGAAATTGGAACTGCATTACTGTAATAGAAAACATGTTAAAAGATTAAGGTGCTTAGCGCACAATTTGGCCAATTCATCTGAACCCAACAGCCGGCGTCAAGGCGTATCTCTATGTTGGGACCCTAAACCTTGCGTGATGCCGCTCTCGGGATAAAAGCCTACAATTATATGGACATGTACCGTAGGATAAAGCTCTATTTAAAAATGCCTTAGGCTGATGGGAGGAGCTCAGTCAGAAGGCATGTACTGCAAATATCAAAAAACTGACCAGCACTTCCAAACAGAAAAGACAAGTGTGAACAGGTGTCTATATATATATATATATATAATAAATAACAAATTATTGATAATTAGAAAACATGGTAAAAAATGAAGGTAATTAGTGCACAAATTGACCATTTTGTAAGAGCCAGACAGCCAGCGACAAGGCGTGGGCTCATACGAATTGGCCAATTTTTGCACTAAGTACCTTCATGTTTTAATATGTTTTCTACTACAGTAATGCAGTTCCAATTTTATATATCAACGTTTACATACTATAGTGTTTCAGAATGCAGCTTTGATTTGATAGTTATATACAGTACAGTATATTGAGTGGCTCTCTTAGCTTGCACCTGTTTTATAAAGATTACTAAAGGGTTGTCTACTATTTCAAGCAATGTATGCTTGAAATAGGGATTGCAAAGCTTTTTCAGTACATGTAATTTTTATTGTTGTTCTCACCCACTTTTTTTCTCTTTAAGCATGTGAAGTACTGAAATAGTCTGTTCATTACTTGTTAAATGCCTCCTGGTCCTCCATATGCTAATGAATGGCTAAGGTACCCACCAGACCACACCCATACTTGATCCTTTAAACCAGGGTTCCCCAACTCCAGTCCTCAAGGCCCACCAACAGGTCATGTTTTCAGGATTTCCTTAGTATTGCTCTTGAGGACTGGAGTTGGGGAACCCTGTCTTAAACCCAACCTGCCACCAACTTTAGTATGTCTAGGTTTTCAAAATCTCTCAGATGCGTGGGTACAGAGAGCGCAGAGCATGCACTGTGTGATTTTCCTACCGGAGTGCCCACACTATGTGGTATGCTCAGTCCAGAGTGAGACAAACTGTGAGTGAGCACAACAATAAAAATTACATGTACAGGAAATGCTTGGCAAGCCCTATCTCAGACATACATTTTTGAATCACCAAAAATGACTTGATTCCCTTTAAGACAAATGACGGACATAGCAGGTCATGAGCAGGTGTCAGTTCCTGCATCATTAAGTGCTATGTACGTCATGACACAGTGACAGCTCCATGCTGACAGCTATGACAGACTGCTGAGTGGCACGGGTAGAGATGCAAGTGTAATATTGTGCCAGGGGTGTAGTCATGGCCGCATCCTCGGTACTCCTGGACCCTGGCCTCCTCTTACATAAAAAGAGTACACCTTCTGCAGCGTACCTGTGTCTTCTCTTACTGCACCATCAGGTACTCCTCTGTGGCGCTGTGGACCTTCTGTAGCCGGTTCTGGAATAATTGAAACACAGTCTAACTCCAATGCAAAACTAAGAACTTTACTAGGCACACTTTGCAGCACATTTTTGTCAGATACAGCAACAGCATCAGGTTCCTCACAGTTCATCTCCTGCACTTTCCCTGCGCTTCCTTCTATGTCCTTCAGTACATTTCGGGGTAATAGCGCCTTAGGCGGTACCGCTGCATTTTCCTTGTCCAGACTCACTACTTCTGGGGACTCCCTCATCAGTTTCGCCCCGGATGTGAGTGTGTCTGCCTGTGCAATGATCTGCCACATCTTGAACAATCTGCGCCCTGTACTCTCTGGACCGCTTCCTCACTTCCACTTTCTATCTGTTGCAACTCCGCTGCTGCACACTGTCCTTCTGTCCCTAAGTGACTCTGAATGGCTGGAATTTCTCTTGTGAACATTACGTGGCTGCTGCGGTATCCAGGGTCTATGGCCCATCTGGACGTCTCAGGGAATAAGCACTAACTGACTATACTACGGAAACGTTCCTAACTTACCGCACAGCAGCCCCTCCAATATTAAACTACTTCCTATCTTGCATTCTAAGTATGCATCTTATATTCTATAATGCCCCATCTAGTGGCCAAAACCAGTTACTAAGCTTACCCTAAGTCTAAGCACAGTTACATTACACAACATCTATTTTACAGTGATAAAGAACATGTCATATTACACATATCTACAAGAATTAGAATATACAGGTACAGCATGGTAATACACAATTCAAGTGTAGCAATACCAGTGCAGAATAATAGTAATACACATTTAAAGGGAACTTGTCACCCCCCCGGCCGTTTCTAAGTTTCAGAGCCACCTTCAGCAGCACTAAGGCAGCAGTCTGTGAAGGTGGCTCTTTTATTTCTGGACCCCTGCAACGCTGAAATATTCAGTTTTCAAACTAGGTCCCCATACCTTAAATGTGTCCCTGAGGCATGGCCTCTTCCCTGACTCATCCTCCCACCAGCCGTCCATCAAGCCCTTTCAGCGTCGCCGCGCCTCCAACAGAGTTGTTTTACTTTCGTTTCTGCTCTGTGTGGCGCCTTCGTTGTTGGAACACTCTTCGGGCATGCGCAGTGCACGCTGCCCGAGAACTGTCAGAAGACTATTGCGCCCCGCAGTGTGTTATCATGTATTCACACTGCAGGGCTGGCAATCTGACGCCTGCGCAGTCTACATGTTTAGCATGTAGACTGCGCAGCTAAACATGTAGACTGCGCAGGCGCCAGATTGCCAGCCCGCAGTGTGAATACATGATAACACACTGCGGGGAGGAATCTGGGGAAATACGCAGGCGCAATAGTCTTCAGACAGTTCCCGGGCAGTGCGCACTGCGCATGTCCGAGGAGTGTTACAACAGCGCAGGCGCCACACAGAACAGAAATGAAAGTAAAACAACGCTGTTGGAGGCGCGGCGACGCTGAAGGGGCTTGATGGACGGTTGGGGGGAGGATGAGTCAGGGGAAGAGGCCATGCCTCAGGGACACATTTAAGGTATGGGGACCTAGTTTTAAAACTGAATATTTCAGCGTTGCAGGGGTCCAGAAAAAAAAGCCACCTTCACAGACTGCTGCCTTAGTGCTACTGAAGGTGGCTCTTTTACTTAAAAACGGCCAGGGGGTGACAAGTTCCATTTAAGTGTAGTAGTACCATTTTCTAATAATAGACATTATTCTATCCCCTTACACAGGATCCAGTTCAGCAGTCCCTGATCTCTAATTCCTGCATTCAGTCAATCTGACTGACCGAACACAGCATGATCATGCAGGAGGTGCTAAGCTATCAGCACTTCCCTGCATGATCACTGCAGGAGCTCAGCTGTGTTCCTGCGGTAACAGCCAGGGTTGGTGGCTGATTAACCCTCCAAATGCAGCGATCGATAGGGATCGCAACATTTGGAAGGTTGTGATGGAGAGAGGGTTCCCTCTCTTTCCCCCATCGGCACCCCGTGACCAAATCACGGGGAGCTGATGGTTGTCATGGCACTTGGAGGTCAAACAATGACCTCATAGTGTACCAGGTACAGTGGCCTGTTAGACCCAGCCATAGGCAGGGTCTAACAGGCAGTCTGCCTGTGTAATATCACAGGTCTCATGCATTGCAGTGCTGGTGCATTGAAATGCCTGAGACCAGTGATCAGACTAATAAAAGTAAATGTCACATAGAGGGACTACCGTAAGTGAAAAAGTAAAAAAAAATTAAGATGATTGAAAAAATTATTACAAAAAACAAAACAAAAGAACGAACAAAAAATATTACACCAATAAATAAATACAAATATTTATATAAAAACAAAAATAACAAAAAATACACTTTTGGTTCTTCCAAGACCTGAACGACTTGATCTATAAAACTATAACACTAGCTAACCCCTTCAGTGTATACCGTAAAAAAGTGTAAAAAAACAATGTTTTTTCATTATACCGCTGGAAAAAAAGTGGAATAAAAAGCAATCAAAAAGACTAACTTAAATAAAAATGGTATCACATAAAACATCATCTTGTCCCGCAAAACGCAAGCTGTAATACAGCTCAATCAGTGAAAAAATCAAAAAGTTATGTGTCAGAACAATATTTTTTCAATAAAATTGTTTTTATTATGTAGAAGCAACAGAACATAAAAAGACATAAATGTGGTATTGTTGTAATCGTGCTGACCCAAAGTTGTCGTATCACTTTTACTGCACAGTGAACAGCATAAAAAAAAAACCGTTTGCTGGATTGAATTTGTTCCTTCTGTCTCCCAAAAATGAGAATAGAAAGCAATCAAAAAATGTAATGTGTTCTAAAATGGTACCAATAAAAACATCAACTCTTCCTCAAAAATATACCCTCACATGACTCTGTCATCAGAAATATAGAAAAATTATAGCTCTCAAAATTTGGTGATACAAGCTTGTTTTTGTAAAAAAAGAGTTTTTTAGGTGTGTGACAGCAGCAAACAGAAAAAAACTATATACTGTAAATCTGGTATTACTGACCCGAAGAATAAATTCAGATAAGCACTTCTACCACAAACGAAATGGCGTTAAAAATAAAACCAATTCTTCACCTGCTCTTAATTTATTTATTCTGCCTCCCACAGATCACATTTTGTGAACAAGAGAAAAATAGGAGTCCTAACTATTATATAAAGTAATTTTATTAATATAAAAAGACACACAATGAGAACAGGACCGATAATGGATGTGTAATGCTGGTTTGCAATGAACAATTAGCCCAGGACGACAAGAAAACAGATCACAGTAAGGCTCGGCTCACATTTATCCTGCGCTCTACAGTGAGTGCTTACATAGGGGTTTCCATGTAAATCTATGAAATACGCGATTCAGACGGAACCTCTGCTGGGAGATTCCCTATAATGGGGCAGATGGAGACACTGTGGACGCTGTCTGGACTATGATCTAACGGTGTCCATCTTTTTAGACATGCATAAAAACGTGGTTCGCCACAGTTTTATGCACTCAAAAGCCGGACACCGCTGAATAGAAGCCACAAAGAGTCCAGAGGAACGCTGCTGCCTTATTAATGAATGGATCTCTCAGGGGTTTCATAATGATAACATATTTTGTAGATTAAGATGGAAACCCCGATGTAAGTGCTCCGCGTAAAGCACAGGATACATGTGATGCAAAGTGTTCTATTCCCCATAATGCCACCAATAAAAGCTTCTACTCAACCCACAAGCAACAAATCCTCACTCAGGTTCATCATATATAAATCCAGCGAAATCCAAATGACCCCTCCTCTTGAGCCCCACAGTGTGCCTAAACTGCAGTTAGCGTCCCCATGTTTGGCATTACTGTAGCAAGGAAAGCCCACTAATTTACAGAGTGAATGTTTCCAGAAGCAAAAGATGGGCACAATGCACGGGGCATTACACTGGCAGATTTATATAACTTGATGGAGGTTTCGACTCTTCTGGCATTTTGGAGCTCTGAATGTGGAGTCTGCAAGCTATTCTATGGAAATTTGTTCTCCAAATAGAGCTCTTTCCCTCCCGAGTCTCGCCGTGTGACGAAACAGTATTTACAGCCACATATGAGGTATTGCTACATTCATGAGAAATTGTGTAACAAATTATATGGTCATTTTTACCCATTTCCCCTTGTGAAAATGTAAAAGCTGGGGCTAAAACAACATTATAGTAGTAAAAATGTCATTTGTTTTCTTCACCGCTCAATCATATAAAATTATGTGAAACACGTGGTGTCAATATACTCACTGTACCCCTAGATGATTTTATTAAGAGGTTTAATTTGTAAAATTAGGTCACTTATGGGAGTTGCTGTCTTGACACCTCAGGGGCTCTGCCAATGTGACATGACACCCTCAAACCATTCCAGGCAAATCTGCACTCCGATATGGCACTCCTTCCCTTCAGACCTTTGTACTGTGCCTGAAAAGTAATTGTTGACCACATATGGGGCACTGACATACTCAGGAGACATTGTGTAACAAATTTTGTGGTACATTTTCTCCTATTATCCCTTTTGAAAATTAAAAACTTGGGGCTAAAACAACATTTTAGTAGAAAAAAATGTAACTTTTCATCTTTTCCAAGCCATGTTATGGGCCCAAGCAATAGTTTTCCTTTAGATATGGGGTATCAGAGTACTCAGGAAAAAATTGCACAACTTTTGGGGTCCATTTTGTCCTTTTACCCTTGTAAAAATGAAAAATTTACTGCTAAAGTAACATTTTTATGGGAAAAATGTACTTTTTCATTTTCACAGCTCAAAGTATAAAATTCTGTGAAGTACCTGTGGGTTTAAGGTGCTCACCACACCTCCAGATAAATGCCTGGAGGGGTGTAGTTTCCAAAAAATGTCACTGGTGGGAGGGTTTCACTGTTTAGGCACATCAAGGGCTTTCCAAATGCGACATGGCATCCACTATCTATTCCAACCAAACTTGCACTCCAAAACTCAAATGATGCTCCTTCCTTCCTTCAACGTTTCGATATTTCCATAAATAAACCATATTGACCAAAATTTACTACTTAAAAGAAATACAATGTGTTATAAAAAAAAACAGTATCGGAATCACTGAGATACGTTGCAGCGTTTCAGAGTTATTACCTCATAAAATGACGCATGTCAGATTTTAAAAATGAGGCTCAGTCCTTAAGGGGTTAAAGGGAGCCTGATAGAAGATTCATGAATTTTGAACCACGGGCAGCATGACTTTGTCCTAGCAGCCATGTATGCTACACACTAAATTACTGCAGCGTTTCAGAGACAACATGCTTCGAAAAGGCATGTCAGTGCTCACATGACTTTAATCAGCCTATGAGTGGTAGTTTTTATGATTAAAAAGGCCAGGTTTGTTTTTTTGCTCCTTGTTCACATGTTCACCAGAGAGCTGCCTGAGGAGACCAAAAATTTTATTATCACCAATCAGTATAAAGCGTGCAAGACTAATGGAAATCTCAGCTTCAACAGTTCTTAATATCATCAAGAAGTTTGCTGCTCATGGACCAATAAATAATGTATTAGATTTGATGGAAAGAGGAAAACTGATGAGAGAACGCTACCAAAGCTTCCAAAATGTGGCATAAAGAATGACCTACAAAATCCAAAGAACATCAGGCTGAACTGGAGACATCTGGAGAGATGGCTTCAAACCCTTCCATTCACTGCACACTGAACAAAACAGACCTCTATGGGTATATGCAAAGGAAGACCCAACTGTTCACAAGTAAGGCCAAAAAAGGAATGCTTAAACTTGCCAAATCTTACATAAACAAACCATAACCTTTTTCATAAAATGTACTATGGACAAATGAAAACGAGCTAAAGCTCTTTAGCAATGCTTATCAACATTATGTTTATAGACAAAATGAAGCATATAAAGAAAAGTGCACCCTACCTACACTAAAACATGGTGGAGAGTCCATAATTCTATGGGGCTGCTTTGTTGCTTCTAGGACTAAATGCCTTGAACATGTTACAGGAACAATGAAATCACAGAATTATCAAAGCATTTTCAAGAAATAGGCTCCCAATCGTAAGAAACCTAGTTTTAAATCGAACAAAATAGGTGTTACAGCAAGATAAAGATACAAACCACACTTCCAAGACTACAAAAGAAGGGTTAAGAAGAAAAAATGGACTGTCTTAAAATGGCCAGAAATTAGTTCTGATCTCAGTCCAATTGACAATCTTTAGATTGAGCTGAAATTTGCTATTGGGAAAAGAAACCTCGGACACATAAGGATATGTGCACACGTTGCGGATTGGGCTGTGGAATTTCCTTAGCAGATTCTGCCTCTCTTGGCAGAAAACGCATCTCAAGATCCATGCGTTTTTACGCGTTTTTTTGCGGATTGTATGTGGATTTTGTGCTGACTTTTTGCAGATTGGCATGCGTTTTTTGCCCTGCCGATTTAATTTATTTAATGGGTGTAGGAACGCAGCAGATCTGCAAAAAGAATTGACATGCTGCGGAAATATAACCGCTGCGGAATTTTCCGCTGCATGTGCACAGAAATTTTTTTTCCCATTGATTAACATTGTTTGATCAAACACTTGCGGATCTGCTGCAATTCCGCGTGGAAAATCCGCTGTGAATCCGCAACAAACCCGCAACGTGTGCACATACCCTAAGAGTCTGAATAGAATATCATGCAGGTCATGGTTCAATTAATAATGGAAGTCATAAAGTAACATGTAGACAAGACAATTTGCTGTGGAATAAATGGTGCTAAATAAGCGAGTGAAATAAATAAAATGAAAAATGTAAGCTGGGGTTAAATTAATTTTTTGCTAGAAATTTCACAACAAAAATGATAGAGCCTGCAGCAATAGCTGTCAGTCGAATTAATATTTGGTGGACAATTGGGATGTATATCTAGCAACAATGGTCTTGAATAACTTGGCTGAAAAAAAAACTTTTTGAGCCCAGCTACTACTAATCGCATCATAGACATTTATGACATATTGAGATTTTAACATTAATGTTTAATAGATGTAAATCATATCCTGAAAGTTCACATATATGTCAAGAACATGGGTCTTCTCTTCCCCTTTCCTGCTATTTAGGTGGCTAGAGTGCCACAATGGAGAGCTGGTCATGTCTGCGTACACATCTAACACTTCTTTTTTAAGTTATAGAAACAGCAATTTATGTCCTACAAATGTGCCTGGCTATTTCCATAACATTTACAGATTCACACTTCCCAAATCAACAGCTTCAGACATGTATGAGGCTTTTAAGTTAAGGTCAGCGACCACCAGGCCGATCAGTCCATCGTAGTCCGTACTTTGACAGCAACAAACAAATGCCTGAATACGGCATACCTAAACATTATTGATTGAATATTGATTCACTAGAACCATGGGGCTTTCACATTTTGGAGTTTCAATACGAATGATAAAATGTAGCCTTAATATAGTCACTTGGGACATCAGACTGCTTTTCTTGGGTTATGTAAATACTTGCAATTTTGTTAACTTTATATAATTAAAGGTTTGTGAGCAATGTCAGTGTGTTTTACCTTTTCCCTGTTTCTTCCAATAGATAACCTGGGGAAAAGTAGCCAGGATGGTGGTCGCCGAAGGCATTACAAGTTGTCATAGAGACCATCAGCAATGGAAGAAAAGTATGTCATGGTAAGTACAGCTGCTGTGCTAGTAATCTAAGTTATACACTTACAACATGTAAGAGTTCTTTTAGGCATAGTTTTTCAGAATACATTAAATCTTGAAATAGGATGAGCCTTTCCACAAGAATGTTTATAATGCGCCTTAGTAATATGCTCTTAATTATTATATCTTGGTACTCAAGACTAAATTGTTATAACAGTGAGTATAACTGTATGCCCCATAAGTCATACGATCTGCCAGTCCAGTGTTTCTTGTGGTGTCATATGTCTCTTAAGTCTACTAATAAAAAACTCATTGTTACCATAAGGTACAATGCTATTTAAGGGTAACTGCCTGCTCCAGATGCTGTTTATTACCTTTAAATCTTACTAGTTTATGGTTCTAGATGAAGGAATCTAATTTTACACAAAATATGTATTTCTATTCAGAACTATTATTGGATTGATATCAAAGACATACCTTTGATTAACCTCCTAAAAACTATTCATGCAAAGATTAAATTGTATAATATAGAATTAAAATTAAGTACGGTATTCTGTATTACATTGGGCAGAGTAGGACAGACCAAAATGACTAAAGCCCTTAACTTGTCTTTAATCTAAGCCTATAAAAAATCAAGTGATTTTCATCCAGAAAAAAGTATTCAGACCCCTTTAAATTTTTCACTCTTTGTTTCATTGCAGCCATTTGGTAAATTCAAAAAAGTTCATTTTTTTCTCATTAATGTACACTCTGCACCCCATCTTGGTTAAAAAAAACAGAAATGTAGAAATTTTTGCAAATTTATTAAAAAAGAAAAACTGAAATATCACATGGTTAGAAGTATTCAGACCCTTTGCTCAGACACTCATATTTAAGTCACATGCTGTCCATTTCCTTGTGATCCTCCTTGAGATGGTTCTACTCCTTCATTGGAGTCCAGCTGTGTTTAATTAAACTGATAGGACTTGATTTGTAAAGGCACACATCTGTCAATATAAGACCTCACAGCTCACAGTGCATGTCAGACTAAATGAGAATCATGAGGTCAAAGGAACTGGCCAAGGAGCTCAGAGACAGAATTGTGGCAAGGCACAGATCTGGCCAAGGTTACAAAAGAATTTCTGCAGTACTCAAGGCTCCTAAGAGCACAGTGGTCTCCATAATCCTTAAATGGAAAAAGTTTGGGACCACCAGAGGTCTTTAGACCTGGCCGTCCAGCCAAACTGAGCAATCGTGGGAAAAGAGCCGTGGTGAGAGAGGTAAAGGAGAACCCTAAGATCACTGTGGCTGAGCTCCACAGATGCAGTAGGTAGATGGGAGAAAGTTCCACAAAGTCAACTATCACTGCAGCCCTCCACCAGTCAGGATTTTATGACAGAGTGGCCCTTCGGAAACCTCTCATCAGTGCCAGACATATGAAAGCCCGCATAGAGTTTGCTAAAAAAACACATGAAGGACTCCCAGACTATGAGAAATAAGATTCTCTGGTTTAATGAGAAGAAGATAGAACTTTTTGGTGATAATTCTAAGCGGTTTGTGTGGAGAAAACCAGGCACTGCTCATCACCTGCCCAATACAATCCCAACAGTGAAACATGATGGTGGCAGCATCATGCTATGGGGGTGTTTTTCAGCTGCAGGGACAGAACAACTTGTTACAATTGAAGGAAACATGAATGCGACCAAGTACAGAGATATCTTGGATGAAAACCTCTTCCAGAGTGCTCTGGACCTCAAACTTGGCCGAAGGTTCACCTTCCAACAAGATAAGGACCCCAAGCACACAGCTAAAATAACAAATGAATGGCTTCAGAACAACTCTGTGACCATTCTTGACTGGCACAGCCAGAGCCCTGACCTAAACCCAATTGAGTATCTCTGGAGAGACCTGAAAATGGCTGTCCACCAACGTTCACCATCCAACCTGACGGAACTGGAGAGGATCTGCAAGGAAGAATGGCAGAGGATCCCCAAATGCAGGTGTGAAAAACTTGTTACATCATTCCCAAGAAGATTCATGGCTGTACTAGCTCAAAAGGGTACTTCTACACAATACTGAGCAAAGGGTCTGAATACTTATGACCATGTGATATTTCAGTTTTTCTTTTTTAATAAATTTGCAAAAATTTATACATTTCTGTTTTTTTTCAGTCAAGATGTAATGCAGAATGTACATTAATGAGAAAAAAAATGAACTTTTTTGAATTTACCAAATGGCTGCAATGAAACAAAGAGTAAAAAAATATAAAGGGGTCTGAATACTTTCCGTACCCACTGAACATCAGCGATTAATTATATTTACAAGACCAAATTCAGATTTATATGTTAATAACGGCAATGTGTCTGTAAAAACTAAATGCTATGCAAATGATTGGTACTGGATACGATTTTTCTTGTACACCTGTAGACTTGAATAGTCAAGTGTCATCCAAAATACAGAAGAGACTTGTGACTAATGCAATTTATTTTTCAGTGAACATTTGGTACGTCATCTGAACAGCCCAGTTGAATAACATTGGTCCTACTGTTGTCCTTTTGAGCTCAGTTTTTATCACTGGTAACTCTCTGACTGAAGATACATTTGTGTGAATGTACCCCTAATGAGAGAGAGTCTGTAAAGAGAACTTGCTCTCTAATAAAGTCCTATGATAAAAGCAAAATCTACACAGATTCAAGCAAGCAGGCTTTTTGACATATGAGAGAAAATAGTCATGAAGTGACTATAATGTATAATGTGAGCTAGCAGGCTTGCAGACAACGACACCGATTCATCAAGACTGGCATTTTGTACACCATTCTTGATGAAGAGTGCACTGGGTTAAGATGCACCAAATACTTTAAGATGAGTGCACTTCTTTATGATTTTTATACATTTTTCAACTGCCATAATTTACGCCACTTTTTTGGTGTGAACCATGATAAATTTGTCCCACGGGCCACACCCTTCCCCGGTAAGCTCCACTCACTTTTCGTAAAGTTAGTGGGGCAGGTGGAGACTGGAGTAAATACACCAAAATATGCAAGTTTTTTTGCGCCGGGAAGAATAAAGATAATTTCCTCCAAGCAGCAGGGCTCTTAGTGTGGGCTCCCGGCAGCTTCAGAACGCTATTAGCCTGCATATTAACTCCATACCTGCAGGTTAACTCCTTCATGACTGGGCTAATTTCGATCTTTGCATTTTTGTTTTATCCTACCCTTCTTCCCAGAGCTATATCTTTTATTCTTCTTTTCACATAGACATACGAGGGATAGTTATTTGCGGGACAAGTACAACTCGTTGTACTTTTGCATAACACCATTCATTTTACCACACAGTGTACTGGAAAACAGGAACAAAATTCCAAGTAGGAAAAAATTTTGAAAAAAAACGCAATTCTGACATTGTTTTTTGGGAGTTGTGTTTGCGGTGTACATTTTACGGTAGAAATGACTTCACAATATGATTCTGCTCACCGATATGATTACGGCAATACCAAACATGTCCAGATTTTCAGCGCCAGACCATAAGACGTTCCCCAAGTTTAGAGGAGGAAAATAGGAAAAAAATAATTTTTAACCTGTCAACGGGATCAGGCATGTCAGGGGTCACAGGTGCGACTTACGTGTAGATTACAGGAGGGTAGGTGGCGGGCCTTGGGCTAGGAGGAGGAGGTGTCCTGGCAGTGCAAGGCAGGAGCCCAGCTGTGCACATTGATCTCCTGGCAGTCTTCAGTAAAATGGCGGCAGATGTTGTCGGCGCATGCGCAGATTGAAATCTCAACATTGAGCTGAGATCTAAATCTGTGCATGTGCCGACAACCAGTGTCATTTTTCTGAAACCCATCGTCAGGTCAAGGTGTGCAGCGGGAACTGTGCTCTTCCTCGCTCCACCGGTACACCCTCTCCTCCTAGTTCATGACCCACAGCATCGCCCCACTGCTGCCGCCACTGGCTTCCTACAACAACAACCCTGCTTTGGATCATCAATATTAATATATATTTAGATTTACTGAATATTTGAAATGTTCCTGTAGACTTGTAGATATAGATAAAAGTGGTATTGCATCTCAAACTCTGCTTAAGTCAGCCTAAAATAAGAATTTTTATAATTTTTTCTTAATGTGATGTGATACAAAATTGCTTGAAGGTTTTCCCTGATTTAATCACTTCATGACATCCGACGTACTGTACGTTTATGGCATCGCTGGAAGTGTGTTCCCACAAATCGGCGTACATATACATATATAACATATGCAAATAACAACACTTTTAGTAAATTCAGCACACTTTACACAATGTCTTCTTGAGCTACTGCCCACTTCTCACCCTCTCACATACCCACACATCAAATGATGGTCATCCTCGACCATACTGAACTAGAGAAAAAAGCATAACACACATTTATATTTGAAAAACTTAATTAACAGTCAAACCCACTCTGTTCTCCTGAAAACTGACTCTCTCTTCTATTCTGAGTCATCTGGACTCTTGTCCTACTGGATTTGGACCCTGAAACAAGTGTCCATGTCCCTTTAACTGGGACCTAGGCCCAACGCAGCAACAGGCTGCAAACTTTGCACAACTGAGAGAGAACTCCTTTAGCAGTTGGAGTCCCCTGAGCCTAACTCACCCTGACTTGCTCTGAAGAACTGTAGTTGTAGTAGAAGAATAAGACCTAGAGAACACAGCTTTTAAGAAGAACCTGGAACAGACCTGGAAATGTCAATTACCTTCACATGCTCATCTTTTTCTAGGCTGCCTAGGAGTCAGGAGATGGAGGTCAGTCCCACCTCCACAGCTGATCAGGATACTGTCACCTCCAGTGGTCTTCCTGAAGCAGAGCTGTCCCCATCATGAACATTTGTGCTAAGGTGTTCCCTGAAAGGCAAATATTAGAACCAGAACCAACCACTTGGAATATTTGGGTGCCAGGACGTTATTTCTCCTCTTCCTCGACCCGAGTGGTCTGGATACCGTCATACTCTTTGCGGCACTGTTGCATGTTCCACTTCTGTTCCCGGGAACTTGTTTTCCGATGGCGGGTTGTGGTGCTGGTGTTGCCTTTCAAAGTCAGCCTCCTCCCACTTTTCAACTTCTTCGCTGGTCGGGTGACCCCCACCACGTACCAGTCTTTGTGGCACTACACTTTACAGAACAATTAAAGTCGATCACCCCGCCCGAAGAGCACTGTTCTTTGAACAAGGCTCGCTTTAGGCCTGCGAGCCACTCCTGGCTTAGCACGTCCACTCTCATTCGTTCCTCTATGACATCTGTCATTTCCCATGGCCATTGGATTCCCCTTGATGTTGGCCTTAGAGGGGTCCAATTGAAATTCTCGGGCGAGCCCCTTCTAGGGAATATGGAGGGCAGGTTTCGGGGCTTCTCTCTCTTCAGCATTTTCTCCCACGGGGCCCTCAAATTCTCATCTGACACTAAATGGATATCGATAGCGGCATTGCCTGGCCTGCAGTTTCACCTGCCAGCTGTTCTCCTCCTTCCATGTCCCCGGGGGTTGTCTCTTCGTCACTTGATACCTCCATTTCTTCTACTCTGCTGCTCACACTGTCCTGCAGCGGTGTCTCGGGCGCGCATCTGCTACGGTCCTATGCAGTAAGCAAAATGGCGCCTGCCAGTTACTTCTCGCCTGATAGGCTCCGCCCTTCCGGGGCCTGCACTAGTGATTCAGCTGCCACCTCTTCTGTCATTCCTCATGACTCAATTTCCAAACACACCTTCACTTGGTGTTTCTTACCCAATGGGCCGTCTCACTTGCTGGACTGCACCTCCTTCTGTGACACTCCACCCCTTCTGGATCAGATCTTGGCTCTGGCACACCTCCTCCTTGAGGTTATCACTCTGGTGGGCTGGGTACTTCTTCATATCACCTTCAGATGCTGTCTGCTCCAACAATGGGCTGGACCTCCCTGCTTCAGACCACCATCCATTGCTATCTTGGGACTCACGCTGCTGTCTGCCATCTTGGAGTCTGTGCTGCTGTCTGCCATCTTGTTCTCCTTTAAGGAAATATGTTCTCTGTTTTGTTCATTTGCAAGGGTCAGGCCCTGCTCGCAGCGCCACTTGAAGGGGGGCTCAGGACAGGCACTGTGGGACTGTTCTGTTGTCTCTTCACCCTGAAACTCCACTTGTAAACAATTTTTTTTTCCAATGTGTGCTCTGCTATTGTGCTCTGGATTAGTAACACACACAGGAGATGTTGGGTCCGGTTCAACAGGTTCAGTTTTACTGTACAGATTAGATACATTTGGCTGCATTATACAGTATGGGGCAGAGCCCCCTCATGTTGATGCTACCATAAAACAGTACATTTCAAGGCCTTTGATTGCCCAAACTGTCCCCACTATAACAGCTTCTGTTGGCACTAGGGACTTCCCGTTCGGCAACCCAGCTTTCTTGAGGCCTGCCACCGTTCCCTCTTACTCTTCCTGACCGGCCTGTTCCTCTTAGGAGAGAATGAGACATGGACTCCAATGCCTGCTTCGGGCTATAGACCCTGGACCTTCCAGTAGGAATGTGCACTAGGCTCTTGGTGTGCCCTCCTGCTGTTTGGAAGTTTGGTACTGCTAGGGCCCATCTTGTACATGAACTTGAACATTGCACTAACACTATCTAAGACTGTCGATCCAGGAAGTGCTTCCCTTTTTGTTTGATATAACCCCTCCCACTATGTTGATTATTCCCAAACCATTTAAAGGGAACCTGTAACCTCAATTTTCGCATATAAGATGCGGCCACCGCCATTAGCGGCTTATCTACAGCATTCTAGAATGCTGTAGATAAGCCCCCGATGTAACCTGAAAGATAAAACAAGTTAGATTATACTCAACCGGGGGGGGCGGTCCGGTCCGATGGGTGTCACAGGTCCGGGTTCGGCGCCTCCCATCTTCATGCGATGACGTCCTCTTCTTTAATTCTGTCGCGGCTCCTGCGCAGGCATTATTCTCTGCCCTGTTGAGGGCAGAGTAAAGTACTGCAGTGCGCTGGACCCGGACCAGCAATGCCCATCGGACCGGACCAGCCACCCGGGTGAGTATAATCTAACTTGTTTTTCTTATCTTTCAGGTTACATCAGGGGCTTATCTACAGCATTCCAGAATGCTGTAGATAAGCCCCTAATGGCAGTGGCCGCATCTTATATGCGAAAAATTGGGTGACAGGTTCCCTTTAACTGTTTCTTACCCAGTGTGTACTAACTATATCTCTACAGCCTTCCACTGTTCCAGTATTGGACAGCCCTCCTTACTCCCTAGGGTCGGCCTTGAGGTTGAGCCTCCAGGAAACCGAAATACACAACAGCCATAAACATAAGATACTATATATATATATAGATATATATACAAAACATATACAAATCTGACACAATATCGTCTTGAGCTACTGGTTACCCTCTCACACATGTATTACATAGCAAGTTCCGGCATCGCGCTGCACTACATCGTGGTGGAGTTAAGATGGCTGTTGTCACGATAGCTGTGATTGGCTGATCAATTCCAGCCAATCACAGCATTTTACATTAGAGTTGTAAAAAAAAATCTATTTTACATGCTGTGATTGGTGCCAATGACCCTCGGCTCCTGCTCTGCTGCGATCGGGAGCCGAGTGTCATGCTACTGTGCTCCGAGCCTCTCGCACGGAGAGGCTTGGAGCACAGCTGCGGAGGAGGCAGAGAAACTAATTTCTCCATCTCCTCCATTGCTGGGGTCAGCGTATCTCGCACCGCACACAGATGATATCCGAGTGATGTGCGTTGTGTCACTCGCACCCATAGACTTATTCGCCACTGCTCCTCTGGGTTGGACTGAATTCTGCTCCCTTGACCTCCTAACTGAAATAATTCCCAATATCTCGGATGGGTCACCACTTCCTAGTAGGAGGTCCAAATGGGACGATTGATGTCTCAACGGGTATTTTAGGGCTGGACCAATATGGAGAGTCCAAACTTGGGTCGGCTAAGTGGTTCTGGAGAGCCAGTCTCTATAGCTCGGTATCTGGGATCGCTAAAGAGAGAGGAGATGCAGGGGTGCATGTGGAGGGCTCCCAGGGTTCTGGTGGTATATTGCACTCACCCCTGAGATTCATGGTACTCTCATAATTCATCTCTAGGTGTGGGTAACGCTCAGTCTAGAGCTTTCCCTTGATGTGGGCCACCTTGCACAACAGACAGCAGAGGGTCCCAGCTCTGCTCCTCCTTGCCTTCATTAACACGTGGCCTCTAATTCACTGGCCAAATGGCAAAGTTCTCTTCTTTTGGGGATTTGTGTACTTATCCCAAAGGTGGGGGCCACTTCAGGAGTGGATGAAAATCTCTAGACAATATATTGGGCCTGAATTAATAAATCCAAAATGCAGTGTCCATCTTCCCTCATAGTTAATAATCCTGAATATTTTAGAAATTAAAAGTGAGGGTTTTTTCTTTCTTCAGAGAATACCTATGTATGCATAATTATTGGGCGACTATTAGTGTGTATTATTTTAATATGTTAAAGTGAGAATATTAACCAAACAACTCAAAACATACAAAAGTGCATTTCTGACATTTCAGAAAAATATCAGTGACCAATACAGCCACCTTTCTTTTCACTAACAATCATACGTCTCGCTTCCATGGAGTCTGTCATTTTCTTACTCTGTTGTTCAATTTTTGAGCAGCATCAACCACAGCCTCCCAGATGCTGTTCAGAGAAGTGTAGTGTACAGTCATGGCCAAAAGTTTTGAGAATGACACAAATATTATATTTTCACATGATCTGCTGCCCTCTGGTTTTTATGTGTGTTTGACAGATCTTTTTATCACAGACAGAAATATAATAATTGCAAACATATGAGCAGGGTGGATTTGATTTAAATCAAACTGATTTAAATCACGATTTAAATCACGATTTAAATCACTAGTCAGTAAGGCTTGATTTAAATCAGTGATTTAAATCAAAGTTTCTACCAGACCGGTATATCTAATTTCATCATGTGTGATACGCCCCAGACTGGTGTATCTAATTTCATCAAGTGCGATATGCCCCAGACCGGTGTATCTAATCCCATAATGCGATACACTACACTCAGCCCTGTATCTAGATACATGCAGTGTGTCATGTGCTGTGAATAATCCCAGTGTGTGATACTCTCCACGTATCTGTGCTCAGTTTATAATACAGCGAGCAGCATGGACTAACAGAATAGATGCTGCCGGTCGTCCTCAGTGACAGCCTACTTGTCAGTATCACTGGCAGTCCCCAACAAAATGGCTCCGCTCTGTGAGCCTAAACTACATCCTCTGTTATTACAAACACCTAGTAACGGAGGAGAGAAGTCACACTGATCATTTTCTTGTCTGCTTGCCCTTCCTCCTCCTCACACTTAGATTCACATTCTTCTTGTGTTGTGCAGATCTATTACACTCCAAACAATCAGAAACATATTGTCTAACTTCTTGGACTTGGCACTGAAGGGGTTGATTCTGTATTCATAGGTTTGTAGAACAATAGGATTAAGGTCTTTTTCTCAACTCTGTTCATGTTGTAACATTTTTGCCGTGAAGAAGAGGCTGGAGTCAAATTCCGCTTTTGAGAACTGCGTAAGTAAAGCGAGCGTCTGTGATAACATAGGAGAGAAACTGCCCACTAATCCTACAGAAACCTCTGGAAGAGCATGGCATTGTGAATGTTACACATATACAGCCTTTATTCTACTGAGTTAAACAACTCAGCTTTATCTCATGATGGAAGAACCTTTGGATGGTAAAATATTTTCCTCAAAAAGCAGTTTATTGAAAAAAATCCAATTTAAATCAAAAAAATCCGATTTAAATCAAAAAAAATCCGATTTAAATCAAAAAAATCCGATTTTTTTGATTTTTTTAAAAAAATCATTGATTTTTATCCACCCTGCATGAGTAACAAAAGCTTATATTGACAGTTAGAATGAGTTAATGCAGCAAGTCAATATTTGCAGTGTTGACCCTTCTTCTTCAGGACCTCTGCAATTCTCCCTGGCATGCTCTCAATCAACTTCTGGACCAAATCCTGACTGATAGCAGTCCATTCTTACACAATCAATGCTTTCATTTTGTCAGAATTTTTAGGTTTTTGTTTGTCCACCCGTCTCTTGATGATTGACCACAAGTTCTCGATGGGATTAAGATCTGGGGAGTTTCCAGGCCATGGACCCAAAATCTCTATGTTTTGTTCCCTGAGCCATTTAGTTATCACCTTTGCTTTATGGCAAGGTGCTCCATCATGCTGGAAAAGGCATTGTTGATCGCCAAACTGCTCTTGGAGGGTTGGGAGAAGTTGCTCTTGGAGGACATTCTGGTACCATTCTTTATTCATGGCTGTGTTTTTAGGCAAGACTGTGAGAGAGCCGATTCCTTGGCTGAGAAGCAACCCCACACATGAATGGTTTCAGGATGCTTAACAGTTGGCATGAGACAAGACTGGTGGTAGCGCTCACCTTGTCTTCTCCGAATGAGGCGTTTTCCTGATGTCCCAAACAATCGAAAAGGGGATTCATCAGAGAAAATAACTTTACCCCAGTCCTCAGCAGTCCACTGCCTGTACCTTTTGCAGAATATCAGTCAGTCCATGATGTTTTTTCTGGAGAGAAGTGGCTTCTTTGCTGCCCTCCTTGAGACCAGGCCTTGCTCCAAGAGTCTCCGCCTCACAGTGCGTGCAGATGCATTCACACCTGCCTGCTGCCATTCCTGAGCAAGCTCTGCACTGCTGGTAGCCCAATCCTGCAGCTGAAACACTTTTAAGAGACGGTCCTGGCGCTTGCTGGTCTTTCTTGGGCACCCTGAAGCCTTTTTGGCAACAATGGAACCTCTCTCCTTGAAGTTCTTGATGATGCGATAGATTGTTGACTGAGATGCAATCTTTCTAGCTGCGATACTCTTCCCTGTTAGGCCATTTTTGTGCATTGCAATGATGACTGCACGTGTTTCTTTAGAGATAACCATGGTTAACAGAAGAGAAACAATGATGCCAAGCACCAGCCTCCTTTTAAAGTGTCCAGTGGTGTCATTCTTACTTAATCATGACAGATTGATCTCCAGCCATGTCCTCATCAACACCCACACCTGTGTTAATGGAGCAATCACTGAAAAGAGGTTAGCTGGTCCTTTTAAGGCAGGGCTGCAATGATGTTGAAATGTGTTTTGGGGGATAAAGTTCATTTTCTAGCCAAATAGTGACTTTGTAAGTAATTGCTGTTAAGCTGATCACTCTTTATAACATTCTGGACTATATGCAAATTGCCATTAGAAAAAGTGAAGCAGTAGACTTTGTAAAAATTAATATTTGTGTCATTCTCAAAACTTTTGGCCATGACTGTAGTGTTCTTTCACCATAAAACTCCCATTTCAAAAGAACCCATGAATTATCAATAGGTCTTCGGTCAGGTGAGGAAGGTGGCCGTGTCATTATTCTTTCATCTTGAAAGTTTTTACTGGCTAACCAAGCAGTAGAAGACTTTGATGCATGTAAAGGAGCATTGTACTGCATAAAAATCATGGTTTTCTTGAAAGATGCAGACCTTTTCCTGTAGTACTGCTTTAAGAAAGTGCATTCTAAAAACTGGCAGTAGATTTGGGAGTTGATTTTGAGTCCATGTTCAACCTGTTCCAATTAGCTAATATTAGCAGTAGCCACAGGCCAATTCATCTGGTCCATCAAGAGTCATTCATCTCATCAGTCAAAATACCTTTGAAAAGTCTCCAGATACTTCTTGGCCCATTCTTGATGTTTAAACTTACGTGTCTTGTTCAGTGGTGGTTAGGATCCAGCCTTCCTTATCTTGGCCATGTCTCTAAGCACTGAGCACCTTGTAGAAATGAGCAATCCAGAGAGGTTGCAGTTCTGGAAAATGACAGCACTGGAGGGTAATGGGTTCCTGGTCGCTTCATATTGTTAATGTGCATCCTTTTTTCTCAACACGTTTTTTCATTCCTGTTGACTACTGACAACAAAACTTTTGATGTTTCTGTGATCACGCCCCAGTATCTGATCAATTTTAAGAGTGATGCATCTCCCTTTAAGACTTTAAACAGTTTTTGATCAGTGTCAATTAAGTCTCTTTTTTGGTCTATTTTGCCGAAAGGAAAGAAGCTGTCTAATAATTCTGCAAATCTTGATAAAGGGCAATGTTATCTATTTGCCACACCCTTCCTCATTACCCAAATACATGACACCTGATATTCTTCATCCAATAGGCATTCAAGTTTATACAGCTTGGAGTTGGAAAATATGAATAAAAGTGATGATATGGTCAAAATACTCACTTGCCTAATAATTGTGCACTCAATGCTGGCCAGGGACCATAGTGTCATGTATAGTGTACAGTTCCTATAGCGTCTTGTGCTTGGGTGCGAGGAAAACACAGGAGACATAGGTTGAAATGAAATGACTTGTATTACTTCATACAAGCATGCTGAAAAGTTCACACAGTTTGCAGGAATAGAGACATGAGACACAGCAGGCCAGAGTAACTTCAAGCACTACAATAAATCTCCAAAGCAGGTTCAGGATCTCTTCTCTGTACCGTAATTCCTCTGCAAACATGGATTCACCAAACAGCAGGTTTCCAGAGTCCAAAAGTGTTCCAAGGTTCCTCAGTAGGGAATAGCTGGAGTCCAAAATCCTAGGTTTCCAGGAGTCAGGTCACAGGCTGACTGAGACTTGATTCAGGAGCACTGATTGTTCAGCTGAGGCTGCTTAAGAAGCAAGAGGGAAGAATCAGGGCGGGAACATGAAAACTAGAAACTCCATATTAACTGAGGGCAAGAGCTGCAGAAAGACAGAAAGCAAAATGGCCGACGGAAAACTGAGTTTCAAGGAACATGTCAACAGAGACAAAGAACCTTACACATAGATAGAGATGTGACTAGTGCAATGGCTAACTTCTCCCCTTACCACTCCAGTTGATTGATAGGTGTCTCCTTAAGGCCTCTTTTACACATCCGTTGTGCGCCTGACGGCGCCCTCCGGCATTTTTTTGTCCAACCGCATCCGGCGAAATGTAATGCCGGATGCTTTTTTTTTTTTGCATTGACTTTCATTAGCGCCGGATGGCGCCGCATGTCAGTGCGTTGTATCCGTTTTTGTCCGGATCCGGCGGAAATGTACATTCTGGCGGCCGGACACAACGCAGCATGTAAGGTTGTTTTTTTTTTGCCGGAGCTGCCTGATGTGCCTGAAGCGGCACATCAGGCGGCCGGAAACAATAGAATTCAACGGAACCGGATCAGACTTTTGTGCAATCCGGCAGAAGTCTGATCCGGATTCTGGAAATCGAGGTCTACTACTACTACTACTACTACTACTACTACTACATTTTCCAGTGTCTCCGGGCATCAGAAACCCTCTTTTTCTGGGTTCAAAAGTTCAGGTCGGATCCAGCAAAAAACCGGATCCGTTGCATCAGTTTTAAAAAACTGATGCAACTGATCAGGCTTTTTGCGTGATCCGTCCTGACCTTTTCAACCCGGAAATATAAAAATTCCATGTTGAAAATGCAGGCTTGAATGTCCGGACCGAGGGGGGGGGAGGGGAGAGAGAGAGAGAGACCTTGGACTTCGGATCAGTTTTCTGACGGATTTGTCAAAAACCTGGTCCGGCTCCATAGGTTTGCATTGTTTCCGGCCGCCTGAAGTGCCGATTCAGGCACTGTCAGGCGCCTCCGGAAAAAAAAAAATGTTGCAGCAAGCGTCTTGTCCGACCGCCGGAATGTACTATTCCGACGGATCCGGCCAAAAACGGATGCAACGCAGTGACATCAGGCGCGATCCGGCGCTAATGTAAGTCAATGCTAAAAAAAAACGCATCCGGTACCGGATCCGTTGTTTTTAAAACACGTCGGATCGCGCCTGATTCAAAAAGCCTGATGTGTGAAAGCAGCCTAAGTACACCTATGCCAGAGACCTGCCAGTCAAGTAGACTGGTAAGGGGAAAAACCAGACGGCAACTATTTTGAGATACTGGACATGTCCAGTGCCTCCCGTGATCTGCTCCTGATCTCTGCTTGCTGTTGCTGCTTTGGTTCCCAGCTGGATTTTCAAGCACCAGAACGTTTCATTGAAAGACTTACTAGACTCTGATTACAACTGCCAGTAGGTTGGGCAGCATGAATCGAGTGACAGGTTCCCTTTAACAATGTGTCCCATGATGCAGTGTTTTTTTATTGCCTTTGAGCATTCATTTAACCATACTGAAAACCAGCAGAAATTAGAATGTTGTTTTAGTCTTGAATGAAGAAGAAAATAAACTGTAAAATTATTTAAATCAAATCTGAACTTAATGTATTCACCAAGTTACAGTATTCAAAAGCTTATGTTTATTTTATTTATTTATTTTAATCACTTATATAGCGCCATTAATTCCACAGCGCTTTACAGACATTATCAGCACCGTCCCCATTGAGGCTCACAATCTATATTCCCTATTAGTATATTTTTGGAGTGTGGGAGGAAAACCACACAAACCCTAGGAGAAGATACAGATGTTGTCCTTGGCAGGATTTGAACCTAGGACCCCAGCGCTTCTAAAGGTACTGCCACACTAAACGCTCCCGCTAACGATCACGATAACGACGCATACTAATGCAATCGTTTTTGTGATCGTTTTAATATCGCTAGTAACTGCCACACTTAGCGATCTCGTTAACGACGCATAAGCGGTTAGCGATCTCCTTAATGACTTTGCGATGTAAAAAACAGCGCACATCGTACACAAAACGTGCCAGACACAGCGATATAGGCTCACCAGCGGGACGCCAACGATCAAAATACGGTCCAGAACTCTAGTGAACGATCAGCGAGATCACAGCAGGGGCCACGTCGTTGCTACATGCCACACACAACAGCGTCACTAACGAGATCGCTAAATAGTGACGTATTTTAGCGATCTCGTTAGCGATCTTGTTTAGTGTGGCATACCCTTAACCACTGAGCCACCATGCTGCCTATTTTATCTATGAAATACTGAACTTTGAAACAGAATTAACATACAAAGCTTCATGTAATTACTATTAGCAATACCATTATTCCATCAGTCATACAAGTCAGTTATATAAAAGATAAAAAATTATACTTATTGCTACTCGGAGCATATTAAATAGGTTTTCCATCTTTAAAAAAGTGGACTCCAAAGAATTCCAGTAATGTAAAAGAACCAGATAGCATTTACCTTCTCCTGCTCCAATGCTGGTTCCCTGTTGCTTTTTTGGTCTTAATGTTTTGGCTGCAGTGGTGATGCCACGTTGCCAGGTCATATCACCACTGCAGCAAATAGCCAGTCACAGGGCTCGGCACCTCCTGCCATATCCGTGAACAGAGCTGCTGACCTCAGTGATTGCATTGAGCAGTGATGTAAGTAATCAACATGACGTCACAGCCGCAGCCAAAACCCAGAGACCAGAGCCAGTGCTGGAGCGTGGACAAAGTTAGGACTAACTGGTTTTGTGTTTTTTCTTTACTGTAATTTTTTGGGGTTGCTTGGAATCATTTAGAAACCCCTGTAAGTATTTGAAAACTGATTATAATGAGGCAGATTTACTATTCTTTCCAATTGACAAATTTATATAATCTTAGAGTAGAAATCTGAAATAGGGACAAATTTATCACAGTGACTCATGCTGGTTGATACATTTGATGCATATTTGGATGGTTTCATCTAACATTACATCAATGTTAGACCAAAATTTCTGCCAAAATTTTGGTCCAAATTGGCGCATGTTAAAACATGCTTACTGTGCAGCTAATCCATGCTCTCCATAGGAGGATATATCCTCTTTCAAGCCAGCAGTACCGTAAATAAAATATAATCAAAACTAGATTTGATAATTTGGTTTAGAATTTGGGGCATTTTTCTCAAAATATAGGTCCATTGTCAAAAGTACATTTGCCCTATTATCTTTTACTGTACATTGTGATTAAGGCCGGAGACTATAATACTTAAATATTCTTCATAGGGCATTACCTGTTCTGTCTTTTGGATTTCATATCAGCATATCATAGAATCATAGAATGGTAGAGTTGGAAGGGACCTCCTGGGCCATCTGGTCCAACCCCCTGCTCAAAGCAGGATTCTCTAAATCATCCCAGACAGATGTCTGTCCAGCCTCTGTTTGAAGACTTCCATTGAAGGAGAACTTACCACCTCTCGTGGCAGCCTGTTCCACTCCTTGATCACCCTAACTGTCAAAAAGTTTTTTCTAATATCTAATCTGTGTCTCCTCCCATTCAGTTTCATCCCATTGCTTCTAGTCTTTCCTTGTGCAAATGAGAATAAAGATGATCCTTCTACAATGTGACAGCCCTTGAGATATTTGTAGACAGCTATTAAGTCTCCTCTCAGTCTTCTTTTTTGCAAGCTAAACATTCCCAAATCCTGCAACCGTTCCTCATAGGACATGGTTTGCAGACCGGTCACCATTCTGGTGGCTCTCCTTTGAACTTGCTCCAGTTTGTTGATGTCTTTTTTAAAATGTGGTGCCCAAAACTGGACACAGTATTCCAGATGAGGTCTGACCAAAGAGGAGTAGAGAGCAATAATGACCTCACGTGATCTAGACTGTATGCTTCTGTTGATACATCCTAGAATTGTATTTGCCTTTTTTGCTGCTGCATCACACTGTTGACTCATGTTCAGTCTGTGATCAATTAGTATGCCCAAGTCTTTTTCACATGTGCTGTTACTTAGCCCTATTCCTCCCATTTTGTATATGCTTTTTTCATTTTTATTGCCCAGATGTAGTACTTTGCATTTTTCCCTATTAAAAACCATTCTGTTAGTTGCTGCCCACTGCTCCAGTTTATTTATATCTTTTTGAATCCTCTCTCTCTCTCTTTCTCTAGTATTAGCTACACCTCCTAGCTATGTGTCATCAGCAAATTTATATATATGGTTTGTTTGTGTATCTCTATGGATATGTACATAGATGGTTACATAGACACTTTCCACTTTGGGGCTCTCACAATGGCAGACTCGGTAGCATCTCCTTATACTTTTGCCATTGCTCAGATCTCTTAACTTTGTAATGAACATAGAGTGAAAGTTATTAAAGGGGCTCTCCGGTCTTGAGCTACAAGTCTGTAGTCACTCTAAGTGACTGCAGACTTGTGAATTCTCACGTCGCACACACAGAGGATTCTCTGGTGCTGGCGACGGGTGCGGACTGTCATGTAACTGCAAATACGTGATTTACATACTTCTGGCCACATTCCAACCAGTCTGTGTCCGACCTCGCTCAATGCACTTGCGTTAAATGAGGCCACGCCCATCTAGTTGGCATGTATGCAAATCACATACTTGTGGTCACGGACCCGCCGTTTCCGACACGCGATGTGAGGATTCACATTGAGTGACTTAAGACTTGTAGGTTAAGACCGGGCAACCTCTTTATATTTAGTTATGATTTATAGAAGCTAATAATCTATTCCCTATCTGCCTTCTTAATCCAGTCTACCCCAGTTTTCCTAGTTCTTTTAAGTTCCTGATTAATTCCATATGTAAACTTGCCACCAACCAGCTGATGACTGAGCAAGATGCTCCTTTGTTGGCTGATCGGATCATCTATCCTGGCATATATAAATCACTGTCAGTTGCACATCACCCCGTGTAAATGTTTTTCTGAAGACATGATCTTGGTAGAGACAGATCAGTTGTAGTAACAATTGCCCTTTTGCATAGAGATTTTGTCAACCTGTAAACCGAGCGCTGATCACCTAGTAGTCTATCAGTACTCGTTACCAAACCAAATTCGACAAATTTAAATAGGCCTTTAGTCTTTATAAAAATATCCCTTCAGTTTTCTATTTATTTTTTATTTTTTCTACTTTATTTTTGCGCAACTTTATATATGGATTGCATAACACATGCATTCAGTGCACTATTTTACCTAATTTATGACCTCCTATGTAAATAGTCTGTATGATTTCTTGCTGAATGATGACACATACAATATATAACAATATGACATAATAAGTAAGTCCATATGACAAGTGTAGAATTACGGTTTCTAAATAGAAGAAAAAGGTTGATTTTGAATGTTTTGTTTCACTAAACTTGGAATAAAGCACAAAATGCTATATTTTCATAAATTTACATTTTAACCTGGAAAAAAAACACTCTAAGTGTCAGCAGCTAGATGTCTTCCATCTGTCTAATTTACTGTCCACTGCCTGATGTCAAGTGTAATCCATCTCCACCAACAGAGATACTGATATGCAGTGCATGCTAGGAGGGAGGTATTGGAAGTTACAGCATCTAAAGCGCAGGTAGAATGGTGATGAAGGGAAACCGCCTTCTATCAAGTTTTAGTGCATGATGATTAGGTCAATTTCTGGACTTATTAGACTGCAATGCACACCAAAAGCAGTTTTAACTTGCTGTGAAGGTATAAGGGCACAAAGACCTTGCTTTTACTCTGGTTTTGGGTAAAAAGACAGGTATGCATTAACATTGTTACATCCTTATAGCTATGTTACTTTTAACAGAAATGTTTTTTTCATTTTTCATATTTTTTTAATTTTGTACAGATTATAGAAAATATATTTTTTGATAGGCATGGAAGTTCAAAGCATGGTCTGTGCAAGTTTGTTCCATTGTAGCTCTGTTCTAATATATATATATATATATTTTATTTTAGGATTCTCCTATCAGCTATGCTAGTAGGGTTGCTCCTCGGGACTGTTGATGCTGTAAGTATGTTATAATCAAATTTAATAATAGATATCAAATAAATGACTGCTTATTTGATGGTAACATTGGAGTATGTTCACATTTGTAGCTTTTCCAATCAAAAACATTGATTGAGATATATAGTTGTGTTATAAACACTGTTTAGCAATTGTTATGATGAACCACATGTTTTATAGGTAATTTTTAGCTTGCCCATTCCCCTCTACTAAAATGTTTTAAAAACTGTCAAGTACGACACAAGATAGTTTTGTCCAGCTATGCTTTATACAGTGTATGCACTCATTTAGGTATGGTATATCCTGACATGTTATTGAGAACTATTAAAATATAGCATAGATGAACTCCATTAATAAAAAAAAACCTCCAAAAACAGATTGTAAGAAAAAAAAATGATGCTTTAGAAGCCATTTTCCGAGACCCATAACTTTTCATTTCTTTTCTTTTTAGCAGCGGCACAGGCTTTAGCCACACAGGCTCCTGCCTCTGTGACCCGTGCTCCTCCTCTGCTGCCGTCTCTCTGGGACAATTGACTCGTGTATAAGCCGAGGGGGGCGTTTTCAGCACAAAAAAATGTGCTGAAAACTTGTCTTACACACGAGTATATACCGTTAGAGATGAGCGACTTTGCCTTTTTTAGGGTCGAGTCGGGTTTCGTGAAACCCGACTTTCTCAAAAGTCGAGTCGAACGAAATCGTGAAAAGTCGAAGGTCCGACTGAAACACGAAACCAAATGCAAGTCAATGGGGAAGCAAAGTCGGCAGGGAGTGGAGGACAGTAAACACACCTACAGTGCCCATTTCAATGCCAACGACATCAATTCTTATTACTTAAGCTTGGCAACCTTAATTTACTTTATAATAATAGCTACACATTGAAAACTGGGGGTTATTTGGCTAAAGTTGTGGGGGGTAGGGCTGGCTCAAGGTTTTCGTGTGCCCGGGCGAAAGAGTGTCAGTGGGCCCCTTTAACACATACCACAATTCATGATGCTCCGATACGGCAGAGAAATATAGGTATAGTACAATGCCAAATACTTCACTTCTTACATTACATGACTGATATCTATTTTAAATTCTATAATAGCTCAAAAACCGTACAGTATATTCCTCCATACAGTATTATGGCCACCACATAGTGCGCCAAACAGAATAATGAGCCCCATATATTGCTCCATACAGAATAAATGGTCCCATATAATGTTCCTTATAGTATATGATGAGCTCCACATAATGCTACAGTATATAATGGTCCCCATATAATGTGCCATACAGTATAGGACGGTCCCCATAGAGTAGAATGAGCCCCACATATTGCTCCATACAGTATAATGAGTCGCATATAAAGCTCCATACAGTATATGATGGGCCCCATATAATGCTCCATACAGAATAGGCCCCATATGCTCCATATGATGCTCCATACCCTATATGATGCCCCATAAATAATGAACCCCATATGATGCTCCAGTATATGATGGGCCCCATGGATGATGCTCCATTGTATGATGGGCCTATATAATGCTCCATATATAATGGGCCCCATATGATGCTGCAGTATATGATGGGCCCCATGGATAATGCTCCAGTGTATGATGGGCCTATACACTGTGTGCAGAATTATTAGGTAAATGAGTATTTTGATCACATCATCCATTTTATACATGTTGTCCTACTCCAAGCTGTAAAGGCTTGAAAGCCAACTGCCAATTATGTAAATCAGGTGATTTGCATCTCTGTAATGAGGAGGGGTGTGGTCTAATGTCATCAACACCCTATATAAGGTGTGCTTAATTATTAGGCAACTTCCTTTCCTTTGGCAAAATGGGTCAGAAGAGAGATTTGATGCACTCTGAAAAGTCAAAAATTGTGAGATGTCTTGCAGAGGGATGCAGCAGTCTTGTAATTGCCAAACTTTTGAACCGTGATCACCGAACAATCAAGCGTTTCATGGCAAATAGCCAACTGGGTCGCAAGAAGCATGTTGATAAAAAGAAAGGCTCAAAATAACTGCCCATGAATTGAGGAAAATCAAGCGTGAAGCTGCCAAGATGCCATTTGCCATCAGTTTTGCCATATTTCAGAGCTGCAACGTTACTGGAGTATCAAAAAGCACAAGGTGTGCCATACTCAGAGACATGGCCAAGGTAAGGAAGCCTGGAAAATGACCACCTTTGAACAAGAAACATAAGATAAAACGTCAAGATTGGGCCAAGAAATATGTTAAGACTTATTTTTCTATGGTTTTGTGGACTGATGAAATGAGAGTGACTGTTGATGGGCCAGATGGATGGGCCTGAGGCTGGATCAGTAAAGGGCAGAGAGCTCCACTCCGACTCAGACGCCAGCAAGGTGGAGGTGGGGTACTGGTATGGGCTGGTATAATCAAAGATGAACTTGTGGGACCTTTTCGGGTTGAGGATGGAGTGAAGCTCAACTCCCATACCTACTGCCAGTTTCTGGAAAACACCTTCTTCACGCAGTGGTACAGGAAGAAGTCGGTATCGCTCAAGAAAAACATGATTTTCATGCAGGACAATGCTGCATCACTTGCATCCAAATACTCCACAGCGTGGCTGGCCAGTAAAGATCTAAAAGAAGAAAAAATAATGACATGGCCCCCTTGTTCACCTGATCTGAACACCATAGAGAACCTGTGGTCCCTCATAAAATGTGAGATCTACAGGGAGGGAAAACATTACACCTCTCGGAACAGTGTCTGGGAGGCTGTGGTGGCTGCTGCACGCAATGTTGATTGTAAACAGGTCAAGCAACTGACAGAATCTATGGATGGAAGGCTTTTGCGTGTCATTGTAAAGAAAGGTGGCTATGTTGGTCACTGTTTGTTTTTTTTGTTTTTGAATGTCAGAAATGTTTATTTCTAAATTTTGTGTTATATTGGTTTACCTGGTGAAAATAAACAAGTAAGATGGGTATATATTTGGTTTTTAATAAGTTGCGTAATAATTCTGCACAGTAATAGTTACCTGCACAAACAGATATCCTCCTAAGATAGCCAAATCTAAAAAAAAACCACTCCAACTTCCAAAAATATTAAACTTTGATATTTATGAGTCTTTTGGGTTGATTGAGAACATAGTTGTTGTTCAGTAATAAAAAGAATCCACTCAAATACAACTTGCCTAATAATTATGCAAACAGTGTATAATGTTCCATATATAATGGGCCCCATTTATAATGCTCCGGTGTATAATGGTCCTTGTATATGATGCTCCAGTGTATGATGGGCCCCATTTATAATGCTCCAGTGTATGATGGGCCCCATGGATGATGCTCCAGTGTAATGGGCCCTATTTATAATGCGCAGGTGTATGATGGGCCCCATGGATGATGCTTCAGTGTATAATGGGCCCCATTTATAATGCTAAAGTGTATGATGGGCCTATATAATGCTCCATATATAATGGACCCCATTTATAATGCTCCAGTGTATAATGGGCCCTGTATATGATGCTCCAGTGTATGATGGGCCTCATTTATAATGCTCCAGTGTATGATGGGCCCCATTTATAATGCTCCAGTGTATGATGGGCCCCATGGATGATACTCCAGTGTATGATGGGCCCCATTTATAATGCTCCAGTGTATGATGGGCCCATATAATGATCCACATATAATGGGCCCCATACGATGCTCCAGTGTATAATGGGCCCTATCTATGATGCTCAAGTGTATGATAGGCCCCATATATAATTCTCCAGTGTATAATGCTCTCCATATATTGCTCCAAACATTAAAAAAATGAAATACCTCTCCTCGCTGGGCACTGCTCTACTCTAAAGTCCTCAACGTCGCCATCTTCCAGCTCTCTGCACTTGGACTGTTCAGGCAGAGGGCGTACAGATGTGACGTCATCGCGCTCTCTGACCTGAATATCACTGTCAGGAAACGCGGAAGAGGTCACAGCAGTGGAGCAGGGAGAGGTAAGCAAGTGGGCCCCCCACCGTCAGAGACACCGGCGTACTATGAGGGCCCCTGTGCCAGGGCCGTCGCCCACGAGTGGGCCCCCCCACCTGCTGAGGGCACCGCCACTTGCCCGGGTGCACCAGGTGGTGACGCTGGCCCTGGGGGGGTACAGCCCAGTTAGGGAGGTGGAAAAACTGGCATATGTTGAGGTGTAGGCTGGACGTTCACCAGCTGCAAATGGAGGAATTGGAGAAATCGTAGGAAGAGGAGGATGTTCATGCTTATGATGGCGTCGTCTGCGCTTACCAGCTGTGTGCATTCCTCAAAACACTGAAGGACTTTACAGAGGTCTTTCAGCTTTGACCACTGCACACCCGACAACTCCATGTCTGCTTTCAAACTGCCTGCCCGTGTATCCTCCCACAAATGCATGTGCATGGTGGAGTTCCACCTTGTTGCAACATCTATGATTAGGCGGTGCTTGGGGAGGTGGAGCGATCGCTGCATCCTCTGCATACGACTGGAGTCTACGGGCAAGCGACGGATGTGCGAGCACAGTCTTCGCACCTTATGGAGGAGGGCTGTTATCTCCGGATAATTATTTAGGAAGCACTGCACCACCAGGTTCAAGGTGTGAGCCAGGCAAGGTATGTGTCTGAGTTTTACCAGGGCTATGGCCGCCACAATTACGGCCGTTATCACTGACTACCTTGCCTGGCTCAAGATGTAGACTGCCCAGCCATGACTCAGTTTCTCGCTGCAAGTAGTCGGTCAGTACCTCCGCAGTGTGTCTGTTGTCGCCCAAAGACATCATCTTTAAAACAGCCTGCTGACGCTTACCACTAGCTGTTCGATAGTGGGACACCTCTTGTGCAAACCTGGCAGCTGCGGATGGAGTGCTCGTGCAACTGCGCTCTGTCGATGAGCTTTCTCTTCTGGAGGAGGAGGGTCGAACTCCTACAGCCAACTGTTGCCTACACCGTGGGCTAGGCAGCACTGTCCCACCGCCGCTGTCCCCTGTGGACCCTGCATCCACCACATTAACCCAGTGCGCAGTGATGGAAACGTAACGGCCCTGGCCATGTCTACTGGCCCATGCATCTGTTGTGAGGTGCACCTTTCCACTCACTGATTGTTTGAGTGCATGGACAATGCGGTCTTTCACATGCAGGTGAAGGGCAGGGATGGCTTTTCTAGAAAAGAAGTGCCAACTGGGGAGGTCATAGCGTGGAACAGCGTAGGCCATGAGCTCTCAGAACGCTGCGCTTTCAACCAAACGGAAGGGCATCATCTCTACTGAGATCAGTTTGGCAATGTAGGCGTTCAAAGCCAGTGTACGCGGATGAGAGGATGAATACTTTCTTGTCCTACTCAGAGTGTCTGCTAGGGTGAGCTGGACTTGAGAGCTGCATATGGGGTAACTAGCGGTGGACATGAGAGGGGGTTGGTGATGGTGTTGGTGGTGGTGGTGATTGCCTAGTTTCAGTCTTTCGTTGCAAAAACATTGTGATTCCCTGACTGCTTTGGCCTTGCGACGACACCTCAACATTTCTTGCTGGTTGTGTGCTAACCGGTGGGCTTACAGTGGGGGAAGCGATGGAGCGTTGCTGGCTGCCTTCAGTCGGAGCAGTTGCACACGTGCTACCTGAGGTTTTGTAGTCCGTCCACACTTGCAAGTGCATGGTGATTAAATGTCTAAGCATGCAACTGGTATTCAAATTTTGGAGATTTTTCCCTCGGCTAAAGGTCCTTCTGCACTTCTTACAGATAACCTTTGCCTTTTCAATAGGATTTTGGTCAAAAAAGTGCCACACTGCACTCTTCCTACTATGGTATAAATTTTCAGGGCTTGCACGCTGTGCTAATTTGACCGTCTGGCCAAGCTGTCCTGCAACTCTTTTTGTTTTTTTAACACGTTTTTGGACAGCTACGGGCCTGCCAGATAACCGCTGCTGCGATGTCGGTGCCTGCTGCGGATCCTTCTCCTTTTCTGAGCTATTGCCAGCGGCACCCTCTTCCCCCAATGGATGCCAATCCGGGTCAACAACTGGGTCATCCATCACCTCTTCTTCAATTTCATCTGCACCTTCCTCTGTGTCACCGTGTAAGGTGGTATAGTATGCGGGAAGGGGCACCTGAGTTTCATCAGGGTCAGATTCTGGCTCAGTAGACTGCGAAGGCAATGTAGTGCTCTGGGTCAATGTACCAGCAGAATGATCTAGCAGTGGCTTTGTATCAGTGCACTCCATGTCAGATTCATTTTGGACTGGGGAATTCAGGATTTGACTTGGTAACCCAGGCATGGTATGTAAAAAGAGCTCCATGGAGTAATCTGAAGTGTGAACTGCCACATCCTTCACTTTTGGTGGGGGTGAAGGACACAAGGAAAGGTGTTGTTCCTGACCAGGAGCCTGCACTGACTACTCAGTGCTTGCATTTTTTTAAACTTCAGAAGAGGAGGCGATAGAGCTGGAGGCTGTTTCGGCAATGTAAGCCAAAACCTGTTCCTGATGCTCCGGCTTTAAAAGTAGTTTGCCTACTCCCAGAAAAGGGAGCCTTCCAGGCCTTCTTGAGCTAGACGATGACGCAGGCTCAACACCTCCTGCCTTAGGTGCTATTGTGCTTTTGACACTACCAGCAGATGCACCACCATCAGTACCAGCTGGCCCCCCGCCCACGTCCGCGGCCTCTTCCACCACACTTCCTCATGTTTGGGAAAATGTACCAAAAATACCAGCAGATATATGGTACTGTATCAGAAGCGTACAGCTGTATACGGTGAAGGGGAAAATGTAAATCTCCGTATATATTTCGAGAGTAACACATAGACGCACACTCAGTATGGATTTGACCAGAATATAAAAAGCAGAAAAAGGGTACTGTATGAGAAGAGTACATATGTATACAGTGTTGGGGTAATTTTAAAGCTCCGTATAATATTGCCGTAGTAACTCACAGACGCTCACTAAGTATGGATTAGACCAAAATATAAAAAGCAGATAAAGGGCACTGTATCTGAAGAAACCAGGTGTATATAGTATAGGGGTAAATTGTTTATCTCCGTATATATTTCCGTAGTAACACACAGACGCACACTCAGTATGGATTTGACCAGAATATAAAAAGCAGAAAAAGGGTACTTTATGAGAAGCGCACAGCTGTGTAAAGTGTTGGGGTAATTTTAAAGCCCCTTATATATTGCTGGAGTAACACACAGACGCTCACTAAGTATGGATTAGACCAGAATATAAAAAGCAGAAAAAGGGTACTGTATCTGAAGATAACAGGTGTATATAGTATAGGGGTAAATTGTAAATCTCCGTATATATTTCCGGAGTCAGACACAGACGCTCACAGGCTCAGTATGTATTAGACCAGAATATAAAAAGCAGAAAAAGGGTACTGTATCACAAGCGTACAGCTGTATGCAGTCTAGGGGTAATTATAAATCTCCGTATATATTTCCGGAGTAACAGACAGACGCTCACAGGCTCAGTATGGATTAGACCAGAATATAAAAAGCAGAAAAAGGGTACTGTATCACAAGCGTACAGCTGTATACAGTGTAGGGATAATTGTAAATCTCCGTATATATTTCTGGAGTAACACACAGACGCTAATAGAATATAAAAAGCAGAAAAAGGGTACTGTATGACAAGCGTACAGCTGTATACAGTGTTGGCGTAATGTTAAATCTCCGTATATATTTCCGGAGTAACACACAGACGCTCACAGGCTCAGTATGGATTAGACCAGAATATAAAAAGCAGAAAAAGGGTACTGTTTCACCAGATACCAGGTGTATATAGTATAGTAAAAAATTGTAAATCTCTGTATATATTTCAGGAGTCACACACAGACGCTCTCAGGCTCAGTTTGGATTACACCAGAATATAAAAAGCAGAAAAAGAGTACTGTATGACAAGCGTACAGCCGTATATAGTATTGGGGTAATTTTAAATCTCTGTATATATTTCCGGAGTAACACACAGACGCTTACTCAGAATGGATTTGACCAGAATACAAAAAGCAGAAAAAGGGTACTGTATCACAAGCGTACAGCTGTATACAGTGTAGGGGTTATTGTAAATCTCCATATATATTACCGGAGTCAGACACAGACTCTCACAGGCTCAGTATGAATTAGACCAGAATATAAAAAGCAGAATAAGGGTACTGTATCACAAGCGTACAGCTGTATACAGTCTAAGGGTAATTGTAAATCTCCGTATATATTTCCGGAGTCAGACACAGACACTCACAGGCTCAGATTAGACCAGAATATAAAAGCAGAAAAAGGGTAATGTATCACAAGCGTACAGCTGTATACAGTGTTGGGGTAATTGTAAATCTCTGTATATATTTCCTGAGTCAGACACAGACACTCTCAGGCTCAGTATGGATTAGACCTGAATATAAAAAGCTGAAAAAGGGTACTGTATCACAAGCGTACAGCTGTATACAGTCTAGGTGTAAATCTCCGTATATATTTCCGGAGTAACACACAGACGCTCACAGGCTCAGTATGGATTAGACCAGAATATAAAAAGCAAAAAAGGGTACTGTATGACAATCGTACAGCTGTATGCAGTGTTGGGGTAATTTTAAATCTCTGTATATATTTCCGGTGTAACACACAGACTCTCACAGGCTCAGTATGGATTAGACCAGAATATAAAAAGCAGAAAAAGGGTTCTGTATCACCAGATACCAGGTGTATATAGTATAGTGAAAAAATTGTAAATCTCCGTATATATTTCAGAAGTCACACACAGACGCTCTCAGGCTCAGTATGGATAACACCAGAATATAAAAAGCAGAAAAAGGGTACTGTATGAGAAGCGTACAGCTGTATAGAGTGCTGGGGTAATTTTAAATATCCGTATATATTTCCGGAGTAACACACAGACGCTCACAGGCTCAGTATAGATTAGACCATAATATAAAAAGCAGAAAAAGGGTACTGTATGACAAGCGTACAGCTGTATACAGTGTTGGGATAATTTTAAATCTCTGTATATATTTCCGGAGTAAAACATAGGCGCTCACTCAGTATGGATTTGACCAGAATACTATAAGCAGAAAAAGGGTACTGTATCACAAGCGTACAGCTGTATACCGTCTAGGGGTAATTGTAAATCTCCGTATATATTTCTGGAGTCACACACAGATAGTCTGCATGTATTTGTCCGTGAGACCAGCCAGTACACGGTAGTGTGTGAGGAGTGTACACCTCCATACTGTGTGGGAAAAAATGAACGCTCGGTAACTGTGCAGAAAAAAAGAATAAAAGTATTAGTGATGTTTAAAAAGCAGTCTGCACAGCAGTGTACACACAGCAATACAGCTAGCAGGCAGCCTAATAACCAGCTCTGCTGCTGCACACAAGAAAATCCTCCCCGTTCACTGGCAGGCAGCCTAATAACCAGCGCTGCTGCACACAACAAAATCCTCCCCTGTCACTGCACACTAACTGTACAGCATAATTGCTATGAGCACAACCACAGAATCACTTTTCTTTCCTGCCTAACTCTCTCCCTACTGATAAACAACGTCAGCAACCTCTCCCTACGCTAAGATCGGCAGAAGTAAAATGGCGGTCGGCGGTCAGGGCTTTTATAGCCACTGTGACGCCACACAAAGCAAGCCAATCACTGCAATGCCCTTCTCTAAGATGGTGGTGGCCGCTACCCATGTCATCTCGTTGCCCACAGTGTACGTCCTTGCTCATTGGCTGAGAAAAGGCGCCTGCAAGCATTTTGGGAAAACCAACTTTGGCACTCTGGTCGACGACCGCATGGCCGACTTCGCGCTATGGTCGGGTTTTGCTCGGCGAAACCCGACTTTGGCGAAAGTCGGCGACTTATGAATCTGACCGACCTGTTTCGCTCAGCTCTATATACCGTATTTAATATAATTAATTGACACCTTTATATCTTCTGTCTCTTGCTGCATTCATAATACATTAGCATTTTCATTCATATTCAAAGTGCTTTGAGCTTCACAGAGCACCTAATGAGTTGTTGATGGGTCCACCAGACAAGTGCTTCACTGGTGATCATATTGTGCTTCCAACTGCCTTGCCAAACCTGGTACTTCACTACCCCTGAGGCAAGTGTATCTGCGATCTCAGCCGGAGACTTGAGCCATGTCTGAATACATTAAAGAAAATTTGGCCAAGGGGCTAATTCGTAAATCCTCTTCTCCAGATGGTTCCAGCTTCTTCTTTGCTTCTTTGTGACTAAGAATGATGGCTCCCTACGTCTCTGTATTGACTATCAAGGCCTTAACAAGATGACCATTAAAAATATGTACCCCCCCCGCCTTTGATTTGTCAACTATTTGATATAATCCGTAGCGCAAAGGTGTTCACAAAACTGAATCTACGGAGAGATTATAGCTTAATTCGGATTTGTAAGGGCAACTAATAGAAGTCAGCCTTTAATACCCGTTGTGGGCTCTACGAGTATCTCTTCATGCTCTTTGGTCTGTGCAACACATCCACTGTATTTCAGGAATTTGTTGATGACATCTTCCGCTACTTTCTCAATGTCTCCGTGGTCATGTGTTTGAATTACATCCTGACTTTCTCTCCAAATCTACCTACAAATAGAAGACACATCTGTCAAGTTTTCAGCACCTATCATACCCTAGCTCCGCCCATTTTTTACAAAACTGCTTTAAACTGGTGTGAAAACACCCAAAGTGGTATCATTTTATAAGAATATCAATTAAAAAGTCCTGTAAACATAAGTTATCACCCATCCATACAACAGGTGATAACGTATAGATCCGAGGATTCCTACCACTGGGACTATCATTGATCAGCAGAATGGGGCACTATTATTCCATTAGAATGGAGCGGCAGTGTGTATGCCTGACCATTGAAGAACCCCTTTAACATTTTCATTATGGGATTTAAATTTCATTAAGGTCACATAAGAATTCCTCTGGCATCTGGTGGCTCAACAGTGGAGATGATAAAGAAGAGTAATTGATGTTCAGCAATGAAAGAAAATCAAATTTATGTTTGCACATTATATGCTTGGTTAATTATGAGAGCCAAATCTGCTTCTCTTCTGGAAATAAATAATTTTACAAGACAAGAGTAATCTTTAACCTTGCAGGTCAGTAGACTAACTTCTGTTTTATATTAGTAGAGCAGGCTGTTGGCTGGTGTTAAGGGGCAGGGAGTTTCACAGATTGTATCATGAGAAAAAGGAAATCATACCGGAATTTCAGATGTCATGTGGGAGAGAAAGTGCATGGAGACACTGTTTGGAAACCCTTCATCCAAATTAATAGCACAATGGGAATAAATGTGTGTGACAGGGGTAGTTTACAAAGTTCATCATTAGTCATTACTAGTGATGAGCAAACATACTCTGATACGGTATTATCCGACATGCCAGTGTGCTAACTGAGTGTCTTCGACCTGCTTCGAAAAATATGTATGAGTTCCTGCCTTTGCATAACTCGCTGCTCTTCAACAGAAGCAACAAATGCAGAGATTGTCTGTTTGTTAGGCAATCACTGCATGTGTTGCTGCTGTAGAACAACAGGGAGTCATGCAGGCGCGGGGAGTCGAGCATAATATTCCAGCACGCCGAAGTCACTCGGTTAGCACACGGGCATGTTCAGATAACACCTTATCCGAGTACGTTCGCTCATCACTAATTATTACCATTATTTTCATTTTGAGTTACTTAAACTCTAGCATCAAATCCATGTGGCCCAGAATGAAGGAAAGTCTAAATATAGACTGGTAGGTTCTACATATGAAAATATTTTTAATTTTATCAATTGACATCTGCTACATGTTTTGATTGTCCAAGAAAAAAGAGGCAATGAAATAATATGCATAGTCATGTTTTCTATCAGCTTACGGATACTCAAACTGAAAAGATCCTGCCATCATGAAAGATTCATGTGCTGGGCTTATAGTACTTTGGAGTGCTTTGGCAACCAGTGGCACGAGCAATATAGTGTGGATAGCGAGAATAATGGATTTTACTGGTTGTCAATGAAGCAATTGTACCACAACATATTAGAACAAGACGAAACAAAACACATTGCAAAACCGACCTTTAACTACTTCAAGAAACTGTAAATTAAAGTTTTGGAATGGCATGCATAGTCCCCTGACTCGGATATACCGTAATCTTGATCTGTGTGGGTAGATCTCAAACATATGCATGCAAGATGACTATAGAACAAAGATTCCTAAAACTGGGCTAAAAGAACAATCTCCTTCTGCCACATTTTTTTTTACACATGTTCAATTCATTTTTAATTTTTTCTATGATACGTTATAAACAATTTCAAAATATACTATAGTAGTGCAAATAATACAAATAATACATATTTCCACAACTACCTTATGTTTCCAAAGAGGATATTTAATCATTCTTGCACCAATTCCGCTAGAGTGGGTATTTCCTTTTACCTATAAAGTAGATATGCAGCATAAAAATGTAAAACATAACCTATAAAGTGTTATCTTTAACCTCTTTACCAGCTTGGATTTTTGCGTTTACGCTTTTTGCTCCGCTTCTTCCCAGAGCCATAACTTTTTTATTTTTTCATCAATATGGCCATATGAGGGCTTGTTTTTTCCGCAACCGGTTGTACTTTTGAACGACACCATTGATTTTACCACATAGTGTACTGGAAAAGGGAAAAGAAATTCCTAGTGCAGTGAAATTGCAAAAAAAAGTGCAATTCCACAATTGTTTTTGTTTTTTTTCTATGTTCACTAAATGCTAGAACTGACCTGTGAGTATGATTCTCCAGGTCATTCCAAGTTCCTGGACACCAAACATGTATAGGTTTTTTTTTTATTTAAGTGGTTAAAAAAAATTCCAAAGTTTGTAAAAAAAAATTGTGCCATCAGATCAGCTGTCATGTGTCGGAAAAGGTGAAGACTCAGCACACCAAAGAGGGGGAGGTGACCTATGATGTACCTATGCATCATAGGTTGTAAAGGGGTTAAAAACACAAACATGTCATTTGGGACTATAACAAAACTATGCAGAAAACAACTCACCCTCTTGTCAATGGACCTATAGTTGTGCATACAATGCTCAGCATAAATGAGTACACCCCTTTAGAAGAGTAAGATTTTAATTAATATTTCACTGAATACAAGAACAATTTCCAAAATTTTGACAAAGCTAATTTCATAGAACATTTTTTAACCCATATCATGAAAGTAAGGTTAATAATATAAATTTCATTACAAAATCTTCAATTTTACTCAAATTACTCGAAGCGATTCAAAAATGAATACTCTTCACCATCAAATACCACTACATCTAGTATTTTGTATGACTTGCATGATTTTTAAAGACAGCATCAAGTCTTCTATACAAGGAATGGTGACTTATGGCAATATCTATCTTTTTCTACAAGAACAACCTCTTTAAGGCTGGTTTCACACGTCCTGATATTTCCAGTACCGGAAAAAACAGTACTGGAGATATTAGTGTCCGTGTGTGTAATACTTGTGTCAGACGTGTGGCAACCGTGTGCCGCTCGTTTGCCTCATCAGTATCACACGCACCGACTACAGGGAAGCCGTGGTACAGTTAGCGCTGTTCCCCGCTGCTGAAGACAGCTCTCATCATGCTGAATGGTAGAGTTGTATTCAAGTGATAACAATGACATCAGGTGGAGGCTAATGGGACTAAACATGCTAGAATTAGGAGGAAACCACTATGGCTAAATAGAGCTGTAAGGGGCGCAATAAGGGACAAAAAGAAAGCGTTTAGGGAATTAAAGCAAGTAGGTAGTGATGAGGCATTAAATAAATACAGAAGACTGAATAAATTCTGTAAAAAGCAAATCAAGACAGCAAAGATTGAGGCAGAGAGACTCATTGCCAGAGAAAGTAAAAATAATCCCAAAATATTCTTTAACTACATAAATAGCAAGAAACTAAAAAATTATAGTGTTGGTCCCCTTAAAAATAGTCTGGGTGAAATGGTGGATGAGGATGAGGAAAAAGCCAATATGCTAAATGACTTTTTTTCAACTGTATTTACACAAGAAAATCCCATGACAGATAACACGATCAGTGATAAAAAAATTTCTCCATTAAATGTCACCTGCTTAACCCAGCAGGAAGTACGGCAGCGTCTAAAAATCACTAAAATTGACAAATCCCCGGGCCCGGATGGGATACACCCCCAAGTACTGCAGGAATTAAGTACAGTTATAGATAGACCATTATTTTTAATTTTTAAAGATTCCATAATAACGGGGTCTGTACCACAGGACTGGCGTATAGCAAATGGGGTGCCAATATTCAAAAAGGGGGCAAAAACTGAACCTGGAAATTATAGGTCAGTGAGCTTAACATCTACTGTGGGTAAAATCCTGGAGGGTTTTTTAATGGATACTATATTGGAGTATCTGAGGCTGAATAACCTCATGACACAGTATCAGCATGGGTTTACGAGGGACCGTTCTTGTCAGACTAATCTGATAAGCTTTTATGAAGGGTAAGTTCAGGACTGGACCAAGGGAATGCAGTGGACGTGGTGTTCATGGACTTCTCAAAAGCTTTTGATACAGTGCCACACAAAAGGTTGATACATAAAATGAGAACAATGGGGATAGGGGAAAATATGTGTAAGTGGGTTAAGAACTGGCTCATGGATAGAAAACAAAGGGTGGTTATTAATGGAGCACACTCGGACTGGGTCACGGTTAGCAGTGGGGTACCACAGGGGTCAGTATTGAGGCCGCTTCTCTTTAACATATTTATTAATGACCTTGTAGGGGGCATACAGAGTAGTATTTCAATATTTGCAGATGACACTAAACTCTGCAGGGTAATAAATACAGAGGAGGATAATTTTATATTACAGGAGGATTTATGTAAACTAGAAGCTTGGGCTGATAAATGGCAAATGAGCTTTAATGGGGATAAATCTAAGGTCATGCACTTGGGTAGAACAAATAAGATGTATAATTATGTGCTTAATTGTAAAACACTGGGCAAAACTGTCACTGAAAAAGACCTGTGTGTATGGGTGGACGACAAACACATTTAGTGGCCAATGTCAGGCAGCTGCTGCCAAGGCAAATAAAATAATGGGATGCATTAAAAGAGGCATAGATGCTCATGAGGAGAACATAATTTTACCTCTATACAAGTCACTGTTGCGACCACACTTAGAATAGTGTGTGCAGTTCTGGTCTCCGGTGTATAAGAAAGACATAGCTGAACTGGAGCGGGTGCAGAGAAGAGCGACCAAGGTTATTAGAGAACTGGGGGGTCTGCAATACCAAGACAGGTTACTTAAACCAAAACCATGGGTAACATAAGTAAACATTGTTTCATAGTAGAAACAAGGCAACTCCCTGCATAATGGAATATAACGAGAAGAAAATGGAGCATCCAGCCAAGACAAGAATAAAATGTAAAAAATAACAACTTTATTGAAAAAACACACCAATAAAACCGTTCACAAATATAGGTATATAGAGATGAAAGTATGATGGTGATAGAGCAACTAACGAACCTGAAGCACATATACTAGCATGCTATGCTCTAAGGTTTCTCCCCAGGAAAAAGTAGAGAGAAATATAGATCACAAGATGTGTATATGTATACACGTCCTGCGGGGTATGTCAAAAGGCTGCCACCTTGAAAAAGGGCACATTATTATACAAGTGTCAATAAATTGTGCCAATTCTGGTCTCCGATGTATAGGAAAGACATAGCTGAACTGGAGTGGGTGCAGAGAAGAGCGACCAAGTTTATTAGAGAACTGGGGGGTCTGCAATATCAAGACAGGTTATTACACTTGGGGTTATTTAGTTTGGAAAAACGAAGGCCTAGGGGTGATCTTATTACAATGTATAAATATATGAGGGGACAGTACAAAGACCTTTCTAATGATCTTTTTACTCTTAGACCTGTGACGGGGACAAGGGAGCATCCTCTACGTTGGAGGAAAGAAGGTTTAGCCATAATCACAGACGCAGATTCTTTACTGTAAGAGCAGTGAGACTATGGAACTCTCTGCCGTCTAATGTTGTAATGAGTGATTCCTTACTAAAATTTAAGAAGGGACTGGATGCCTTTCTTGAAAAGTATAATATTACAGGCTATATTCACTAGTTTCCTAGATACTGCGTTGATCCAGGGAGCTAGTCTGATTGCCGTATGTGGAGTCGGGAAGGAATTTTTTTCCCCAATGTGAAGCTTACTGTTTGCCACTTGGGGTTTTTTTTTGCCTTCCTCTAGATCAACATGTTAGGGCAGGTTAGGATAGGACATGGGTTGAACTAGATGGACTTATAGTCTTCCTTCAACCTTAATAACTATGTTACTATATATTACTTCCATCAGCCTTCACCTGCTGCCGCTAATAACAGTCACAGCAGAAGCGGCTGATGGGAGTATTGATCACCTGCCGCCTGCGCTATAAATAAATAAATAAATAAAATATCTGGCGTGGGTTCCCCTGTATTTTCTATAACCAGCCAGGCAAAATTCACAGATGGAGGCTGCAACCCTCATCTGTCAGCTTCAGCAAAGTTGGTTATCAAGAATAGAGTGGTCCCCAGGCTGTTTTTTTTAATTATTTAAATAAATAATTTAAAAAATGACATGGGGTTCCCCCCATTTTTGACAACCAGCCTTGCTAAAGCTGACAGCTGTGGGCTGATATTCTCAGGCTGGTAAGGGGCCTTGGATATTGGACCCCCAACCTAAAAATAGCAGCCCGCAGCCGCCTAGAAAAGGCACGTCTATTAGATGTGCCAATTCTGGCACTTTACCTGGCTCTTCCCACTTGCCCGGCAGCTGTCGCAAGTGGGGTTCATATTTGTGGGGTTGATTTCACCTTTGCATTGGCTGATGACATCAAGCCCATGGCTTAGTAATCGAGAGGTGTCTATAAAACACCTATCCATTACTAATCCTATAGTTATATGGTAAATAAAGACACAGCAAGTATAAAGTCCTTTATTAGGACTAAAACAAAACACACTTTTCCATTTTTATTTAAAAATAACAAACACAGTTATACTCACCTAACGCCTAATTCCACTGAATCGCTCGTCTCCTGTAATAAAACAAAAATTAAAAACAGCAGTATCCCTCATCTGTCAGTCGTTCTGTGCCACACAGTAATCCATGTCTGGGGATAACTTTTTTCACCCTGGACGTTGCCAAGATGCGACCGTCCAGGCTGAGAACCACTGGTGAATGATCTGCTGCAAGCATCATAGTGGTTACCGCCGGTCAGTGAGGCTTCGTTACCAGCCAGGATGAACTGCAGAGACCTCAGCACCGTGGGAAAAAATCAATGATAAGGTCACCACAGTTCAAGCTCAGTGACTTCACCACAGATCACTGTGAGAAATTCTCACAATTATGTGTTCGTGCACATGATGGATAGGAGTCAGATGGTTTAGCGTTTACGTGGCGGGCTTTGCAAGACAGCAGTGTGCAGTGTACCTGGAGAGAAAACACTCCAAGAAAGTATTTGTGCCCATGTGGCATGTTATGGACCAGTACCATGGACACTATACCCGTGAGTGGGCTGAACCCCGCTAGGAAAAGGACTGTGTTTTCCTTTTTATTTTGTTTTGCTGTTTTGCCCAGAAGGCCATGTTTATTTTCCTTTGCTTGGTTTATTGTGCCTCAATAAACCAAGCACAGTCTTAAAGAGACAGTGTTCCATTCTAGAGTTCCATACCTCTGTGTCCAGCCAAGTGAGACGCTCTACCATATAATGAATTGCAAAAAATGATAGTTAACTAAAAATAGCAAAAAAAAAATGTTAAAAAAAAGCATAAATAAAACATAGTAACATAGTTATTAAGGTTGAAGGAAGACTTTAAGTCCATCTAGTTCAACCCATATCATATCCTAACCTGCCCTAACATGTTGATCCAGAGGAAGGCAAAAAAACCCAAGTGGCAACCAGTAAGCTTCACAATGGGGAAAAAAATTCCTTCCCGACTCCACATACGGCAGTCAGACTAGCTCCCTGGATCAACGCAATATCTAAGAAACTAGTGAATATAGCCTGTAATATTATACTTTTCAAGAAAGGCATCCAGTCCCTTCTTAAATTTTAGTAGGGAATCATTCATTACAACATTATACGGCAGAGAGTTCCAAAGTCTCACTGCTCTCACAGTAAAGAATCTGCGTCTGTGATTATGACTAAACCTTCTTTCCTCCAGGCGTAGAGGATGCCCCCGTGTCCCCGTCACAGGTCTAAGAGTAAAAAGATCATTAGAAAGGTCTTTGTACTGTCCCCTCATATGTTTATACATTGTAATAAGATCACCCCTAAGCCTTCTTTTTTTCAAACTAAATAACCCCAAGTGTAATAACCTGTCTTGGTATTGCAGACCCCCCAGTTCTCTAATAAACTTGGTCGCTCTTCTCTGCACCCACTCCAGTTCAGCTATGTCTTTCCTATACATCGGAGACCAGAACTGTACACAGTATTCTAAATGTGGTCGCACCAGTGATTTGTATAGAGGTAAAATTATGTTCTCCTCATGAGCATCTATGCCTCTTTTAATGCATCCCATTATTTTATTTGCCTTTGCAGCACTGGCCACTAAATGTGAGTTTGTCGTCCACCCATACACCAGGTCTTTTTCAGTGACAGTTTTGCCCAGTGTTTTACAATTAAGCACATAATTATACATCTTGTTTGTTCTACCCAAGTGCATGACCTTAGATTTATCCGCATTAAAGCTCATTTGCCATTTATCAGCCCAAGCTTCTAGTTTACATAAATCCTCCTGTAATATAAAATTGTCCTCCTCTGTATTGATTATCCTGCAGAGTTTAGTGTCATCTGCAAATATTGAAATACTACTCTGTATGCCCCCTACAAGGTCATTAATAAATATGTTAAAGAGAAGCGGACCCAATACTGACCCCTGTGGTACCCCACTGCTAACCGTGACCCAGTCCAAGTGTGCTCCATTAATAACCACCCTTTGTTTCCTATCCATGAGCCAGTTCTTAACCCACTTACATATATTTTCCCCTATTCCCATTGTTCTCATTTTATGTATCAACCTTTTGTGTGGCACCGTATTAAAAGCTTTTGAGAAGTCCATGTACACCACGTCCACTGCGTACCCTTGGTCCAGTCCGGAACGTACCTCTTCATAAAAGCTTATCAGATTAGTCTGACAAGTATGGTCCCTCGTAAACCCTTGCTGATATTGGGTCATGAGGCTATTCTGCCTCAGATACTCCAATAAAGTATCCCTTAAAAAACCCTCCAGGATTTTACCCACAGTAGATGTTAAGCTCACTGGCCTATAATTTCCAGGTTCAGTTTTTGTCCCCTTATTGAATATTGGCACCACATTTGCTATACACCAGTCCTGTGGTACAGACCCCGTTATTATGGAATCTTTAAAAATTAAAAATAATGGTCTATCTATTAATGTACTTAATTCCTGCAGTACTCGAGGGTGTATCCCATCCGGGCCCAGGGATTTGTCAATTTTAGTGATTTTTAGACGTCGCCGTACTTCCTGCTGAGTTTAGCAGGTGACATTTAATGGAGAAATTTTTTCATCGCTGATCATGTTACCTGTCATGGGATTTTCTTGTGTAAATACTGATGAAAAAAAGTCATTTAGCATATTATTTTTTTCCTCATCCACCATTTCACCCAGACTATTTTTAAGGGGACCAACACTATCATTTTTTAGTTTCTTGCTATTTATGTAGTTAAAGAATATTTTGGGATTATTTTTACTTTATCTGGCAATGAGTCTCTCTGTCTCAATCTTTGCTGTCTTGATTTGTTTTTTACAGAATTTATTTAATCTTCTGTATTTATTTAATGCCTACCTACTTGCTTTAATTCCCTAAACGCTTTCTTTTTGTCACTTATTGCGCCCCTTACAGCTCTATTTAGCTATAGTGGTTTCCTCCTATTTCTAGCATGTTTATTCCCATAGGGTATATGCTGTGCACAGGTCCTATTTAGTATGCTAATAAACGCCTCCCATTTAAAAAAATATATACTTCCTGTCTAAATCCCTGTTTATAGCCCCGCCCCATCTAAAAAATATGTCCAATATATGTACATATCATATTTTTTCGGATTATAAAACGCACTTATATTCCCCTAAATTTGGGGGGCGAAAATGAGGGTGCTGTTATGAACTGCTACAAGCACTAAGGAAAGATGGGAACTCTGTCCCTACAATAAAACTGAGCTTGATCCCTACGATGTAACGGGGAACCTGATCCTGCGACCAGACCCGCTAAAGTCCTCAGCTAGTCTGAACGAAGACCTATAGTTGCGAGGAAGGAATCCCTACAAGATCTAGGGACTGGGAGAAAAGGTGGACACCTCCTAACAGAAATTGTAGCAGGGAAAATTAAACAGAAAACTAATTACTACGAGATCCTAAGATTAAGCAAAACTGACAGAGTAAGGCACCTAAGCACCCGGCTAGCTTAAGAGTAGATAATACAATGAAGTCCAGCAAAGCCAGAAGGGCGGAGCTAGACTAAATAGGGTAAAAAGGTCATGTGACCAGCAAACTAAAACAAAATCTAACAAGAGGGTTCTAACAGGTGCTTCTTATAATGCGGATATACCTTACCGGCCGCGGTGGAGCAGGGTCCCTGGGTCTCGACTGGAGGAGGAAAAAGTGGAGCGTTGCTGCAGGTCGCAGGCTGGGATGAGGGGGTGTTCGTATGTGCGGCGCGCCACTGCGGGTGTACGGTACTGCGGGAGTGTCCGGTGCTGCAGGATTGTCCAGTGGTGTGGGAGATCTCATCTCCCGAGATCTTGGTCCTGACACTCCCACAGCATCGGACACTCTCGCAGCACCAGACTCCCGCAGTACCGGACACCCGCAGCGGCGCACCGTACATCCAAACACCCTAACATCTCAGCCTGCGGCCTGCAGCAACACTCCACTCTCACCGTACATCCAAACACTCTAACATCGCAGCCTGCGGCCTGCAGCAACACTCCACTCTTGCCTACTACAGCAGCGACCCTGGGACCCCGCTTCACCGCATCCACCACCCCCGGTAAGCAATAAGACGCATGGATTATAAGAAGCACCACCATTTATTTAAAAAAAATGTTTTTTTCTATTTTTCTCCTCAAAATTTGTGGTACCTCTTATAATCCGAAAAATACGGTATGTCTTTTTTTTGCCTTGTTGTTAATGTTATTCTCTTGAATCTGGCTTTATTTTTCTTTTGTTCCTGTGACTCTACATTCCTGAGCTATAGTCTCATCCTCTCTGTATATAAATCTTAGTTCTCAAGTAAATCTTGTTTACTTGGTTCTCAACCCTTCTTTATGGAAGTCTTATTGTGGACCATGTCTTGTTGGCTAAAGACAAAATTTACACATAGGGAAGAGGAGCCATATCTCAGGAAAGGAAAGGTGTAGCAGGATTTTGCTCAGTAACCTACCGACAGTCTTGGTTAATGAAATCCATCTTGTGGTTGTTGTTTAATATGTATTTGTAGTTTTCAGTTAATGAGATTCTCGTGCCCCGGGGCTGGCCTGTGGAGGGTTTTTTAGTTGTGCTCTGCTTACATATTCATCTATATGGCTTCTGACAGGTCATTGATACTTCACTGACCTGCCTCCTATTCACATACTGCAATGAATATTGTGTGGTAACAAAAAAAAAATCAACTTCATCAAAATGATGGCGGCGACTGTAAAATGATAGATGCCTAATATGCCTATATGCATTTATGCTTTATTCGTATACATCTTGGAGTAAAAAAAAATTTAGATGGAGCCAATTCTGTTTTTCTCCACCAAAATGGCATCAGCGTCAGAACGCGATAGATGCTACTGCGCAGGCGACGACGCCGGTGCCATTTTGATGAAAATTTTTTTTTGCTCCATGATATATAGCAGGGGTGGGGAATCTTTTTTCTGCCCAGGGCCATTTGGATATTTATACCATCCATCGGGGGCCGTACAAACTCCGCCCACAAAGTACATCCTGACTCTGGCACTGGTGTCAGGATGTAATCTTTCATTGCATGCTCTTCAGTGTTCAGTAGTGCACACTGCTTGTGTGCTAACAGAGGAAGAAGAAATTAATGAGCTTGTGGCAATCAAAATACAGCTCCCTGCCCAAGAATGCAGGCCCTGAGAATCTGCTCGGTCCCCTGATAAAAGGTCATTGAGGGCCGTAAATGGCCCTGGCGCCTGAGGTTCCCCACCCTGATATATAGGAATAAATGCTTATAGGCATATTAGGCACGTATCATGCTACAGCGCACATTTTGATGAAGTTTAATTATTTTTTCTAACCCCACAGAAGTATATGCAGTATGTAAAATAGGGGCAGGTCAGTGAAGGATCAGTGGCCTGTCATGAGCCCATAATGATGCATATGTGAGCAGAGCACCACATAAAGCCCCGCCCACAGCCTAGTCGAAAGGCCACCCTAAAGTTTATTAACTGAAAACTGCAGCTAAAGATTAAACAACAACTACAAGACAGATTTCATCAACCAAGGTATCATTTTAATACGTATAAGGGTATATTTCCACGGTCAGTAAATGCTGCGTGTTTGACGCTGTGCGCTGGTGCAGCGTCAAACAGGCAGCGTCCAGATGTTACAGCATAGTGGAGGGGATTTCAAGAAATCCCGTCTCCACTATGCGTAAAAACACGCAGGCGGCAGACCTGCGTTAACGGACATGCGTCGCGTCTTTTTAGATTGCAGCATGTCCTTTTCCCTTGCGCAGACGCTGCGTCGCCGCGAGGAAAATAACACAGGCCTATTTAGCGCTGCGGTGATTCCGGATGTGTTCAATGAGCACATCCGGATTCACCGCGCATTCAGAAGGGGGCGGGGCTTTGGGCGGAGCGGCCTTTCCGCTCCATCAAAAGCGCCTGCCTTACTGACCGTGGAAACACAGCCTTACAGCGCCAACCTGACAGTGTCTGTAGTTTAATGAGCAAAATTCTGCTTACAAGTTCACTTTAAGGAAACCTGTCAGCAGGTTTTTAGATACTAAAATAACTTCATCTATGTAAAGCATCTGAAATGTTGATTATTACTATACCTTTGTATTATAAGTTTGTGTGTCCATTTTCTAGAAATCAATCGACAAATGTTTATGCAGATGAGTTCGCTATTGCGGGTCCTTTACACTGTAGTTACAAGTCTCCCTTCTCTCCCTCTTTCTCCATGTCCTACTGTCAGTGATCAACAAGTCACTTTTTTCTGTAACCAACTCCCCACCCTATATCTCAATCATGCCTCATCATTCCTGGGGACAGTGCATGCACAGATTGCTGGTCCAGCTCACATAGCGTCGTCAGGGCGTTACTGGACATGCAACCTTCCCAGAAATGACTACTTTTGCATGTGGAGAGTGACATACCAGCTCTGGCGTGTCGCTGCCAGAGCTGGTATGTCACTCTCCACAAGGAGAAACCTTACCCCCCAGACCCCAGTCCAGAGCCTCTCATCTAGCCAAATCAGATCTCTCCTACTTTGCACTGACGAGGACCAACAGTCCGAAACACCGTGTCTGCAAATGGAGATTTGGCTTTTATCCTAAGTCATATTACAAGACTCGTTAAAGGGTTGATTGTGACTTGTAGGATCGCTACTTCCAATACGTGGCGCTGTAGAGTACAAGTCCTCTTTGTTTGAAGAGGCAATTTGCATACTTTTGCATGAGATTTTTGGTGGGAGATCAGGTCACAGAGAAAAATGACCTGTTAGTCATTGACACGGGGCTTGCGGTGGAAGGTGAAAGAGGGAGAGGGTCTGGAGAGGTGTAAGTGCAAGGCCAGGCCCCCTGCACCTATGAGATCTTTTACATAGACTTGGATTTCTTGAAAATTAAGGCATGGACTTATGATTCAAGGGTATAGAAATAATCGACATTTCAGATGTTTTACATGTATGACGTTAGTTTAGGGTCTAAAAACCTGCTAAAAGGTTCCCTTTAAATCAAACAAAAAATTAGTCATAACAAGTCCAATAAGGTTAAAGGAGTGTGTATATAGTAGTGTATAATAATAACATGTATGTCCTAGAAAGTTGAATGGCAGACCATTTCCTAGGTTCCCTTTAAAGCTCATCATCTCCATCACTTGACTTAATACAGTCGGTGTCTGGCATTGGTACCTCGTTATCTGGTTCAATGTTACAGTACGAAAAATACTAATGTCATAACTTACAACTCATATACCCATTAAAATTTTAATATAGGCTAGTTTGACAACTATTACATTTATGATTAATTGCTCAGTGAAAGTTCAGCCTTGTAAGTGGATAAATGTTTTTCAAACCTCCATGCACATAGTTTATCACGACTACATCTGGTTTCTGTATACATAATTACATCTTCTGTGAACTCTTGGTGATGCATACATAGATATCCCAAATTGTTTCCATACCGGTGTAAACCTTCTGCAGGTGATCTACATTATATTATGTAAACAGGGCTAATGTATCCATTTTTACATATGTTTATAAGTATTCTTACAGTACATTCCCAGATATGCATCCTCAAAAATTAGAACTTGGTTCTTTAATGTAAAACATGTTTAACTATTTATGGTTGCCTATAATTCACTTTATGTGAGCTACAGTATGTTTGGTTAATTTTCAATTAATCTAAACAAATGCGTGTTATGCGTCTTATGGCAAAAAATTTAGGCAATCTATAAAAAGACCAGATATAGTATGCCATAGAATATTTGAACTGAAAAGTTTACAGTACATTACAATCAGGGTGGATTGATTTAAATCACGCCGATTTAAATCAACGATTTAAATCATGATTTAAATCAAATGATTTTTTTCTATTTAAATCAGATCGATTTAAATCGTGATTTTAATCATGATTTAAATCACTGATTTAAATCAAAAGATTTTTTTTATATAAATCACGATTAAAATCTAAAACTTTCAATCATTGTTCAATTAACTCCACACTTCTAGCTTGGTTTCACTTTCTGTAGCTTGGTTTCAGTTTCTTTTTCCATTCAGTTGACATGCCCAAACTTTTTGGATAGTCAGTCAGCAGTACTTGGCTGTAGTAACAATCAAACTTCAGAAGTGATGTGCGTGAGCCATGGCAGGTCGTAAGAGAGACCCTATTTGGGTTCATTTTGTTGAGATGCCAGCAGAGCTTGGAAAGAAAGGTGGGAGAGAAAAGTGCAAATACTGTCAAAATGATATCCAAGGACTTGTTTGCCGTTTGAAATCACATTATGAAAACTGCAACCAGAAGGGAAATGAAGATGTTGATAGTGATACAACTAATGTCAATGAACCCCCACAGCTTCTTATGCACCAGGACCCTAGCACTAGTGGTAAGTCTGGCAATTACAACCTATTTTAACAGACGTTTTACTGGGATGGTTAAAGTCTATGAAAAGAAAAATTTCTAGCACTAGTTCTGGAGTATAGAATTTAAATTTCTGTTAAGGCAATATTTCACAGAAGATTAACGTTAAGTAAAAATAAAAGAGTGTATACGCCTATTTTTTTTTTATTGTAGGCTACAATTCACTTTTGAAGTCTGCCAAATTGACCATTTTTTTAAAAAAACATTTTTAAAACTTTTGTGACATAATTTTTTTCAGTTGCTCTGATATTACTAGTATTACAGCAACTTCACCGGAAACTTGAGTAGCATAACTTTTGAGACAGCCCTTATAGGACGAGGACCATTACATTGTTCAAAAAGTTTGTTTCAAAATATTTTCGTTATATTTCTTCAAATACAAAGTCGAATTATATTTTTAATTACTGTGCTTTCAGGGTCAAATATGGCTTGTGCTGCACGTGACAATCAATATCTGGGTACAACTTCAACAAAGCAGCCCAACAAAAAACTTTGCGTGCAAAGTGTAGAAAAATTCCTCTTAAAGACTACGACGAGCCAGAAAGAACATTTTGATTAATTAATTGCTAAATTCATATTTGCAACCAATTCTTCTTTCCGACTAGTTGAACACCCATTGTTTGTACAAATGATCGAAGGAATAAGACCAGGCTACAAACCACCAAGTAGATTTGATATCTCAGGAAAACATCTTCAGGCTGTATACGACAAAGAAAGAGCGGCTTGTACAAAATATTTGAAAGACAAAGTTGTTAACATGAGCTTGGATGGTTGGAGCAACATCCACAACGACCCCATAATTTGCACTTGTGTCACAACAGAAGATGGTGAAACTTACCTTACAGACACAATCGACACATCTGGAAATTCACATACTGCTGAATATTTACTTGAAATTGCTAAGAACTCAATTCACCAATGCCAAGAACAGTTTGGATGTAAAGTAAGTAGCTTAGTTACTGATAACGCAAGCAATGTGGCAAAAATGCGAGCGGAACTGGCACATGAGGATGACACAAATGTCATTACATACGGTTGTTCTGCCCATTTGTTGCATCTTTTGGCAAAAGACCTGCATATTTCGGGTGTCAAGGAACATGTTGTAGAAATTGTTAAATATTTCCGCAATAATCATTTTGCACATGCAACCTACAAGGAAATGGGAGGATTGAAGTTGGTTCTACCACAAGATGTTAGATGGAATACCTTGGCTGAATGCTTGGAACTGTTTATTAACAACTGGTCAAAATTAGTGTCCATTTGCGAAACACATCGGGATAAAATTGATGCTAATATACAAAGCAAAGTATTAAATCTTGGTGTGAAGAGAAATGCCGAGGACCTTTTGGAAAGGTTAAAGCCAATATCTATTGCGTTGGATAAAATGCAGAAAGATACTGCAACCATAGCTGATGCCACAGAAGTTTGGAAAGATTTAGAAGGTTCGCTAGATCGCTTGAACCTCTCAAACAATGTAAAGGTTGCAATACACCACCGCAAGGACCAAGCATTAAAAGAACACTATTTAGCCAATATCTTGCATCCCATCTACAGAGGGAAAAAACTATCTGAGGCGGAAATCAACTCTGCAATGGAGTGGCTCGCCAATACTAACCATGACATTGTGGCAACTGTGCTGAAATTGAAGTGTGAATCTGCACCATTTCAAAAATACATGTTTGCAGATAACGTCGTTAATGAACTAAAACCACTGGACTGGTGGAAGTCGCAATCACTTGTTCTTCCAGCGAAGATAATAAATGTAGCTACTCAGCTACTGACTGCATCGGCTTCATCGGCAGGAGTAGAGAGATTGTTTTCTTCATTTGGTTTTGTGCACACAACAGTCCGAAACCGCTTAGGAACTGCTAAAGCAGGACAACTAGTTTTCCTATTAAAAGTCCTAAATAAACAGTAGGCTTAAAGGACTGATGTATTCACTGAAGATGTTTGCTTACTTCAAACGTTAGAGATAGGCTATTGTTAAAAAGTACTTACTCTCTGTAGTTCAATTCTGATTGTTTAATAGTGCAAATAAAAATTATTAGGTTTCATAATCATCAACTGTTTTAATATTTTTATTTGTGTAAAATAATTTGATTTGCAAAAAGACAAAGTTTTGCTTGTGTACAACTTGATTAAAAAATCCTATTTAAATCAAAAAAATCCGATTTAAATCAAAAAAATCCGATTTTTTTGATTTTTTAAAAAAAATCATGATTTTTATCCACCCTGATTACAATCCTTTTCATTAATGCTTCCCAACATTTTAGATTAAAGCCAATGTATAATATGTTAACTCTAGTGATGGGCGAGCACTAAAATGCTCAGGTGCTCGTTACTCCACTCAACCAAATTGTAATGCTTGGGGGCTCGTTTCGAGTAACGAACCTAATGGAAGCCAGTGTGAAACTCAAGCGTTTTTCAGGCAGACCCTACCCGGAGGCCTGGGGGAAGACAGAAAATCACTGGAATGGAATGTGAACAGCATGAGAAAAACCCCTGGATGCATCTCTGACTCCTATTCACTGCTGGGAGCAATGTTGTCAGAGTATTGAGCCACTTTTACGGACTGACAATAAAACATACAAAACTGAAGATAAAATGGATTTTACAGGAAAAAATCTTAGGAAACTGTTTCCTGTATATTGACTTGTGTATAATGCAAAATAAAAAAGAGACAAAAAAATCATCTCTCACCGTATTTCCCTGTTGTTCTTAGCAATAAATAAATAAATTAAAAATCATGATGTGGGGTCCTCCTATTTTTAATAACCAGCTAAGGCAAAGCAGACAGCTGCAGACTGATATTATCAGACTGGGAAAGGCCTTAGTTATTGGCCCCTTACCATCCTAAAATCACCTGCCCACTGCCACCCCAGAACTAGCACATCACATTAGATGCACCAATTCTGGTGTCCTGTCTCAGCTCTTGCCCTGGTGCGGTGGCAATTTGGGTAATGAAATTTGGGGTTGATGTCACCTGGTATTTGTCAAAAATCACAGCTGGCATTAACACCTGGGGTAAGTAATAGAAAGGTTTCAGACACCCCCATTACTAACCCAGTAAGAAAAAGGAAAAAAAATAATTGAGCAGAAGGAGCTTTATCTCTATGTCTCTTTTGTATATGCACTGCTCAAAAATAAAGGGAACAATTAAACAACAGAATATAACTCCAAGTAAATCAAACTTCTGTCAAATCAAACTGTCCACTTAGGAAGCAACATTGATTGACAATCAATTTCACATGCTGTTGTGCAAATGAAATAGACAACAGATGGAAATTATTGGCAATTATCAAGACACACTCAATAAAGTAGTAGTTCTGCAGGTGGGGATCACAGAACACATCTCAGTACCAATGCTTTCAGGCTGATGTTTTGGTCACTTTTGAATGCTGGTTGTGCTTTCACACTCGTGGTGCATGAGACTGACTCTACAACTCTCACAAGTGGCTCAGGTAGTGCAGCTCATCCAGGATGGCACATCAATGCGAGCTGTGGCAAGAAGGTTTGCTGTATCTGTCAGTGTAGTGTCCAGAGGTTTGAAGCGCTACCAGGAGACAGGCCAGTACACCAGGAGATGTGGAGGGGGCCGTAGGAGGGCAACAACCCAGCAGCAGGACCGCTACCTCCGCCTTAGTACAATGAGGAACAGGAGGAGCACTGCCAGAGCCCTGCAAAATGACCTCCAGCAGGCCACAAATGTGCATGTGTCTGCACAAACCGTGCAGGACGATTGGCATTTGCCACAGAACACCAGGATTGGCAAATTCGCCACTGGTGCCCTGTGCTCTTCACAGATGAAAGCAGGTTCACACTGAGCACATGTGACAGACGTGACAGAGTCTGGAGACGACGTGGAGAGCGATCTGCTGCCTGCAACATCCTTCAGCATGACCGGTTTGGCAGTGGGTCAGTAATGGTGTGGGGTGGCATTTCTTTGGAGGGCCGCACAGACTTCCATGTGCTCGCCAGAGGTAGCCTGACTGCCATTAGGTACCGAGATGAGATCCTCAGACCCCTTGTGAGACCATATGCTGGTGCGGTTGGCCCTGGGTTCCTCCTAATGCAGGACAATGCCAGACCTCATGTGGCTGGAGTGTGTCAACAGTTCCTGCAAGATGAAGGCATTGAAGCTTTGGACTGGCCCGCCCATTCTCCAGACCTGAATTCGATTGAGCACATCTGGGACATCATGTCTCACTCCATCCACCAATGTCACGTTGCACTAAAGACTGTCCAGGAGTAGGCAGATGCTTTAGTCCAGGTCTGGGAGGAGATCCCTCAGGGGACCATCCGCCGCCTCAGGCATTGTAGGGAGGTCATACAGGCACGTGGAGGCCACACACACTACTGAGCCTCATTTTGACTTGTTTTATGGACATTACATTCCACTTTAATTTTGTGTGTGACTCCAAATCCAGGCCTCCATTGGTTAATAAATTTGATTTCCATTAATGATTTTTGTGTGACTTTGTTGTCAGCACATTCAACTTTGTACAGAACAAAGTATTCAATGAGAATATTTCATTCATTCAGATCTAGGATGTGTTATTTGAGTGTTCCCTTTCGTTTTTTGAGCAGTGTATATACACACAGAGACACAGAGATGAAGCTCTTTCTGCTCTAGGATGCCTGGGAAATACTTTTACAAAGAGTGTCAGGAAGGGTTAAGTCAGATTATTTAAAAAGTTTATTTTTTTTATTTCAGATGTAAGACCCCTAAACCTGGGACATGTATTGTCATGCTATTAAGTCTGTTTTAAAAGAACGTAATAAGTTAATGGTATTACGACTATGACTTGAAGTCCTTGTGAAAATGACCTTTAATCATTAGCTTAGGGAAAGATCATAAAGCAGGTAAGAACAGGTAAAAGAGTTAACTAGTGATGAATGAGCGTGCTCATTACTCGATCGAGCATTAGGCTGTGTTTCCACGTTCCGGAAACACAGCGCTTTGGACGGAGCGGAAAGTCCGCTCCGCCCAAAGCCCCGCCCCTACTGAACGCGCGGTCAATCCGGATGTGTTCATGGAACACATCCGGAATGACCGCAGGCTACATAGCAAGGGAATAGGACATTCTGCGGTCTAAAAAGACGCGCCGCATGTCCGTAAACGCAGGTCTTCCGCCTGCGTGTTTGTAAGCATAGTGGAGACGGGATTTCTTGAAATCCCCTCCAATATGCTGTAACATCTGGACGCTGCGTGTTTGACGCTGCGCCAACGCACAGCGTCAAACACGCAGCTAATCCTGACTGTTTCCGGACCGTGGAAACACACCCTTAGGGTGCTCGGGCACGCTCGTTACTCGGCCGAGTATCAGGGGTGCTTGAGCGCAATGCTTGAGTCCCTGTCCTACATGATTTGCCGCTCTTGGACAGTAAATTATTGTGATTGGCCAGCCACATTATGTCATCGGGTCTATCTAAGACCTCGGGACCCAGTGCTCAGCCCACTGTCCCTACAGTGAGTACGGAAAGTATTCAGAGGGAGGGAGGGAGCGCAGCTAATCGCCGCCGGGTGTCAGCTGATTATCACAGCTGACACCCGTGACTGTGTGTCAGGAGCGGTCACGGACCGCTCCCGGCACATTAACCCCTTGCACACCGCGATCAAACATGATCGCGGTGTACTGGGGGCACAGGGGAGGATCGCGCAGGGTGGGGGCTCCCTGCGCGCCCCCCTGAGACCCTCAGAGCAGCGCGATGTGATCGCGCTGCTCTGAGGGCTTCCTCCCTCCCAGGACCCGGATCCAAGATGGCGCTGGGGTCCTGGAGGGAGGCGGCTTCCTCAGTGCCTGCCGAGAGCAGGCATGAGGAAGCGTCCTGCACTGCCTGTCACATCGCTGGTGTGACAGAGTGCTGTGCACACTGTCACACCAGCGATCTGATGAAATACAGTGATGTCCCACCCTGGGACAAAGTAAAAAAGTAAAAAAAAGTAAAAATAAACATGTGTAAAAAAAAATCCAAAATAAATAAAAAAAAAAAAAAAATATTCCCCAATAAATTCATTATTTATTGTAAATAAAAAAAATAAAACAATAAAAGTACACATATATGGTATCGCCGCGTCCGTAACGACCCCCCCTATAAAACTGTCCCACTAGTTAACCCGTTTTGTGAACCCCTTAAAAAAAAAAAATAAAAACGAAGCAAAAAATCAGTGCTTTATCATCATATCGCTGAACAAAAAGTGGAATAACACGCGATCAAAAAGACCGATATAAATAAACATGGTACCGCTGAAAACGTCATCTTGCCCCGCAAAAAACGAGCCGTCACACAGCATCATGAGCAAAAAAATAAAAAAGTTATAGCTCGCAGAATAAAGCGATGCAAAAATAATTATTTTTTATATAAAATTGTTTTTATTCTATAAAAGCGCCAAAACATAAAAAAAAGATATAAATGAGGTATCGCCGTTATCGTACTGACCCGAAGAATAAAACTGCTTTATCGATTTTACCACACGCGGAACAATAAAAACGCCTCACCCAAAAGAAATTCATGAATTGCTGATTTTTGTTCATTCTAACCTCCCAAAAATCGAAATAAAAAGCGATCAAAAAATGTCACGTGCTCAAAAATGGTACCAATAAAAGCGTCACCTCGTCCCGCAAAAATAAGACCTCACATACTCTGTGGGCCAAAATATGCAAAAATTATAGCTCTCAAAATGTGGCGATGCAAAAAACTACTTTTTGCAATAAAAAGCGTCTTTTAGCGTGACAGCTGCCAATCATAAAAACCCGCTATAAATAGTAAATCAAACCCCCCTTTATCACCCCCTTAGTTAGGGAAAAATAATAAAATAAAAAAAATGTATATATTTCCATTTTCCCATTAGGGTTAGGGTTAGGGTTTCGGCTAAAGTTAGGGTTAGGGTTGGCGCTAAAGTTAGGATTAGGGTTAGAGTTAGGATTAGGGTTAGGGTTGGGATTAGGGTTGGGACTAGGGTTAGGGGTGTGTTGGGGTTAGGGTTGGAGTTAGAATTGGGGGGTTTCCGCTGTTTAAGCACATCAGGGGCTCTCCAAATGTGACATGGCGTCTGATCTCCATTCCAGCCAATTCTGCGTTGAAAAAGTCAAACGGTGTTCCTTCACTTCTAGCTCTGCCATGCGTCCAAACAGTAGTTTATCCCCACATATGGGGTATCAGCGTACTCTGGACCCCAAGAGTTATTGTGAAATTTGTCCTATTTCTTCTGTTACCCTTGGGAAAATAAAAAACTGGGGGCGAAAATATTATTTTTGTAAAAAAAATAAGATTTTTTTGTTTTTACGGCTGTACATTATAAACTTCTGTGAAGCACTTGGGGCTTCATAGTGCTCACCACACATCTAAATAAGTTCCTTGTGGGGTCTATTTTCCAAAATGGGGTCACTTGTTGGGGATTTCCACTGTTTAGGCGCATCAGGGGCTCTCCAAATGCGACATGACGCCCCCAGACCATTCCATCAAAGTCTGCAATCCAAAACGTCACTACTTCCCATTCCGAGCCCTGACATGCGCCCATACAGTAGTTTTCTCCCACATATTGGGTATCAGCGTACTCAGGACAAATTGGACAACAACTTTTGGGGTCCAATTTCTCCTGTTACCCTTGTGAAAATAAAATATTGGGGGCGAAAAAATCATTTTTTGTAAAAAAAAAAAGGATTTTTTATTTTTACGCTGTGCGTTATAAACTTCTGTGAAGCACTTCGGGGTTCAAAGTGCTCACCACACATCTAGATAAGTTCCTTGTGGGGTCTATTTTCCAAAATGGGGTCACTTGTTGGGGATTTCCACTGTTTAGGCGCATCAGGGGCTCTCCAAATGCGACATGACGCCCCCAGACCATTCCATCAAAGTCTGCAATCCAAAACGTCACTACTTCCCTTTCCGAGCCCTGACATGCGCCCATACAGTAGTTTTCTCCCACATATTGGGTATCAGCATACTCAGGACAAATTGGACAACAACTTTTGGGGTCCAATTTCTCCTGTTACCCTTGTGAAAATATAATATTGGGGGCGAAAAAATCATTTTTGTAAAAAAAAAAGGATTTTTTATTTTTACGGCTGTGCGTTATAAACTTCTGTGAAGCACTTCGGGGTTCAAAGTGCTCACCACACATCTAGATAAGTTCCTTGTGGGGTCTATTTTCCAAAATGGGGTCACTTGTGGGGGGTTTCCACTGTTTAGGCGCATCAGGGGCTCTCCAAATGCGACATGACGCCCCCAGACCATTCCATCAAAGTCTGCAATCCAAAGCGTCACTACTTCCCTTCCGAGCCCTGACGTGCACCCATACAGTAGTTTTCTCCTACATATTGGGTATCAGCGTACTCAGGACAAATTGGACAACAACTTTTGGGTTCCAATTTCTTCTGTTACCCTTGTGAAAATAAAATATTGGGGGCGAAAAAAATCATTTTTGTAAAAAAAAAAAAGGATTTTTTATTTAAAGGCTGTACGTTATAAACTTTAGTGAAACACCTGGGGGTTCAAAGTTCTCACCACACATCTAGATAAGTTCCTTGAGGGGTCTAGTTTCCAAAATGGTGTCATTTGTGGGGGGTTTCCACTGTTTAGGCAGATCAGGAGCTCTCCAAACACGACATGGCGTCCAGCCAATTCTGCGTTGAAAAAGTGAGACGGCGCTCCTTCCCTTCCAAACTCTGCCATGCACCCAAACAGTTGTATACCCCCACATATGGGGTATCAGTGTACTCAGGACAAATTGCACAATAACTTTTGGAGTCTTGTTACCCTTGGAAAAATAAAAATTTGGGTGAAAAGATCATTTTTGTGGAAAAAATATGATTTTTAAATTTTACGGCTCTACGTTATAAACTTTGTGAAGCACTTGAGGGTTCAAATTGCTCACCAAAGATCTAGATAAGTTCCTTAGGGGGTCTAGTTTCCCAAATGGGGTCATTTGTGGGGGGTTTCCACTGTTTAGGCACATCAGGGGCTCTCCAAATGCAACATGGCATCCAATCTCAATTCCAGCCAATTTTGGTTGGAAAAAGTCAAATGGTGCTCCTTCCCTTCCGAACTCTGCCGTGCGCCCAAACAGTGGTTCCCCCCACATATGGGGCATCAGCGTACTCAGGACAAATTGGACAACAACTTATGTGGTCCAATTCTCCTGATACCCTTGGGAAAATAAAAAATTAGTGACTAAAAGATCATTTTTGTGGGAAAAAAAATAGGATTTTTTATTTTCATGCCCGGGCATTATAAACTTGTGTGAAGCACTTGGGGGTTCAAAGTGCTCACCAAAGATCTAGATAAGTTCCTTAGGGGTCTAGTTTCCAAAATGGGGTCACTTGTGGGGGATTTCCACTGTTTAGGCTCATCTGGGGCATGCAAACGGAACATGACCCCCATCAACGTCTGCATTCCAAAACGTTACTACTTCCTTTCCAAGCCCTGCCATGCGCCCAAACAGTTTTCCACCCCCACATATGGGGTATCAGCGTACTCAGGACAAATTGGACAACAACTTTTGGGGTCCAATTTCCTTGGGAAAATTCAAAAATTTAGGACTAAAAAATCATTTTTGTGGATTTTTTTTTTTTTTTTCACACCCAGGCATTATAAACTTTTGTGAAACACTTGGGGGTTCAAAGTGCTCACAACAGATCTAGATAAGTACCTTAGGGGGTCTAGTTTCCAAAATGGTGTCACTTGTGGGGGTTTCCACTGTTTAGGCACATCAGAGGTTCTCCAAGCGCGACATGGCGTCCAATCTCAACTCCAGCCAATTTAGTTTGAAAAAGTCAAACGACGCTCCTTCCCTTACGAGCTCTGCCGTGTGCCCAAACAGTGGTTTTCCCCCACATATGGGGTATTGGCGTACTCAGGAGAAATTGCATAACAACCTTATCTGTCCATTTTCTCCTTTTACCCTTGTGAAAATAAAAAAAAAGTTTGTAAAAGATAATTTTTGTGGCTAAAAAGTTAAATATTCATTTTTTCCTTCCACGTTGCTTTAGTTCCTGTGAAGCACCTGAAGGGTTAATAAACTTCTTGAATGTGGTTTTGAGTACCTTGAGGGGTGCAGTTTTTAGAATGGTGTCACTTTTGGGTATTTTCTGTCATGTAGACCCCTCAAAGTGACTTCAAATGTGAGGTGGTCCCTAAAAAAAAATGGCTTTGTAAATTTTGTTGTAAAAATGAGAAATCGCTGGTCAACTTTTAACCCTTATAACTTCCTAACAAAAAAAAATTTTGATTCCAAAATTGTGCTGATGTAAAGTAGACATGTGGGAAATGTTATTTCTTAACTATTTTGTGTTACATAGTTCTCTGTTTTAAGGGAATAAAAATTCAAAGTTTGAAAATTGCTAAATTTTCAAAATTTTCGCCATATTTGCGTTTTTTTCAAAAATAAACGCAAGTTATATGGAAGAAATTTTACCACTAACGTGAAGTACAATATGTCACGAGAAAACAATCTCAGAATCGCGAAGATCCGTTGAAGCGTTCCGGAGTTATAACCTCATAAATAGACAGTGGTCAGAATTGTAAAAATTGTCCCGGTCATTAACGTGCAAACCACCCTTGGGGTGAAGGGGTTAATGTACACTCTGCACCACAACTTGACTGAAAAAAAACAGAAATGTAGAAATTTTTGCAAATTTATTAAAAAAGAAAAAGTGAAATATCACATGGTCAGAAGTATTCAGACCCTTTGCTCAGACACTCATTTTTAAGTCACGTGCTGTCCATTTCCTTGTGATCCTCCTTGAGATGGTTCTATTCCTTCATTGGAGTCCAGCTGTGTTTCATAAAACTGATAGGACTTCATTTGTAAAGGCACACACCTATTTATATAAGACCTCACAGCGCATGTCAGACAAAATAAGAATCATGAGGTCAAAGGAACTGGCCAAGAAGCTTAGGGACAGAATTGTGGCAAGGCACAGATCTGGCAAAGGTTACAAAAGAATTTCTGCAGTACTCAAGGTTCCTAAGAGCACAGTGGCCTCCATAATACTTAAATGGAAGACGTTTGGGACCACCAGAAGTCTTCCTAGACCTGGCCGTCCAACCAAACTGAGCAATCGTGGGAGAAGAGCCTTGGTGAGAGAGGTAAAGAAGAACCCCAACATCACTGTAGCTGAGCTCCACAGATGCAGTAGGGAGATGGGAGAACGTTCCACAAAGTCAACTATCAATGCAGCCCTCCAATAGACGAGCCTTTATGGCAGAGTGGCCCAACGAAAGCCTCTAAAAAACACATTAAGGGCTCCCAGACTATGAGAAATAAGATTCTCTGGTCTGATGAGATGAAGACAGAACTTTTTGGTGATAATTCTAAGCGGTATGTGTTGAGAAAACCAGGCACTGCTCATCACCTGGCGAATACAATCCCAACAGTGAAGCATGGTGGTGGCAGCATCATGCTATGGGGGCGTTTTTTCAGCTGCAGGGACAGGACGACTGGTTGCAGTCACAGCACACAGCTAAAATAACAAAGGAGTGGCTTCAGAACAACTCTGACCATTCTTGACTGGCCCAGCCATCCAACCTGACGGAACTGGAGAGGATCTGCAAGGAAGAATGGCAGAGGATCCCCAAATCCAGGTGTGAAAAACTTGTTGCATCATACCCAAGAAGACTCATAGCTGTACTAGCTCAAAAGGGTGCTTCTACTCAATACTGAGCAAAGGGTCTGAATACTAATGACCATGTGATATTTCAGTTTTTCTTTTTTAATAAATTAGCAAAAATTTCAACATTTCTGTATTTTTTTCAGCCAGATGGGGTGCAGAGTGTACTTTAAGCCCTTTCTGTCATCGGACGTACTATCCCGTCCATGTGCCCTGGGACTTAATTCCCAAGGACGGGATAGTACGTTATAGCGCAGCTGATCGCGGCTGGGTGTCAGCTGTCACGGACCCCTCCCGACATATTAACCCCTGGCACACTGCGATCAAAGATAATCGCAGTGTACCGGGGGCACAGGGAAGCATCGCGCAGAGAGGGGCTCACTGCCTGCTCCCCTGAGACCCTCAGAACAGCACGATGTATCACGCTGTTCCGAGGGACCCTCCTCCCTGCAGGACCCCAGATCCAAGATGGTCGCGGGGTCCTTCCGGTCCTGCAGGAGGCGGCTTCCTCAGTGCCTGTTCAGAGCAGGCGCTGAGAAAGCCTGCAGCAGTGCCAGTGAGATCGCTTGTCTCACAGAGTGCTGTGCACACTGTCAGACCAGCGATCTGACCTTATACAGTGATGTCCCACCCTGGGACAATGTAAAAAAGTAAAAAAAATAAAAATAAACATGTGTAAAAAAAATTCCTAAATAATGAAAAAAAAATATTCCCTAATAAATTAATTTCTTAATGTAAAAAAAAACAACAATAAAAGTACACATATTTAGTAACGCCGCATCCGTAAGGACCCGCCCTATAAAACTGTCCCACTAGTTAACCCCTTTAGTGAACCCTTTAAAAAAAAGGCAAAAAAAATGCTTTATCATCATTCCGCCGAACAAAAAGTGTAGTAACACGCGATCAAAAAGACGGATATAAATAAACATGGTACCGCTGAAAACGTCATCTTATCCCGCAAGAAACGAGCTGCCATACAGCTCCATCAGCGAAAAAAATAAAAAAGTTATAGCTCGCAGAATAAAGCGATGCAAAAACAATTATTTTTTATATATAATTGTTTTTATTGTATAAAAACACCAAAACATAAAAAAAGATATAAATGAGGTATCGCCGTAATCATACTAACCCAAAGAATAAAACCGCATTATCGATTTTACCACATGCGGAACGGTATAAATGCCCCCCAAAAGAAATTCATGAATTGCTGGTTTTTGTTCATTCTGCCTCACAAAAATTGTAATAAAAAGTGATCAAAAAATGTCATGTGCCCAAAGATGGTACCAATAAAAACGTCAACTCGTCCCGCAAAAAATAAGACCTCGCATGACTCTGTGGGCCAAATTGTGGAAAAATTATAGCTCTCAAAATGTGATGATGCAAAAACTATTTTTTGCATTAAAAAGCGTCTTTTATTGTGTGACAGCTGCCAAACATAAAAACCCGCTATAAATAGTAAATCAAACCCCCCTTTATCACCCCTTTAGTTAGGGAAAAATAATACAATTTAAAAAATGTATTTATTTCCATTTTCCCATTAAGATTAGGCTTGGGGCTAAAGTTAGGGTTAGAGTTGGGGCTAAAGTTAGGATTAGGGTTAGGGTTGGGATTAGGGTTAGGGGTGTGTTAGGGTTTGGTTTGTGGTTAGGGTTATGGTTAGGGTTGGGACTAGGGTTAGGGGTGTGTTGGGGGTTAGGGTTGGAGTTAGAATTGGGGGGTTTCCACTGTTGAGGCACATCAGGAGCTCTCCAAACATGACATGGCTTCTGATCTCAATTCCAGCCAATTCTGCGTTGAAAAAGTCAAACGGTGCTCCTTCCCTTCTGAGCTCTGCCGTGCGCCCAAACAGTAGTTTTCTCCCACATATGGGGTATCAGCGTACTCAGGACAAATTGCACAATAACTCTTGGGGTCCAATTTCTTCTGTTACCCTTGGAAAAAAAAAATTGGGGGCGAAAATATCACTTTTGTAGAAACAAATATGATTTTTTATTTTTGTGGCTCTACAGTATAAACTTGTGTGAAGCACTTTGGAGTTCAAAGTGCTCACCACACATCTAGATAAGTTCCTTGAGGGGTCTAATTTCCAAGATGGGGTCACTTGTGGGGGTTTCCACTGTTTAGGCACATCAGGGGCTCTGCAAACTGAACATGACACCCATCAAGGTCTGCATTCCAAAACGTCATTACTTCCTTTCCGAGCCCTGCCGTGCTCCCAAACAGTATTCCCCCCCCCATATATGGGGTATTAGCGTACTCAGGACAAATTGGACAACAACTATTGGGGTCCAATTTCCTTGGGAAAAATCAAAAATTGGGGACTAAGAAAACATTTTTGTGGAATTTTTTTTTTCACACCCAGGCATTATAAACTTTAGTGAAACACTTGGGGGTTCAAAGTGCTCACAACAGATCTAGAAAAGTTCCTTAGGGGGTCTAGTTTCCAAAATGGTGTCACTTGTGGGGGGTTTCCACTGTTTAGGCACATCAGGGGCTCTCCAAACGCGAGATGGCGTCCAATCTTCCCTTCCGAGCCCTGCCGTGCGCCCAGACAGTGTTTTTCCCACACATATAGGGTATCGGCGTATTCAGGAGAAATTGCACAACAACTTTATGTGTCCATTTTCTCCTTTTACCCTTGATAAAATAAAAAAAATGTTTGTTAAAGATCATTTTTGTGACTAAAAAGTGAAATGTTCATTTTTTCCTTCCATTTTGCTTCAGCTCCTGTGAAGCACCTGAAGGGTTAATAAACTTCTTGAATGTGGTTTTGAGTACCTTGATGGGTGCAGTTTTTAGAATGGTGTCACTTTTGGATATTTTCTGCCATATAGACCCCTCAAAGTAACTTCAAATGTGAGGTGGTCCCTAAAAAAATGGTTTTGTACATTTTGTTGTAAAAATGAGAAATCGCTGGTCAACTTTTAACCCTTATAACTTCCTAACAATAAAAAAATTTTGGTTCCAAAATTGTGCTGATGTAAAGTAAACATGTGGAAAATGTTATTTAGTAACTATTTTGTGTGACATATTTCTCTGTTTTAAGGGAATAAAAATTCAAAGTTTGAAAATTGCAAAATTTTCAAAATTTTCGCCATATTTCCATTTTTTTCATAAATAAACTCAAGTAATATCAAAGAAATTTTACCACTATCATGAAGTACAATATGTCACGAAAAAACAATCTCAGAATCGCGAAGATCCGTTAAAGCTTTCCAGAGTTATAGCCTCATAAAGAGACAGTGGTCAGAATTGTAAAAATTGGCCCAGTCATTAACGTGCAAACCACCCTTGGTGTTAAGGGGTTAATGAGAAAAAAAACTTTTTTTTAATTTACGAAATGGCTGCAATAAAACAAAGAGTGAAAAATTTAAAGGGTCAGAATACTTTCCGTACCCACTGCATATGCATGTATATATACCATACAGACCAAAAGTTTGGACACACCTTCTCATTTAAAGATTTTTCTGTATTTTCATGACTATGAAAATTGTACATTCACACTGAAGGCATCAAAACTATGAATTAACACATGTGGAATTATATACTTAACAAAAATTGTGAAACAACTGAAAATATGTCTTATATTCTAGGTTCTTCAAAATAGCCAACAATCTTGAAGGAGTTCCCTGAGATGCTTAGCACTTGTTGGCCCTTTTGCTTTCACTCTGCAGTCCAGCTCACCCCAAACCATCTCGATTGGGTTCAGGTCTGGTGACTGTGGAGGCCAGGTCATCTTGTGTAGCACCCATCACTCTCCTTCTTGGTCAAATAGCCCTTACACAGCCTGGAGGTGTGTTTGGGATCATTGTTCTGTTGAAAAATAAATGATGGTCCAACTTAACGCAAACCGGATGGAATAGCATGCCACTTCAAGATGCTGTGGTAGCCATGCTGCCTTCAATTTTGAATACATCCCCAACAGTGTCACCAGCAAAGCACCCCCACACTATCACACCTCCTCCTCCATGCTTCACGGTGGGATCCAGGCATGTAGAGTCCATCCGTTCACCTTTTCTGCGTCGCACAAAGACACGGTGTTTGGAACCAAAGATCTCAAATTTGGACTCATCAGACCAAAGTACAGATTTCCACTGGTCTAATGTCCATTCCTTGTGTTCTTTAGCCCAAACAAGTCTCTTCTGCTTGTTGCCTGTCCATAGCAGTGGTTTCCAAGCAGCTATTTTACCATGAATGCCTGCTGCGCAAAGTCTCCTCTTAACAGTTGTAGTAGAGATGTGTCTGCTGCTAGAACTCTGTGTGGCATTGACCTGGTCTCTAATCTGAGCTGCTGTAAACCTGTGATTTCTGAGGCTGGTGACTCGGATAAACTTATCCTCAGAAGCAGAGGTGACTCTTGGTCTTCCTTTCCTGGGGAGGTCCTCATGTGAGCCAGTTTCTTTGTAGCGCTTGATTGTTTTTGCAACTGCACTTGGGGACATTTTCAAAGTTTTCCCAATTTTTCGGACTGACTGACCTTCATTTCTTAAAGTAATGATGGCCACTCGTTTTTCTTTACTTAGCTGCATTTTTCTTGCCATAATACAAATTCTAGCAGTCTATTCAGTAGGACTATCAGTTGTGTATCCACCAGACTTCTGCACAACACAACTGATGGTACCAACCCCATTTATAAGCCAGAAATCCCACTTATTAAACCTGTCAGGGCACACCTGTGAAGTGTAAACCACCTCTTGAAGCTCATCAAGAGAATGCCAAGAGTGTGCAAAGCAGTCATCAAAGCAAAAGGTGGCTACTTTGAAGAACCTAGAATAAAAGACATAATTTCAGTTGTTACTCACTTTTTTGTTAAGTATATAATTCCATATGTGTTAATTCATAGTTTTGATGCCTTCAGTGTGAATTTACAATTTTCATAGTCATGAAAATACAGGAAAATATTAGAATAGAAGGTGTGTCCAAACTTTTGGTCTGTACTGTATATATATATATATATATATATATATATATATATATAAATATATATATATATATCTAATATATAAAGCTGAATGTATGTATGTGTGTATGTATGTGGGTATGTTTGTCCGGGATTGGAATCCGCACCGTCGCACTTACGGGCATGAAATTTTGCACGCCCGCACGTCTCGACCCCGAAAGAGTCCTAGGCTATGTTTTGAATCGAAATTTTAACCCCGCGCGTTCCAAATCGCCAAACAATTTTGGCCCTATCTACATAATGGGGAGAAAGCTGAATGCTTGTGTGTATGTCCGGCATAGGAATCTGCATTTACGGGCATGAAATTTTGCACACCCGCACGTCTCGACCCTGGGAGCGTCATAGGCTAGGTTTTGAGTCGAAATTTTAACCCCGCGCATTCCAAATCGGCAAATAATTTTGGCCCGGGATAGGAATCTGCACCGTTGTACTTACGGGCATGAAATTTTGCATGCCCGCACATCTCAACCCAGGAGCATCATAGGCTATGTGTTGAATGGAAATTTTAACCCCCGCACGTTTTGGTGTGTGATTTTTATGTGCAGAATACATTTTTGTTAACATAGTCTATTTTGTTACAGCTAACAGCAGTTATTAATTAACCCGGGCGAAGCCGGGTACTACAGCTAGTATATATATAAAGACACAGAGATAAATCTCTTTCTGCTCTATGATTTTTATGGTGCTGATGGACACGACTGATATACAGGCAGGCTTAGAACCCAGGTCAGACAGGACAGACAGGAATGGCTTTCAAAAGAACTGGGTCTCTGGCAAGGAGATACTGGACCACAAGTGCGGGCAGACTGGGAACCGCAGATGCGAACAGACAGGGAACCGCAGATGCTACAGACAGGGAATTGTACTGCGGACAAACAGGAAGTCACAGATGTAAACAGGCAGTGAACCGCAAATACAGACAGGCAGGGAACCGCAGATGCAAATGACAAGTACACACAGGACTGACAGGACCAAGTTTGCACTTGACCAATACACGGACAGGTACACACAACACAGCCAGAGCCAGACACACACAAGCTACTTACAATGAAGTAGCAAGAGCACACGCAAACACTAATGTTTTACAGAGGCAACAGATTAGAGATAGATACTGGTTCAGACACTGCAGGTTTTAGAGTTAGGTACAGGTTCACACACAGTGAATTTAGGAAAAGATCCAAACTTAGATACAAACAGGTTCAGGGATTTTTCCTAATTCAAACAAGGATAGTCACAGGTTCAGAAATCAGGCCTGAGTATTCAGTCCCCAGAGTGGAGAAACAGGAAAGATCAGATACAGGTATAGATTCAGAGTTCAAGCCTGGGTTTTCAGCCCACAGGGTGGCAGGAACAAGAAAGGACCTGGCAATTCAGCAGTTGCACAAACACAATGGAAGATATTGTTGCTCAGGCACCTCCCAGTAGGTCGAATTGCCTTAAGTACTTAGTGCCTCCAAGCAATTGAAAGAGGATGCTTTAGGAGTACATGCACTGTCTCTTTAAGAACCAGTAAATTCCCGGGTGTGTGCCCTAAACATGCACAGCAAGCAGGACCAGAATCTCACTGCATGGCCTTGAGTGGTGAGTAAGTCAGTGTCCCTGCATGGTGATGTATGGGTAGCCATGCAGAGACACAGGCAGTAGTGTTACACATTGGATTTCTGAAAGAGGTTAAATAGCGTTTTTTCTAAAAATAAAAAGCTTTAACCCATCTGCAATGCATTCTTAATCCATAAATTGCACATCCTCCAAAATGGTGTAATTTAAACAAATATGTTGCAATGCCTTTATTCAGTGATATTCTAGAAATGACATAAAAAATTATGATCCTTGAAATGCGGTTATACAAAAGCAGGAAAAAAAAAGCACTCTACTGAAGAGTCCAAAATAATGCCCATTCACAAAAATATTCTACCATTTTGTTTACAGCTCCTTTGCAGACTTTTATCCTTGTGGGTTTCCAAGTCTGCTTGATTTATTTTGTTCCCTATTTGTTGTTAATTGGGTGTACATGAGGAGGAAGTAAAGGAGAGGCACAGTAGATGGGATTTTGAATGCATGATCAGACTATACGGGGTCTGTTATGAATGTGCTAGAGATGGTTTCTGAGCAGAGGCCCCTCTGGTGGTTACAGACAGTACTGAACCTTTCAGCGAGGAATGGCAATCTGGGTTCACTGACTGGTCTGATATAAGGGAGGTTCTCTCCCATGATGGTTGCCGGTGAGCAATTGTTCTTGTCTCAATTGTGGTTCCTGGTTCATTTGGAAGTTTGCTGGTGTCTTGCCTGCATCTCCTGCTTTCAGATAAGATATTTTTTGCTTTTCGTTTTGTGCTTGCTTTTTGCATTGTTTTCTGCACTTTTGTGCAGTTTATCTGCAGCCACTGTTATTTGCTCATTTGCTTTTTCCTGTTTTTTCAGTGGCTGCAGCTTGGTTTTGTTCACACTGAGATCTGATTTAGCGGGTGGCGAGATCTTGTGATCTCAGTATTTTTGTAATCAGAATTGTTGGATTTTTGTAGAGTTTTCTGGGTTGCAGAAAGTAATCTCTCCTTTCCTATCCTATTTAGTCAGCTTGTGGCCCCAGCGTTTGCTCAATCTATTTTCTGCCTATGTTTGTGTTTTCATCTTGTCTAACCGCCATTATATGTTTGGGGGCTTCCTATTTTCTTTGGGGATCTGCTCCGGGGCAGATAGCTTTCATCTTTCTGCCTTTAGGTGTAGTTATCTCTCATCCTGTGACGAGGCATCTAGGATCAACGTAGGAACGCTCCACGGCTACCTCTAGTTGTGTCATTAGTTTAGGAATCTGCAACCCATCAGTTACCAACATCTCAGGTGTTCTGCTGCCCTGCTGTTGTTCCTGTCCTCCTCAGCTACCGAACACAACTGTATCACTGGCCATAACTGAAAATTATATGGTACTCACAGAAGGGAAAAATAGTGTGGAAAGAAAAAAGTTGTCAGAGTTGTCAGAGATTTTTTTTTTGTTTTCTGTCTGTTGCATTTTTTCCCTCTTTTTCTCTGGGTGCTGAGGAGAATTTTTTTTTCTTTCAATGGAGTTTGCACAGTTGTCTGGCCGTGTGGATTAGCTTGCCACTGAGGTTTGGAGTATTGCTACCTATCTTGCTAGGTTGCCGGTTGTGGAACCTAGGATTCCCATGCCAGATTTGTTTTTGGGGGATCGGGCTAAATTTCTGAATTTCAAAAATAACTGTAAGTTGTTTTTTGCCTTAAAGCCTAAGTCCTCAGGTAACGCAGCACAGCAGGTTCAAATTGTCATCTCTCTCCTGCGCGGCGATCCTCAGGATTGGGCTTTTTCCCTGACACCTGGGGATCCTGTTTTGAATGATATTGATGCATTTTTTCTGGCTCTGGGGTTATTGTACGATGAACCTAATGTCACTGATCAAGCTGAAAAAACCTTGTTGGCATTAAATCAGGGTCTTGAAGACGCTGAGTTGTACTGTCAGAAATTCCGAAAGTGGGCAGTCCTGACCAAATTTATTGATGATGCTTTGGCAGCCCTTTTTCGGAAAGGGCTGTCAGAGAATGTAAAGGATGTTATGGTGGGATTCCCTGCTCCCTCTCGTCTCAATGATTCTATGTCATTGGCGATTCAAATTGACAGACGTTTGCGTGAGCGCAGAGGTATGCATGAGATAGTGTTGCCTTGTGAGCCAGCTTCTGAGCCCATGCAGTGTGATAGAGTGACTTCTGGGACACAGCGTCGTGAGTTTCGAAAGCACAATGGGTTATGTTTTTACTATGGTGATGCCTCTCATGCTATTTCAGTCTGCCCTAAGCGGGGAAGACGTTTTGCACGCTCAGTTGTCTTGGGTAGTGTTCAGACTAAATTTCTGTTGACTGTTACCCTGATTTGCTCCCTGTCCACATTTTTTGCTCAGGATTTTGTTGATTCAGGAGCAGCTATTAACCTGATGGATTTTGACTCTGCCAAACGTTGTGGGTTTCCCATGATACCCCTGCGGAAGTCTATTCCCCTACTGGTCATTGATTCTACCCCTTTGGCAGAGAATAAACCCAGTTTTCTACTCAGGTGATAATGAGGGTTGAACCAGATCATCAGGAGAGTTGTAAATTTCTGGTGCTGTATAATCTGCATGACATTATTGTACTAGGTTTCCCTTGGTTGCAGTCTCATAATCCTGTTTTGGATTGGAAATCTGTGTCTGTGACCAGTTGGGGCTGCCAATTGTTTAATGCCGACACTCCTGTTTTTTCTGCCTCTCACAAGTCTCAGGATGTTCCTGACTTTTTGACTGATTTTTCTGATGTGTTTAGTGAAAGTAAATCTGCATCTTTTCCCGCTCACGGAGCTACGATTGCGCTATTGAATTAGTGCCTGGTGGTAAATTTCCTAAAGGTCGCCTTTTAACTTGTCTGTACCTGAACACGATGCTATTCGATCTTATATCAAGGAGTCATTGGAGAAGGGTCATATCAGACCATCCTCTTCACCCTTGGGTGCCGGTTTTTTCTTTGTGGCCAAAATGGATGGTTCATTGAGGCCGTGTATTGATTATCGTCTCTTGAATAAGATCACTGTGAAGTATCAATATCCGTTACCCTTGATTTCTGACCTGTTTTCCAGGGTGAAAAGTGCTAGTTGGTTTACCAACCTTGAACTAAGGGGGGCGTATAACCCTTATTCGCATTAAGCACGGGGATGAATGGAAGACAGCGTTTAATACCCCAGAGGGGCATTTTGAGTACCTAGTGATGCCCTTTGGGCTCACTAATGCTCCTTCCGTCTTCCAATCCTTCATGAATGATATTTTCAGGGATTTTGTGGATAAATTTCTGATTGTTTATTTCGATGATATCTTGATTTTTTCCAATGACTGGGACTCTCATGTGAAACATGTTCGGACTGTGTTCCAGATTTTGAGAGAGAATGCACTGTATGTGAAGTGTCTTTTTGGCGTACAGAAGGTCTCATTTCTGGGATTCATTTTGTCTTTGTCTCCGTCTGTTATTGAAATGGACCCGGTCAAGGTTCAGGCCATCTGTGATTGGGTCCAACCTACTTCATTAAAGGCTCTTCAGAGAATTTTGGGTTTTGCCAATTTTTGTCGTAAATTTATTGGTAATTTCTCTGGTATTGTTAAACCATTGACTGATTTGACCAAAAAGGGTTCTGATGTGGTGAATTGGCCTCCTGAGGCAGTCTCTACGTTTCAGGAACTTAAGCAGAGATTCACTTCTGCTCCTGTTCTATGGCAGCCCGATGTTTCTCTACCGTTTCAGGTGGAGGTTGATGCCTCTGAAATTGGGGCAGGTGCCGTTTTTTCCCAAAGAGATCCAGAGACCTCTAAGAGTAACCCTTGTGCCTTTTTCTCTTGAAAATTTTCTCCAACTGAACATAATTATGACGTGGGTAATCGGGAGTTATTGGCCATGAAGTGGGCCTTTGAAGAGTGGAGACATTGGCTGGAAGGAGCCAAACATCAGGTGGTGGTCCTCACGGACCATAAGAATCTGGTTTATCTCAAATCAGCCAAGCGACTTAATCCTAGACAGGCCAGGTGGGCCTTGTTTTTCACACGTTTTAATTTTGTGGTTTCTTTTCTTCCTGGCACTAAGAATGTTAAGGCGGATGCCCTCTCGAGGAGTTTCTTTGCGGACTCTCCTGCGTTATCTGATCCTACTGTTATTTTGAAAGAGGGTGTAGTTCTTTCCGCCATCTCGCCCAATTTGAGACTGGCCTTGGAAGGGTGTCAGGAGGATAAACTTGAGCGCTGCCCTATTGGGAAATTATTTGTCCCAGACCAGTGGAAGAAGAGTGTGATGTCTGAGATTCATTGTTCCGCGTTGGCTGGTCATACCGGGATTTTTGGTACCAGAGACTTGGTGAGTCAGTCCTTTTGGTGGCCTACTTTTTCTCGTGACGTCAGGGAATTTGTGCAGTCCTGTGGGACTTGCTCTCGCTCCAAGCCTTGCTTTCGCTCTAGTGGTTTGTTAATGCCATTACCTGTGCCCAAGAGGCCATGGACCCATATCTCTATGGATTTTATTTCCGACCTCCCTGTTTCTCAGAGAATGACCGTTATCTGGGTAATCTGTGATAGGTTTTCCAAGATGATACATCTTGTGCCATTACCTAAGTTACCTTCCTCCTCCGAATTGGTGCCTTTGTTCCTTCAGCACGTGGTTCAGTTACATGGCATTCCGGAGAACATTGTGTCTGACAGAGGAGTCCAGTTTGTTTCCAGATTTTGGAGGACATTTTGTTCTAAACTTGGTGTTCAATTATCTTTCTCCTCTGCTTTTCATCCTCAGACCAATGGACAAACCGAGAGAACAAACCAGACCTTGGAGACTTATTTGAGATGTTTTGTGTCTGCTGATCAAGATGACTGGGTCTCTTTTTTGCCTTTGGCTGAGTTTGCTCTTAATAATAGGGCTAGCTCTGCCGCCTTGATGTCTCCATTTTTCTGTAATTTTGGGTTTCACCCTCGATTTTCTTCGGGACAGGCGGAGGCTTCTGTCTGTCCGGGTGTTGACTCTGTTGTGGAGCTAATGCAGCAGATTTGGGACCAGGTAGTGGAGAGGTTGTCTCTCTCTCAGGAGAAGGCCCAACGGTTTGCCAACCGGCATAGGACTATTGGTCCCCGGTTTAAAGTGGGGGACTTGGTTTGCTTGTCCTCAAGAAATATCCCTATGAGGGTTGCATCTCCAAAGTTTAAGCCCAGGTTCATTGGACCTTATAAGATCATGGAGATTCTTAATCCTGTTTCCTTCCGTTTGCTTCTTCCAGGGACATTTAAGATCCATAACGTGTTCCACAAGTCCTTATTGAAGAGGTTTGTCGAGCCAGTGGTTCCTATGGCTGCGCCTCCTGACCCTGTTTTGGTTGAGGGCAATCTGGAGTATGTGGTTGAGAAAATATTGGATTCTCGTTTTTCTAGACAGAAACTCCAGTATTTGGTTAAGTGGAGAGGTTATGGTCAGGAGGACAATTCTTGGGTGTTTGCTTCGGATATCCATGCTAGGAGACTGATCCGTGCCTATCATCGAGCTCATCCTGATCGGCCTGGTTGCACAAGTGAGGGTTACGGTGACCCCTCCTCAAGGGGGGGGTACTGTTATGAATGTGCTAGAGATGGTTTCTGAGCAGAGGCTCCCTCTGGTGGTTACAGACAGTGCTGAACCTTTCAGCGAGGAATGGCAATCTGGGTTCACTGACTGGTCTGATATAAGGTAGGTTCCCTCCCATGATGGTTGCCGGTGATCAATTGTTCTTGTCTCAATTGTGGTTCCTGGTTCATTTGGAAGTTTGCTGGTGTCTTGCCTGCATCTCCTGCTTTCAGATAAGATATTCTTTGCTTTTCTTTTTGTGCTTGCTTTTTGCATTGTTTTCTGCACTTTTGTGGAGGTCAGCCAGGTCCCCTCCTGGGGCCTGAGCTCCTCACAGTTTATCTGCAGCCACTGTTATTTGCTCATTTGCTTTTTCCTGTTTTTTTCAGCGGCTGCAGCTTGGTTTTGTTCACACTGAGATCTGATTTAGCAGGTATTTTTGTAATCAGAATTGTTGGATTTTTGTAGGGTTTTCTGAGTTGCAGAAAGTAATCTCTCCTTTCCTATCCTATTTAGTCAGCTTGTGGCCCCAGCGTTTGCTCAATCTATTTTCTGCCAATGTTTGTGTTTTCATCTTGTCGAACCGCCATTATATGTTTGGGGGCTTCCTATTTTCTTTGGGGATCTGCTCCGGGGCAGATAGCTTTCATCTTTCTGCCTTTAGGTGTAGTTATCTCTCAGGCTGTGACGAGGCGTCTAGGATCAACATAGGAACACTCCACGGCTACCTCTAGTTGTGTTGTTAGTTTAGTAATCTGCAACCCATCAGTTACCAACATCTCAGGTGTTCTGCTGCCCTGCTGTTGTTCCTGTACTCCTCAGCTACCGAAACACAACAGGGGTCATATACTGTAGCGCTTCATAGGAGACATTAAACAATCCCATATTTTTAAATAAGATCTGCTTATTTGCTTTATTCCTTATTGTAAATGCTTTGGAACAAGTAAAAATATGTTTGCAAAATATCTAAATATTCCCTAGAATACTCATGCAAATCCATAGTGCATATAAAGTATTTCTGTTAAAAAGAAGATATTTGATTTCTTTGTTTCCCCTTTAACTATATTTTCGAATAATACTTTCTTATTTTCTCTTCATCCCCAGTGGATTTATATGGAGTTAAAAAAATGAATGGAAAAAAATGAAAAGCAGTATAATTCTTATAGTTGGCATACAAGCAGACAATTGCGTCTGTGCATTTTGAGTGTCGATTTTCTAATGGTCAAGACCTCTACAATGTGGAAACCCAGCTGTGCTGTGTGCTTTACATTTCAGAGGTTTCACGCTGGGAGTCTCATATAGAATACATATACAATGATCTTGATTAGTTTATGAATTGCGCAGTCGCCGTGCAGCTATTTATTTTAACATTTGAGGCTTTGCTTTAGTTCAGCAATTTCAAAACAAACAGAAAGTGTCAAGGTCAAGTGTAAGTTTCATCAGCATAAATATGATTTCCATGCGCGAACAGACAACATGACCTGGCCCATCTTGTCTGATCTTCCTGGAGAAAGGTACAATAATGAGTGTCTGCAGGCAACAGTGAAGCCTGGTGGAGGTTCCTTAAACGGTCAGGATCAATGGAGTCCTCGGTGCAGTTACTTACCCATCATGGAGTACCATCAGTGAGGCATTGGATTGGCTCCAAATCCAAAAGCCTACATCCACAAAAGATCTATGGTTCACCAAGATGTTGGGAACAATCTCTTTGCTGAGTTTCTTCAAAAACCATGTGCCAGGGCACCTATAAAAAATGCTTTGATGCTGTTTTGAAGGCAAAGGACAGTCACACCAAATATTCATTGGATTCAGATTTCTCTTAACTTCATTCACTTTGCATTTTGTTAATTCCTAAAAATCAACTAAGAACACTTCTATATTTGAAAGCATTATTAGTTTTCAGATTTTTTTCCATTCCTGCCTAAAACTTTTGCACAATACTGTATGTATACTAGGTATTTTTCTATCTAGATGAAATTAGTGAGGTTAAGGATTATCTAAACTGTATGGGCGTGTTAACTAGCCCCCAACATCTACTATCATTGAAAACAAGGATTATGCATATTAAAATCCTACATGCCCATTTCTTTGTTCTTCGGGGACATAATAAGTCTCTGTCAGTTGTTTTTTTACTCGCTTTATCTGGCAGTAAATAACCCGCTTTGCAAATTATCAATCCGTAAAAATATGGTAATCACTTTATTAATGAGACATTAGGAATAAGAACTATCTAAACTGCCATGTTACTTTGGATAATAATCATAAAAGCAAGGGCATAGTTTCCTGACCAGAGGAACAATTAATTGTGCAGCTTTTACTACACTATTACCCCCCAACACGCAGCAGCGCCCACTAAGATTTACAATGTATTATTCATTATGCAGGTATTTGTCGAGCATTTTTATTGCTTGCTCTATGATGGGGATCACTCTCAAAATAAACAAAGCATGAAGGCTTAATACAATGGATGTGAAAGATGTGTCAGCTGACATCATTTGGAGAAATGTAGAGTAAGATAAATATTTATGTGTTTCTATCTTATTGTACAAGTTGTTTGTACAAAGATAACTGCATTGTTGGTTCCTTTGCAGAAACACAAATCTCATGTTGGGGAAACCTCTTAATACAGCATCAGGTTTTCTGTGCTTAGCACAACAGCTGTAATTTATTAACTCATATAAATTTACATTTCAGGCAACCGTATATACTCGTGTATAAGCCGAGATTTTCAGCCCATTTTTTAGGCCTGAAAGTCCCCCTCTTGGCTTATACGCGGGTCATATACGGGGGTCGGCGGGGGAGGGGGAGCGGGGGTGTCGGATCATACTCACCCCTCCGCCGGCGCAGTCTCTGCAGCCCCCTGCTTCTCCCACGATCTCCGGCTCCTTCCTGCAGCGGTCACATGGTACCACTCATTAAAGTCATGAATATGCACATATTCATGACTTTAATGAGCGGTACCACGTGACCGCTGTAGGACGGAAGCGCTGTGGAGACCGCCGGGAGAAGAGGAGACGCTGCAGAGAGTGACGCGCCGGCGGAGGGGTGAGTATAGCGATATTTACCTGTCCCCGGACCACCGCTGCTCTGCTCCCTCGTCCGACTCCTCTGGCTGTGAATGTTCAGGCAGAGGGCTCGATGACGTCGTTAGTGCGCGCCGCGCCCTCTGCCTGATCATTCACTGCCGAGGACCCGGAAGAGGGAGCAGTGTGCAGCGGTGGACCGGTACGGTGACAGGTAAATATCTCAGGTGCCGGGGTCTTGAGCGAGCGGTGACACCGGCACCTGTCCCCCATAGCGCGCCAGTGTCACCGCCTGCTCAGGACACCAGCACCTGGCCCCCAGCGACGAGAGGTGAGTATGTCTTTTTTGCAGCAGCAGCAGCGCGGCAGCATAAGGGACGTATACTATGGGGCATAATCTGTGCAGCATAGGGGGCATAATCTGGAGCATATAAGGGCATAATCTGTGGCGCGTATGGAGGCATAATCTGTGGATCATACGGGGGGCATAATCTGTGCAGCATATGGGGGCCTAATCTGGAGCATATGGGGGCATAATCTGTGGATCATACAGGGGCATAATCTGTGCAGCATATGGGGGCATAATCTGTAGCATATGGGGGCATAATCTGGAGTATATGGGGGCATAATCTGGAGCATATGGGGGCATAATCTGTGGAGCATATAAGGCATAATCTGTGGATCATACAGGGGCATAATCTGTGGAGCATATGGGGGCATAATCAGGGGAGCACATGGGGGCATAATCTGTGCAGCATATGGGGCATAATCTGTGGATCATACAGGGGCATAATCTGTGGAGCATATGGGGGCATAATCAGGGAGCACATGGGGGGCATAATCTGTGCAGCATATGGGGGCATAATCTGTGGATCATACGGGGGCATAATCTGTGCAGTTTATGGGGGCCTAATCTATGGCGCATATGGGGGCATAATCATTTTTCACCCTAGGCTTATATGCGAGTCAATAAGTTTTCCCAGTTTTTTGTGGCAAAATTAGGGGGGACCGGCTTATACACGGGTCGGCTTATACATGAGTATAACGCAATGCACATGGATGGCATTTTGACAATGTAAGAGAAAATGGCAGTTCACAGGAGCTGGAGCCAATATTGGCGCATATTTTCTGAAAGAGTGTCGTGGCAGTGCAAGTTTCTGTGACTTCATAGCTTGTGCCACAATGTGGAGCAGCTTGCGTAGCCGCAAACAGATGATATATCTGCAATTTGCAGAACATTTGAATATTTGGTTAGAATAAGAAAATTCAGGAAAAGCTAAACTGAGTCTTTTGAGAATTTCAGGTACATCTTTTACTGTCTTGATTATACATTTTCTAGTGACAAATGCAGGTATCTGTCAGCACACATCCTATGCCAATGCCATTCACCATAGAAATCTTTTTAATTTCAAGAGCAACCTAAATAGATTAGTCATAGTCACTGCGTGACAATCTACAAATTCTAAAAAATTTTAGTGCAGTGCTTCTCAAACTGTGAGGCTGGCATCACAAATGAGGCATCAGGCATCACTAGCCAGTTGTTGGTGAACCAAATCTGAAGAGGCAGTTTTTATAACATTGTTCATATTTTGCACAGTTATTACTGTTATTGTGAACAGTTAAGCAAGTTGAAGATGAAATGATCTATAAAAGGCCTTTAGATAAAGATGACACATTTCCTTTGTATTTTAGGCAAAAAACTGTATTTTCTTCTTTTGCATTTTTCAAATTCCAAAAAGGAAAATGGGTAAATGCAAAAGCTTGGGCACCCTGCATGATCAGTACTTTGTAGCACCCCTTTTGAAAGTGTCAGAGATTGTAAATGCTTTTGTAGCCAAACAAGAGTCTTCCAATTCTAGTTTGAGGGATTTTCATCCATTCTTTCTTTTAAAATTTTTCCAGTTCTGTGAGATTCCTGGGTCATCTTACATGCACTGCTATTTAAGGTCTAGCCACAGATTTTCAATGATGTTCAGATCAGGGGACTGTGAGGGCCATTGTAATACCTTCAGCTTGCGCCTTTTGAGATAGTCTAATGTGAATTTTGAAATGTGTTTAGGCTCATTATCTGTAGAAGAAGACATCCTCTTTTCACCTTCAGCTGAAAATTTCATTGAATCCATTCTTCTCTTTACCAGTGAAATGTTCCCAGTGCCTTTGGTTGCAATACAACCCCAAAGCGTGATTGATCCACCCCCATATTTAATGGTTGCAAGATGTTTTTCCCTGAAATTCTGTGCCCTTTTTCTCCACACATACCTTTGATCATTGTGGCCAAAAAGTTCTATTTTAACCTTATCAGTCCATAAGACTTGTTTCCAAAATGCATCAAGCTATAATACCCTTTGTAAAAAGTTGAACTTGAAAAGAGGATGGCTTCTACAAATGGATAATGATCCTAAATACATGTTAAACTCCACAGTAGACTACCTCAAAAGGTTTAAGCTGAAGGTTTTACAATGACCCTCACAGTCCCCTGATCTCTGAACATCATTGAAAATCTGTGGCTAGACCTCACACTAGCAGTGTATGCAAGACAACCAAGGAATCTCACAGAACTAGAAGGATTTTCCAAGGGAGAATAGAAGAGTCCTCAAACAAGAATTGAAAGACTCTTGGCTGGGTACAAGCTGTGATACTTTAAAAAGAAGGTGCTACTAGGTTCTAACCATGCAGGGTGCCCAAATTTTGCATTAGCACATTTTCCTTTTAGTAATTTGTAGGCTGGCTACAAAAAATTTAGAAGCTGTAATAATTTCAAAAGTAGGTGCTACTAGGTTATAACCATGCAGGGTGCCTAAACTTTTGCATCAGCCCACTTTCTTTTTTGTAATTTTTAAAGTGTAAAAGATGAAAAAAATAAATAAATACAAAAAATATATATATATATATATATATATATATATATATATATATATATATATATATAGTCTAAAATACAAAGGAAATGTGTCATCTTTAACTTTAGGCCTTTTAGAGATCATTTCATCTTCAACTTGCCTAATTATTCATAATACCAGTAATTTTAACCATATTTTACATATTATAGAAAGATTACAATCTTTTTGTGTATGTGTACCTTAACCATGGACATCCACTAAGAATGCTTAGTCCCAGACATTATGTTAGACAATATGGTAAAAAAAATAGATGATCTCATCTACAGGAATTTCCTAACATTTTTTAATTTGTGAAATAAAAGACTTGTTTTATTGTATATGGTTTTTATAGACAATTCCAGGCACATTATAAGTGCATGATATTAAGACAAAATGTACTCTCCTCCCATCAAGACAGTGAAAATTACAGTTTATGTGCCTTAAAGATATAATATTTTGGTATTTGAATTCATGCATTGTATTTCAAGTGAGCAAAAGACAATGGACCATTCTTACATACAAGACTCAATAGGCACGCTTTGTTCTTTCTATATATACTACTGTGTAGTGGTTTACCCATCGTTTACATAGAACCTTAAGTAGAACCTCAGCAATAAAAAATAATATAAGAAAGAGAGACTAATTGAATGTCTTTATTTCACCTATTAACATAACTTATTATTTCCACACAAAATATATTGATCAGTAAGCGTATAAGAAGATGAACATGCTGCCCACATTCCCCCTTTGAGGACACGCGTGTTGTTGTAATTAAAGTGTATTGTGACATACATTATTAGTGATGGATTGTATTTTACCATACAGTAGGGAGAGTTAGAGTTAATAGCTGGGACTAGCCCAGAGTGGGATGGGCTAAAGTGATGACACAGCGACAATTTACTGTCAGGACGACAGATAGGGCGAAGTGTGCAACAGAAGCAGACCTAAAGTCTGACTAGTCAGCAAAGCCGCGTGACATTGGTGTCCCTGACGGGAGTGGAGACCGAGGCAGTGGACAGCGAGATCCAGAGTAGAGAAAGGAGAAGTGACAGAAAGACAGAGTGATGCACTAGTGATGGATCCTGGGACAGGACGCTTAACAGAACGACTCCAAGTTTCCCAGATAGAGAGGTAATGGGCCAGGACGGAACAGGAAATGTGGGACAAAGAAAAGGCCCCGGGCTGTAGTTCCAAGGCGTCAGCAAGAAAAGAATTTAAGTAATGGCCATAGTGGCAAACTAGTTCCCCTAAGGGAAAGGAGGATGCGGAACCGCTGGTAGAGGACAGGACTCTCACTTACTGAACTGTAGTAACGTGCTGGGTTGTGGTGAAGGCAAAGAAACTTATTGATAGATGCAAATAAGCATGGAAGAGGTAGAGAGACTCTGTGTGAAGATGCTCCATGTTGTAAAGGAAATGTTCGTGAAGTTATGCAACCGCTATCTATTGTACATTGTTCCCAGCAAGTTGATGGTAAGCATAAGACCATTTTTGAGTAGTGTTCTCCCTGACTGAACTGTTCAACATCTGGTCCTGGCCAGCCAAGGTCACCAGCATCATGCGGAATGCAAGGGTGTAGTGCTCCCGTAGACAAAGCCCACACTCCCAGCCAGTACCCCCATCTTCATGTAGCATACCAGGGCATGGAAGATGAGTAACTTGCCAATGGCTACTATGCCACTCTGCATGTGGCTACCTATATTTTTTTTATTACCGTATATACTTGTGTATAAGTCGACCCGAGTATAAGCCGAGGCAACCAATTTTGCCACAAAAACTGGAAAACATATTAAACTCGAGAATAAGCCGGGTATGCATGGTCCCCGCATCTCCATCCTTGTATGCATGGGCTCCTCATCTCTATCCTTGTATGCATGGTTCCTAATCCCCGTCCTTGTCTGCATGGTTCCTTATCCCTGTCCTGGTATGCATGGCTCCTCACACCTGTCCTGGTATGCATGGCTCCTCACACCTGTCCTGGTATGCATGGCTCCTTATCCCTGTCATTGCATGGCTCCTCATCCTTGTCCTGGTATGCATGGCTCCTCATCCCTATTCTTGTATGCATGGTTCCTCATCCCTATCCTTGTATGCATGGCCCCCCATGAGAAAAGCATAAAAAAAAACCTCCTACTTACCTTCCCTGTGCGCCCTTGCAGCATCTTGTTCCGGTGCCAGCAGCCCTGCGGCCGGCCGATCACGTGTTCCTGCTCATTAAGGTAATAAATATTCACCTCTCCATTCAGCGGGGACACGTGATCGCTCGGCCACAGGAGCTGCTGGAAGCCGGAACACAAGATGCTGCGAAGGTGCGCAGAGAAGGTAAGTAGGAGGGGTTTTTTTTTACAGCTGCTGGAAGCCAGCGGCTGCGGCTGTAACTGTACACGCTATAAGAGAAATGAATATTCATTGTCAGTGCAGTGAATATTCATTTCTCCTTAGCAGCGGGAACAGTTACAGCCGCAGTCGCTGGCTCCTGCCTCCTGTGACCCGCTGCTCCCCCTCCCCTGCTGGCTTCTGGGACAATGACTCATATATAAGCCGAGGTGGGCAATTTCAGCACAAAAAAATGTGCTGAAAAACTTGGCTTATACATGAGTATATACGGTAGCACATATATATTTTTTACTAAAATGAGAATACACCCTGTCAGAAAGGAAAAAGAAGCAAAAACTTGATATAGTTTGTACATGCAACTAGGACCTTGTTCTATTCGACTGGTATTGGTCTACCTGATTAGGCCCTGTTTTCTTCCAGTGCTACTTGATGCTTAGACGTCATCTGCCGAGGTTGGACTCTTGAAATCCCCGTAATAAGCAGTAATCAACAGTCTTGTAATGTCCATACTACTGTGTCTGGTACTATACATGCTTCTATTTAATATTGACAGCCAAATGTTCCCACTACAATGGCAGCTATTTAACTTAACTGGCTGCCATTGTGCCCCCACTAATCCTGGGAGAAGTATGTGCTGCCTGCTTTCACCTAACCATAAAATTTTGAGATGATCGCAGTAAATGAAAAAAATGGGTCTCTTGACTTCTGTCTTGGTTTGACGAAAATCAACTTGAAATCCATGATACAGATCCTGTTTGCAAAGATCTGCCAAGTTGTTTAAATCATGAGCACCAAAAGTTGCGCACACATGTCGTAAAAAAAAATACTGTCATGTTCTATTGTCAGGTGAAATGTTCCACATATGTAAACATTAACAGAACCCAAGCTAGCTAGGGAAATGAGATTCATTTTGACATTAAAGCATACTTTTAGTGATCAACTGAAAAACCTAAAAAGAAAAGGAAAACAAATGAGTTCTCTATGCTGCTTATCAAATCAATTAATATGCTGACTGTATACTTGAAGGGAACCTTCCACTTGATTCACGCTTTCCAAACCGCGTGCATAATTGAATCTAGGCCTTGCTGTCCGATTTCAGGCAGGTATGTTATTCTCTGAAGCGCTCCAAACTTTCAGACAAAATCTTATTTAAGGATCTGAAGACCATAGCTGCTCCTGGCCAGCCCATGCCCCTAGCTGTGAGTTTTGCCTGGCTGGTTATCAAAAGTACAGGGGAACCCACGCCGTTTTTTTTTAATTAGATATTTAGAGCGTAGGCACTGGCTGATGAATACTCCTATCAGTTGTAGTCCCATCAGCTGACGCCAGTGACCGGATGTAAACTTTTTACCTCCGATCACATCTGCGGGCTCACACTGTCATTTGACCGCCGATCAGAAGCAGTGTTTGCTGCACATGACAGCATGTCAAACATTGGATGTTATAGGCAACCCATTCAAGTGAATGGGTCCGGGTTCAAGTTCAGGTCCGGGTAATATTGTGGTACCCGAAAACAAACTTTTTTTTATCAGTTTGGCCGGACCAAACATTCAGGGGTCCGCCCATCTCTAGCTCAGGTTCCCTTTAATCAATTTCAGTATGGGTTATAGTATGATGAGGCATTACGGACATACGGACATCATGTTGAGAGAGATAGACAGCTATTTACATAGATAATAGCTTAGAGAGGTAAAGAATTTAGGGATGAAATAATTGTCTAGTAGTTCTATGTTTACAGCAGCATTGACACAGAATAAGCAAAGTGCTCCCTTTTATGATGAGGAGGAACTGCAATGTAAAGACAATGACTGCAGCTTCATTTTATCTGTAAGCGAGAAGACAATATGGTCAATACTGAAAGGGATTGTCCGATAGAGGAAAATGTCTGCTCTGTTCACAAGTCAAAGGGCTGCTGTAGCCTGTGATTGACTGTAGCAATCAGGTGACTAGAAGGGCATGTCAGAAAAAAAAAACAATGATGTGCTCTTCAAGTTACCTGACCGATGCAGCCAGTCACAATCTGCAGCAATTCTCTGTAGTAAAGACTATAGTTTTAGAGTAGGGTATCATAAAAGCTCCTGTAGGTGTCCTAATACCTTTGCCTATATAGTATATGACCTCAACCAACCTAACCCTCTTTTGCCATGTGCAGTGTCCCTTTGGTAATATCTAGAACATAATTGAAGGACAATTGAGTACAAATCTGTTTAACATAGCAACCATTAAAAAATGTATATTCACCTTTCCCCTGTATTTTGTTCTTAGGGTGGCAAGTCATACACCGGACCCTGTGGAGGGCGAGATTGCAGTGGAGGATGCCAGTGTTATCCAGAAAAAGGCAGCCGTGTAAGCTATAATTTATTGTTATTTTATTTGCGTTTGTTATAGTAAGTGGCAGATTCAAAGTCTGCAGATTCTTTCTAAAGTGAATCTGCCACATCTAAACCGTCTTAGGCATTATTACTTATACTTTGTCTGTGCAATCAAATTTGTTATGTGTAACAAAGACTGTTCTTTGGCTTCTTGGCTAAATTATGATGATGTGAAAATTTTGGGTGGATGAGGAGCCCTTGCCATATTAGGGTTTCTTCTATGAATAAGACAAATTATACATTAGGCATCAAGGTAAATTAGCTCAATAAAACTTTACATCTAATGTTTTTTTCTAGTTATAGACAATAAAAATTACTTGGCAAGACAGATCCAAACACATCAAGTTGTAGACCTTGGTAAAATTTAACAGAACTTAGCCCACTACTGAAGGCTCTTTATCAGGCATTTTCGCTAAGGGTACATTTTGACCAGTCAACAGCCCGGAAGTTTACAACCCTGTTTGGACAGGCCTACCGTGCTTACAAACATCATTGGAGAGACCCTGTCACATTCTAAAATGCTATTAAATTGCAGATACAGGGTTAATCTGCAGGTTAATAGCACTAGGAAGGTGCCCAAGGGCAGTACTGAAAGTGCGGCAGCCTGAAGAAAATGAACTTTATTCCTCTTAGCACCCGCTGGCTTTGTCATACAGGTGCGTCATAACGGCTATAGCCGCTGTGGCAGCTGTTAGCACACTCCGATACTTGGTTTAACTCAGTGCTGAGATGGCTGTGAGCAGGGACTATAACCGCTCCGACACACCTGTGTGGCTGAAAGCCAGCAATTCCACTTGAGGAATAAAATTACTATTCTCCCGTGTGCCACACTTTCAGTGCAATGGCCGGGTAGCTCCCTAAAAGTATTAACCTGCAGATTAACCCTATATCTCCAGGTTAAAAGCATTATCTGACGTGACAGGTTCCCTTTGCTCTGTGCACATTGATTATTCTGTGTGCATAGACTGTCATTGTTTTCAGCAACAAATGTTTTGTTTATACAGAAAGATGTGCTGCCGAAATCTACCGTCTACTCTTCCATTTTAAGCAAACTTAATAATCATTTAATTAGACGATCGTTTTGCTCATTCCTTGGGTGATTGCTCGCCTTATTACACTGGCCAATTTTCATGAAACAAGTGTCTCTAGTGTAAATGCACCCTAAGTCGGTACTTTTCAGTCATTATGTAACTAAACAAGGCTATGTGTTGTGCATTTAGTGCATATGACGGGAAGGCTCCCATCCTTTTGGCCTCTATCACGTTGGACTATACTATTATACCTTTTTATTTTATACTACTACACCAATACCAACATCAGTACATGAACACAGCACTTAGTACAGTGATCAATTGGAATGTCAGGTCAATGTCAATTTCTTTTTTACAAGTTAAAATAACCTATTGTATTCTTTTATCATAAATTTGTTAAGACATCCCACCCTGAGTAAGTGGTGACAGTTTAAAATGTATGGTATGTCGGATTATTTTTGGCTCTCTAGCTGATTATATCAGTACAAGCTCTACAACAGCACTATATCCAAAACTGATGCAAAGATGCTAAAGAAAATTAGCAACTTCCACATGAATTACATTTTTCAAACTGTATCTAACCATTTTTGTCCATGTTCTTCCTTCAGGAGTGCACTTCTCCCCAGCCTTGTCAGGAGGCAATGCACTCTCGATGACTAACAGATAGAATCATAGAATATTAGAGTTGGAAGGGACCTCCAGGGTCAACGTGTCCAATCCCCTGACAGACCAGTAAGATGTTTGTGTTGCTGCCCCAAACTATGTACTCTCCAGTGCTGAGGCAGCTTTAGGGCCAGTGAAGCTCTATAGCAAAGAACTTGTAAGTGCTGCGCTCCTTGTCTAGGTGGTTGGTCAGCAGTGGCTGGTAACCTAGGCAATGAGCGGTAAACTATAAAATAATTCTAACCATTTCTGAGAATAGAGATGGTCTTTCAGTAGAGGAAAGTAGCAAGTGTGTTTGAGTTTACAAGCGGTTTGCGATTTTAAACAATTCTATCTCCAAACAATTGAGACAACCCCTTTAACCCCTTTAAATATTCTTATTATTAAAGTGAACCTGTCAGCAGATTTTGCTATGTAAACTACAGACACTGTCAGGTTGGCAATGTTAAAGTGATACCTTGGGTGAAGAAATCCATCTTTTGGTTCTTGTGTAATCTGTGTTAGAAGTTTTCAGTTAATGAGATTCTCGTGCTCCGACAGGACAGTAGGCAGAATCTTATCCTCCTGCTCTAAGCCAGAGAAACCAAGGAGAGACCTGCCCATAGGCCGCCCCAAAGCACAAACATGTTCCTCATCATAGCGACAGACTGTTTAACAATGCCAACCTGACAGTGTCTGTAGTTTACTTAGCAAAATCCTCCTGACAGGTTTCCTTTAATAATATGAATTTAAATACACACACATTGTGTATATTATATTCAATATCCAATATAAAATGTCCAATATTTCACAACTGGAACGCAATCATTGAATAATAACATAAATTCCTCATAGTTTCTCCATCTCTACTTGCTGTCAGTTCATGGATACAGTATTTACATTAAAAAATTACCCATGGTAGTAGCCACCAGGAGGATGGCACATTGCCATGATGCAGCAGGAAGGCACATGGACCTGCAGTTTTTAAATTGACTATTAACGTTATTTCTCACATTATGAAAAAAGGGACATGGACCGCACAGCCAAATATTATCCATTGCTCTACTGCTGCTAAGCAGTTGTGATGCAGTCAGTGTTTTTTAGATGTAGCATGTTGCATTGTATATTGACAGGAAGCCGCTAATCAGTGTTGTGGGCTGAGTTGGACTAGGCACCAGTCCGGCTGATAAAACATTTATTGTATTGAAATAACAGCACACAGCCTAATAAGTGACACATCGTTGAAATAAGTGTCTCAGCCCCTATCTCATGCTGCCATCAGTTTACATAGCAAAAACCTGCTGAAAGATTCCCTTTAAGTGATAATTTTTATGTTCTTTACTAATTGTCTCCCATGATTCTTTGGGGCTTGTCTTTAGGCTGCTCTGCATTATCACTCTATGAGCCATGCTCCCTTTGTCAAGACCATAAAAGTATTCGCTAAAAAAGGCCCATATTTCTGGAACCATATGAGCAAAATCTGGTCACTGAACCTGGGTCCTCTTTAAAGGCAGACACATACAAGGAATTCTTTGGCTCCTCACGAATTCTGACTTTGTCCTGTTAACAGAAATTTAAAGCCGTTTACATCTGATAATATACAAACATATAAGAACTGAAAATTCCTCCTTGACATATTATGACATTAATGAAACATCACAAGTTGAATGCCATTGATGTCATTTTGTTCCCCGCTATCCCACTCACTCAGCTAAGTGCACGGTAATAAGTTCTCATGAATTACAGTACTCCAAGTCAGTTGTTTGTATGCTTTTCAGAGTTTATTCATCTATTCAGTGTTCACTAAGAAAAGGTTATTTCAGGGAAATGCTTACATTAAATTTGCTGTATAATGATGTGATAGTGTAAATCTTAGTATGCTTTTTATGTATGACTTAACAAATTGCCTGTTAGACATGTGTAGTGACTGTTTTAATGGGCTACCTACTTTTAGAATTCAGCTGGCCAGCAATCAGCTGGACTTTCTACGTGAAGCTCACTGAAATGAATGTGGGGCCATGAAATTCAGTCACATTGTGTCCTCTAAAGACTGAGTCACTATATCTGGCCCTTTTGGTTTGTAGAGGTGAATTCCCTGAAGGGTTGGCTTAGGCAACTTTATGGTGTCCTAAATTACTTCTTTAGAAATAGAAAACGCAAAGGGCAATTTCTTCCTGATCCCATTTCTTTTAGGATGACAGATGGCTTTGGTTTGGAGCTTGAGAAGAAAGGGAGGACATCAGTACTGTAGTCCTTAGTTGCCTGTTTTACAGAGTGACGGGAAGCACCTTCTGCGGAAAGTTGTATTAATCATTGAGAATTGACCATTTTTAAAACAAATGAAGATCTTAGTTGTATATGGCAAACATTGTACATGTGCTGCCATTTTTTTAACATGACTATTTTCCATTTTTGCATTTATGTTTGTTTCCTTTTGAAGCAAAGAGATGTAACTATTTTGTTTTATTTTTCCATCAACATAACCATATGAGGGTTTGTTGTTTTTGCGGAATGAATTGTGCTTTTAAAAGCAGGAAAAAAATTCCAAGAGAAGAGAAATTGCACAAAACACGCAATTTCACAATTGTTTTTTGAGGTTTTATTTAGAGTGTTCATGATACAGTAAAAATTACCTGATAATATTATTCTGCAGGTCAGTCTGAATACATTGGTACCAAACATGCATACTCTTTTTTTTTTAAAGTGCTGAATAAATATTTAGAAATTTGTAAAATAAATTATGCTTGTGTCATCATTTTCTGAGACCCATGACTGTTAAGGGTCTGCGGAACGCACCAAAGATTTAACTCAATACTGAGTAGACGACAAAGCTCTCTCCAGAACCGAGACGCAAACTGGGGACCTCGGTCACTGACAATTTTGTCCGGCATGCCGTGTAGACGGAAGATGTGCCTAACGAACAACGCTGCCAGAGCCCGTGCAGAAGGTAACCGTGGTAGCGGCACCAAATGCACCATTTTGGAAAAATGGTCGGTGATTACCCAAATGATGGTGCAACCCCGAGACTTGGGCAAGCCCACCACAAAGTCCATTCCAACCATCTCCCAGGGCCTGTCTGCCACCGGCAAAGGGTAAAGTAACCCAGCTGGCCGTTGTCGTGGAGACTTATTCTTGGCGCAGGAGACACACGCCCGAACATAGTCCCCAACGTCACGGACCATATGCGGCCACCAGTATGTCCTCGCCAGCAATTCAGATGTCCTCTTTGCCCCAAAGTGTCCACCCACCCTGGACGAATGTGCCCAAGAGAGTACCTCCGGTCGCAAGTTGGTAGGTACAAAAGTCTTGCCCGGGGGCACAGACTCTAGCGAAACCGGGGCCACTGTTCTCAGGCTCTCTGTGGGGACAATAAGCCGAGGCTCCTCCACCTCCTCCTCAGAGGACACCACAGAGCGAGAGAGAGCGTCGGCACGAATATTCTTCTCTCCCGAGAGGAAATGCAGTGTGAAATGAAACCGGGAGAAGAACAAGGACCATCTGGCCTGGCGAGAATTTAGCCGCTGGGCAGTCTGCAGATATAATAAATTTTTGTGGTCAGTGAAGACTTGGAAGGGTAAGCGAGCCCCCTCCAACAGATGTCTCCACTCAGAGAAAGCCAGTTTCATTGCTAACAACTCCCTGTCCCCAATGGAATAATTCTTTTCCGCTGGTGTGAAGGTCTTGGAGAAGAAGAAGCAAGGATGCTTTCGACCTTGAGCATCCTTTTGAAAGAGGACTGCTCCAGCACCAACGGATGAGGCATCCACTTCCAATATGAATGGCTTATCAACATCAGGGCGGCGTAGAATGGGAGCGCTAGCAAACTGAGACTTAATTGAGATGAAAGCCTTGGAGACTTCCTCAGACCACAATTTGGGATTTGCTCCCTTCTTGGTGAGGGCTACCAAGGGAGTTACCAAAGTTGAGAAATGGGGAATGAACTGGCGATAATAATTAATGAACCCCATAAAGCGCTGCACCGCTTTAAGGGAATGAGGTTCTTGCCAGTCCATCACAGCTTGTAATTTGGCAGGATCCATAGCCAATCCCTGGGCGGAGATTATATAGCCCAAGAATGGTAAAGACTCCTGCTCAAACACGCATTTCTCCAACTTTGCATAAAGGGAATTTGCCCGCAAGAGGTCGAAGACCCTGCAGACATCTTTCCGGTGGGAGTCAATATCTGGAGAGAAGATGAGAATATCATCTAGATAGACCACGACCGAGGTGGAAAGCATATCCCGGAAGATGTCATTAACAAAGTCTTGGAAAACGGCTGGGGCGTTACAGAGCCCAAAGGGCATCACCAGATACTCATAGTGCCCATCCCTGGTATTAAAAGCCGTTTTCCACTCGTCCCCCTCGCGGATGCGAATCAGGTTGTAAGCACCCCGCAGGTCTAATTTGGTAAATACCCTTGCTCCCCGAAGCCTATCAAAGAGCTCAGAAATTAAAGGCAGCGGGTATTTATTCTTAACGGTAATGGCGTTAAGACCCCTGTAATCTATGCAGGGACGTAATTCTCCGTTCTTCTTTTGCACAAAGAAGAACCCTGCCCCAGCAGGTGACACTGACTTCCTGATGAACCCTCTTGCCAGATTTTCCTGAATGTATTGGGACATAGCCTCCGTCTCCGGGAGAGAGAGAGGATAGACCCTTCACCGGGGAGGTTCTGCTCCAGGCAAGAGGTCAATAGGACAGTCATAGGGGCGGTGAGGCGGAAGAGTCTCCGCAGCCTTTTTGGAGAACACGTCTACATAGGACCAATAGCACTTGGGCAGGGAAGTGAGATCTGCGGGTATCCCTGTAGTAGCAACCTGAACACACTCCCTCACACATTTACCTCTACAAGACTCACTCCAACCCCTTATCTTCCCAGAGGACCTCTCAATATGTGGGGAGTGAAGACGAAGCCAGGGTACTCCCAGCAGAGCCTCATCTATACCCTCAGGAAGGACAAGGAAAGAAATAATCTCCTGATGGGAAGGAGACATAGCTAATGTGAGAGGGATTGTCTGATGTGTGATCTGTGAGGGCAGTATGGAGCCATTCACCACTCGAACAGTCACCGGTTTGGTGAGCATCACCTGAGGTATTGTGTGACGGAGAGCAAAAGCAGAGGACATAAAGTTCCCCTCTGCTCCAGAATCCACACAAAGCTCAACTGTTAGAGTGGATTGACCAAAAGAGATTGTCCCTTTAAAGGACAGCTTGGAGGCGAATGCTGTTGACTCTAGTGAACCTCCTCCCATGGTCACTAGACGCGAACGTGTACGTGATCGCTGGGGACATCTATTGGCATAATGTCCTGGCTGCTGGCACACTTTACAGACCACAGATACTCGAGTGGTCCAAGATTTAGACTCCACTCGAGAAGTCTCCACGGTCTCTGGGGAGTCGGACGCCCGAACGGGAAATTCAAGAGGTTTGGCAAAGGTGGGTGCCAGCCGAAACCTCTGCCTACACTGGGTCCGCTCTAACCTCCGCTCGTGAAAACGGAGGTCGATGCGGGTAGATATAGAAATGAGTTTCTCCAGTGTGGCAGGAATCTCCCTGGTAGCCAAAGCGTCCTTTACATGATCTGCCAGTCCTCTCCAGAACACTGGAATAAGAACTTTATCTGGCCACTCTAATTCAGAGGCCAAAGTCCGAAATTGGACTGAGAACTGGCTGACCATGGACAAGCCCTGTGACATTGCCAGCAGTTGGAGCGCAGTATCGTGCGTGACCTGAGGTCCTAAAAAGACCTTTTTCAGAGGCTCTAGAAACCGAGAAGCACTCCGCACCACACGATCGTCTCGCTCCCACAGCGGCGTTGCCCATTCCAACGCTCTGCCCGAGAGTAGAGACAATACAAAACCTACTTGTGCCCGATCCATGGGGAAACGTGCAGCTAGAAGCTCGAGCTGTATTGAGCACTGACTCACGAATCCCCGACATTGCTTGCTGTCACCGGCAAACTTGTCAGGAAGCGGGAGGTGGGATAACGTAGGGGCAGAGGTGGCAGAGGACAAACTGGCTGCAGCCACGCTAGCAGCCTGAACAGCGACTGCGGTAACATCCACAACTGAGGTTGTGCGCTCAAGAGCCGCCAACCTACCCTCCAGCTGCTGGATGTACTGCGGTAGACGCTGGTCATCCGCCATTTTACTAGCCAGACCCTGGCACTAATATTATGTTAAGGGTCTGCGGAACGCACCAAATATATGATGTAGAGAGGTGCGTTCGCAGCCCGGGGTCCACCGTGCAAGCGGTGCCCGCTGCTAGTAAAAATGGCGTAAGAAGCAAACTCTGTTATCCCGCAGAGTCGCCAACATAAACGCCATAACGCGCTGTGGCAATAAGTGCGAACTCTGTTACTCCACAGAGCCGCTAGAAGGGGAGCCGCAGCGCTATATGGCGATGTGTGCGAACTCACTAAACACAACTGAGTCGCAAAGAAAACACGCTAGGGCGCTGTCTAGCGTTGAAAGCGAACCCTGTTACGTCACAGGGCCGCTGAGGAAAAGTGCTGTGTCCTGTCAGGCTCTCAGGTACACAGTTAAGTGCTAAGCGTACATAAAGCGTGATCATGTGCTAATGTCCTCGCGGGAGTCACCCGCAATCTATGGCGTCTGAACGCCAGACCCTGAATACGGCAATCAAAACTCCTCACCGGTTATGCCGGTAATCTAGGGCATCTAGGACGCCGACCCTGACCAGCTAGCACACCAAACTCCTCACCGATTAAGTCGGTATTCTAGTGGCTTATTTCAGCCGGGTCCCTAACCACACACACACATGACCACACTGGCGCATAGCATACAATGGTTGATATTAGCGCATGGCGGCCCAGCCATGCTACCCTTTTATAGCAACAGCTACAGGACCTGCCAGAAACAGGACCAATGAAACTTGCTCCAGAACACCAGTAGTAACAGGGCCTTCCTGGCGACCAATAGGAGCTGCCGCAGCACCTGAGCATGTGACCCCTGATCTCCAATGAGAGATCTCACTCTGGGCATGCTCAGAAGGGAAAACGCAGGACTTTGTCCCAAAGACGTCTGCTCCAGCACTGGCTATAATAGCAGATCCAGGAAAGGCAGCAGCAAGTCACTGCACAGTACTGGAGTGGGCAAGACACTTGGACCGACGTCTCTGCAGAGCAGGCTCCACTGCAGCCGGAGATGAATGGGAGACCACAGCGGGGCTGGTTCGAGACTCCCCTTGTGCAGCAGCGGGAACTCGAACCCTAACACATGACAGTTTCAATTTTCGGTCAGTGGGGCTGTATGAGTGATTCTTTTTTGCTCCCTGATCCGACATTTTTATTAATACCATTTTGAGGTAGATGCAATATTTTAATCTCCTCTTAATTGCATTTTTTAGCAGCGTTGTCTCAACCAAAAAAATGTAATTCTCGCATTTACAATTTTTTTCTCATTAGTCATTACGCTATTAACTAATCAGATTAGGTTAAGCTTTTATGGATGTAACAATACCACATATGTGTATATTTTTTAATGGGGGACAGGGTGGTTAATGGTGATTTTATATTTTTCATATTTAAAAAAAAATTTTTTAACCTTTCGCTCTATTTGATAGTCCCCTTAGGGATTGGAACCTGCAGTCACCCAATCATAATTAGTCTCAGGTTAGGAGGGACATACTGTATTTTTCGGACCATAAGACGCACTTTTTTCCTCTAAATTTGGGAGGAAAGTGTGGGTGCGTCTTATGGTCAGAATGTAGCATGTGGGGAGGCGGCAGCGGCAGAGTGCGATCGCAAGAAGCAGAAAAAGGTTGCCTGCTGCAGGAATCCAGCCCTGGGGAAACCAAGTGGTCCGGATACTTAAAGTGAAGTGAATATTCAGTAGCCGCTTCCCCGCCCACCTATCAGCTTGGCAGTGAGCGGGGAGAAGCAAATGACAGACCCACATGGTTTCCCCAGCGCCTGATTCCTGCAGCAGCTGGGGAGATCTGTGTCCAGTGGAGGAGGGGGCGGGAGCAGAGTGCAGCAGGAGGGATCGCATACCTGACAGGCAGCACAGCCCGGGATGTGCTGGTGCAATGCTGAATGCTCTGTGGAGGACCTGTGGTGAGGTCATGAAGAGGGTGGGCTGTTTCATCACATGACCGCACAAAGCCCTGCATCTTCATGATGTCATCACAGATCCTGCAGACACCGCACTGCAAACAGTGCAGCTTCCTCTTACATGACCTGTGGTGAGGTCATAAGATGGAGGGCTCTGTGCGGCCATGTGATGCTGCATTACCTCAAACACAGCGTGACTGGCTGGCTGTAGGACCTGCACTGAGCACATTGAGCAGCAGCCTGTACAAGAAAGAATTAATTAAAAGGTTAGTAATTACAGCACATAAAAATCACTCTGCCATCCTATGGTGGACTATACCTCCCAGCATGCCATAGGATCTGCAGTACATGCTGAAAGTTATAGTTCTCCCATGGGATCTTAAAGCAGCACTCCAGTGTTATTTTTCAGTGCTGGAGTGGTGCTTTAAATATAAGCCCTGTGCCCCCATTCTTATACTCACCCTCCAGCGTCTTCACATAGAACTTTACAGACACCACAATGGTCCCGCAGCACCAACTTCTACCCTTAGCTTCAACATAATATACCATTATATATATTAACACCACATATAATAGTATGTTATTTATGTTATTAAATATTTTACAACATTTTTTGCTTCAAATATGTTTTTCCCTATTTTCCACCTCTAAAACCTGGGTGCGTCTTATAGTCTGGAAAAATATGGTATATGCTTCAAATATTATTAAAATATATGCAGTTGTGCTCAAAAGGTTACATACCCCGGCAGAAGTTTTGCTTTGTTGGCTTTTTTTCAGAGAATATGAATGATACACCAAAACTTTTTCTACACTCATTGTTAGTGGTTGGGTGAAGCCATTTATTGTTAAACTACTGTGTTTTCTCTTTTTAAATCATAATGACAACCCAAAACATCCAAATGACCCTGATCAAAGTTCATATACCCCATTTCTTAATACCGTGTATTGCCCCCTCTAACATCAATGACAGCTTGAAGTCTTTTGTGGTAGTTGTGGATGAGGTTCTTTATTTTCTCAGATGGTAAAGCTGCCCACTCTTCTTGGCAAAAAGCCTCCAGTTCCTGTAAATTCCTGTGCTGTCTAGAATGAACTGCGTGCTTGAGATCTCCCTAGAGTGGCTCAATGATATTGAGGTCAGGACTCGGAGATTGAGATAGTCACTCCAGAACCTTCACTTTGTTCTGCTGTAACCAATGACAGGTCAACTTGGCCTTGTGTTTTGGATCGTTGTCATGTTGGAACGTCAAAGTACATCCCATGCGCAGTTTCCCTGCTGATGATTGCAAATTTGCCTCCAGTATTTGCTGATAACCTGCTGCATTCATCTTTCCTTCAACTTTGACCAAGTTTCCCGTTCCTTTGTAGCTCACATATCCCCAAAACATCAGTGATCCACCTCTGTGTTTTACCGTAGGAATGGTGTTCCTTTCATCATAGGCCTTGTTGACCTCTCTCCAAATGTAATATTTATGGTTCTGGCCAACAAGTTAAATTTTGGTCTCATCACTCAATTACTTTTTTCAAGAAGTTTTGAGGCTTGTCTCTATGCTGTTTTGCGTATTGTAGGCAAGATACTTTATGGCATTTGCGCAGTAATGGCTTTCTTCTGGCGACTTGACCATGCAGCCCATTTTTCTTCAACTGCCTCCTTATTGTGCATCTTGAAACAGCCACACCGCTAGTTTTCAGAGAGTCCAGTATTTCAGCTGATATTATTTGTGGGTTTTTCTTTGCATCCCAAACAATTTTCCTGGCAGTTGTGGACGAAATTTTTCTTTGTCTACCGGACATGGATTTGTTTTTACAGAGCCCCTGATTTTCCATTTGTTAATCACAGTTTGAACGCTGCTGACTGGCATTATCAATTCCTTGGATATCTTTTTTGTATCCCTTTCCTGTTTTATACAGTTCAACTACGTTTTCCTGTAGTTCTGTTGACAATTCTTTTGTTTTCCCCATGACTCACAATCAAGAAACGTCAGTGGCTGGATGAAAGATGCAAGAGTCTGTCTGGATCCCAGTAACTCACTCAGCTTTTATGCACACACACCGATTACAAGCAAACAGGTCACAGATGAGGATGTTACCTATAGTAGCCATTCAAACCCATTTGAGTCAACTTCTGTGCATTTCATCAGGCCAAAATTACCAGGCCAAAATTACCAGGGTATGTAATCTTTTGATTAGGGTCATTTGGATGTTTTGGGTTGTCATTTAAAAAGATAAAACACTCATTCATATTCTCTGAAAAAAAGACTAAGGAAGCAAAAATTGTGCCGGGTAATAAAAGTCATCACCCATTAGAGTATACATCGAATTTTATTGAAGAAACCACTCAATGATAACAGTATAATCTCCAAAATGAATAAAAACTCAAAATGCACTGTTCCAAATTATTAGGCACAGTAGAATTTCTGAACATTTGATATGTTTTAAAGAACTGAAAATGCTCATTTGTGGAATTTGCAGCATTAGGAGGTCACATTCACTGAACGAAAAAGCTACTTAACTCCAAAACATCCTAACAGGCCAAGTTACATGTTAACATAGGAACCCTTCTTTGATATCACCTTCACAATTCTTGCATCCATTGAACTTGTGAGTTTTTGGAGAGTTTCTGCTTGTATTTCTTTGCATGAAATCAGAATAGCCTCCCAGAGCTGCTGTTTTGATGTGAACTGCCTCCCACCCTCATAGATCTTTTGCTTGATGATACTCCAAAGGTTCTCTATAGGGTTGAGGTCAGGGAAGATGGTGGCCACCCATGAGTTTATCTCCTTTTATGCCCATAGCAGCCAATGACTCAGAGGTATTCTTTGCAGCATTAGATGGTGCATTGTCATGCATGAAGATGATTTTGCTCCTGAAGGCACGTTTCTGCCTTTTATACCATGGAAGAAAGTTGTCAGTCACAAACTCTATATACTTTGCAGAGATAATTTTAACACCTTTAGGAACCTTAAAGGGCCCTACCAGCTGTTTCCCTTTGATTCCGGCCCAAAACATGACTCCACCTACATGCTGACGTCGCAGCCTTGTTGGCACATGGTGGCCATCCACTAACCATCCACTACTCCATCTATCTGGACCATCCAAGGTTGCTCGACACTCATCAGTAAACAATACTGTTTGAAAATTAGTCTTCAAGTATGTATGGGCCCACTGCAACCATTTCTGCTTGTGAGCACTGTTTAGGGGTGGCCGAATAGTAGGTTTATGTACCACAGCAAGCCTTTGAAGGATCCTACACCTTGAAGTTCGAGGGACTCCAGAGGAACGAGCAGCTTCAAATATCTGTTTTCTGGTTTGTAATGGCTTTTTAGCAGCTGCTCTCTTAATCATATGAAGTTGTCTGGCAGAAACCTTCCTTATTCTGCCTTTATCAGCACGAACACGTCTGTGCTCAGAAACGGCAACAAATCTCTTAACAGTACGATAATCACGCTTAAGTTTTCGGGAAATATCTAATGTTTTCATCCCTTGACCAAGGCATTGCACTATTTTATGCTTTTCAGCAGCAGAGAGATCCTTTTTCCTTCCCATGTTACTTGAAAACTCTGGCCTGCTTAATAGTGTGGAACATCCAGTTTTCCTTTTATTGGACTCACATGGCAAACTAATTATCACAGGTATCTGAGATTGATTTCAGTGATCCAAAGAACCCTGAGACACAATACCATCAATGGGTTTCATTTACAAAAAAAAAAAAAAAACGCTATGACACTTAAACCAATTTGCATTATAATTTGGAACATGGTGTATATTAAAAAAATTCTTAAAATTAAGCAGGGATTGCCCAATTCAAGCATACAGAGATCATGCAAAAAATTATCTTTAAATCTGGAACAGGAGCCAATGCAAATATGCCACTTGTAAAACATATCTGAGTATCCAGGGAAATGTCGGCGCAAGCGTCAGCTGGTGTCTCTTGATGATATAGTGACTTCCAGTTTCCAAGCGTTGGAACACAAGCATGGAACGCTAGGCGCTTTTGTGTTTTCATGACCAGAAGTTGCCGAGGGCCTCGTACTGTGCATGCACTCAACCCTGGATAAAAGTGTTATAGGCAATAGTGTATATGTTGCTCACAGTATCGTACAGTGTTCAATCAGGGCAAAACTAAATTTAAAGCCAACACATATAGTGTGTAGTGTGAAATATAATTAAATATCTAGAGTGGATAAGATTATAGTACAGTATACAGTTACAAGCTTATTATTTTATACAAATGTTTTTATAATGTGTGTAATATACAGTACAGACCAAAAGTTTGGACACACCTTTTCATTCAAAGATTTTTCTGTATTTTCATGACTATGAAAATTGTAGAATCACACTGAAGGCATCAAAACTATGAATTAACACATGTGGAATTATACATTACACTTTACAAAAAGTGTGAAACAACTGAAAATATGTCTTATATTCTAGGTTCTTCAAAGTAGCCACCTTTTGCTTTGATTACTGCTTTGCACGCAGAAAAGGTGAACGGCTGGACTCTACATGCCTAGTTCCTACCGTGAAGCATGGAGGAGGAGGTGTGATGGTGTGGGGATGCTTTGCTGGTGACACTGTTAGGGATTTATTCAAAATTGAAGCGGTGAGTGGTCCAGCTCACTCCACAACCATCTCGATTGGGTTCAGGTCTGGTGACTATGGAGGCCAGGTCATCTGGCGTAGCACCTCAACACTCTCCTTCTTGGTCAAATAGCCCTTACACAGTCTGGAGGTGTGTGTGGGGTCATTGTCCTGTTAAAAAATAAATAATGGTCCAACTAAAAAAAAACAGATGGAATAGCATGCCGCTGCAAGATGCTGTTGTAGCCATGCTGGTTCAGTATGCCTTCAATTTTGAATAAATCCCCAACAGTGTCACCAGCAAAACACCCCCACACCATCACACCACCTCCTCCATGCTTCACGGTGGGAACTAGGCATGTAGAGTCCATCCGTTCACCTTTTCTGCGTGCAAAGCAGTAATCAAAGCAAAAGGTGGCTACTTTGAAGAATCTAGAATATAAGACATATTTTCAGTTGTTTCACACTTTTTTGTAAAGTGTTATGTATAATTCCACATGTGTTAATACATAGTTTTGATGCCTTCAGTGTGATTCTACAATTTTCATAGCCATGAAAATACAGAAAAATATTTGAATGAGAAGGTGTGTCCAAACTTTTGGTCTGTACTGTATATAAAGTGCGATGTCAAGTGCCATCATGTATCGAGTCCACATAACTAAAAATGTGGCATAGTGCCAGGTGAATAATATGGTGTTTGAAGGGTATAGTGTGACGTGGAAATGAAAGAAAATATGCAAAATAAAAAGTAAAAAAGTATCAAAATAAAATTAAAAATAAGGCACAGTATTGCTGTACATAGGAAAAATCACAGTCTCTTATAAACTGGTGTTCACAAGAGTTCCATTATGACAAACACAAGGGTCTGCAGTAGACCCCCAGCAATCATAGCAACAAATTAGCACCCCGTAATTGCATCACGGGGCTCACTGATGGGCTCATAGAATGACCTACCCACCTGTCAGTGCCCTGAAAATGTCACTTTCTGAGATTAACAGTGACATTTAACAGGTTAAGAGCCATGAAGCTCCTCTCCATGTGTGCCTGTTAGAGGCAGATGTTGACTGAATATCACATATGCTAGCAGTCCCTGAGCCCGCATCAAAGTCAGGGAGCCGGCATATGATGTAACTGTATGTCCTATGTAGATAAGAGGTTAAATGCATCCTCTACTTTAAGCGGAAAAGATGAACATTGCCATTCAGCAACTTTAAAAATTAGAACAATACTTTTTATTTACTGATTGTATTATTTGTATGGGTATTAAAAAGGAAACAATATGTTTTTATTTCATTGATAATTTCTTTACAAAACAAAATTCTGAATATTATTACAAGGAAGTCCAGAATATGTAAAAATAGTTGATACATACACAGATTTAACTGCAATTTGACAAATAAATTAATGAAAGAGGAGTAAAGTATTAAGTGAAAAACTGTTAGGTTTTTACTATACAGTTTTATATGCTTTCTATATTTTTTGATCCTTTAATGAAGCACAACTAATAAAATGTTATGGGCTAAACCTGTGTGAATCTACATGTAGTGTAGCGTATAGTGCGGGTTTATTAATACATCTACATTACACTACATAAATGTTAAGACAAGCATTACCCATAAAATGTTAATGGAAGTGCTTCTTTAAATAATTTAATAATGGCAACTAACAGAATGTTGTTTAATACTAGACACATAACCAATGTCATTTAATTGCTACTTCAGAGTTCTTTCTGTGATGTGAAAGACACTCATGAGTATGTTATGAATGTATGAGCCTTTAGGAGTAAAGTGCTTGACACTTTTAGATTAGGCATTCTAGGATACAGAAATATTTAGGTTGAGACACTTAATCGCTTCAGTGATAAAGACTTATTTCACATGTCCTTTTAGAAGAACTATTACTGTTAGTGGTGGCTCAGAGCCAGAAAACTAGACAACAACCTTTATAACTATGCTAGGCTACTTTCACACATCAGTTTTTTTCCATCAGGCATGATCCGGCTATTTTTTTAAAAACCGGATCCGGAGTAAATTATGGGAAAACTGATGAAACGGATCCGTTTTTCCGCTGGTTCCGTTAGCGGATCCGGCAAAAATCTGGATTCGTTTCATCAGTTTTCCATCCATTTCTGCAGTCTTCTTATCCGTTTTACGACGGATCCGGTTCCTGGGGTCTGGCCAATTGGATCTGAGCATGCTCAGACTTGAAAACGGATCCGGTGACTGGATCCGTCTTTTTCCGGATACGGCGCCCATAGACTTCCATGTAGCAAAAAGCCGGAAGCGCTGCATCCGGCGCTGTCCGTTTTTTTGACGCAGACAAAAAACGTTACTAGAGATGATTTTTCCAGACGCCGGAATTAAAATTTTGGCCGGAAGAAATGGGAGGCCATGCGGCGCTATCCGGGACTAATACAATTCAATGAGAAAAAAACGGATCCGGCGGTAGATTTCGCAGGATCCAGTTTTTCAAAAAATAGCCGGTTCATGCCTGACGGAAAAAGACTGATGTGTGAAAGTAGCCTTACTGCAGTGAGCGAGCAAAACTATCTTTGACCTAGAAACATCTGCCTGCTTAACCAAAAAGCTCACCAAGCACAGTCTTATCGGTAATTGTCTGATGAAAATACTCTAAAAAAATACATGGTAAAATGTTCCAGCAGGACCAGTCATTGCTTGGAAGTATCATTGTATATTACAGAAATTGGTGCAATTGGCAAAGAGGAATTTTATACAACAATTTGTTGGTGGTTTCAAACAAGGAAATTTACTTTTTATGTTTAAAGCCTGCAAAAATATTTTTATTATTCACAATTATTATTTTTCATTCTTTCTTAAAAATTAGCAAACCATAAATACTGAATCTGTGTAATCTAAAGGGGTAATCTTTCTCCTTGTGGAGAGTGACAAGCCAGGTCTGGCATGCCAATATGAGGAGACCTAAATGCCATGCATTCTCCTCTGGAAAATTAAATATGCAAATTGTCTCTTCTGGGAGGAAGAGGACTAGAACTCTAGTGCCATCTATTGGAAGAAGTAGCAATCCCACAAGTCAACGTCAACCCTTTAACGAGCCTTGCAATATGACTTAGGATAAAAGCCAAATCAGAATCCCAATTTGCAAATACGGTGTTTTGGATATTTCCCCTCATTAGTGCAAAGTATGAGATCTGATTTGGCTAGGTGAGAGGCTAAGAATGATATCTAAGGGGTAAGGTTTCTTCTTGTTGACAAGTCAGGTCTAGTATGCCAGTATGAGACTTAAACGCCATGCATGCTCCTCTGGAAAATTAAATATGCAAATTGTCTCTTCACAGAGGAAGAGGACTTGAACTCTAGTGCTACCTATTGGAAATAGCAATCCTACAATTCAATATCAACCATTTAACAAGCCTTGCAATAAACTGTGTCTGCAAATTGGGATTCTGGTTTGGCTTTTATCCTAAGTCATAATGACTTGCCTTTTTGGATTATTACTTCCAATAGGTGGCATTAGAGTTCAAATCTTCTTCCTTTCTGAAGAGACAATTTGCATATTGAATCTGTGTAAGAAACATATCTTTAATTACCTGAGCCATTTGCGATCAGCACAGATGAGTTTCAGCCGGTTCAGTGCTGCTGCAAGCAAGACTGGGAGGATCACAGTAATGTGTCTGCTGCATAGGTGGAGAAAGAAGAGCTAGTCATAAGTTGTTTTGCAGCATTTGCTACTTTTTTTTCTGAAATTAGATAACTTCTTGAACCCCTGTACCTATGCAAATGAGAAGTGGAGCTCTGTAGAAAATCTACAATAACATGAATTTTTGATAAGCCTGATAGAAGGTATTTGGCTCTATTTCGATGTACAAGCCTATTTTAATATTTTTACAAGCCAGTCAATCATACCTTTATTAACATTTGTAATAATCCATGAGCAAAACCTGTGTATTAATAATAATTTAAATCCTTGCTGTGTGGACTGACTGCAGGTCTCCTGATAGGAATATATGATGCTGTCAAGTGAGTGTCAGGAGTCCGCAACCAGTCCGTGCATCACAGTCTATACTCAGACCATAATACAAGGACATCTAAATGAGGCCTAAATTGCATTTTTAGATTATTTTATGGAAAAATAAAGTAATTATAAATTTAAAAAAAAATTCCATCATGTAGCGATAAAAAAAAAAAAGATGAATAGATGGTCACTTGATTTTGAGATTTTTCAAGCTACTTAATGCAGTTCAGCAGACACCAATACAACAGTAATTTTGTTAAAGTCCGGTAAAAACTTTAGATGTACACCTAACATTATAAAATGTGTCCAAACAAAATGATAAGGATGCAATTTTTGCAGATTAAAATATGCAGGTTTCACATTACGAACTAAATCAATTATTAAATAGTTTTCATAGCCCAGAAAAGACTGGTGTATTTAGCTTATATATCCATGTGAGAATGGTTCTATGATCCTTTAATTAAGATGAACATTTTATAAGCAGAAATACAAGTCCAAGTGCCTTCAATATCCGGCCACACAGACTGACTAACAGCTGCAGCTTGTAATGAGCAGCGTGAGATCTCAGCAGCTGGAGGGACCCTGAGGAGCTGTCAAGCAGATATTGGGCCTAACTTTTCTGAAGGATTATGGAGCCATTCTAACACAGATGTTTAAAGCACATATGGCCTCTATATCAGTTCTAAGAGATCTACCTATTCATTAATGCAGTTTGTATTTGAAAATATGGCCGAAGATGTGTTTTGATTTTAATATCTTAGGTTTATCCAGCAGTCATTAAAATTAATTTATATTTGTGGCTTTGAATAAGCCAGGCAGAAAGATACAGAAGTTTGGAAACTGTAAAAGAGCATGCTTTTTTTTTTAGGTATGCCACGTCACAATATGAGATCATAATAAGAAACGTATAGACCATAATATCATTTTATTGAAATGTTTTCACAATTTGTTTTTGCTGTAATCTTCTTACTTTCTGTTCGACTTGTTAATAAATGGGTGTGGAATAGAGGAGATTGTGAGTTACAGAGCTCTGGTTCATGGTTCACATGTTTCTGGCAGAACAGTCTGCATCATCTGTCTAATCTTCAGGGACACTGCGCTCTGAGCAGGCACCTGTTTCACAAGCTGGAGGTGGATCGAACTGATGGAAAACACATAAAACATTCATATCTGCAAAATTAGTCACACACAGATGTAAATGTGCATCTGCATTGTCATGTCCCTTATGAATCAACTTATTTTGGAGTCAGTGTAACAAGGAAATAACACGTGTGTTGGAATAGGGTCCAAAAGTCTGTGACTTTTTATGAACATACTTCAGTTTTGTGTCCTTATATACTTCAGGCCAAAATTGTGCATGACAAATTGCATTGTCTACACAAGGTTATGTTTACGCATGGAATTTCTGTAGAATTTAAAAAAAATGCCAGAAAAGCATCTTCCAGACATATATTACCCAAAGATACTCCAACACTATTTTACTGTGGGTATGTTCACTTTTTGTAAACTTTTTAGAAGAGGGATGATAATATGAATCCAACATCATGCAGGGAGCAGGGAAAGGGATTAGTGGTGCTTCATCTGGATGCGTTTCAAACAAAGTTCTTAATCATAGGCATAAGAACAATACATTAAAACATCATTATATACCTATTCCATTAAGTGAAACCATGTACACCTGTTGCTTGACATGATTAATTTACATTCATTTCAAATTAACACCCTTTTTGTGTCAAATTTACCCAAGATTGTAGGATTATGAGTCCGATATGGTATATTCCTGGAGGAAGTCAACTCTGAGGAGACCCAGGTCTATAGGGGCTGCGTCCCCGCATGATGTTTTATTCTTGACATAGAAATAAAATATTGAAGATTTTAATGAAGAGATGCCTGGTACTGGAACTTTTTTTCTTTCTTTGCTTTTGGATGATATTATGTACTTCTCAAACTTTTAGCTAACATGGTTTCCAGAGGTTTGTGCAATACTTGATGATTCACAAATGGTTTGGCCATTTTATGTTTACTTTATCTTTAGGGACATGATTTCTCAGCACTTAGTAATATCAAAGTATTATATGTACTTCTCATGTTCTTGTTAGTTTAGCCTTGCTCACTGGCTGAATAGCTCTTCTCTTCTCAATATGGCTACTGATGGAGGAGCATGTGACCAGACCTGTCCATCAACCTCCAACAATTCTCCCATTAACAGAATCCTGTTTCACTCTGAATCTTTCTCCACCAAGATTCAAACCAGTGGGATTTTACTTTATCAAGCAGTAGATGATTTGGTGTGATGTTTAACTCCACAATAGGTAAAACATCGTAGAGATCTGAATATTCCTATTATGAAGTTTCATTGTTGTTTTGACATACATTCTTCTCCCGTTTATGCAATAATATAAATTTTATTGAAATAATCACTAAGTAGGACTTTTTTCATCTATCCACTGTGAGATTGTGTAATGTCTTCGCATTGGCCAAGTGTTTGACATTGTTCCTTTTTTGAGTGATGATTAGGTAACTGCTATTTGTCCTTTGAGATCATAACTAGCTCATTCTTTTGACAGTACTTTGGCTGCTTGGAGTCTCTCATTCTTTGTTGTGGTCTTCTCAATTTGCATAACTTTACATATTAGTCTGTTAGTTTTTTTTTTGCCTGCTGACTCATGTCTTGGCTACAGCCAATTATATTTGGTCAATATTTTTAGAATACTGTGCATCATCCTGATACAAGCAATGTATCACTTGCTGGTTTACTTTCTGCAGTTGTGACAAAATCACTGTTTTATCAGCAGGAGATTACCACTAGAGGACTAGTAAACTTACTACCAGGTAAAAAAGCATATTCATGAGATCTGTATAACCGCGCCCCATCAATGATTGGCAGCTTTCTGTGAACACTGTACATAGACTGAAAGCTGCCAATTATTATTGTGAGCGGGGTTATACAGAGCTCTACATTCAGAAAACTGATAGATCTACAGCAGATAAAACAGGGATTTTATCAAAATGACAACAAGCAGCCAAGTAAGTTACACATTGCTGTAATCTCTGCCCCTACATCCTGCTGCTCTCAGATGGGTTTGCAAAAACCTGGAGAAAAATTCCCTTTGATGTCATGTTTTCCATTGTCACAATGATGCTTTGTATAAAATGTTCTACTTAAAACCTGATGCACATCCACATTGATAATGACTGCAAATTGATCAACTCAATCAGATTAGATATTTCTGAATAAAAACATTGATTAGTCAATATGACATATTGAGGTACAGTACAGACCAAAAGTTTGGACACACCTTCTCATTCAAAGATTTTTCTGTATTTTCATGACTATGAAAATTGTACATTCACACTGAAGGCATCAAAACTATGAATTAACACATGTGAAATTATATACTTAACAAAAAAAAGTGTGAAAAAAACTGAAAATATGTCTTATATTCTAGGTTCTTCAAAGTAGCCACCTTTTGCTTTGATTACTGCTTTGCACACTCTTGACATTCTCTTGATGAGCTTCAAGAGGTAGTCACCGGAAATGGTTTTCACTTCACAGGTGTGCCCTGTAAGGTTTAATTAGTGTGATTTCTTGCCCTATAAATGGGTTGGGACCATCAGTTGTGTTGTGCAGAAGTCTGGTGGATACACAGCTGATAGTCCTACTGAATAGACTGTTAGAATGTGTAGTATGGCAAGAAAAAAGCAGCTAAGTAAAGAAAAACGAGTGGCCATCATTACTTTAACCCTGGTGTTCTGTTCGGGTCAAAAATGACCCGTTTTGGAAATTAGATATTATTTTATTCATTCATTTTTTGATTTTGAAACTTGTGGTTCCTTCTATTTTCCTAATTTACGGGGTTCATACTAAGGGTACTTTATTTTTTTTTTCGGTGCTTTACTTTTTGCGCTACAGTTTTTTATACACTTGTTATGTTCTCGTCAAAAATGACCCGTTAGCCTTTTATACTAATCTACAGCCATTTTTTGAGTAAAACAAAGGATTTTTAGTTTATTTTGAGACTACTTATTGCATCTACTATTGTTTATCAAGTTATCTAGTTGGTTTAGGTGCACAGATGGACATAAATGGATGGATACATGTATACAAATGATTTCAGTACAAACCATACGCATTGTCTTTCAGTACAATTTTTATTGCTGTATCTAAAGGCCTGCTGTTCCTTTAGATAATAAAAATAAACTACATAAAAGACCTACTGTTTCTGGAGGAATTAGGACAATCCCTTATTAGGCCTTATGTGACAGAGAGAAAAATACATCCAAGAAGTGAAGGATCAATTAAAATTGTTGAAAGAATCCAGAACCAAGCTCAAAACACACCCTCCACCAGCTCTGCTACCGAAACATCCTTCACAAGCACACCTACAAGCAAAAAAAGAAAAAGATGCAGCTTTTGTCCTCCTGCCAGTGACCGCAAAACAAATATGATTTGTTTTAATTGTGAAAAAATATATATGCAACAGACATGTTTATTATTGTTGTGCTAATTGCAAAAAATAGATTAGTAGAAACCTTTTTTTTTTAAAAAACTGAAATTTTTATTTTTTCTGATTATTTTTTACTATTTTTTTTCAAAATGCTTTTATACTGTTAAAATGTATTTAGTTTTAAGTTAGTTGTACTAATAGTTACCTAAAGTTGTTGTTGATGTTGTTGTAAAAGATATAGTTGATTATTTAAGCACAAGTTTGTTACTTTGGTGTAAAATGCAATTAGGCTGTTTTACATTAATCAACATAAAATTTAAAAAAATTAAGTTTTTTTATTAAATTTTTCTTTGATAATGAACAACTATGATCACACACAGTATAATAATGCAACAGGTATTCAAAAATAACTTTTCAGTGGCTCAAAACAACATTTTAATAGGTTCGGGTCAAAAATGACCCGAACATAACAAGTGTATAGTAAACCCGAACAGAACAGCAGGGTTAAGAGATGAAGGTCAGTTAGTCTGAAAAATTGGGAAAACTTTGAAAGTGTCCCCAAGTGCAGTTGTAACCTCTGTTTCTGAGGATAAGTTTATCTGAGGCACCAGCCTCAAAAATCGCAGGTTAACAGCAGCTCAGATTAGAGACCAGGTCAATGCCACACAGAGTTCTAACAGCA